>JAQFWZ010000084.1:985000-1635000 GCA_027789725.1 Dendropsophus ebraccatus | reverse complement strand
ATCCGAATTGATTTTCATCATGATGTAATTTTTCATTTTTATCACTATACACTGTATTCTTTCGGAACCGATGTTGTTCCCTTAATCACTAAGTTATATTATGTTTGATTATGCCTCACATGCTTTGAGCTACTCACGTCACTAATTATTTAATCACGTATGCTATATAATGTGTGTGTGTGTGTGTTCACTGAGCTTGAGAAAAGTCCACATTGAAGGACTGAAACGTCGCTACCACTGTTCCGAGTGTTTTTCTTCATGGAATAAATTATTCACGATTTTTTCACCACAAGACTGGCGTGCTGCAGTTATATCGTTTCTGCTATTTAACATACACCCTTGGATCAGGGTGATACCGCTGGCACCCAGCATTCATTCATTTCTGAGTGCCGCACTTTTTTGAAGAGTCTAGATAGATAGATAGATAGATAGATAGATAGATAGATAGATAGGAGATAGATAGATAGATAGATAGATAGATAGGAGATAGATAGATAGATAGATAGATAGATAGGAGATAGATAGATAGATAGATAGGAGATAGATAGATAGGAGATAGATAGATAGGAGATAGATAGATAGGAGATAGATAGATAGATAGGAGATAGGAGATAGATGATAGATAGATAGATAGATAGATAGATAGATAGGAGATTGTGCACACAGCAATGTCATAGACCAGAGATTGTGCACACAGCAATGTCACTGAGCAGAGATTGTGCACACAGCAATGTCACAGAGCAGACATTTTAAACACTGGACTTTTGGTGACGTCAGCCCACAGCACTGCAAGCCTTTTCAGGTTATCAATTATATCTTTATCAGAAAATAACAGCATTTTGCAATTGTAAGTACGCCTGATGAAGAGGACAGTGTAGTTCTCTAAATGCATTGCCCAAACCAGTACAAATGTCTTCTATTCAACAAGAAGTCTGGGGCTGTCTCCTCCATCTAGTAGCCGGTATATGTTTACAGTGGGGGAATTCGCTATTCTAATCCACTAATCTAATTGCACTCTATTCCACGGGACGATTATCGTCCGTATTCGGCCGATATCGGCCGCTACGGACGATAATCGTCCCGTGTAATAGAGTGCAACGATCAGCCGACATCGTTCATGTCGGCTGATCATTGCAGTCACTTGTTTTTCAACATGTTGAAAACAAGCGACTGATACAGCAGCGATCTGCTGCCGTCGCTCCGTTGAATAGGAGCATCGGCAGCAGGCGCTGCAGTATCCTATGGGCTGCCCAGACGATCAGCGATTACCCGGGCAGCCCCCCGCAGGTCCCCGCCGCCCCTCCCGCACTCACCCGCTCGCTGCCGCCGCGTTGAATAGTGACGGCAGCGAGCGGGAAACGAGGAGCAAGCGAGCGCTGAGAGCGCTCGTTTGCTCCTCTAAACGACCCCTGAAATAGAGCTTTAATGTTCTTCTGCTCTTTGCTCCACTGTATTCAACCAGGTCAGTCAGACTCCAGTGGTTTAGAAGGTGGATGGATGCATACTGATACTACAAGCTGTTCCAAGTGTCACGCCTACAGTACGACCCGTCCAGGTGAGTGTGTATTACCTCCAGTAATTGCTAACATCACTCGCCTAGGGATAATACTGCACATATTTAACTCATTAGCGTCACAGCTGCATATAATCCCAATGAAGGTCGGAGACAGCGCTCAGCCACAAGATCAGAAAACTGTGACGTCATTCATCCGATCTCGTGGCTGTGTGCTGTCACCCACCTTCCCCAGGACTATGCACACAATGATGTCACTATGCAAACATAATGCACACAGTCATTTCACAGAACAAGAAGAGTGCACATGGATCTACAGAGATAATGATGTAGTGCAGAAAGGTTAAGCAAACACTGAAGTCACATTACAAGTTTAATATACACTGATTATCATAGCACAAGTATAGCACACACTACCACCACAGTACAATACAGACAGGTTATTAAAGTACAGGTATAACACACACACACTACCATCACAGTACAATACACACAGGTTATTACAGTACAGGTATAACACACACACACACACACACACACTACCATCACAGGACAATACACACAGGTTATTACAGTACAGGTATAACACACACACACACACACACACACTACCATCACAGGACAATACACACAGGTTATTACAGTACAGGTATAACACACACACACACACACTACCATCACAGGACAATACACACAGGTTATTATAGTACAGGTATAACACACACACTACCATCACAGTACAATACACACAGGTTATTATAGGACAGTATAACACGCAATACTATCACAGTACAGTACACACAGGTTATTATAGTACAGTTTAACACACACACACACACACTACCATCACAGTACAATACACACAGGTTATTATAGGACAGTATAACACGCAATACTATCACAGTACAGTACACACAGGTTATTATAGTACAGTTTAACACACACACACACACATACACACTACCATCACAGTACAATACACACAGGTTATTATAGTACACTACAGTATAACACACAATACTATCACAGTACAATACAAACAGGATATTATAGTACAGTATAACACGCAATGCTATCACAGTACAGTACACACAGGTTATTATAGTACAGGTATAACACACACACAGCACCATCACAAGACAATACACACAGGTTATTATAGTACAGGTATCACACACACACACACACACACACACTACCATCACAGTACAATACACACAGGTTATTATAGTACACTACAGTATAACACGAAATACTATCACAGTACAGTACACACAGATTATTATAGTACATGTATAACACACACACACAACCATCACAGTACAATACACACAGGTTATTATAGTACGCTACAGTATAACACGCAATACTATCACAGTACAGTACACACAGGTTATTATAGTACAGGTATAACACACACACACACACACATATACACACTACCATCACAGTACAATACACACAGGTTATTATAGTACACTACAGTATAACACACAATACTATCACAGTACAATACACAGGATATTATAGTACAGTATAACACGCAATACTATCACAATACAGTACACACAGGTTATTATAGTACAGGTATAACTCACACACACACACACTACCATCACAGGACAATACACACAGGTTATTATAGTACAGGTATTACACATGCTGGTATCACAGTACAATACACACAGGTTATTAAGGTACAGGTATAGCACACACACACACACACACACACACACACACTACCATCACAGTACAATACACACAGGCAGGGCCGGGACAAGGAGTTTTGGCAGGGCCGGGACAAGGAGTTTTGGTGCCCTAGGCAGAGAAGGCAAATGGCGCCCCCCCCCCCCGGAAAAAAACAAACTTATATATCTGCATGTATACACACTTTTAAACACATTTAATATAAAAGGATCATTGCATTGTTTAAGGGGAAAAAAAAAAATCGCTATATCAGGACCAAATATTACCTCCATACCGTTAAGAAAACAAACTATATATAGGCCAATATTACCACCATAGAGAGACCACCGCATAATGACACTATATACACACCAATATTAGCACCACACCATGACCACCACATAATGACACTATATACACTTTATACACGCCAATATTAGCACCACACCATGACCGCCACATAATGACTATTTATACACCATATATAGAACAATATTACCCCCATAGAGTAACCACCACATAATGACTCTATATATACACCATATACAGACCAATATTACCACCATAGACTGACCACTGCATAATGACTCTATATATATTATACACAGACTAATATTACCGCCATAGAGTGACCGCCACATAATGACTTTATATACACTTTATACAGACATATATTATGTGGCAGCCACTCTATGCGGTAATATTAGTCTGTATATAGTGTATATAGAGTCATTATGCAGCGGTCAGTCTATGGCAGTAATATTGGTCTGTATATAGTGAATATATAGAGTCATTATACAGTGGTCACTCTATGCGGTAATATTAGTCTGTATATAGTGTATATATAGAGCCATTATGTGGTCGTCAGTGTATGGCATTAATATTGGTCTGTATATAGTGTATATAGAGAGTCATTATGTGGCGGTCACTCTATAGTGGTAATGACTCTATACACTATATACTGACCAATATTACTGCCATAGACTGACCACTGCATAAGGACACTATACACACTATATACAGACCAATATTACTGCCATAGACTGACCACCAGATAATGACTCTACTGTATATACACACTATATACAGACCAATATTACCGCCATACAGTGACCGCCACATGACTCTACTGTATATATACACTATATACAGACCAATATTACTGCCATACAGTGACAGCCACATAATGACCCTATATACACTATATACAGACCAATATTACCGCCATACAGTGACAGCCACATAATGACTGTATACACTGTATACAGACCAATATTACCGCCATACAATGACTGCCGCATAATGACTTTATATACACGCTATATACAGACCAATATTACCGCCATACAGTAACCGCAACATAATGACTCTATATATACCATATACAGAACAATATTACCGCCATACAGTAACCGCAACATAATGACTCTATATATACCATATACAGAACAATATTACCGCCATACAGTAACCGCAACATAATGACTCTATATATACCATATACAGAACAATATTACCGCTATACAGTGACCAACTCAATACTACCTTATTTTTTTCTCAATAAATAGTGACATCATCATAAACTATACATAGGAGCTGCAGCCAATCACTGATCAACTGCAGCAATTACATAGGACTGATGAGGCCAGAGAACGGCTGCAGCTCCTATGTACAGTACATTCACTGCTACACTTCTGCTGGACAGTGGAGTCAGCAGTGCTGATACACACACACACATACACTATATATACACACACACATATACACATACACTAATATATATATATACACACATCCATGAAAACACATACAAATCCAAACCATCTAGTAGTCCACACACTACACACATGACATGTAACACACACTACATTCATGCATCATATACCTACATTCATACACACACTACATGTACAGTATACTTACTCCATCTAGCAGCATGCTGGGGGTAGTAGTCCTGGTCCATGGCAGCAGAAGCAGCAGGCTCTGGTCCTCTCACAGCAGCCGTCTCCTCCATCGTCCCGACTGCCGCACTAGTCTCACCAGGAAGAGGCAGGGAAATCACATGGTGCAGGGGGGAGGGGGTCCAGCACACACCGGAGCCAACGTCCTGCAGCCTCTGTGTGACCCCTAATAGCAGCAGCCAGGGATCATTCCCAGACGCTGCAGGACGCTGTCTGTGTGCTCCTGCCTGTGACACATACTGCCCCCCCCCCCCAACACCGGCCCTGGGTGGGGGCAGCCATATCCCCCCTATCATAGTAGCCCCCACATCCTGATCATGAGGCAGCTTACCTCACTACTCAGCTGCACTCCTCACCTGCTTGACTCTGGAGACATCATGTGACAGTAATAAGAAGCTCATTGATCCGGAGTAGGAGTCAGGAGGAGGAGCGGAAATGACTGCCACCGCGGGACTAGAGCCTGGTCCGCCCAGCGACATGTGAGGTCCGAGGGGAGGGGGCTGGCTTGGATGTTGTGGCTGCAGAGGGCGTTGCTAGCGACCGGAGCCCGTCCCGCCCGTCGGCATATTAGATCCACAGGGTTACTGTCGGAAGCGCAGGGCTGGAGCCTGCAGCAGCTTCAGGGCTGATGCTGCTGCAGGTGAGGGGGATATGAGGGCGCTGATGGTATGTGAGCGCGCAGGGGCAGCCACCAGGAGGCAGAATACAGGAGCCTGGAGTAAAAAAAAAAAATTTTTCAGAGAGACTGCAATTGCGCCCCTGTAATTTACCACTAGATGGCGCCCTAGGCCATCGCCTACCCTGGCCTACCCTTTGTCCCGGCCCTGAGTTTTGGTGCTCTAGGCAGAGAAGACAAATGGTGCCCCCCCCCCCCCCCCAGAATAGACTGTACGCTATGCAGGGACAGCCAGGAGGCTATACTCTATGTGGGGGTCATGTATACTGTACCCCCTGACTGTAACAGGACCATGTATACTGTACCCCCTAACTGTAACAGGACCATGTATACTGTACCCCCTAACTGTAACAGGACCATGTATACTGTACCCCCTGACTGTAACAGGACCATGTATACTGTACCCCCTAACTGTAACAGGACCATGTATACTGTACCCCTTACTGTAACAGGACCATGTATACTGTACCCCCTGACTGTAACAGGACCGTGTATACTGTACCCCCTGAATGTAACAGGACCCTGTATACTGTACCCTCTGACTGTAACAGGACCATGTATACTGTACCCCCTGACTGTAACAGGACCCTGTATACTGTACCCCCTGACTGTAACAGGACCATGTATACTGTACCCCCTGACTGTAACAGGACCCTGTATACTGTACCCCCTGACTGTAACAGGACCGTGTATACTGTACCCCCTGACTGTAACAGGACCATGTATACTGTACCCCTTACTGTAACAGGACCATGTATACTGTACCCCCTGACTGTAACAGGACCATGTATACTGTACCCCCTGACTGTAACAGGACCATGTATACTGTACCCCCTGACTGTAACAGGACCGTGTATACTGTACCCCCTGACTGTAACAGGACCGTGTATACTGTACCCCCTGACTGTAACAGGACCATGTATACTGTACCCCCTGACTGTAACAGGACCATGTATACTGTACCCCCTGACTGTAACAGGACCGTGTATACTGTACCCCCTGACTGTAACAGGACCGTGTATACTGTACCCCCTGACTGTAACACACCATGCCACCTGAATGTAGTAGTGTCACACATGGCATCCTGAGAATTTAGGTGTCACACATCAGGCCCCTCGGGTATAATGATGGTGCACATTGTGCTATAGGTATAACAGGAATATACAGCGTTACAGACTTCAGGAACAGAGAAAATGATGCAGCACAGGAGCCTCCCCTATACCATGACAGCACAGTCACATATACACATCATATACTGATCCTACCACATACACCTCCCCTATACCATGACAGCACAGTCACATATACACATCATATACTGATCCCGCCACATACACCTCCCCTATACCATGACAGCACAGTCACATATACACATCATATACTGATCCTACCACATACACCTCCCCTATACCATGACAGCACAGCGCCATATACACATCATATACTGATCCTACCACATACACCTCTTATACCATGACAGCACAGTCACATATACACATCATATACTGATCCCACCACATACACCTCCCCTATACCATGACAGCACAGCGCCATATACACATCATATACTGATCCTACCACATACACCTCCCCTATACCATGTCAGCACAGTCACATATACACATCATATACTGATCCTACCACATACACCTCCCCTATACCATGACAGCACAGCGCCATATACACATCATATACTGATCCTGCCACATACACCTCCCCTATACCATGACAGCACAGTCACAGCGCCATATACACATCATATACTGATCCTGCCACATACACCTCCCCTATACCATGACAGCACAGCGCCATATACACATCATATACTGATCCTGCCACATACACCTCCCCTATACCATGACAGCACAGTCACATATACACATCATATACTGATCCTGCCACATACACCTCCCCTATACCATGACAGCACAGTCACATATACACATCATATACTGATCCTACCACATACACCTCCCCTATACCATGACAGCACAGTCACATATACACATCATATACTGATCCTACCACATACACCTCCCCTATACCATGACAGCACAGTCACATATACACATCATATACTGATCCCGCCACATACACCTCCCCTATACCATGACAGCACAGTCACATATACACATCATATACTGATCCTACCACATACACCTCCCCTATACCATGACAGCACAGCGCCATATACACATTATATACTGATCC
This sequence comes from Dendropsophus ebraccatus, assembly GCA_027789725.1. Lineage (NCBI taxonomy): Eukaryota > Metazoa > Chordata > Amphibia > Anura > Hylidae > Dendropsophus > Dendropsophus ebraccatus. The sequence goes on along the minus strand of JAQFWZ010000084.1, from coordinate 1,626,953 downwards.
TACCACATACACCTCCCCTATACCATGACAGCACAGTCACAGCGCCATATACACATCATATACTGATCCTGCCACATACACCTCCCCTATACCATGACAGCACAGTCACATATACACATCATATACTGATCCTGCCACATACACCTCCCCTATACCATGACAGCACAGTCACATATACACATCATATACTGATCCTACCACATACACCTCCCCTATACCATGACAGCACAGTCACATATACACATCATATACTGATCCTACCACATACACCTCCCTATACCATGACAGCACAGTCACATATACACATTATATACTGATCCTACCACATACACCTCCCCTATACCATGACAGCACAGTCACAGCGCCATATACACATCATATACTGATCCTACCACATACACCTCCCCTATACCATGACAGCACAGTCACATATACACATCATATACTGATCCTACCACATACACCTCCCCTATACCATGACAGCACAGCGCCATATACACATCATATACTGATCCTACCACATACACCTCCCCTATACCATGACAGCACAGTCACATATACACATCATATACTGATCCTGCCACATACACCTCCCCTATACCATGACAGCACAGCGCCATATACACATCATATACTGATCCTACCACATACACCTCCCCTATACCATGACAGCACAGCGCCATATACACATCATATACTGATCCTGCCACATACACCTCCCCTATACCATGACAGCACAGTCACAGCGCCATATACACATCATATACTGATCCTACCACATACACCTCCCCTATACCATGACAGCACAGTCACATATACACATCATATACTGATCCTACCACATACACCTCCCCTATACCATGACAGCACAGTCACATATACACATCATATACTGATCCTGCCACATACACCTCCCCTATACCATGACCGCACAGTCACATATACACATCATATACTGATCCTACCACATACACCTCCCCTATACCATGACAGCACAGCGCCATATACACATCATATACTGATCCTACCACATACACCTCCCCTATGCCATGACAGCACAGTCACATATACACATCATATACTGATCCTACCACATACACCTCCCCTATACCATGACAGCACAGTCACATATACACATCATATACTGATCCTGCCACATACACCTCCCCTATACCATGACCGCACAGTCACATATACACATCATATACTGATCCTACCACATACACCTCCCCTATACCATGACAGCACAGCGCCATATACACATCATATACTGATCCTACCACATACACCTCCCCTATACCATGACAGCACAGTCACATATACACATCATATACTGATCCTACCACATACACCTCCCTATACCATGACAGCACAGTCACATATACACATCATATACTGATCCTGCCACATACACCTCCCCTATACCATGACAGCACAGTCACATATACACATCATATACTGATCCTGCCACATACACCTCCCCTATACCATGACAGCACAGTCACATATACACATCATATACTGATCCTACCACATACACCTCCCCTATACCATGACAGCACAGTCACATATACACATCATATACTGACCCTACCACATACACCTCCCCTATACCATGACAGCACAGTCACATATACACATCATATACTGATCCTACCACATACACCTCCCTATACCATGACAGCACAGCGCCATATACACATCATATACTGATCCTACCACATACACCTCCCCTATACCATGACAGCACAGCGCCATATACACATCATATACTGATCCTACCACATAGACCTCCCCTATACCATGACAGCACAGTCACATATACACATCATATACTGATCCTACCACATACACCTCCCTATACCATGACAGCACAGTCACATATACACATCATATACTGATCCTGACCCAGTACAAGGACCCAATACAATAAGGATATAAAGCACCAGTGTCAGGAGAATTATCCTGTACATAATAAACACATGTGTTCCCCAACCTGTGGGTCCCAAGCTGTGGCAGGACTACAACTCCTATCATGCTGTGACTACTGTAGTTTTGGAGCAGCTGGTGACCCTCAGGTTGGGGGATAATATGGGAAGTGCTGTGTATAGAGGAGCGGTGCAGGGATATATGGGGCAGCCCTGTGACCTAGGTGACCTCCCTCTCCCAGCACTCCCAGCCTCCCTACACCTACAGGATGATGAGAGTCAGTCAGTGAACTCACCAGACAGCAGCCCCAGCAGTCGGCACGGCCTCCAGCAGTCAGATAGTGAGGAGGTCACATGGTGAGGAGGGGGCGGAGCCTCTAGTCCGAGTGAAAGGTCCTAGCAGGCCATCTTCAGGGCAGAGCAATGATCCTGCTCGGGGTGAGGGGATATTCACACTGCCTGCCCAGGAGGGGAGAGAGTGGGAGGACATGAGGATGCTGAAGGTGAGCAGGGAGGGGGAGCACTCTGAGGCCACCAGGAGTACAGGAGCCTGGAGTAATTTTTTTTTTTTTGGAGATTGAAATTGCGCCCCCTGTAACTCACCACTAGATGGCGCCCTAGGCCATCGCCTACCCTGGCCTACCCTTTGTCCCGGCCCTGCACACAGGTTATAGTACAGGTATAGCACACACTACCATCACAGTACAATACACACAGGTTATAGTACAGGTATCACACATGCTGGTATCACAGTACAATCACAGGACATTACATACAGGTTATTATAGTACAGGTATAACACACACACACTACCATCACAGGACAATACACACAGGTTATTATAGTACACTACAGTATAAAACACAATACTATCACAGTACAATACACAGGATATTATAGTACAGTATAACACGCAATACTATCACAATACAGTACACACAGGTTATTATAGTACAGTATAACACATGTTGGTATTACAGGACAATACACACAGGTTATTATAGTACAAGTATAACACACACCACTATCACAGTACAATACACACAGGTTATTATAGTACTGATATAATACACACGCTGGTATCACAGTACAATACACACAGGTTATTATAGTACAAGTATAACACACACTACCATCACAGTACAATACACATCGGTTTTTATAGTAATGTATAACACACAATGCTATCACATTACAATACACACTGGTTATCACGCGTTTCGCGTACTTGCTTTATCGAGGGTTTACCCTCGATAAAGCAAGTACGCGAAACGCACGTCGGGTGAGTGGTATGGTGGTCGTTGCACTAAGGACATATGGGTAGTGTCTAAATATGCACTTTATGGACTTGTATGCATTTTATATAGCACTATGCATAAATTTAGCTAATTACATGCCCAATGCCCAGTGCTTCGTTTGTGTAAATTAATTTATTACCTCTGTACTCTGTATACATATTGTTTTGTATTATTTACCACCTCCATTGTTCTGGGGATCTGTTTGTCAGTTCCTTTACTGTTTAAAATTTTGCTTTGTAAATGTATTTTTCTATATATGTAAATAAAGGTAAACAACATACGTATATTTTGTAATTTTTGGTCCTGCATGTTTTGTTAGTGGGGTGGTTTTTTCCCCCTCTTCTTCTCTTTTTGGTTTTGGTATACTAGTGTGCATAGGGACCCTAGGATATATTGGATCATATATAGGCATACTGTGTTAGGGGGTGTCATACAGTGTACAGTATATCTGCAGTCAGCAACAGATTGTATACCACTGCCTTTGAAAAACTAGTGTCACCACCAGTATATTTTATGATTTCTGTATTTCTTACTGAGGGCATATCCAAGCTTACTGCTAATTGCCCTGTGTAAGAGGTGGCATACACCATATAGCAGATCTTACACACAGACTCTATACGACTACCTCCAAAAGTAGTCTGAGTAATATATTTTCTTGGCTTGCTGTGATCTATAGTGCAGCTATCTCAGTCTTGACTGTGCAGTGTCCATAAAATGGTGAAGCCCAGGGGTAAGGGTCGAGGGCGTGGGGTTCTAAACGATGCCGTTGCCGGAGGCCGTGGTTTAGGGCAGGGTGACACAGCAGCATCCGTTGAGGAGGTAGCAGTGGCACACCGCAGACATTCAAACTCTAGCGTCTTCTCGCAACTTACTGGGCCTCAGGGTACACCACTATTCAAACCGCAGCAGTGGGAACAGGTGCTGATGCGGATAATGTGTCCAGTAACTTATCCACCACCCAGTCTTCCACGCAGTCCACCCACGCTACCCAAGGGAGTGGAACCCTTGCTCCAACAGCTCAGCCTCCTTCCCCACAGCATGGCCCCTCCAGGGAAAGGAGGGATTCAAAATTGGAGGAAGAGCTGGTGGTGGATGAGGACAAGGTGACTGACCCTAGCTGGGTGGATAAGCCTAGTGACAGTGCTTCTGAGGGGGAGTCAGGTTAAGCCACAGGACCGGTTGGAAGAGGAAGAGGGGTGGGCAGAGGGAGAAGCAGGGGCAGAGTAGGTAGATCAGCAACTGTTTCACAGAGTCAAACTCCCGTGGTCAGGCCTAGATGTCTGCAAGTCTGCAGATTCTTTAAAGAAATTGCGGATGACCGACGGACTGTAGTGTGCAACGTGTGCCACGCCAGGATCAGCAGGGAAGCCACCACTACCAGCCTAACCACTACCAGCATGCGCAGGCATATGAGTGCTAAACACCCCACTCAGTGGAACCAAGGCCATTCACTTAGTTAGTACTCCTTCCCCTGTGTCACATTCTGGCTCTGTCATTCCCCCCGCCCAGGGCCCAGGCACGAGCGCCTCCCGCCCTACACCCACCCCTTCACCTCCACTATGCTCAAAGTCAGACTCCAGACTGCTGGCTGGGACATGCAGTGCAGCTACCAAGATTTTAGCAGCACACTGTGGTGATCGGCTGCTGGCAGAATGGGGGCAGCAGGTGTTGCATACAGACCCCAAAGAAGTCCTCAGTACTATTATATTATTATTACTATTATATAGTAAACTAGAAAATGTACCCGGCGCTGCCCAGGTATAAAGTGTCAGTGTGTTAATTAGATTTGTTCTAAGGTGCCCAGGAGGCCAATCTAAAGGTATTGTTTCATCTGAGTTAATCAGTGGAATTAGTGTATACCTGTAGTGCATAATTGGAGGGGTTCTGTATACCTACAGTGTATAGTTTTTAGGGGTCTCGCATATCTGTAGTGCATAGTTGGGGGGGGGGGTACTGTATACCTATAGTGTATAGTTGGGGGCTCCTGTACACCTGTAGTGTGTAGTTTGGGGGGGGGGGGCTGTATACCTGTAGTGTATAGTTGAGGGAGGTCCTGTATACGAGTAGTGTATTGTTGGGGGGCTGTATACCTGTACTGTAAAGTTTGGGAAGTCCTGTATACCTGCAGTGTATAGTTGGTAAAGGTCCTGTATACCTGTACTGTATGGTTTGGGGGTCTTATATACCTGTAGCATATAGTTGGTGCTGTATACCTGTAATGTATAGTTGGTGGAGGTCTTGTATATCTGTAGTTTATAGTTGAGGGTCCTGGATACCTGAAGTGTATAGTTAGTGGAGGTCTTGTATACCTGTAGTATATAGTTCGGGGGTCCTTTTTACCTGTAGTTTATAGTTTGAGGGTCCTGTATACCTGTAGTATAGAGTTGGTGAAGGTCCTGTATACCTGTAGTGTATAGTTTGGGGTCCTGTATACCTGTAGGATAGAGTTGGTGGGGGTGCTGTATACCTGTAGTGTATAGTTTTGGGTTCCTGTAAACCTGTAGTGTATAGTTTGGGGTCATGTATACCTGTAGTATATAGTTGGTGGAGGTCCTGTATATCTGTAGTGTAAAGTTTGGGGGTCCTCTATACCTGTAGTATAGAGTTAGTAAAGGTGCTGTATACCTGTAGTATAGAGTTGGTGGAGGTCCTGTATACCTGTAGTGTATAGTTTTGGGGTCCTGTATAGCTGTAGTTGTCCTGTATACCTGCAGGGTCGTATTTACCATTAGGGACCCATGGTCTGGTGCCTAGGGTAGCACCTTGCAGAGGGGCAGTACTCTCCCGTTCAGACTTGCCAGAAAATCTGGTGTCTTTTCGAGGGGGGGTATGGCGGTATTGGTCAGGTCTGGTGTGGCGGTGTTCTCCAGTCACAGTGTGGCGGTATTGGTCAGGTCTGGTATGGCAGTGTTACCCAGTCACAGTATGGCCGTATTGGTCAGGTCTGGTATGGCGGTATTGGTCAAGCCGGTCGGTGTTAAATGTGACATGTGGAGCTATTACCTACCAATCTATCCTGATGCTAATTGGTAAGTGAGGATGGGGCATCTTCAGGTTTAGTGCTTAGGGCACCAGCAGTTGGTAATACTGCCCTGTATACATGTACTGTATAGATGGAGTAGGGGGTCCTGTATACCTGTACTGTATAGATGGAGTAGGGGGCCCTGTATAGATGGAGTAGGGGGTCCTGTATACATGTACTGTATAGATGAAGTAGGGGTCCGTCCTGTATACATGTACTGTATAGATGGAGTAGGGGGCCCTGTATACATGTACTGTATAGATGGAGTAGGGGGTCCTATATACATGTACTGTATAGATGGAGTAGGGGGTCCTGTATACATGTACTGTATAGATGGAGTAGGGGGTCCTATATACATGTACTGTATAGATGGAGTAGGGGGTCCTGTATACATGTACTGTATAGATGGAGTAGGGGGCCTTGTATACATGTACTATATAGATGGAGTAGGGGGTCCTGTATACATATACTGTATAGATGGAGTAGGGGGTCCTGCATACATGTACTGTATAGATGGAGTAGGGGGTCCTGTATACATGTACTGTATAGATGGAGTAGGGGGCCCTGTATACATGTACTGTATAGATGGAGTAGGGGGTCCTGTATACATGTACTGTATAGATGGAGTAGGGGGCCCTGTATACATGTACTGTATAGATGGAGTAGGGGGTCCTGTATACATGTTCTGTATAGATGGAGTAGGGGGTCCTGTATACATGGAGTAGGGGGTCCTGTATACATGTACTGTATAGATGGAGTAGGGGGTCCTGTATACATGTACTGTATAGATGAAGTAGGGGTCCGTCCTGTATACATGTACTGTATAGATGGAGTAGGGGGTCCTGTATACATGTACTGTATAGATGGAGTAGGGGGTCCTGTATACCTGTACTGTATAGATGGAGTAGGGGGTCCTGTATACATGTACTGTATAGATGGAGTAGGGGGCCCTGTATACCTGTACTGTATAGATGGAGTAGGGGGCCCTGTATACCTGTACTGTATAGATGGAGTAGGGGGCCCTGTATACCTGTACTGTATTGATGGAATAGGGGGCCCTGTATACCTGTACTGTATTGATGGAATAGGGGGCCCTGTATACCTGTACTGTATAGATGGAGTAGGGGGTCCTGTATACATGTACTGTATAGATGGAGTAGGGGGCCCTGTATACCTGTACTGTATAGATGGAGTAGGGGGTCTACCAGTTATTTCTGTGGATCTGAATATTGATAATGCAGTCAACACACTGTGTTAGTATACACTGTGTGTTGATATGCTCACTAGCGCTGTATACAAAAATATATAAATTCTGCTAGGTGTGTGGGGGACACCCTATATTCCCCCAATTATACAGATCATAAACTAAACATATACACTCACCGGCCACTTTATTAGGTACACCATGCTAGTAACGGGTCGAACCCCCTTTTGCCTTCAGAACTGCCTCAATTCTTGGTGGCCTAGATACAAGGTACTGGAAGCTTCCTCAGAGATTTTGGTCCATATTGACCTGATGGCATCACACAGTTGCCGCAGATTAGTCGGCTGCACATCCATGATGCCAATCTCCCGTTCCACCACATCCCAAAGATGCTCTATTGGATTGAGATCTGGTGACTGTGGAGGCCATTGGAGTACAGTGACCTCATTGTCATGTTCAAGAAACCAGTCTGAGATGATTCTAGCTTTATGACATGGCGCATTATCCTGCTGAAAGTCGCCATCAGATGTTGGGTCCATTGTGGTCATAAAGGGATGGACATGGTCAGCAACAATACTCAGGTAGGCTGTGGCGTTGCAACAATGCTCAATTGGTACCAAGGGGCCCAAAGAGTGCCAAGAAAATATTCCCCACACCATGACACCACCACCACCAGCCTGAACCGTTGATACAAGGGAGGATGGATCCATGCTTTCATGTTGTTGACGCCAAATTCTGACCTTACCATCCGAATGTAGCAGCAGAAATCGAGACTCATCAGACCAGGCAAAGTTTTTCCAATCTTCTACTGTCCAATTTCGATGAGCTTGTGCAAATTGTAGCCTCATTTTTCTGTTCTTAGCTGAGCGGAGTGGCACCCGGTGTGGTCTTCTGCTGCTGTAGCACATCTGCCTCAAAGTTGGCCGTACTGTGCGCTCAGAGATGCTCTTCTGCCTACCTTGGCTGTAACGGTTGACTATTTGAGTCACTGTTGCCTTTCTATCAGCTCGAACCAGTCTGCCCATTCTCCTCTGACCTCTGGCATCAACAAGGCATTTCCGCCCACAGAACTGCCGCTCACTGGATGTTTTTTCTTTTTCGGGCCATTCTCTGTAAACCCTAGAGATGGTTGTGCGGGAAAATCCCAGTAGATCAGCAGTTTCTGAAATACTCAGACCAGCCCTTCTGGCACCAACAACCATGCCACGTTCAAAGGCCCTCAGATCACCTTTCTTCCCCATACTGATGCTCGGTTTGAACTGCAGGAGATTGTCTTAACCATGTCTACATGCCTAAATGCCGCCATGTGATTGGCTGATTAGAAATTAAGTGGTAACGTGCAGTTGGACAGGTGTACCTAATAAAGTGGCCGGTGAGTGTAGATACACCCAGCGCAGATAATTAGTGGGTCAGTCAGAATAAGGAGGGTCAAGATTATATAGGTGACAAATACCTGAATCGAAATCCAGCTGGAAAGGTGAATATAACACTTGCCCAGATGCCGATATCAATGGAGTTCAGCCGAAGTCACATCCAGCTTTTATGCAGTGTAGAGAAGTTGATCAAGGGGAAGAAATCTTCTGAACTAGACAGATCCTCCGGCCGGTAGCACTGCACATAAGTTCACACAGTCAAGATTTTTGTGACAAAAAGTGGGATCCTGAGTGACATCACTCTCCTTAGGTTTGGATCTTAGTGCAAGCCAGAAGTTATCCTATCCATTTCAGTGTACACGGACACCTTCATCAGGGATAGGGCTTTTCTTTGGATCCTTTCCAGCCCACCTATTGCCAGGGTTTATTTACATTATGGAGAGTACTGTTTAACTTCCTCCATGTTTTATAAAACACATACGTGTAATGTGTATTGGAAAGTCCACGTCAAATAGTTTGTTGTAAATAATGACTCTTTGCCTATACTTGTGTTTCTTCTCTTCTCAATTTGCATTGATTGTATGGTATTTCATCAGATCATTTACATATCCCCACCCCTGTTTTTTCACTGCCTATTTTTGTTTTGTTTCATTTCACAAAAAGGCAAACAGTTCTAGATCTACATTTAAGCCTTCTGGGGCTAATGAGTTCAGTTCAGTTCTGGACATTTTCTCCAAAAAATTACCTCCTCTCCAATGTGATGTTATTTTCTCTAAACCAAAAAAATATGAATCTCTGAATGAGCAGTTATGACATTCGATATAGTGACGAGACAGTGGATGACCTTTAGATTTTCTGTTTATGAGATGCTCCTGTATACGTGTAGTTAGTCCGGCCTATATATCGTTTACCACAAGGACATACAATGCAGTAGATTACTCCCTTTGATTTACAAGTCTTTAATTTTTATATTGTCTTCTCCCATTGCTGGAGCTTCTCCTGTAGATAAAACTTTTCTTTGTTTTCCTGAGATGTTGCATGTTTTGCAATTTTTGCAGGGGTAGAAGCCCGGCGGGAGGGAGAATAGGTGGTCACTGGTTTTATTCCTCTGTGTTTTTATAGTGGGAGCCACCATGTTTCCTACATTGCATGCCTTTCTGAATATGAATGATGGTTGGGCTGTGGATCTGTTGTGAGGCAGCTGCCCTGGCAACCAATCAGATTCCAGCTCCCTATGAAAATGAAAGCAGTAATCCTATTGGTTGCTAAGGCTTCCAACTGCAGTTTCTGCTTGGCAGCTGCAGCTAATTATATCACCTGTGTGTGCAGTGAGGAGATTTTCCCATTCATCTCTATGGGGCCATATTCCCCCTCCCCCTCCGGTACATCTGGCGGGGATGGGACCTTCGCTCTAACCTTCCCGGGCACCCAATGTATCTGCCTGCCAAATTTGGGGTCAAACGGTTCAGGCGTTTGGAAGTCTATACGGGACAGACGGACAGACAGACTTTCATTTTTATTATATAGATGCCACCATCTTTCACAGGGCAATTAGCAGTGAGCTTGGATGTGACTGCAGTCATAAATGAAATAAGAGGGGGCGTGGCTTAGCGATGGCGCGGTGAGGTCGCACTTCGGTGGAGCTCCGGGCCGCGCGACACAGACACAGCTGCATAACTCCTTCCTTCACCTCATACCTGATGCCGGTCAGGCGGGGAAGGCCTGCAGGAACCCCGAACCCACCGGTGACGAGATCCACGTCGGGCACCCCCCGCATTGAGAGGTTTCTGCAGCCGTCCTCCTCCTCACGACCCGGCCCGCGGCCCTGCAACATGGCGACGGCCCGTCTGCAGCCACTTCCGCCTAGGGACCGACGCGAGGCCACAGACTCCGCGCAGGGGACAACTGCCACCGCAGATCGGGGTGCTCCTATGGAGGAGCAGGAGCCCACGGACTGGCCCTCCGCACATGGAGCCGCCTCGCCGGTGAGCCCGCAGGCGCAAGGTACTGTCCCACAATCGGAGTTCCAGCTCCTCAGGGAACTTATTCAGGCACTCCCGACTAAAAGGGACTTAGATGCTGTGGTGGCCAGGATTGAGGCCGCCCAACAACAAGCTTTGGAGGCGGTCAGGGCGGACGTAGAGGGGCTGGCGGCCCGCACGACAGCTACAGAGGATGCAGCCGCCATTTTGTCCGACAGGGTGGACACGCTAGAGCAAGAGATGGCGCGCTCTCGCGCACACACGCAGAGGCTAACCCTCCTCCTAGATGATCAGGAGAACCGGGGACGCAGGAACAATGTGCGCATTAAAGGCCTGTCCGAGAACCACCCACAGGATGATTTGCTCCGTCGGGTGACTGAAATTTTTAATAGAGCGACAAACAGACCGCTGGACTCGACCTACCACATAGATAGAGTGCATAGGGTGGCGCGGCTCTCCTCCCGTGACAATCCGGCACCGAGAGACATCCTCTGTCGCCTCCACAACTATGTGGACAAGGAAGCCCTGATGCTCGCAGTGCGCAATTCAGAGACGGTTCAGTATGAGGGAGAGACAATCCGTCTGTTCCCTGACGTCTCCATACGCACCTTACATATGAGACGTCTCCTCCGCCCACTTCTGCTTGCCATTAAAGATGCGGGAGCATCATACAGGTGGGGACACCCACTGCATGTGCTGGTCCGGCGGGGTACGGACATCTTCCCCCTGAGAAGATATGAGGACTTGCCGCAACTCTTCAGCTTCCTAGGGATCTCCCCAGTAGAGGTACCCGACTGGCTGTCGGTGGATTTGCCGGACCCGGTCGCACCACCTCGCCGTCGTGGATCGCGAGCACGCATCATCTCGGATCGATCCACATCCCCCCCTCGGCCCATGGGAGAAGATCTGTCTGGGAGGTTCCCGATGGAAGCCTGATCTGAGCCCTGCATACCCATCTCAGCACCTACTCATCTCAGCACATCATCGGAGGGGATGCGGTGGTTTACGCTTTCCCTCAGGACCGTATATTCACACAGGTTTACCTGTACTGTCGCATGTCTCTGGGGACTCTGGGGGGGGGGGAGAGGGGTTGATGGAGCGACGCCTCCAGCTGCAAGTTATGGTTTTCTGACTGACTCCTGTGTTCTGCGGCTGTGGCTGGGGGGCGTCTCGAGGAGACACTCAGCGGTAAAAGGGGAGATCTAAGGCGCTTCTTGTGGCCCCCACTACACATGTTTCCCTGATGTGTGCCTGCTGTCTCCAGTGGTGGCCGACTGTGGCACTACCTTAACAATTGGTTTGCCTGGTGCCGCCCCCCTCTTCCCTCCCTGCTCCCTCCCCTCCTTCCTACTCCCCCTTCCTCTCCCTCCCCCCTTCCCTCTCCCTTCCCTCCTTTCCTCTCCCTTCCCCCTCATCTTCCTCCCTCCCCTTTTCCTCTTCCCTCCCCCCCCCCCCTTCCCCTCCCCCCCTCCCTTTCCCTCCCCTCCCCCCCCCCTTTTTTCCCTCCCCTCCTTTCCTCCCCCCCCCTCCCCTTCTACCCCTGCTCCCCCTCCCCCCCTCCTCCGGTTGCCCTACCCGTGTTGTGCCACATTCACGCTAATCTTACTGTTGGAATTAGGGGTTCCTGTGGCCCCCTCCGTTTTGCAGGTTCCTATTTAAAGTTCTGGAAGGAAAGTTAAAGTTTGTGCCCTGGGATCCTCACTCGCGCTGTGCCCTACTGTGGGGTATGGGGCGGTGAGCTCTCAGTGAATCCTTTAAGCTGTGTTGCCGGCCTGGGGGTCCCCCCGCCCCTGGTTTTCCACGTCTCCATCTTTCTTTGCCCCTCCTCCTGGAGCGGTGTTTCTATTCTAAGCATCTGTGTGCTTTTTCTCTTACTCTATCTGCCTACCCTTCTTCCCCTGACCCCTTCTTCTGGTTGCTAGCCGTCTAGGGTCTTCTTCTCTATTACCTACTAACCTTTCTCTGTCCCCCCCCCTTCCTCATCTTCCCTCCTCCTCCACCTTTAGTCCCCCCCTGTCCCCTCCCTCCCCACTGTCCTTCCCTTCCCCAGATACCCAGATGGCGGCCCGCTCACAGACATCCCTAAAGGTGGGCTCCCTGAACGTCAAGGGCCTACACGATTGCGGGAAGCGCTCTATCATGTTAAATCTATTTAAGAAACAGGGCCTACATGTTGCTTTTGTACAGGAGACTCACATGCTGACTTCTCACAAGTTCACACTGTCTAACTCTTGGTTTCCTCATGTCTATCACAGCTTCTCTCCCATCCCCAAGGCTAAAGGAACGAGCATTTTAATTTCCAGGTCGCTGCCGTGGGAGCTGGTTGACTCACGCTGTGATGAGGAGGGGAGAATGATGTTGGTGAAAGGTAGGATCGCATCTCAGATGTTCACCTTTGCCTCTCTCTACCTCCCCAATGCGGGTCAGGCTTGGGCCCTCGCCTCTTACCTGGACAGGGTAGACGAATTTGCAGAAGGGGTCCTGGTCGTCGGTGGGGACATCAACCTGGCCCTCGACCCCACGGTAGATACCTCCAGAGGCTCCTCCCATATTAATCGTGCAACACTACGGAGAGTAGGCTCTCTACTGCATGACCACCAACTCCTTGACACATGGAGACTGACCCACCCACGAGACAGAGACTATTCTTTCTATTCCCCGGTCCATGACATGTTCTCCAGATTGGACTATCTGTTCCTGAGGCACCGTGACATGACCCTACTGACTGATGCGACTATAGATACCATTACGTTCTCCGACCACGCCTTGATTACATTATCCATCTCCCTTCCCGAACCATACCCCACACAATGGCAGTGGGTACTGAACTCCACGCTGATTCAGGACGTAGCGGTCCTTGCGGACCTCAAACAGTCCTTAGAGGAATACTTCCACCTGAATCCCCCCGACGAGACTTCTCCCATGACGGTATGGGAGGCGCATAAATGTGTGGCCAGAGGTGTGCTCATAAAACACGGAACACGCCTAAAAAAAGACAAAGCCGCCAAAACTAAACGCCTCCTAGACCAACTTCGGGACATAGAGCTCGTGCACAAATCCTCCCCCTCTGACGTCACCAAAACTCAATTGTTACAGACCAGAGACGCCTTGCGTTCCCATCTCATAGACAGGGCCAAAGCACAACTCACTAAATGCCGTAGGCATTTTTATGAATTCGGGAATAAATGTGGTAGGACTCTGGCAAGGGCACTCCGTTCTCAGTGGTCTAAGACATATGTCCCCCATATAATGACACCCACTCAGACCAGGGAGCACCTCCCGGCGGGCATTGCAAGGACATTCAGGGACTTCTATGCCACCCTGTATAATGCGGACATCTCCAACCCCCTCACCCAATCCCCCTCTTTCCGTACCCGGGTCCGAAACTATATTGCGGATTCGGGCCTTCCCAATCTCACGGAGGAAATTATAGCCTCCCTAGAAGCCCCGATTTCTGAACAAGAATTCAAAGCTGCCGTCAAGGACTCTAAGACGGGCAAAGCCCCGGGCCCTGATGGCCTCACTCTGCCATACTACAAACAGTTGGAACAGATCCTCACCCCTCACTTCCTCTCGGCCTACAACTCCTTAGCACAGGGATTGTCTCCTCCTAGAGATAGTACTCGGGCCACGGTAGTTGTCATTCCCAAGGAAGGTAAAGACCACTCCAAATGCGCCAGCTACCGCCCGATCTCGCTCCTGAATGTGGATCTGAAGCTCTTTGGAAAAATTTTGGCGACCCGACTGGTGGTGCACTTAGACACTATCATTCACCCGGACCAATCAGGCTTCATGCCCGGCCGTGAGGCCCGCGATAACACCCTGCGCACAGTTGACCTGGTCCATAGAGCTCTAGTCTCCCGCACTCCGTTGATGTTGTTATCCACCGACGCGGAAAAGGCTTTTGACCGGGTCAACTGGGCGTTCATGGAGGAAACATTAAGAGCTCTGGGCCTAGGCTCAAATTTCCTATCCTGGGTCTTGTCATTGTACTCCAACCCTTCAGCCAAGGTCCGGGTGAATGGTATCCTTTCCGAGAGCTTCACGATCCACAACGGGACCAGACAGGGCTGTCCCCTATCCCCATTAATTTTTGTACTCACCCTTGAGCCCCTCATGCGTAACATCCGGGCCAATGGGGATATTGAGGGGATCCGCGTTGGGGGCACTACTCATAAGGTGGCCGCCTACGCGGATGACCTACTCTTTTTTATCTCCTCCCCGAGAATTACATTGCCAGTCTTGATGAGAGAATTGGAGGTTTACTCCTCCTTGTCTAACTTCAAGATCAACTATTCCAAATCGGAGGCACTTAACATCTCCCTCCCAACGGAGGTGGTGTCCTCCATCCAACCCTCCTTTGGCTTTCGCTGGGCCACGAGGTCCATCAAATACTTGGGTATTGTACTATCTGCCTCTCTCCAGGACCTATACACTCTCAACTACCCACCTCTCTTAGCCCAGATCCAATCCTGCTGTTCCGAATGGAGCAAGGGGACGTTCACATGGTTTGGTAGATGCGCCATATTTAAGATGACGCTCCTGCCAAAGTTGCTGTATGTTTTCCAATGCCTGCCAATCGGGGTCCCTAAATCCTTCTTTAAAGCAATAACATCCATTCTGCTGAAATTCATCTGGGGAGCAAAACCTGCCCGCATAAAAAGGACAATCTTGTGTAGACGGAAGGAGTGTGGAGGAGTGTCCTTGCCAGACATCTACATGTACTACCTGGCTTCCCACCTGACCAGAGTGATTGACTGGACTAGGCACGCCAAGACAAAACCCTGGGTCGCCATAGAACAGGCTTCGACGGACATTCCCCTAAGTTGTGTACCATGGCTCCCTAGAGAGGCATGTCAAGCTCTCTACCCGCACCCCACGATCGGCCCGACATTTAAAGCCTGTGGACACCCCACGGTCCGAGACAGGTTCATACCAAGGGGCTCCTTGATGACGCCGGTCCTTGGTAACCCGGATTTTGTGCCGAGCCTTTCAGACCCGGTCTTTCGGAGGTGGATATCCCTAAGGGTCTTTAGGGTGAAACATCTCTCCTCGGGTTCCTCCTGGCTTACTGCGGAGGCTCTGAGGTCCAACTCTGACACCCCGCCCCTGGGAATGTGGAGGACTTTACAGCTTACTCACTATCTTAGGTCCCTCCCGCCGCCGTCCCAATTCTCTACCACAATGACTTACTTCGAGACCCTCTGTGATGGCTCTGACACACTGCGACACTCTCTCTCCCTGATTTACTCCGATTTGGTGTCCCCGCCTGACCAGGACCCCCCCCCTTATCTGGTGAGATGGGAGGAGGACCTGAATCTGAACTTGACCTCGACCCAAAGGACCAATATCCTGACGCTCGCACATAAGAGCTCGGTGAGCTCGCGTCTCCAAGAGGCAGGGTACAAGATCCTGACGCGCTGGTACCAGGTTCCGGTAAAATTACACGCAATCTGGCCTGAGTCTGACCCGCTCTGTTGGAGGTGCCGAGACTCTCAGGGTACGTTCCTGCACATCTTCTGGTCCTGCCCCTTACTATCCAATTTCTGGAATCGAGTGATTGAGACCTCGAGACGTGTAACGGGAGCCTCCGTGGAATTCACCCCTGCTCTCTTCCTCCTACATCACAGCGGGATGGCAATACAGACATACAGGCGATCTCTGCTGCGCTTTCTGGTCATGGCTGCCAGGGCGTGTGTGCCTCTGTTCTGGAAACGCTCGATTCCTCCCCCTGTGTCGCTGTGGGTAACCAAAGTTAATGAATTGATGAGGATGGAGGATCTGACGTCCTCCCTGCACAACTCCAACTCCCGCTTCACGAAGACATGGTTCGCCTGGATGGAGTTTCAGACCACTCCCGAATATGCTACCCTCCTGGCTGGGGACACTGCCCCTTCACCAATGTAGAGGTAGCAGTGGGTTGCTCTGGAAGTTGCCATCTGGGTCCTGACCCCCTCCCCCCCCCCCCCTCCCCCTCCTCCAATACCCCTCGCCCCTCTCACCTGGTCCTCTTTTCTCTCCCTCCTGCATTCTCTCCTACCTAACCCCTTTCTCTGTACTTGATGTCTCGTGGGCGCTTTACCCATGGGACCTCTTTTTCTTCTTTCTCTGGGAAAGCAGCGGAGCCGGGTGTGGGCCCACCCTTGGGATGGCCTTCCCGCTTGCCCTCTCATGTGTACCACCGACTATGATCATAGCTTTGTGCAGCGTCCCGATACACTCCCCGTTGCACCGTGAGTACACGATATACAGCGCTCCCATTGGTACGTACGCCACGTTTGTGGGGTTATCCCTATGCCATCCCTGGGGGATACGGCCCCACTTCTGGCTCTTATCTGCAAGAAAATTGTGTTTTGCTTTCTTTATTGTTGTGTATTTTATTTTATTGTCTTGGTTTGTATCTCTATGGTGTTTGTTTTCTTTTGTTTTTCTCTTCCTTTGTATTAAATAAAGAATTTATAAAAAAATAAATGAAATAAGAAAATATACTGGTCACACTAGTTTCTGGAGGTTGTCATATACAATTTGCGGGTAACTGCAGCTATTTAGTATATGCTACCATCTTTCACAAGGCAGTTAGATTTGAGCTTGGATGTGACTCACCACTTCTTCCCACCGCTGATTCGATTTTGAGTTTGAGTTTGACTTGGAGGTGCTGGGCTGCCCTTCCCCCAGCGTGTTGTCAGAACGGTCTTCAGTGCAGCTGGTGGCATCATCACTAATAAGCGCCTGTAAACTGACAGCGCTGACAGGCTGAGGTTTATGAATTTTCTTATTTCTTATCGCAGCCATATCCAAGCTCACTGCCAATTACCCTGTGTAATTAGCAGTGAGCTTGGTAGCATGTGACAGCGGGCAGAACCTAGTGACGGTTCTGCAACTTGGCAGCCTCACACATGTACCATGCCTGGCCCACGTCTACAACCTAGTGTTGCTGCGGTTCCTTAAAACCTACCCCAATTTGGCTGACTTGTTTACCAAGGTGCACCGCACCGCAAGTCAACCAGGGAAAGTTACCCCAACTGCTACAGTCAAATTCAAAGTCAAATGTCATCTTACGGGTGTCCTTTGCTGTCCTTTCACCAGTACCTTCTACCTTCCTTGGATGTTGTAGCCGTTTTAAAGGCAGGATTGACCAGGTCTTTTTAATATAATTCCTGGGCCTCTTAAGAAGACTGTATTGTATTACCCTTTGTAATTAGCAATGAGCTTGGTTGTGTGTGACAGCGGGCGGAACCTGGTGGCGGCTCTGCAACCTCACTTTTAATAGAACTCTGTGTCCTCACTGCCATGCTGTGTCAGACCTAATTTTTGGAAGGTTCACTTGCTACCTCACTTTTAATTGTTCTCTGTGTCCCTCTCTGAGGCTAAATCTAGCCATAATCTGGCTATTTTAATTGGATGATTGTATCGTCCATCTTGGTCTGGGTCAGTGGTGTCAGGCTAAGTTTTTGGGTGGTCCACATGCTACCTGTGTTTTAATGGTTCTCTGTGTCCTCACTGCCATGCTGTGTCAGGCCTAATTTTTGGGAGGCTCACTTGCTACCTCACTTTTAATGGTTCTCTGTGTCCTTACCGCCATGCTGTGTCAGGCAAAGTGTTTGGGTGGTTCATATGCTACCTGTGTTTGAATGGTTCCCTGTGTTCTCACTGCCATGCTGTGTCAGGCTAAATTTTGGGGTGGTTCATATGCGACCTCTGTTAATCCTTCTAAGTGTGAGCACTGCCATACAATTGTCCATAATTCGGCAGCCTCAGAGGCATCCATGCATTCTGCCCCTGCTGTTTCCTGTCCATTTCCGTGGTGTTTCCATCATTTTCTGAGGTTGACAGGTTCTCACACTACGTTCCCTCTACCGAACTTGGGTCCCCTGCAAAAATGCTCGAGTTTCCCATTGACTTCAATGGGGTTCGTTATTTGAAACGAGCACCCGAGTATCAGGAAATATTTGTCTCGAGTAACAAGCACCCGAGTATTTTAGTACTAGCTCATCACTAGTTATTATAGTACTGGTATAACACACACTACTATCACAGTACAATACACACAGGTCATTATAGTACAAATATAACACACATTATCATACTATAAGAAATATAAACACAATATCACAGTATAAACATTATGTAAATATTTACTTTGTTGATCATGTTCCATAGGAAAGCCAAAGCATGTGGCGTCATGGTAGATTCCAACATTGTTCTTTTTACCATACTTTATATATAGCATTTTGCCTTTAAACAGTTATTATAAGTCAGTGATACCTAATATGTATATTTTAAATAAATCACTTTACATTTTTAGTTCCACTATAGGAACTGACTGTGTGATCTTCTAATCCCTCATGTAATAGTCTGTAATGCTCCTGTATTAGTCTATCATTGTCTGTAAAACAACCTATTATTATAGAGGGTGTAAGACAGCAGCTGGGAAGGTATATAATGGGGTATATATTCCAGCTAGGTTCTCTACACATGTTCTCTATACATGTTACCGAGGTATCGGGCCTTGGTAAAGTAAGAACCGATAATTCAGCTGTGTAAGCTGCAGTAAGTGGTTGACACCTTTTTATAGTTAGTAGAGCTGTTTGTAGACAGCTGATCCAGGACGGTTCTTTCTGGGAGTAGTCAGTGTTGGGTGGGTGACTACTCCCCATGTTTGTCCAGCCTATATAGAGCCAGCTAGTCAGCTGGATGGTGGGTGTGGGTGGCTGCTACACAAGGAAAAGGCTTTGTCTGCTGAGCTGCACACAGAAGGTACCTGTGTCTCCTGCAAGGTTTGGGTTTTTTCTATAGTGCTAGTGAGGGAACTAACACTGTTTAGGTAGTGCTCAGACCAGCAGGTTTTTATTTTACTGTTTATGTTATTTTGTACCTGTTTCTATTGCACCTCCACTGCTGCCAATAAAACTACGGAGGTTACCGCATTTAGACTGCAACCTTGTCTGTGTCTCTTCATGAATGGACTTTGCCCCAGATCCCAGGGCTGGAAACCTTACATATGGTGGAGGATGCGGGCCCTTTTTTAAAGAGGCAGTACTCTTAAAGAGTCACTGTCGTTTTTTTTTTTTTTTTTTGCAGAAATCAATAGTCCAGGCGATTTTAAGAAACTTTGTAATTGGGTTTATTAGCCAAATCTGCCATTATCTGCATGTAAAAAGCCTTTTCCCAGGTCCCCCCTCCTTCCTCTTTTTCATCCACTCCGAAAAATCTGAAAATTGTGACTTGTTGCAGGAGTCGTCCCCTGTCTGCTCTATAGAGAGGGGAGGGGGGAGGAGGAAGGAGGGAGTTAGCCGGCAGCAGAAAGCAGATAAAAGAGGATTACAGGCACGGAGCTGGGTGACAGCTGTAATCTGAGCTCAGACAGGTCACTGGTGATGGTCAGAAGAGATAACGGGTGAGGGATTTGTAGATTAACTCTTTGTTGTCCTGTTTTGGTCTTTTCTTTAGCTCTCTCCATAGGAGAACAATGAAGACAGGGGGGAGAGCTTCAAACTGCTTTTTCATGATAAAAATGCATTTTTCGGATAATAAACCCAATTACAAAGTTTCTTAAAATCGCCTGGACTATTGATTTCTGCAAAAAAAATAAAAAATTTACGACAGTGACACTTTAAAGAGACAATACCTAAAACAAAGAGAAGTTGCAACTATGGAGGAACTAATAAAGCAGCTTGTGCAAGCCAATATCAGCCTCCAGCATGCCCATACCTCACAGCGAGAAGCTAATGCCTTACAGCGACAGGTGCACGAGGAGACTGTAAAAGCCCAGGCTGAGACAAATCGCCTATTGATGGAAGCTCACCAAGCCACGGTGCAGGAACAGCAGTGGGTGAATCAGTCTCTACAGCAGCAGCTTCAGGCTTTGGCAGATAGGCCAGAGGGGGCGATAGGTGGGCAGTCTACGCCCCGGCAGCTGGTGCAAAATGCATTAAGGAAAATGTCCAAAGAGGACGACGTGGAGGCATATCTTGGCACCTTTGAGAGTATTGCAGCGAGAGAGAGACTTCCTGTGGACCAGTGGGCAGATGTCCTGGCGCCCTTCCTAACCGGAGAACCGCAAAAGGCCTACTTCGATCTAAGGGTTCAAGATGCTAAGGAATACTCAAAGCTAAAGGGTGAAATCCTAGCCCGGCTTGAGGTTACCATAGCTGTGCGAGCCCAAAGAGTCTACAACTGGGAGTTTGATCCTACCAAGCCAGCTAGGTCGCAAATGTATGACCTTTTTCATCTCACTAATAAATGGTTGCAGTCAGAGGATCTCACACCAGCTTAAGTCATGGAACGAGTCGTCTGTGACCGCTTCATCCGCTCCTTACCCATCGGGCTCCAGCGCTGTGTGGGGTATATGGACCCCAAAAGTGTGGACGAGCTGGTGTCCGTTGTGGAGCGATACAGTGCAACAGAGGAATTCTTCCAGGTGTTGCATCCCCGTGAGAACAAACCGACACTTGGTAAGACTGTTCCATTTATAAAAGGGAAGAGACTGTATCCTGAGGGGAGGAGGGCCCGATTTGATGACAGGGGTGAACGGTTACCCAGACCAAAAGGGGACTCTTTAAGGAGAGCCCAGAGCCCCATAGTCTGTTGGCGCTGTCAAGGTCTTGGACATGCACAATGTCCGATGGCAGGGGAGCCAATGGAGTGTGGCCTGGGAAGACGTTCATCATTGTTTGCCAAACCTTCCTACTCTGCTCAGGCAGACTCTGGGAGAGACAGACGTGAGTGTTCTGTCAAGGTTGGTGAAAACTCTGTGCAGGCCTTATTGGACTCAGGGAGTATGGTGACCCTGGTGAAAGCCAGTCTCGTGGACCCAGACAAACTCCAGACACGCCGAATAGGTGTTGTCTGTATTCATGGTGACACTAAAGACTATCCCACCGCCATACTTACAGTAGAGACTCCTTGTGGCTCAGTGCAACATGAAGTGGCCATTGTTGCGGGCTTGCCACACAGTATCATCCTTGGCTGTGATTTTCCTCTGTTTTGGGATATGTGGGGGAATAAACAAAGTACCATGTATGATGATGTTCAGGTTGTAAATGATGGGTCTGAAAATACTGAGGCTGTAGCTCTGGTGGAAGGGGAGTCAGATATATTTCCTTTAGCAGTCCTGGTTGGCGATCCGGAAGAAACTCCCCCTGAACTAGAGCTCTCTTCTTTGCCCGTGTCAAAGGGAAACTTTGGTACAGAGCAATTAAGGGACCCTAACTTGGTTAATGCTTGGAAGACTGTAAAGGTTATTAATGGTAGACCCCAAGAGCCAGGCACAGCATTAGTCTATCCTCATTTTGCTGTAAATAATGATTTATTGTACCGGGTAAAAAAAAACATCAACAGAGGTGGTTGAGCAGCTGGTTGTACCCCAGTCTCATGGACGCCTGGTTTTAGAATTGGCTCATTCACATGTGCTGGGTGGGCACTTAGGGGTGGACAAAACCAAAGAGCGAGTGGAGCGGAACTTTTTCTGGCCGGGTATTTATAAAGCGGTAGAAGAATTTTGCCAATCCTGTCCAGAGTTCCAAATTAGTGCCCCGAAACCTCATTTCCGGAGCCCTCTAATACCCCTACCGATAATCGAAGTTCCGTTCGAACGGATTGGTATGGATTTGGTTGGGCCCCTTCCTAAATCATATACCTATATATGATCCAATGGGTGTATAACCCAGGGTCCTTGTGCACACTGCAATGCCAAAACCAAAAAAGGGAAAGAAGGGGGGGAAACAAACCCACCCCGCTAACCAACCATGCAGGACCAAAAATCACAAAGTTTTATATAATCATATATCTTTATTTGTATGTATGAAAAGTATATTACAAAACAAAATTAAAATATTTTTTACATAATGGAGGAACTGACACATGAACAGAACCCCAGAACAATGGTGGTGGTAAATAATATAGAGCAATATATGTACAAAATACAGAGATAGTAAATAAATTTACACAGACGGAGCACTGGGCATTGGGCATGTAATAGACTAAGTTTCAAGCATAGTGCTTAATAAAGTGCATACAAAATACTACCCATACGTCCTTAATGCAACGACCACCATACGGTCACCAGCATATTTTAGTGGTCGTGGACTATGCTACCCGCTACCCAGAGACAATTCCTCTTAGGAATACCTCATCTAAAGTGATAGCGAAAGAGCTGTTTTACATGTTTACCAGAACAGGGATCCCAAAAGAGATCCTAACTGACCAGGGCACACCGTTCATGTCCAAAGTGACCAAAGAGCTATGTTGTCTTCTAAAAATTAAACATTTGCGAACCTCTGTGTACCGTCCCCAGACAGATGGACTTGTAGAACGATTCAATAAAACCTTGAAGTCCATGCTTAAAAAGGTGGTGGATGAGGATGGGAAGGACTGGGACCGCCTATTACCTTACCTGATCTTCTCAATACGGGAAGTTCCACAGGCATCCACTGGCTTCTCCCCATTCAAGCTTCTATATGGCAGACATCCCAGAGGTCTCCTGGACATAGCAAAAGAGACCTGGGAGCAAGAAAATACACCATACCGAAGTGTAATCGAACACATAGCCGAGATGCAAGATAGAATTGCGGCAGTCATGCCAATCATCAAGGAGAACCTGCAGCAAGCTCAGGAAATACAGGCCAGGGTTTATAATAGGTCAGCAAGGGTCAGAACCTTTCAGCCAGGTGACCAGGCGTTGGTGCTAGTACCAACAATAGAGAGTACATTTCTGGCAAAATGGCAAGGTATACCAGATCCAGATCACAGGGCTGAAAACCTTACAAGAGACCTAATAGGTAAATATACATCCTGGCAGCCATGACTGCCTATGGTGTTTAATGGCTGGGATATGTGTTATCTCGTATCCCTGCTCTTACAGCCATCAAGCACTGATGCTGGGACCATCACCATGAAGTAATAACACTTTTCCATGATTCCATTTAATATGGCGTACTATTACATCATTAGACTGGAGGGATTAGAGAAAAATAATAGAATAATGAATATTCAGGATATCAAAATGATACCAATTATTTATTTGGCAATGGTCACTATATCACGGGGCATAGTCACAGCAATGAGATTAATGTTAACTATTAGCTAACATTATGATTATTTCATTGTCTGGGCCTCTGAGTCTTATTGAAGACTTTTATCAAAGTAAATTCTTGTGCGGCATCCTGTCTGGCACATTGGCACAACATACGCTCATCGATCATGAGTCAGCAAAGTCACATAACAAACTGTGTTTAGCTGCAATTTAAACGTCGCCTGCCAGAGAATACGATATTATGCATAATGTGTGATTGACTGTTTTGTATTATTATTATTATTGTTTTTGGTAAAGAAGCTTAAAAGGAAAATAAAAGGCTCCCAATAACTGGATATTGGGGGGAAGGGGGGGGGGAGATGTTTCAGAGGGGAAAACTCCTCAACCTCCAAAAGACAAAATATTCAGTACAAAGAGAAATAAGTGCTAGCTGTTTCACAGGGTCTAGGCCAAAAACAACATAAAATAAGATTCTATGTATGAAGTGTATATATATATGTATGAATTGTCTCTGGGCGTCTGTCCATGCCGTGATAGCTGTAACGTGTACTGACATCCTGACTGTCAATACGCAATAAAATGATTAAGAACATCCAAGCAATTACACGGCCAATTATAATATCCTGAATTCATTGCTTCTATGTAATCGGCTCCTCCTGGTTAATCCTGACAAGTGACATGTGTCTCCTGATAATCCAGCAGAAAAATCATTACTCAAGAAAAATCTTTGTTGTAAGTGAGCACATTGGTAGATATGGAGAATGGAGAGGGGATCCCGGGATTATATCCTCCAGTGCAGCTGACGCTGTGAAGACATGGACACACAAAGACTAGAGGACAGCTTAAGTCTTTTTATATACAAAACAATGTGGGCCACTTAGGTCTGTTCATAAAGAAAAGCAGAGGAAATACTTCCACCATTTTATGCTTTGCAGTTTCTGTTTCGCTCAAGATGGCTGGCGGCTGACATACAATGACGCTTTGGATCTCTGGGAGGCTGTCCTCATCACAGAAGAAGGTGCAGCAGCCTATTAGTGTAGTCTGTAGGGCCTGTATATGCATGTAGGATCCCAGAGGCTTCTGGGTAATGTATTAGGTGGGTGAGATGGGGGTGTACCAACAGGACACTTGTCATGATCACCAGGAGGGGTTGCACCCAGGGCCGCTTCTACCATGAGGCAGACTGGCATTCTGTTGTGTTATTAGCGCCCCCACAGAACGCCTGTACACATATTCACCTTGCTGGGAAGCAATAGAAAATCCCTAGATGCCATAGTTATAGCCGCACACTGTAATACATACCATAAGAATTAGTATACACTACTTACATTATTAGTGCAATGTACTGTAAAAAGATGGTAGAAAAATGAATCCACTGTATAAAAAATTAAAATCTCTACTTTTCCCAATTTTTTAAATAAAAAAATGTAAACAAGAATATATATATATATATATATATATATATATATATGTATGTATGTATGTATGTTCATTTCATTTCTCGCCTCAGGCAGCAGAAAACCTTGAATTGGCCCTGGTAGCACCCACCGGGAATACTGACACATATCTTTTTAACCCCTTAACGACCGCGGGCGTAAGTGTACGCCCCCAAAACCCGTGCCTTAACGCAAACGGGCGTACATTTACGCCCGCGGTTTCCCCGATCGCTGCGTGTACACACGCAGCGATCGGGGAAGATGGCCTGCTATAATGTATAGCAGGCCATCCCTGCTTGTCGGCACGGGGGGGTGATTAACCCCTCCCGTGCTGACGATCGCCGCTATTGGCTGATCAATTTAGATCAGCATATGGCGGCGATCTGCAGCTTTCCGGGTCATCGGTGACCCGATGGCCCGGAAAGCAATGGCGGTCGGTGCTGTCCGAGGATGACACCGACCGCCATTACTGTTAAAAGTAACGGTGGCCACGGTGCCACGTCCCGATCGCCGGGACCGGCTACCCCATGAAAGGGTTAAATACCTGCTGTGGACACCTCAGCTAGGTAGCTGAGGTGTCCAGAGCAGGTATTGACCCATACTCACCGGATCCAGCGTCCCGATCGCGTCTTCCGGGTTCCGAACGCGTCTTCCGGGTTCCGAACGCGTCCTCGTCTTCGTCGGCGTCTTCGTCTTTTTCCGGCGGTCCCCATCGGTAATCATCGGCTCCAGCGTCGTCAAACTTCGGCTTTTTCCGGAATTGGCGTTCTACTGCCCCCTAGCGGCTGATAAGTGTATATAATACACATATCAGTAGCTATAGGGTTGAAGATTTTTTTTTTTTTTTTCCCAATTTTTTTTCTTTCTATTTTCCGCACCCTATCGCCGCTGAGTGCTGATCAGCATCGCACGTAAGTGCGCCGCTGATCAGCAACTCCTCCTTTTTGGCGTAGAGTGTTTTTTTCCTATATCCTACAGCCACGGTCTGCTGATAAGTGCCGCACATAAGTGCGGCATTTATCAGCAACTCCTTTCTTGGCGTAGTTTTTTTTTTTTATACTTAATGTTAAAAAAACATGTAAAAAACACCATTACACTACACGGAATAAAGTTTTACACTACACCACTACATACCCCATATACCAATCCCCGTATAAAGATGGCCCCCAGGGTGTTTTCGGTGTGGGACGCATACGCTATTATTGCCTCCGACACCGAAACAGCCAGTGAGGATGAATGGGGGGATCCTTCTTTCCTCCATTCATCCTCATCATCCAATGACGTATCTGGGGGTAGCGTAGCGTACGCTGCCCCCCAGACACGTCTTTTCCGCCAGTACCGTCCCAATAAGAGATCACGGTATGGCGTGAAATTCTACAAACTCTGTGAGAGTACCTCAGGGTACTCTTACAGATTATAGGGTACGTGCACACTGCGGAATGGAGAAGGATAACCCTTTGTGCATTCCGCAGCTGGCACCCACCAGCAGACTGATGCGGGCGCGCGTCTCCACCCGTGTCATAGACTCCATGTTATGCTTGGGCGGATTCCATCGTCCGTCCAAAGAATGAACACATTTGACGGAGAGCGGAATCCGCCCGTGCATAGAATGGAGTCTATGACACGGACGGAGACGCGCGCCCGCATCAGTCTGCCGGTGGGTGCCAGCTGCGGAATGCACAAAGGGTTATCCTTCGCCATTCCGCAGTGTGCACGTGCACTTAGAGTGTATGAAGGAAGGGACACCCAAATCCAGCCCCCAGATGCCCCCCCCCCCATCCTCGGAGTTAGTGGGGAGATCGTTCGGGAACTGATCTTCCCACTGCTGGATAAAGGTTACCACCTGTACGGGGATAACTTTTATACCAGCACCCCCTCTTCCGGTCCCTCGCTGCCCTGTAGCTTGCGGCACCGATCCGAACATATCAGAAGTAGTAATAGAGTCCTAATATTTAGCAGCCATGGAGCGGACCCAGCACTTCTGGATATGAAGGACCCCGTATCGCACCAGGACAACATTTTCCAGGTGACGTCCCCCACACTGGAAAACAGGAGACCCCAGAAGAAGTGCAGAGTGTGGTGTAACAGGGGGATCAGGAAGGACAACATTTTCCAGTGTGACGCCTGTCCTGATCACCCCGGCCTCTGCATACTGGATCGCTCCAAGGCGCACCACACGTCACTGGGGTTCTACATTATCTAAATTCTGTCCCTTATTCCTATTTCAGGGGTCACGTTGATCCAGGGATTATTCTGATCGCCATTATGGAGTCGGGAAGGAATTTTTTCCCTGTGATGAGGCTACTGTCGTCTGCCTTACGAGGGTTTTTTGCCTTCCTCTGGATCAACACAGGTTGAATTTGATGGACACCTGTCATTTTCAACCTTATAAACTAATAATTGGCCTAATACCCCCAAATAAATTAGAATTGTCCCTTTTTCCCCAGCTAAATAGGTATGGCCGCCATTCCCATTAGAGGATGCCATGATGCAATTACAAAGCCTCTGTGCGGCCAGGACAGTAGAAACCCCCGACAAGTGACCCCATTCTGGAAACTACACCCCATAAGGAATCTAACAAGGGGGGCAGTGGGGATATGGCCCCCTGGTGACGGCCACATTTGGGACGTGAAAATGAAAAAAAAATTATTTTTTATTTTCATGGCACATGTTCTACATATGTGCCTGTTACCAGTGGGGTCCATATGCTCACTGCACCCCTTGTTAGATTCCTTATGGGGTGTAGTTTCCAGAATGGGGTCACTTGTGGGGGGTTTCTACTGTCCTGGCAGCACAGGAGCTTTGTAATTGCGACATGGCCTCCATCCTCCATTCCAGCCTCTAAATGGCGCTCTGTCCCTTTGGTGGCTTGCCCTGTGCCCATATGGCACATTATGTCCACATGTGGGGTATTTTCGTACTCAAGGGAAATTACCCTACACGCTTTGCGTTTATTTTCTTTTTTAACCCCTTGTGGAAATGGAAAAAAATCAAGGCTAGACCAACATTTGGTGTAATTTGTTTTAAATTTTTACTCTAAATCATTAATCTTGTCTTGATTTTTTCATTTTCACAAGGGGCTAAAAAATAAAAAAAACACAAAATTTGTAGAGCAATTTCCCCTGAGTACGGAAATATCCCACATGTGGACATAAAGCGCCATGCGGGTGAAGGGTAAGCCTCCAAAGGGAAGGAGCGCCATTTGTTTTTTTGAGGCTGGATTTGGCTGGAATGAATTTCGAGGGGCCATGTTGCATTTAAAAGGCCCCTGTGTTGCCAAGACAGTTGAAACCCCCCACAAGTGACCCCATTATGGAAACTACACCCCTCAGGGAATGTAACAAGGGGTGTAGTGAGCATATGGACCCCACTGGTGACGGGCACAAATATGGAACAATGTGGCGTGAAAAATGAAATATTACATTTTTTACACTATAATGTTGGTCTAGCCTTGAATTTATCATTTTCACAAGGGGTTAAAAGAGAAAAAAACACACAAAATGTTTAGAGCAATTTCCCCCGAGTCCGTAAATACCCCACATGTGGACATAAAGCGCCATGTGGGTGCATGGCAAGCCTCTCAAGGGAAGGAGCGCCATTTGGATTTTGGAGGTTGAATTTGGCTAGAATGGATGATGAACGCCATGTCGCATTTACAGAGCCCTTGTGCTGCCAGGACAGTGGAAACCTAACACAAGTGACCATATTCTGGAAACTACACCCCTCAAGGAATCTAACAAGGGGTGCAATGAGGATATATGGACCCCTTGATGACGGGCACATTTGTGCCGTGAAAGTGAAAAAATGAAGTTTTTCACTTTCACGTCACATTGTTCCACATTTGTGCCCGTCACCAGTGGGGTCCATATGCTCACTGCACCCCTTGTTAGATTCCTTGAGGGGTGTAGTTTCCAGAATGGGGTCACTTGTGGGGGGTTTCAAGTGTTTTGGCAGCACGAGGGCTCTGTAAATGCGACGTGGCCCTTGAAATCCATTCCAGTGAAATCCAGCTTCCAAAAGCCAATTGGCGCTCCTTCCCTTTGGAGGCTCGTCCTGCGCCCCCTTGGCACTTTATGTCCACATGTGGGGTATTTCCGTACTCGGGAGAAACTGCGCTACATGTTTTGTGTTTTTTTTTTCCTTTTATCCCTTTGTAAAAATGAAAAATTCAAGGCTAGAACAACGTTTTAGTGTAAAAAATACTTTTGTCTTTTTTCACGCCATATTGTTGGGAAAATCTGTGAAGCACCTGTGGGGTCCAGATGCTCACCGCACCCCTAGTTACATTCCTTGAGGGGTGTAGTTTTCTGAATGGTGTCCCTTTAGGGGTGTTTTTTAGGTTTTGGCACCCCAGAGCCTCTGCCAAGCTGAAGTGATACAGTCAGAAATGACCAAATATAACGGAGCCATTGAAATGCACTAGGCGCTCCCTTATATCTGAGGCTTGTGGTTGCGTCAAATAGCGCAATAGGGTCACATATGGGGTATTTCTATAAACTGCAGAAACGGGGCAATAAATATTGGGGTGCATTTCTCTGCTAATAAGTTTATAATTATGAAAAATATTGGATTACAATAAAATCTCTGCACAGAAAATTTAAATTTTCAAATTTCTTACACACTTAGCTTTTATTTCTGTGACTCCCCTAAAGGGTTAAAAAACTTTCTGGATCTGCTTTTGCAGAGTTTGGGGGGTGCAGTTTCTGAAATGGGGTGCTTTGTGGGGCTTTCTAACATACAGGCCCCTCAAATACACTTTGAACCTGAACAGGTCCCTAAAAATATCTGATTTTGAAATTTTACTGAAAATTTGGAAATTTGCTGCTAATGTTTTACGCTTACTATTGTCTAAAAAAAATTAAAGATAGTTTAATAAATGCCGCCAACATAAAGTAGACATGTTACTAATGCTATTTAATATATCATTTATGTGGCATAACCATTTTCTGTATAAGCAGAAAAGGTTTAAAGTTGGAAAAATGCATTTTTTTACAATTTTTCACGTTATTTTGTTTTTTTTTCATAAAGATTCGTTATAAGTATCGACTCCAATTTACAAGAAATGTGAAGTACAATATGTCACGAGAAAACAATCTCAGAATCAGCCGGATAGGTAAAAGCATCCCGAAGTTATTAATGAATAAAGTGACACAGGTCATATTCATAAAATTTGCTCCGGTCCTTAAGGCCATTTTAGGCCCGGTCCTTAAGGGGTTAAAGATAGAACAGGTAACCAGCACCAGCAACGTCTACTGAAATTCAAAGGTGCAAAACTTTGGCAGTAAGGTGCAGTACAAAAATAACCACAGATCACTTGAGCTGGGCCCTTGTATCGGTTATATAAGTAATCTCAGCCTCTCATTGGTGGATATAGACAATAGATACTTTAAGGACAGTCTCTAAAAACACTTGAATAGGGGGCGTGGCCTGAGGCTCATGGAGTGATGACGCATCTTCCCCGAGCTGCATCCCGCTCTCCTATGGGGAATAGGAGACACCAGAGGCCGCCTAAGACCCTCCCCGCATCCAAGGCAAGCAGACCCTTGCAGCCGACCCTCAATAAGTACCTGGTCCTGGAGTCTCAGCTCGACACGCCGTGATCCAAGATGGCGCCGGACCCCCCTGCTGCAACATCCCGGGCAGGAGCGGACGCCTCTGCCTCACAGCGCAACCTCCCTCCTCCTGAGGGCGCCCCGGATCATGTCGCCCCTGCATCCTCTGCCATCCATGGGGCTCGGGGCGGCCCCCCTTCTGAGAGTGGTGGGGTGGGTAAGTAGAAACATCTGAGGAGATGACAGCTAGAGGGGTGGGTAAGAAGAAACAGCTAGACGGGTGCGTGAGGCGAAGAATCTGAGGGTGACAACTAGAGGGATGCATGAAGAGAAACATCTGAAAGGATGACAGCTAGAGGGGTGCATGAGGAGAAACATCTGAGGAGATGACAGATAGAGGGGTGCCAGAGGAGACATCTGAGGAAATGACAGCTAAAGGGGTGCCTGAGGAGAAACATCTGAGGGGATGACAGCTAGAGGGGTGCGAGAGGAGAAACAACTGAGGGGATGAAAACTAGAGGGGTGCCTGAGGAGAAACATCTGAGGAGATGACAGCTAGAGGGGTGCGTGAGAAGAAACATCTGAGGAGATGACAGCTAGAGAGGTGGGTAAGTAGAAACATCTGAGGAGATGACAGCTAGAGGGGTGCATAAGGAGAAACATCTGAGGATATTACAGCTAGAGGGGTGCATAAGGAGAAACATCTGAGGAGTTGACAGCTAGAGGCGTGTATGAGGAGAAACATCTGAGGGAATGACAACTAGAGGGGTGCATGAGAAGAAACATCTGAGGAGATGACAGCTAGAGGGGTGCCTGAGGAGAAACATCTGAGGAGATGACAGCTAGAGGGGTGCCTGAGGAGAAACATCTGAGGAGATGACAGCTAGAGGGGTGCCTGAGGAGAAACATCTGAGGAGATGACAGCTAGAGGGGTGCCTGAGGAGAAACATCTGAGGAGATGACAGCTAGAGGGGTGCGTGAGGAGAAACATCTGAGGAGATGACAGCTAGAGGGGTGCGTGAGAAGAAACATCTGAGGAGATGACAGCTAGAGGGGTGCGTGAGGAGAAACATCTGAGGAGATGACAGCTAGAGAGGTGCATGAGAAGAAACATCTGAGGAGATGACAGCTAGAGGGGTGCATGAGGAGAAACAACTGAGAAGATGACAACTAGAGGAGTGCCAGAGGAGAAACATCTAAAGAGATGACAGCTAGAGGGGTGCATGAGGAGAAACATCTGAGGAGATGACAGCTAGAGGGATACATGAGATGACAGCTAAACGGGTGCCTGAGGAGAAATATCTGAGGAGATGACCACTAGAGGGGTGCACAAGAAGAAACATCTGAGGAGAAGATAGCTAGAGGGGAGCATGAGGAGAAACATCCAAGAGGATGACAGCTGGAGCCGCACTTGACATTGTCTGCACTGTCAGTTCTGTATGCGGACTCCGCGGAGAGCAGAACATACCCTTATAAGAGATGGATTTTATTATAGAATATGGAGCCCTTTACTTGTACAATCGATTGATGATGTAGCCACCAGAGGAGGTCTCAGCATGGACACCCCAACTGATCAAAACATTTCACATGTGTGCATGATATGTAATAACAGTCCAGGATCTTGCACACACCCGTGTATGCCTCCATAAATGCACCATCCATGACAGCATTCTGCCCAAGACCAATTTAAACCTCTGACATTTAAGGTTCATTTACATGACAGTTAACGCTTTAAAGACTGCAAATACTGACCAAATACTGACATAGTGACGGAATAATGCTGCCACATGCTGATACTGATCAAAACTAAGACCAATATGTCCAATGACACCTCTATAAAGGGTACAAATAATCGGCTACACCATGACCACAAATTAACACCCCCCACCCCATAAATAACTGTAGAATACCGCTGTTACTGTATTCCAAACACAATGAAAAAAACAAAATTACCCCCAGTCGTTCACGTTCCTTTTCTCTTCCTTCTGGCCTAGATGGCCATAGTGGCTTCTTCAAGCCATGACGCCTATCTGCAGAATCTGCCAGACAAATATCTAAAGGGGAACTGCAGGTAGAGGTTAAAAAAAAATGAAACTTCTGCAGAAGCATAACGCATTACTTACCTGTCTATCCCAGTTTTGAAACTACCAAAAATCCATTTGTTTGGGGTTTTTTTTGCTCTGTTTTGTGTTTTGTGTGTTTCCCTCGTGATCATCACAGCCCCCACTTATTACAATCAGTAAAATTAGTGCAGCAGCTGCCTTTGGCCAGACAGATGGTGAATCACTCAGGGGATTGGGTTATCCAGCCAAGCCTCCTTTGACATCACGCCCCGCCCCCTGTCTGCATCATCAGCCTTTGCTCAGCAAACACACACAATGTGAGACAGAGGCATGGAAGATTTGTCTCCTAGTGGGGGATAGCAGGAGGAGCAGGAGACAATGTGAATTGGCACAGGGGCCATTTTTTTTCACTTCCTGGATTTCTATCAGCTACCAGTGTGGCAGAACTGTACAGATACAGTAATACATTGTATAGACACATCTATATAACTTTTAATACTTTTATCCAGAGATAAGGCCCTATTACACGAAACGATTATTGGCGGTATTCGGCCGATAGCAGCCGTTCCAGACGATAATCATTCTGTGTAATAGAAAACAACGATCAGCCAACATGAACAATGTTGATTGATCGTAGCTGTCATTTGTGTTTCAACATGTTGAAAGACAAACGACTAATATAGCAGCGATCTGCTGCCGTCACTCTGTGGAATAGGAGGCAGCAGACTGACGCTATCTTCTATGGGCTGCCTGGAAGATCTAGCGATCGCCCGGGCAGCACCCCTGCAGCTCCTTGCAGCCCCCCCTGTACTCACCTGCTCGCTGACATCGATAGTAATAGCGCCGGCAGCGAGCAGGGAACGAGGTGAACGCGAGCTCTGACAGACTTTAGACTCTGCACTTTTACAGCATCCCACAAATGTCTTGTCCATAATGCACACCACAATAATAGTGCCCCCTCACAGTAGTTTTCCTCCATAATAGTGCATAGAGTCATTACGCCCATATAGTCCCCCCATTTCTCTAATCAGTGCCCCCTTAGAGAATAGCCCCTTAAAAGGTTTTATATTCTGCTGCCCTTATAGAGAACTTAATAAAGATCCTATTCTTACCTCACCACCCTGGGGAGCTGCTAAACAGGAGGCCCCCTCAGGCTCCCCCCAGCACCCCTGAGGCCCAGTCCGAGCCTGAGGAGACAGGAGACCCCCAGGAGAGAGAGAGTTTAAGGAAGTGCAACTAAGTAGAGGAGAGGTAGGTTTACTTTGTTTACTATGTTCCTACTCCCCCCTCCGCCCTTCAGCTTTTTTAAAATGACATGGCACTTCTCCTACAATCCCAATTACTAGGCTTTATCTAGGTGCCTGGATGGAAATGCGTCCATTGATGTGACCAGATATGGCCCTCGGCCCTTAGTTATTTAGCTTCCTGGCTCCTATATACTAGTGCAGGACACAAGCTCTCCGACCTTTTTCTGTGACCCCATGGTTCTCTATCTTACTAAGGGTCCTATAACACCAAACAATTATCGGCCATACTTGGATGATTACCGGCCATTCAGGCCAATAATTAGTGTAGTATCACATGTAAAAAGACCACGATCAGCCGACACGCACAATATCAGCTGATCATGGTCTTTCAACAGGTTGGAAAATAACAATAACAGCGACTGTCATAAGATGAGGTGATAAGCTGATAAAGCTGTAGATGCAAACATAGCACAAACAAGACTCCATTCTCTACCCCGGGTGCACCCCTATTAATAAATCTACTGTGGGGGTAAATAGTAAATAGTCCACATTGTGAAAATAACCAGTGAAAAACTGATCCTATTGTGTCAACAACCACAATGTAACCTGATGTGTTTATTTAACAAAAGTGCCTCATTGATGTAATAGGAAGGAAGTCTTCATCTTGATGTCGTTCAGCCATAAACCTCCCCAATAGTGTCACCATTGGAGGATACAGTTGTTGTGTCCAGCTGTCCGAACCATGGAGCTATAACCGTGAAACCACATTCATGGGCAAATATGAGCAAATCCTGGGAAACATTACCTCACTACCATTCAAGGTCATCACAGACAGTTATGGAAGCACATCTTCCCCCACCCAAACTTACTATAAAAGCCTGGGGTATGTAGCTTCTAGTCAGCCTCAGCTGGGACCATGAATGTGCAGTGTCCCAGAACAGCGTATTTATTTGTCACTTTATCTCTGCACCTTTATTATGTCCAGTTCTGTTCTGGAAAACTATGGTCCACTGCAAACTGTGTGTATTGTGTCACCCCTCTCAGTGTACAGGTCTGCTATTCCATTCATTTCTCATGCATGTTCAGTTATCAGTGCCTAAGGGTATTATGTCGCCTCCCAGTGTTCAAGTATGGTACTTCTTATGTATATTTGGTCCTATATGCCTAATGGTGTGATGATGCAATGGCTTGGTGTCATGTGACTGCCCCTGCTTCCATGGTAACTCCAATAGCCATCGAGCTTTGGCTGGGGAATACCATGTGACTTCCTCTCTACCGGAGTCCTGTCTTCCACCTTCAGGGGGACAAGGTGTGTGTTGCTGCTGCTCCTGTGTCACAAGGCTGCAACCCTGTGGTATCTGCTGCAGCATTACCAGAAGTGTTCCTGGCTGTGTTCTATTCTCAAGTCCTCAAGATCCTTATCTATACTAAAGATCTAGGTGCCGTTCTTCAGTCATTCCTCTCATCATCTTCTCTAATCATCAACAGCAAGTATTCATCTCAGCTCTATTCCGCCCAGCATCTTATACTCAGTATCACTACTACTCCCATCATTCAGTACGCTATCATCACAGCCTATTGCAGCATCACCCATTACTCTGCTTTATCCAAGTCTGCCTTATTCCCGGTTGCATCCGGAGAGACTGTTGCTACTAGTTACCACCGTTATAATAAATACACAACTACCGTTGTTTCTGAACCTTGGCATTGGTGTAATTATTGGTGCCCTGACTAAGGACAACGAAGAATTGCTCGGGCTCCGCTTGGTCAGGTTCCTGGTCTACAGCTGCTATCCCTCGTGCCCATACCATGACATACCATCAGGGAAGTGGCTAACCGGGTCCCTACCTGGTACTACCATCTACCACTACTCTCAGCGGAGTGCCCAGCGCAAATGGAAGGTGTCCAGCACCCTGGTGGTCATCAAAGGAGATGGGTGGATATTAGAGCATAAGATACAATGGGGCTCCCCATTTCATTGTGGAACAACTATTCTGTACCATCTGTAACTGCAGAATTATTTTATGTATTAAATCATTTATATGTATATGAGGCCAAGCCACAAAAAAACGACAATCCCTGTAGAAGCCGAGGGTTACAAGTTACTACGTGTAGTGTAGATGAAATAGTACAAGTCTTCTACCACAACAGCAGCACGAGCGCCATCTTCTTATATTTACATATTTGGGTGTTGGAATCACAGTCATTTCTACCTGACCGGTGTGGAAGCTGCCGTCTGCCAAAACCAATTCCTTACATGCCACAGGCCTTGTGCTTCCATCCATAGTGAAAGTCAGTGTGCAGTGGAAAACCTCTCGTATGCCAAAGGAAATAAGTTACAGCGTCTGTACAACCTGTAAGACTAATACTGCAGACATGTCTATAGATATGCCAGGGCATATGGAATGGCTGAATCAGTCTTATGTAAGTAACACACTGTCTGTACTACCACAGTCCCTAAAATCATCAAGCACAGAGTGATCTAGATTGGATTACACTAATTGTGGATGGGAATTTATAATGAGTAGCTTTAGACAATATTGTCATGATAGTTGAGCATTGCATGGAATTACTCTTTCCATAAGTCATTAACTTAAGTCATTAACCCCATTGAGGTGATATTCCACCCCCACCTGACATAGCATATAGCATATATAGGGGGGGGGGGGGGTGACAGGTGTCAGCACCCTATCAATCAACAATCGATTGCCTATTCTAAAGATAGTCCATCAATCCTGTCCACCTGTCCACGTCTGGAGGGACTGATTAAAGCGCCACTATCAGCAGGTTCTATGCCGCAGTAGCTGTGTATGTCAGTAATACATAGCCATTAGTTGCACCCCTGTCCTCCCCCACATTCTTGTTAAAATCGCTAAATGCTCTTATGCAAATTACCTGCATAAGAGCATTTAGGGCATTGCTCTAGGCCGGAGAGCATCACCGCGACCCGCCCAGCCTGCCTCCTCCCGCCCACTATACATATTCATAACTGCATAGTGGGCTCTATACAGGACGGCTGCGCAGGGAAGCAATCATGTTGGAGACGGGCTGCTTCCTGCGCATGCGTGAACCCCCCCGGGCCGCTGATCCTTCTGGAGGTCCCTCAGGACGTGAGTATAAGATATAAGTGTATAAGTATAAGTATATGTGCCTTATTTTATGTCATTTTATATATTGTCTGTTTAACCCCATATATGCCTAACTTTTCATGCCTTCTTCTAGTCCTACGCCGATGACAGCTTCTTCAAAATGTTGCGGGTATGCAGATATGCCACTGCCAAGGGTTGGTGTCAGTCGGCACTGAGGTATTTTACTAAAGGTTCCTATACTTCCCTGTGATGTGTTTCTCAGAACTGTAGTATTGGCCACAATATGCCAGAGAGTACTTCTGTGTTGTAAAGCCAGCACATTGGAAATATATTGGGGATTAATATATATGCTGTTTTATGGTGGCAGGCAGGGCCGATTCTAGCCTTTCTGCTGCCTGAGGCGAAAATTAAAATGGCGCCCCCCCCCCCCCCAATAATTAGTGATCAACTGCACACACACATATATATATATATATATATATATATATATATATATATATACTAGCAGCAATTATACCACACATATAGGTATATATTAGCTATAAATATACCACACACATAAAAATATACCTGCCGGCAGTGTATGTACTGCATAGTAGGTACCAGCAGTGCGTATACTGCATGCAAACACATGTAGCAGCTGTGTGACCAGTTACCATCACTCCCCCTGTCTCTGTGCCTTAGGCCATGTGCACACTATGTATAACACCGGCCGTTCTGTGACCCAGCCGGATCACAGAGCGGCTGGTTTTACTGAAGATCATCAAGTCACCACAGTACCGGATGGATGATGTTCATTCCTTCTGAATTTGGGTGCGGGCGCACTCACGTGCGCCCACATCCGGATTCACCGCTGCACACAATGGAGCGTACGGCCGGAGCCACACACTCCATTGCAAGAACTAACAGGTTCTCTGCCGCCGGTATTCAATGAATGAGATGGAGAGATAATGATGAACTATAAAGCATGGGATCCGCATAATGGCTGTACCCTCACCATGCTGTATAAGTCACCTCCCTTGATGCAGTAATCCTCCAGAGTGCCCAGTAGAGGATTACAGCATATGATCAGGGGAGGTGACCTATAAAGCCTGGTGCCCCCTGTAATGGTGGATATCACCTAATACCCCCAAACAGCATACTCGTTGGTGATACTGACCTCCTAATAGAAAATACCCATACCCTTCCCTCAGCAAAGACCCCCTAATACCAGTCACCCCCCACAGTGAGCACCTAGAAACACTGCATACCCACCTCAGTATATATCTACTGTATAAAACCCACATGCACATTCACACACACACACACACTTATGCAATTCACACCATACCTTCTGTTTCTGATCTGTCTCCTGGCTACACAGGTCCTGGGAGGCTGTGGAGGGTGAGGACCTCAGAAGACAGAGCTCATGGTGCAGAGGAGGGGGACAACACACACAGAGGAGGGGGGACAGGCAGCACACACAGAGGAGGGGGACAGGAAGCACACACAGAGGAGGGGGACAGGAAGCACACACAGAAGGGAGGGGGCACAGGACAGGCAGCACACACAGAGGGAAGGGGGGCACAGGACAGGCAGCACACACAGAGGAGGGGGACAGGCAGCACACACAGAGGAGGGGGACAGGAAGCACACATAGAGGGGAGGGGGGCACAGGACAGGAAGCACACACAGAGGGGAGGGGGGCACAGGACAGGCAGCACACACAGAGGAGGGGAACAGGAAGCACACACAGAGGGGAGGGGGGCAGAGGACAGGCAGCACACACAGAGGAGGGGGACAGGAAGCACACACAGAAGGGAGGGGGGCACAGGACAGGCAGCACACACAGAGGGAAGGGGGGCACAGGACAGGCAGCACACACAGAGGAGGGGGACAGGAAGCACACACAGAGGGGAGGGGGGCAGAGGACAGGCAGCACACACAGAGGAGGGGGACAGGAAGCACACACAGAAGGGAGGGGGGCACAGGACAGGCAGCACACACAGAGGAGGGGGACAGGAAGCACACACAGAAGGGAGGGGGGCACAGGACAGGCAGCACACACAGAGGAGGGGGACAAGAAGCACACACAGAAGGGAGGGGGGCACAGGACAGGCAGCACACACAGAGGAGGGGGACAGGAAGCACACACAGAGGGGAGGGGGGCAGAGGACAGGCAGCACACACAGAGGAGGGGGACAGGAAGCACACACAGAAGGGAGGGGGGCACAGGACAGGCAGCACACACAGAGGGCAGGGGGGCACAGGACAGGCAGCACACACAGAGGAGGGGGACAGGAAGCACACACAGAGGGGAGGGGGGCAGAGGACAGGCAGCACACACAGAGGAGGGGGACAGGAAGCACACACAGAAGGGAGGGGGGCACAGGACAGGCAGCACACACAGAGGGAAGGGGGGCACAGGACAGGCAGCACACACAGAGGAGGGGGACAGGAAGCACACACAGAGGGGAGGGGGGCAGAGGACAGGCAGCACACACAGAGGAGGGGGACAGGAAGCACACACAGAAGGGAGGGGGGCACAGGACAGGCAGCACACACAGAGGAGGGGGACAGGAAGCACACACAGAAGGGAGGGGGGCACAGGACAGGCAGCACACACAGAGGAGGGGGACAAGAAGCACACACAGAAGGGAGGGGGGCACAGGACAGGCAGCACACACAGAGGAGGGTGGACAGGAGACAGAGCTCTGCAGGGTCAGTTTCCTGGTCTTCTCACTGTTATGACCTCTGCAGGCTGCCGTGCTGAGTCCCCTCCTCCTCCTGCTTCCAGTCCCGACACTCAGGCAGCACACAGTGGAGGAAGCACCGGGATCACAGGGAAACTTTGTAGTATTGTGCATCCTCCACTGTTTGCTTTGCAGATAAGGCAGCCGGGACCCAGATAAGGCAGCAGGAGATAAGGTAACACTGCTGGGCGGCTGCTGTCATCTAGTTAAGTCAGAAATGACTTAACTACAATGACAGGGCAGGATTGTGCCGCCCCCTCAGGGACCTCGGAAGCTGCCGCCTGAGGCAGAATTCTCACTCTGCCTCATGGTAGGAACGGGCCTGGTGGCAGGGTATGATTGCCAGACACGCCAGAGGCCTATTCTAGAATTTTTCCACCGATGGGATATTGAGTTGCCTCACAGCTCCTCCACCAATGGGCAATTAGCCTTGAAGTAGCCCTTATATAAAAGGTTGTGGTTAGTAGCAGTGGCTTTTAGTCTTAGAAAGTGTTCCTGACAAGTTAGTTGTACAAGAAAGTTTACCATAGGGCCCGACCCTTATGGCTATGTGCCTGCTCCTGCAAAAGACTATTTCCTTTATAAGATCCTGACTTCAGAATTATGTCCTGCTAAAACCCTAAAGAGGGGCAACTATCGTTAAGGGGATCTACCACCTGTCTACGTCTGGGGTGACCAACTTCTACAAGTGTTTTTCTCAGGAAGTCCTTCTGCTGACCAGGACTGTCCACAGCCTCTTGGTTAAGTTCAAGTAAATCTGAAGTACCCCATTGACTACCGCTAGATTACCTTGGGTAATCTCGAGGGATTAGCTCTGCCCGGTTGTCTTCAAGCCCGGGGACTGTGTTCCTGGATCTGGCACTCTGTCATCTCTTTCTGAGCTCAGTAATTGTTGTGTTTTGTTGGTCTACTCTTCACTGCCCCATTAGTCAGAATCGTACTCCACACTGATGAGGGACAATACCCTGTAACAGCTGTCTGGGGGGTGGATCCCTGGCTTTGGAAATCCCTTGTCATATGTAATACTCGCAACTGAGTTAGATTTTGATGCAAAAGCGGCCACCCTGGAATTTCCATATTTGTGTCCCAAAACTTGCGGGACTTAAGGGGCTAAGTGTCCGGGTAGTTTGATGATCTCCCCTGAGGGATGAGACACCCCTTGGCAACAGGTTTCCTTTCCTGGAGGGATATCTGGCTATTCCAGTGTTTTGAGACGCACCGAGGCTCCACAAACCCTTTGCATATAGTAATGTCTTCCTGACACAGACTTCTCCATGAAGCATCCAGGGGGACACAGCAGCGTGGGAGACACTGGGGAGGTGAGTAATTTAGGGGACACAGGGAGGGGTTATTATGAGGACGTGGTAGATTATGACTACATGGGGACACAGGATGGAGGATTATAACTACATGGGGACACAGGAGGGGGGATTATAACTACATGGGGACACAGGAGGGGGATTATTACTACATGGGGACACAGGAGGGGGATTATAACTACATGGGGACACAGGATGGAGGATTATAACTACATGGGGACACAGGAGGGGGGATTATAACTACATGGGGACACAGGAGGAGGATTATAACTACATGGGGACACAGGAGGGGGATTATTACTACATGGGGACACAGGATGGGGGATTATAACTACATGGGGACACAGGAGGGAGGATTATAACTACATGGGGACACAGGAGGGGTGATTATAACTACATGGGGACACAGGATGGAGGATTATAACTACATGGGGACACAGGAGGGGGATTATTACTACATGGGGACACAGGATGGGGATTATAACTACATGGGGACACAGGAGGGAGGATTATAACTACATGGGGACACAGGAGGGAGGATTATAACTACATGGGGACACAGGAGGGGGATTATTACTACATGGGGACACAGGATGGGGGATTATA
Organism: Dendropsophus ebraccatus; assembly: GCA_027789725.1. Taxonomy (NCBI): domain Eukaryota; kingdom Metazoa; phylum Chordata; class Amphibia; order Anura; family Hylidae; genus Dendropsophus; species Dendropsophus ebraccatus. The sequence goes on along the minus strand of JAQFWZ010000084.1, from coordinate 1,585,069 downwards.
ACTACATGGGGACACAGGAGGGAGGATTATAACTACATGGGGACACAGGAGGGGGGATTATAACTACATGGGGACACAGGAGGGGGGATTATTACTACATGGGGACACAGGATGGAGGATTATAACTACATGGGGACACAGGAGGGGGATTATTACTACATGGGGACACAGGATGGGGGATTATAACTACATGGGGACACAGGATGGAGGATTACAACTACATGGGGACACAGGATGGAGGATTATAACTACATGGGGACACAGGATGGGGGATTATAACTACATGGGGACACAGGATGGAGGATTATAACTACATGGGGACACAGGATGGAGGATTATAACTACATGGGGACACAGGAGGGGGATTATTACTACATGGGGACACAGGATGGGGGATTATAACTACATGGGGACACAGGATGGAGGATTATAACTACATGGGGACACAGGATGGAGGATTATAACTACATGGGGACACAGGATGGAGGATTATAACTACATGGGGACACAGGAGGGGGGATTATAACTACATGGGGACACAGGATGGAGGATTATAACTACATGGGGACACAGGAGGGGGGATTATAACTACATGGGGACACAGGAGGGGGGATTATAACTACATGGGGACACAGGAGGGGGATTATAACTACATGGGGACACAGGAGGGAGGATTATAATTACATGGGGACACAGGAGGGAGGATTATAACTACATGGGGACACAGGAGGGGGATTATAACTACATGGGGACACAGGAGGAGGATTATAACTACATGGGGACACAGGAGGAGGATTATAACTACATGGGGACACAGGAGGGAGGATTATAACTACATGGGGACACAGGAGGGGGATTATAACTACATGGGGACACAGGAGGAGGATTATAACTACATGGGGACACAGGAGGAGGATTATAACTACATGGGGACACAGGAGGGGGATTATAACTACATGGGGACACAGGATGGGGGATTATAATTACATGGGGACACAGGATGGGGGATTATAACTACATGGGGACACAGGATGGAGGATTATAACTACATGGGGACACAGGAGGGGGGATTATAACTACATGGGGACACAGGAGGGGGATTATAACTACATGGGGACACAGGATGGAGGATTATAACTACATGGGGACACAGGAGGGGGGATTATGACAATGTGGCAAACAGGAGGGGGGATTACTATTATTTTTGTTCAGTAGCATCACTGGTGGTATTGTTCAGTAACTAAGTAGTGGTAGTTTAATCGAGATGTGGCAGGATTATTTTTTTTCCTTGTGTATTGGTAATAAATAATAGTTAGTCACTTTCAGCTGGTGATATGAGGTCATTGTGAGGCAGTATCACTTGGTGTTTCACACAGCTCAGCTACACATACACAAACACACATACACACACACACAGACACACAGCCAAACTACACATACACACACAGCTCAGCTACACACAGACACACACACACAGCGGGCGGCAGTCATTCAACCATTCCAAATACGGGACCCGCCGGTGCTGCGACAGCGGTCCCTTACACCAGCCAGTTCCCCAACCTCCGGGTCCACAATCCTGTCGCCGCCCCTCCATTCCCGCGGGGCCCACCGATACAGTGGCACAACAACTCCCAGAATACCTTCTTGTGGGGAGTTGTTGTTCACAAGGAGGCATGCTGGGAGTTGTTGTGCCAGGAGGCTGCTAATGCATTACAACTCCCAGCAGCATACCTCCTTATGCACTACATCCCCCAGCATACCTCTTTGTGCACGAGGAGGCATGCTGGGAGTTGTAGTGCACAAGAATGTATGCTGCACAGAGTTGTGTCAGGAGCTGCACAACTGCAATTCCCAGCATACCTCCTTGTGCACTACAACTCCCAGCATACCTTCTTGTGGGGAGTTGCAAAGCACAAGGAATTATGCTGGAAGTTGTTGTTCACCAGGAGTTATGCTGGGAGGTGTAGTGCACAAGGATACCTTCTTATGCACTACAACTCCTAGCATACCTCCCTGTGCACTACAACTCCCCACAAGAAGGTATTCTGGGAGTTGTTGTGCACAGGGAGGTATGCTTGAGGTTAGAGGGGAATAAAAAATGTAAAAAAAGTGTTTTAAAATAAAACAAAAAATAAAGGTTCTAATAATCCCCCCTTTTCCCTTTTTTTCAAAAAAAAAGTAAAAAAAAAAAAACAAAAAAAAAGAACATACATGTATCCATTACATGTGAATTGTCCGAACTATAAAATGTAACAAAGTGATCAAGAAGTCACATAAATAAAAATGTTGTGCATGGGGGGAACATATCTGTAGTCAGGGAAAAGGGAAATTATATTTGTATTTTTACGTGTTTTTTTCTCAAACTTTTTATTTAGTATCGAATTGGTATTGAGTATCGAAATCCGAAAGCTGGTGTCGGTATCGAACTCAAAATTTTGGTATCGTGACATCCCTAAACACCACACAGCACGCTGTATTCTCTACCTGTAACACCACACAGTACTCTGTATTCTCTACCTGTAACACCACACAGCACGCTGTATTCTCTACCTGTAACACCACACAGCACTGTATTCTCTACCTGTAACACCACACAGCACGCTGTATTCTCTACCTGTAACACCACACAGCGCTGTATTCTCTACCTGTAACACCACACAGCACTGTATTGTCTACCTGTAACACCACACAGTACGCTGTATTCTCTACCTGTAACACCACACAGCACTGTATTCCCTACCTGTAACACCACACAGCACTGTATTATCTACCTGTAACACCACACAGCGCTGTATTCTCTACCTGTAACACCACACAGCACGCTGTATTCTCTACCTGTAACACCACACAGCACTCTGTATTCTCTACCTGTAACACCACACAGCGCTGTATTCTCTACCTGTAACACCACACAGCACTATATTCTCTACCTGTAACACCACACAGCGCTGTATTCTCTACCTGTAACACCACACAGCACTGTATTCTCTACCTGTAACACCACACAGCGCTGTATTCTCTACCTGTAACACCACACAGCGCTGTATTCTCTACCTGTAACACCACACAGCACTGTATTATCTACCTGTAACACCACACAGCGCTGTATTCTCTACCTGTAACACCACACAGCGCTGTATTCTCTACCTGTAACACCACACAGCGCTGTATTCTCTACCTGTAACACCACACAGCACGCTGTATTCTCTACCTGTAACACCACATAGCACTGTATTCTCTACCTGTAACACCACACAGCACGCTGTATTCTCTACCTGTAACACCACATAGCACGCTGTATTCTCTACCTGTAACACCACACAGCACTCTGTATTCTCTACCTGTAACACCACATAGCACGCTGTATTCTCTACCTGTAACACCACATAGCACGCTGTATTCTCTACCTGTAACACCACACAGCACTGTATTCTCTACCTGTAACACCACACAGCACTGTATTCTCTACCTGTAACACCACACAGCACATTGTATTCTCTACCTGTAACACCACACAGCACACTGTATTCTCTGCCTGTAACACTCATATTGGAATAAAGAACTTTTTGAATTTTTTTTTTTCTTTTCCTCTCCACGCACATATTATGATCAAGCATCTGTTATCTTTGAAGTTAAGCCCCACAATAAGGCTCTGATCCTCTCTGCCGTTTAGCATAATTTACTTGTGTTACTGCATCATTTCTGTGAATACGCTGCAGTACTGCAATTACACTCCAACATGTGTGAACACAGCCCTAATTTCACTACACACTTCTGCACAATTAGAGAAATCAGTGCAGCAGCTGCTTCTGGCTGGTCAGAGATGGTGAATCACTCTGGATTGGGGGATCCAGCCCCGCCTCCTGTGACATCACACCCTGCCCCCTGTCTGCATCATCAGCCTGTGCTCAGCAAACACACACAATGTGAGACAGAGGCATGGAAGATTTGTGTCCTAAGGGGGGATAGCAGAAGGAGCAGGAGACAATGTGGATTTGCACAGATGCCATTTTTTTTCACTTCCTGGATTTCTATAATCTACCAGTGTGGCAGAACCGTACAGAAACGGTAATACATTGTATAGACACATATATTTAAATTTTAGTGTACTTTTAATAGAAAACAAGTTTTTCCTGTACTGAGTTCCCCTTTAAAGGAAAAGGTTGCAAACACAGCACACACTGGGCAAACCACTGAAGATGTTATGGATAGGGATAGCTGTTAAAGTGACTATACCACCAGGCCCAGACCGAAGCACTGGAGGCAGGCCGACCCACCCCCAGTGGGAAGAAACTCCAGCCCCTCCATGACGTGACTCCATTAGAATCAATGGAACCCTATCATAGAGGGGCGGGGGTTTCCTCCCACTAAGGGTGGGTCGGCCCGCGTCCAGTGCTTCAGCCTGGGCCTACAGTCACTTTAAGCCTTATCTCTACCTGCTGGCTTGTGCTCCTCCAGGAGTTTCTTAGCTATCTAGCTAAAAGCCAGAAGCAGTCGGGCCTCCTCCATGAACCCAGCAGCAGTGCTCCCTGAATCCCTCAGGAATGAGGGAAGTCGGTGGTGTGAACTCAACCAAGCTTCCCCTGAACTCTACACTATGCTCTCTGGGCCTGTTACTATAAAACCAACACACCACCAACCAGAATAGCCAAGGGAATCCCTTTCTGAAATAAAATAACACTAGGAAAACTAGAGGGAGCTATCATCATATAGTGTAACAGTCACACAGTACGTGTAAGTATATACTTCCCCCTTAACTAAGGGCCCTATTCCACGGGACGATTATCGTTCGCATAATCGTTGACGATAAACGATCTCAAACAACCGCTATTGCGAAAGACCTGAAATCATTCACCCATTAACATGGAACGATAATCTTTACTTATGATCGTTCTTACGGTAGTCTTGTCATCGCTATTGCGTTCGTCACTACTGCGAACGACCGAACGATGTCATATTCATTGCGAACGTTTTGCGAATGAGCAATGATAAAAATAGATCCAGTTCTTAAGCGATCAACGATTTCTCGTTCGGTCATTAATCGTTAACTGCTATTCAACCGAACAATTATCAATTTGATTAAAATGATTAACATTTCTTCCCCTCTCTTCCTCCTTCCTTGGGAGGGATGGTCAGATGTCATATTAAATTTATGTATGATCTATAGCCCTGCTTTCCTATAGGCCTCTGGTTCTTTCATATAGGCTTCTGGTTCTTCATTAAACCCACATCAGTGAGTCTAAGTATTCATAGGAAAACCATTTCCATAACGTATAAAACAGTCAGATACAAGTATATGAAACTATGTAATAATGTGCAAATTGGGTAAATACCAATCCCACTCCTGTATGTATAGCTGGATAACACAAATGGGCTAGATCTATGGTATAAGTGAATTTACCTGGTGAACAGCCAACCAAGGTATCAGGATCAATGTACGTCCATCACAGCAGACATGGTAACTGTTCTCCCAGAGAGAAGATGATTTATCAAATTATTTTACTCTTTTAGAATTTTTGATCCCTTTTTAGCTAATACTAGATTATATAGGCCAAAAATGGTGACTCTTCTTCCCTCCAGCTGTTGCAAAGCTCCAATTCCCGTCTTTACCAAGGAGGGCTGAAGGTTTCCCATCCCTGATAAAGACAATGAGAAATCATTCTGTACTCGGTGTAATAGAATTCAACATCTAATACTAAAAACATCAATAAAAATGGCCTGAAAATGTCACTCTGCTCCTGGAACGTTCTGTCCGTGAAATAAAATATTAAGCAGAATTAATTCCTATAAATCAGCTAATACATTCTACAAATTGTTGTGATGCACAAGGACAAACTCTCCGTGCTACTAGATAAACTTTAGTGAAGGGACCTTAATGCTTTTTGCGGCCTCCGCCCAGTATAATCTCTCATGTAACCAGCCAGACATTACTCCCGCAGCTTGTCACCAGCTGTAAAAATCATTCAGGACATGGAGAAAAACTAGGACAGGCGTCTTTGTAGGATTACTCTGAACCCTTTCCAAGGCCTTGTAAAATATGATTTGTTCTAAGAAACAGTTCAGACTGAAGCTTCTGGTGTCACTGGTGAAGCATTCGCTCAGGAACGTGCCAGGGTATTTTCATTAGCAAATAGTAGGATGCATGCCAGGAAGATGGCAGATTGGATGGAATCTCCTCTGGGCACTTCCGCTTATCATGTGAGCAGCAAACCAGGAAGAGATCCCGGAGTGTAAGCATGAAGGCATCTCCCATTAATACTCTCATAAAACACTCACTCACTGGAATTTTAATAGAGAGGCTAGAGAGGAAGATACAAATAATGGTTGATTCACATCGAGCTGTTAGTCGGTTGGAGCTTAGCCTGCAGGTCACTACATACAGGCAGAACATCAAGTCACCATGGATGGTAAGTCAATGGATTATTAGCACCACATACGATATACAACTATAATGCTATCACATAGGCGTCAGTGTCTATATACAACTATAATGCTATCACATAGGCGTCAGTGTCTATATACAACTATAATGCTATCACATAGACGTCAGTGTCTATATACAACTATAATACTATTACATAGGCGTCAGTGTCTATATACAACTATAATGCTATCACATAGGCGTCAGTGTCTATATACAACTATAGTGCTATTACATAGGTGTCAGTGTCTATATACAACTATAGTGCTATTACATAGGCGTCAGTGTCTATATACAACTATAGTACTATTACATAGGCGTCAGTGTCTATATACAACTATAATACTATCACATAGGCGTCAGTGTCTATATACAACTATAGTATTATCACATAGGCGTCAGTGTCTATATACAACTATAATACTATTACATAGGCGTCAGTGTCTATATACAACTATAGTATTATCACATAGGTGTCAGTGTCTATATACAACTAGAAGGTTGTATGGAGTCTGATCACAGTCATTATTCTCATCTAAGAGGGAAAACTCTAGGAGAAGAACTTGTTAGATACCGTTTGTACTTTAATATTTTTGACTCGTTGTGCTGTTCAGATAAGATGTGCAATGGTTATCCACACTGTTATATGCATTTTGTCATGTATGTTCCTATGTGATCTTTTAAAGTGGATGTACAGGTTTATGTATTAGAAGCTAAGACTTAGTAATATAAGATTTAGTTCTGAAGAGTTACAGGGACAGTGGCTGTAGACAGGAGGACAGTGGCTGTAAACAGGAGGACAGTGGCTGTAGATAGGGGGACAGTGGCTGTAGATAGGGGGACAGTGTCTGTAGACAGGAGGACAGTGGCTGTAGATAGGAGGACAGTGGCTGTAGATAGAGGGGACCGTGGCTGTAGATAGGAGGACAGTGGCTGTAGATAGGGGGACAGTGTCTGTAGACAGGGGGACAGTGGCTGTAGATAGGAGGACAGTGTCTATAGATAGGGGGACAGTGTCTGTAGACAGGGGGATAGTGGCTGAAGACAGGGGGACAGTGGCTGTAGACAGGAGGACAGTGGCTGTAGATAGGGGGACAGTGGCTGTAGATAGGGGGACAGTGTCTGTAGATAGGGGGACAGTGGCTGTAGATAGGGGGACAGTGGCTGTAGATAGGGGGACAGTGGCTGTAGATAGGAGGACAGTGGCTGTAGACAGGAGGACAGTGGCTGTAGATAGGGGGGCAGTGTCTGTAGACAGGAGGACAGTGGCTGTAGACAGGGGGATAGTGGCTGTAGATAGGGGGATAGTGGCTGTAGATAGGGGGACAGTGGCTGTAGATAGGGGGACAGTGGCTGTAGATAGGGGGACAGTGGCTGTAGATAGGAGGACAGTGTCTGTAGACAGGACGATAGTAGCTGTAGATAAGAGGACAGTGGCTGTAGATAGGGGGACAGTGTCTGTAGATAGGGGGACAGTGTCTGTAGATAGGAGGACAGTGTCTGTAGACAGGAGGACAGTGGCTGTAGATAGGAGGACAGTGTCTGTAGATAGGAGGACAGTGGCTGTAGATAGGAGGACAGTGGTTGTAGACAGGAGGACAGTGGCTGTAGATAGGGGGACAGTGGCTGTAGATAGGAGGACAGTGGCTGTAGACAGGAGGACAGTTGCTGTAGACAGGAGGACAGTGGCTGTAGATAGGGGGACAGTAGCTGTAGATAAGAGGACAGTGGCTGTAGATAGGAGGACAGTGGCTGTAGATAGGAGGAGAGTGGCTGTAGATAGGAGGACAGTGGCTGTAGATAGGAGGACAGTGGCTGTAGATAGGGGGACAGTGGCTGTAGATAGGGGGACAGTGGCTGTAGATAGGAGGACAGTGGCTGTAGACAGGAGAACAGTGGCTGTAGATAGGGGGCAGTGGCTGTAGATAGGAGGACAGTGTCTGTAGACAGGGGGACAGTGTCTGTAGATAGGGGACAGTGTCTGTAGATAGGGGGACAGTGGCTGTAGATAGGAGGACAGTGTCTGTAGATAGGAGGACAGTGGCTGTAGATAGGAGGACAGTGGCTGTAGATAGGGGGACAGTGGCTGTAGATAGGAGGACAGTGGCTGTAGATAAGAGGACAGTGGCTGTAGATAGGAGGACAGTGTCTGTAGATAGGGGGACAGTGGCTGTAGATAGGAGGACAGTGTCTGTAGATAGGGGGACAGTGGCTGTAGATAGGGGGACAGTGGCTGTAGATAGGGGGACAGTGCCTGTAGATAGGGGGACAGTGTCTGTAGATAGGGGGACAGTGGCTGTAGATAGAAGGACAGTGTCTGTAGACAGGAGGACAGTGGCTGTAGATAGGGGGACAGTGGCTGTAGATAGGGGACAGTGTCTGTAGATAGGGGGACAGTGGCTGTAGATAGGGGGACAGTGGCTGTAGATAGGGGGACAGTGGCTGTAGATAGAAGGACAGTGTCTGTAGACAGGAGGACAGTGGCTGTAGACAGGAGGACAGTGGCTGTAGATAGGGGGACAGTGTCTGTAGATAGGGGGACAGTGGCTGTAGATAGGAGGACAGTGTCTGTAGACAGGGGGACAGTGTCTGTAGACAGGAGGACAGTGGCTGTAGATAGGGGGACAGTGTCTGTAGATAGGGGGACAGTGGCTGTAGATAGGGGGACAGTGGCTGTAGATAGGAGGACAGTGGCTGTAGATAGGAGGACAGTGGCGGTAGATAGGGGGACAGTGGCTGTAGATAGGGGGACAGTGGCTGTAGATAGGAGGACAGTGGCTGTAGACAGGAGAACAGTGGCTGTAGATAGGGGGGCAGTGGCTGTAGATAGGGGGACAGTGGCTGTAGATAGGGGGACAGTGGCTGTAGATAGGGGGACAGTGGCTGAAGACAGGGGGACAGTGGCTGTAGACAGGAGGACAGTGTCTGTAGATAGGGGGACAGTGGCTGTAGATAGGGGGACAGTGTCTGTTGACAGGAGGACAGTGTCTGTAGATAGGGGGACAGTGTCTGTAGATAGGGGGACAGTGGCTGTAGACAGGAGGACAGTGGCTGTAGATAGGAGGACAGTGTCTGTAGATAGGAGGACAGTGGCTGTAGATAGGAGGACAGTGTCTGTAGATAGGAGGACAGTGGCTGTAGATAGGGGGACAGTGGCTGTAGATAGGGGGACAGTGGCTGTAGACAGGAGAACAGTGGCTGTAGATAGGGGGACAGTAGCTGTAGATAGGGGGACAGTGGCTGTAGATAGGGGGACAGTGGCTGTAGATAGGGGGACAGTGGCTGTAGACAGGAGGACAGTGGCTGTAGACAGGAGGACAGTGGCTGTAGATAGGAGGACAGTGTCTGTAGATAGGGGGACAGTAACTGTAGATAGGGGGGCAGTGGCTGTAGATAGGGGGACAGTGTCTGTAGACAGGGGGACAGTGGCTGTAGATAGGAGGACAGTGGCTGTAGACAGGAGGACAGTGTCTGTAGATAGGGGGACAGTGGCTGTAGATAGGGGGACAGTGGCTGTAGATAGGGGGACAGTGGCTGTAGAAAAGAGGACAGTGGCTGTAGATAGGGGGACAGTGAATATAGATAGGGGGGCAGTGAATGTAAATAGGAGGACAGTGGCTGTAGATAGGGGGACAGTGGCTGTAGATAGGAGGACAGTGGCTGTAGATAAGAGGGCAGTGCCTGTAGATAGGGGGACAGTGGCTGTAGATAGGGGGACAGTGGCTGTAGATAGGAGGACAGTGTCTGTAGAAAGGAGGACAGTGTCTGTAGATAGGAGGACAGTGTCTGTAGATAGGAGGACAGTGGCTGTAGATGGGGGGACAGTGGCTGTAGATAGGAGGACAGTGGCTGTAGATAGGAGGACAGTGGCTGTAGATAGGGGGACACTGGCTGTAGATAGGGGGACAGTGTCTGTAGATAGGGGGACAGTGTCTGTAGATAAGGGGACAGTGTCTGTAGATAGGGGGACAGTGTCTGTAGATAGGGGGACAGTGGCTGTAGATAGAAGGACAGTGTCTGTAGACAGGAGGACAGTGGCTGTAGACAGGAGGACAGTGTCTGTAGATAGGGGGACAGTGTCTGTAGATAGGGGGACAGTGGCTGTAGACAGGAGGACAGTGTCTGTAGATAAGGGGACAGTGTCTGTAGATAGGGGGACAGTGTCTGTAGATAGGGGGACAGTGGCTGTAGATAGGGGGACAGTGTCTGTAGATAGGAGGACAGTGTCTGTAGACAGGGGGACAGTGTCTGTAGACAGGAGGACAGTGGCTGTAGATAGGGGGACAGTGGCTGTAGATAGGGGGACAGTGGCTGTAGATAGGAGGACAGTGGCTGTAGATAGGAGGACAGTGGCTGTAGACAGGAGGACAGTGTCTGTAGACAGGGGGATAGTGGCTGTAGATAGGAGGACAGTGGCTGAAGACAGGGGGACAGTGGCTGTAGACAGGAGGACAGTGTCTGTAGATAGGGGGACAGTGGCTGTAGATAGGGGGACAGTGGCTGTAGATAGGGGGACAGTGGCTGTAGACAGGAGGACAGTGGCTGTAGACAGGAGGACAGTGGCTGTAGATAGGGGGGCAGTGGCTGTAGATAGGGGGGCAGTGTCTGTAGACAGGGGGACAGTGGCTGTAGATAGGAGGACAGTGGCTGTAGACAGGAGGACAGTGGCTGTAGATAGGAGGACAGTGGCTGTAGATAGGAGGACAGTGGCTGTAGATAGGGGGACAGTGGCTGTAGATAGGGGGACAGTGGCTGTAGACAGGAGGACAGTGGCTGTAGACAGGAGGACAGTGGCTGTAGATAGGGGGGCAGTGGCTGTAGATAGGGGGGCAGTGTCTGTAGACAGGGGGACAGTGGCTGTAGATAGGAGGACAGTGGCTGTAGACAGGAGGACAGTGGCTGTAGATAGGGGGACAGTGGCTGTAGATAGGAGGACAGTGTCTGTAGATAGGGGGACAGTGGCTGTAGATAGGGGGACAGTGGCTGTAGATAGGAGGACAGTGGCTGTAGATAGGGGGACAGTGAATATAGATAGGGGGGCAGTGAATGTAGATAGGAGAACAGTGGCTGTAGACAGGGGGACAGTGGCTGTAGACAGGAGGACAGTGCCTGTAGATAGGGGGACAGTGGCTGTAGATAGGGGGACAGTGGCTGTAGACAGGAGGACAGTGTCTTTAGATAGGGGGACAGTGGCTGTAGATAGGAGGACAGTGGCTGTAGATAAGAGGGCAGTGCCTGTAGATAGGGGGACAGTGGCTGTAGATAGGGGGACAGTGGCTGTAGATAGGGGGACAGTGGCTGTAGATAGGGGGGCAGTGTCTGTAGATAGGGGGACAGTGGCTGTAGATAGGGGGACAGTGGCTGTAGATAGGAGGACAGTGTCTGTAGACAGGAGGACAGTGGCTGTAGACAGGAGGACAGTGGCTGTAGATAGGGGGACAGTGGCTGTAGATAGGGGGACAGTCTCTGTAGATAGGGGGACAGTGTCTGTAGATAGGGGGACAGTGTCTGTAGATAGGGGGACAGTGGCTGTAGATAGGGGGACAGTGGCTGTAGATAGGAGGACAGCGGCTGTAGATAGAAGGACAGTGTCTGTAGACAGGAGGACAGTGGCTGTAGACAGGAGGACAGTGGCTGTAGATAGGAGGACAGTGGCTGTAGATAGAAGGACAGTGTCTGTAGACAGGAGGACAGTGGCTGTAGACAGGAGGACAGTGGCTGTAGATAGGAGGACAGTGGCTGTAGATAGGGGGACAGTGGCTGTAGATAGGGGGACAGTGGCTGTAGATAGGGGGACAGTGGCTGTAGATAGGGGGACAGTGTCTGTAGATAGGAGGATAGTGGCTGTAGATAGGGGGACAGTGTCTGTAGATAGGAGGACAGTGGCTGTAGATAGGGGGACAGTGGCTGTAGACAGGAGGACAGTGGCTGTAGACAGGGGGACAGTGTCTGTAGACAGGAGGACAGTGGCTGTAGATAGGGGGACAGTGTCTGTAGATAGGAGGACAGTGGCTGTAGATAGGAGGACAGTGTCTGTAGATAGGGGGACAGTGTCTGTAGATAGGGGGACAGTGGCTGTAGATAGGGGGACAGTGGCTGTAGATAGGGGGACAGTGGCTGTAGATAGAGGGGACAGTGTCTGTAGATAGGAGGACAGTGGCTGTAGATAGGGGGACAGTGAATATAGACAGGGGGACAGTGAATATAGATAGGAGGACAGTGGCTGTAGATAGGGGGACAGTGGCTGTAGATAGGAGGACAGTGTCTTTAGATAGGGGGACAGTGGCTGTAGATAGGAGGACAGTGGCTGTAGATAGGAGGACAGTGGCTGTAGATAGGGGGACAGTGGCTGTAGATAGGAGGACAGTGGCTGTAGACAGGAGGACAGTGTCTGTAGACAGGAGGACAGTGGCTGTAGACAGGAGGACAGTGGCTGTAGATAGGGGGACAGTGGCTGTAGACAGGGGGACAGTGGCTGTAGATAGGGGGACAGTGGCTGTAGATAGGGGGGCAGTGGCTGTAGATAGGAGGACAGCGTCTGTAGATATTTCTAATGGTTCAGTAACCAAAAACAAATGGAAGAGTAAACGAACAACAAGAAGAATCATCCCTAGAACTAGAGAATAAATGGAGATGAGGAAAGGATGACTGTAAAAGTTTTACAGGCAGCCATAAAATAGATCAATTGGAGAGTAAGAGTCAGATGGATCACAGTGTAGTGGAGTCGGCCACTTCACAGAATGAGAGCAAATTAGGTCAAATCTGCAATCGTTTTTTGTTGGTAACCGATGGTTTAATAATATACATTGGCCAAATTGTCTTCTGATTTATGTATATTTTACCATCTGAAGATCACATCAGCCAGGCTCCCCATAGATGTTCTAGGTAGGTAGGTACCAAACTTGCAGAAAAGAGTCCGTGCAGCCTCATTTAAGAGTCTCGAAACCCAGGACTAGCCAGATATCCCTCCGGGAAGGACCCAGCCAAGTGGTGGCTCCTGTAGGGAAACCACCAATCCACCATATTAAGTGGCCCTATAAGTCAATGTAATGACAAGGGAAACACCAAGGCCAGATATTCATCCACAGACAGCTGTTTCGGGGTGTTGCCCCTCATCAGTGTGGAGCAGGATTCTGGCTAGGTGGGAGCAATGCCTAGTAGAGCCATAAGAGAAACAGATCACTGATCTCAGGGAGACCAGCCAAAGACTCTCAAAGAGAACCCGTCAGCCTGGCTGCCGTGGCGGAGCCCGCCAGACCCCCCGGTGGAACCAGGCATACTTAACCCTCCCTGGAAGTCCTGCTCCTGGACCCGGTCCCGGGGCGGAGAAGTCGCGGCCCGAAGCTGAGCGCACACGTTATGTAGATCATTAGAGATGAGTCCGATGTCCATAGAAAATGACTGCTTCAGTCATTTTCTATTGATGTTGGACTCATCTCTACTGGGAGGTCGGGCGGGCTCCGCCACGGCAGCTGGGCTGACAGGTCCTCTTTAAATGAGGCCCCACGGGCTCTTTTTTTGCATATTTGTATTTCCCAGGGAGCAATGCACCTAGGATTTCACTGTATTGAGCGCTTTACCAGCAGCCGACAGTGTTATCTTTGGCTGGTCTCCCTGATATCAGTGATCTGTTTCCCCTAGATACCGAACTTATTACAGCAGATGATACCCACATATCCACATTGAAATCAGATGAAGATACAGAACTCAACAAGTCATTGCAGTCTAAGGTTTCTCTCTGACTTTCAATCCTTGACCTAAAAGCAATAACCGATGGAAAATGACAGGTTAACGTTTATTTATAGTCCCCTCTGGAGGGGCCCAGGGTGACTGTCACCCCCTATTATTACACCACTAGAAGCTTGAAACAATGGAGAGGATTCTATTTATCCCCATTTTGTTGACTTCCTTGGAGTGCTGCATCTTCCAATTTGTGTCTCTATCCACTGGAAGCTGTAATGGTGGTTATACTGGATGTCAATGGAGTGAAAGTCACAGGCAGTGCCTGCTTCTGTACAGTACACTAAGCCGCTGGTTCATAGCAATGGACCGAGTGGAAGTTGCATTGCATACAGCATCACCATTTACCTCCGAACCACCTAGAGCACAGGGACGATAAGATTTGAAAAAAAAAAAAAAAAAAAAGGATTTTGAGGCTGATAACTATAATGAGGCTGTCCACAATTGCAGAGTATAGGGCCCATTCAGTGACAGTGACGTCCAGGGATTGTTCATTTGCCGAAGCCCAGCCAAGTCATTATAGGCTCCTATACTCCTATTGTATGGTTGTGGATGACATTCTATTAGCACTGAATGGATTCTCCCATCTGAATGGATTCTGAATGGATTCTCCCATCTCTAGTTGTCACCGTATTACATAGCAACAGATGTCACCACAATAGAACTAATGACACAAAAGGGTAACACAAGAAATGACATTTAATGATGATATTTGGGAGAAACGGCCTTTGGAATGGTCACATATACATTCCTATATATACAAGCACTATATATAATATATATACTCTAAACTCTGAAGCTCTGAATCAGGATGCGACTTGTCACTTCACAGTCTAACTTTAGATATTATTGCAATCATAAAAAAGAACTATATAAAGTTACCCGGTAAGAATATAAACTAATAATTATAGGCCACAAGATTAAAAAATGTTGGGAGGCAACGCACATATCATACAATTAAAGGCCGGATAACTACAGGATGTGGCCGAGGTTTTATTAGGTAAAGGGGACAACTGTGTTCTAGAGAGCGTCCCATTCCTGCACATATACAATACAGTACAGTATATATATATATATATATATATATATATATTACAGCTGGAGATCAGAGAGATAAAAGGGTATAAAGAGGCCATACATTTTTTCCAAGTAGTTTTTAGGATTTTTTAGGATTAGGAATTGACTGACAACTGGGGAGAGAAGCTTCTGGCAATTATTACCATCCTGGCTATTCACATGTTTAAAATCTGCATAGAAAGCAAATTATTGTGTATCCCCATTAAATACAATGGACCATAGATTACAAAGTTTTTCCCATAGTCTAACATGAAATATGCATTGGAATAAACTATGGCAACACAGCCATACAGTTTTAGGCTATGTTCACACACTTGCTATCGGCAACAACGGTGTGGAACACTGCCTTTACTGCAATGGGATCCCGGCCGGAGCGTATACACATCGTATACGCTCCGGCCGGGATCCCATACGGCGCCGCAAAGAACTGACATGTCAGTTCTCTGCGGCCGCAATTCAGTGAATTTCAGGCGCAGAAAGACTTGTTAGTTCACACAATGAAGCGAGCGGATCCAGCCGCAAGCTTTATTGTGTGCTGTGTGAAGTTCTGACGCGGGCGCACGCTGATGCATCAGAACACTGCGGCCGGAAAGATCATCCTTAAGTACCGGCCGGAATGATTTTTGCAGAGACCGGACGTTCCATGACCCAGCCGGGTCACGGAACGGCCGGTCTCTCACGTAGTGTGCACATAGCCTTAAGGGGTTATCCAGGGCTTACACTTTTTTTACTAAGGCTCGACAGGTTGTGAAAAGAAATCATACTCACCTCTGCTGATCTCCTGCAGCTCCAGATCCCGGTCATTGCTGTTTCTTCTAGGTTGCTGTGATGTGCCGACTCCACTGGGACTGCTCAGCCAATCACTGACTTATGGTGCATTTACACAGACAGATTTATCTGACAGATCTTTGAAGCCAAAACCAGGAACAGACTAAAAACAGGGATCAGGTCATAAAAGAAAGACTGTGATTTCTCCTCTTTTCAAATCCATTCCTGGCTTTGGCTTCCAAAATCTGTCAGATAAATCTTTCTGTGTAAACGCACCCTAAGGGAAGGTAACTAACAATTGGCTGCATATGGCAGTTTCTCTGGGGTCGACACATCACAGGAACAGGAATCAATGGAGTTGAGCTCAGACTTTTTTGAAACAACACTCCAGTCATAATTTAAAGAAAATCATCAGTTGACAAACCCTTTAAAGCAGATCTCGGCACTGGGACATCCTGTGATCAGACCTGTGAGGTTCAAGTAAACATCCTGTGAACATGCCATGTCCTCCATTAAGTTGATGGTGACAGCTGGATGTGAACTCAGACATAAGATAAAATACAGGGGTATGCTATCATATATAATATAGTATATACCTAAAGGGATCAGGATAAGGCTATGTTCACACAACGTATGTTTTGTATAAATCACGGCTGTTGTTGCAATTTGAAATGAATGGAATCCTGGCCGGAGCATATACACACAGTATACGCTCCGGCCGTACGTGTCAGTTTTCTGCAGCTGCTGTCAATTCACACAATGGAGAGTGCGGCTCCGGCAGCATGCTCCATTGTGTGCAGTAGTGAATTTCGAATGCAGGTGCACACGCAATTGATTTCACCAGAAATAAATCCCGGCCGGGATTATCTTCAATAACACCGGCTGGGTCACAGAACGGCCGGTGTTATACGTGGTGTGAACATGGCCTAAAGGTGGATTCCCATCATATATAATATAGTATATCAAGTGCACAGTAACGATCTAAGGTGCAGCTCACCTGTATCTGATTTGGCTGAGGTTAACTGGAATCCACCATCCAATGTATACAGTAACTAAAAAATTCTAAACATACCAGTCCTCAAAGCAAAATCTGATAATATGTGTCAATTTATTGTAATAAAATGTAATAAATATATATATATAAATATATAGTAAAAAAGTATATATAAATATATAATAAAAAGAAAAAAAAATCTTAAACCTGAAGTGTCTTTCTGTCTAGTCCAGGATAAAATACTCATAAACACATCAAAAGCATAAACCACACAAATACATAAGCCCCGGGGCCCTTATAGTACAATAGATCAACACAGAGGGTTAGGGAATGCGGTACAAAA
Source organism: Dendropsophus ebraccatus (assembly GCA_027789725.1). Taxonomy (NCBI): domain Eukaryota; kingdom Metazoa; phylum Chordata; class Amphibia; order Anura; family Hylidae; genus Dendropsophus; species Dendropsophus ebraccatus. The sequence continues at coordinate 1,567,726 of JAQFWZ010000084.1, read as the reverse complement.
GCATATGAAAACAAATGGAAGAAAAAAGAAAACAGATTTGTTTTCATATGCTTTTGTACCGCATTCCCTAACCCTCTGTGTTGATCTATTGTACTATAAGGGCCCCGGGGCTTATGTATTTGTGTGGTTTATGCTTTTGATGTGTTTATGAGTATTTTATCCTGGACTAGACAGACAGACACTTCAGGTTTAAGATTTTTTTTTTCTTTTTATTATATATTTATATATACTTTTTTACTATATATTTATATATATTTTTATTACATTTTATTACAATAAATTGACACACATTATCAGATTTTGCTTTGAGGACTGGTATGTTTAGAATAATATAGTATATACCTGTATGGATAAGGATAAAGGGGGGTTCCCATCATATACAATATAGTATATACCTGTAGGGATCAGGATACAGGGGTAACCCCATCATATATAATATAGTATATACCTGTAGGGATCAGGATACAGGGGGATTCCCATCATATATAATATAGTATATACCTGTAGGGATCAGGATAGAGGGGGATTCCCATCATATATAATATAGTATATACCTGTAGGGATCAGGATACAGGGGGATCCCCATCATATATAATATAGTATATACCTGTAGGGATCAGGATACAGGGGTAACCCCATCATATATAATATAGTATATACCTGTAGGGATCAGGATACAGGGGTAACCCCATCATATATAATATAGTATATACCTGTAGGGATCAGGGTACAGGGGTAACCCCATTATATATAATATAGTATATACCTGTAGGGATCAGGATAGAGGGGGATTCCCATCATATATAATATAGTATATACCTGTAGGGATCAGGATACAGGGGTAACCCCATCATATATAATATAGTATATACCTGTAGGGATCAGGATACAGGGGATTCCCATCATATATAATATAGTATATACCTGTAGGGATCAGGATACAGGGGTAACCCCATCATATATAATATAGTATATACCTGTAGGGATCAGGATACAGGGGGATTCCCATCATATATAATATAGTATATACCTGTAGGGATCAGGATACAGGGGTAACCCCATCATATATAATATAGTATATACCTGTAGGGATCAGGATAGAGGGGGATCCCTATCATATATAATATAGTATATACCTGTAGGGATCAGGATACAGGGGTAACCCCATCATATATAATATAGTATATACCTGTAGGGATAAGGATAGAGGGGTAACCCCATCATATATAATATAGTATATACCTGTAGGGATCAGGATACAGGGGGATTCCCATCATATATAATATAGTATATACCTGTAGGGATCAGGATACAGGGGTAACCCCATCATATATAATATAGTATATACCTGTAGGGATCAGGATACAGGGGGATTCCCATCATATATAATATAGTATATACCTGTAGGGATCAGGATACAGGGGATTTCCGTCACATATAATATAGTATATACCTGTAGGGATCAGGATACAGGTGGAACCCCATCATATATAATATAGTATATACCTGTAGGGATCAGGATATACCTGTAGGGATCAGGATACAGGGGTAACCCCATCATATATAATATAGTATATACCTGTAGGGATCAGGATACAGGGGATTTCCGTCACATATAATATAGTATATACCTGTAGGGATCAGGATACAGGTGGAACCCCATCATATATAATATAGTATATACCTGTAGGGATCAGGATACAGGGGTAACCCCATCATATATAATATAGTATGATATAATGTATATATGATGGGAATCCCCCTGTATCCTGATCCCTACAGGTATATACTATATTATATATGATGGGAATCCCCCTGTATCCTGATCCCTACAGGTATATACTATATTATATATGATGGGAATCCCCCTGTATCCTGATCCCTACAGGTATATACTATATTATATATGATGGGATTACCCCTGTATCCTGATCCCTACAGGTATATACTATATTATATATGATGGGAATCCCCCTGTATCCTGATCCCTACAGGTATATACTATATTATATATGATGGGGTTACCCCTGTATCCTGATCCCTACAGGTATATACTATATTATATATGATGGGAATCCCCCCTGTATCCTGATCCCTACAGGTATATACTATATTATATATGATGGGGTTACCCCTGTATCCTGATCCCTACAGGTATATACTATATTATATATGATGGGAATCCCCCTGTATCCTGATCCCTACAGGTATATACTATATTATATATGATGGGGGTTACCCCTGTATCCTGATCCCTACAGGTATATACTATATTATATATGATGGGAATCCCCCTGTATCCTGATCCCTACAGGTATATACTATATTATATATGATGGGGTTACCCCTCTATTCTGACCCCTACAGGTATATACTATATTATATATGATGGGAATCCCCCTGTATCCTGATCCCTACAGGTATATACTATATCATATATGATGGGAATCCCCCTGTATCCTGATCCCTACAGGTATATACTATATCATATATGATGGGAATCCCCCTGTATCCTGATCCCTACAGGTATATACTATGTTATATATGATGGGAATCCCCCTGTATCCTGATCCCTACAGGTATATACTATATTATATATGATGGGAATCCCCCTGTATCCTGATCCTTACAGGTATATACTATATTATATATGATGGGGTTACCCCTGTATGCGGATCCCTACAGGTATATACTATATTATATATGATGGGGTTACCCCTGTATCCTGATCCCTACAGGTATATACTATATTATATATGATGGGGTTACCCCTGTATCCTGATCCCTACAGGTATATACTATATTATATATGATGCGGTTACCCCTGTGTCCTGATCCCTACAGGTATATACTATATTATATATGATGGGAAACCCCCTGTATCCTGATCCCTACAGGTATATACTATATTATATATGATGGGAATCCCCCTGTATCCTGATCCCTACAGGTATATACTATATTATATATGATGGGGTTACCCCTGTATCCTGATCCCTACAGGTATATACTATATTATATATGATGGGGTTACCCCTGTATCCTGATCCCTACAGGTATATACTATATTATATATGATGGGGATCCCCCTGTATCCTGATCCCTACAGGTATATACTATATTATATATGATGGGGTTACCCCTCTATCCTGATCCCTACAGGTATATACTATATTTTATATGATGGGGTTACCCCTGTATCCTGATCCCTACAGGTATATACTATATTATATATGATGAGGATCCCCCTCTATCCTGATCCCTACAGGTATATACCATATTATATATGATGGGGTTACCCCCCTGTATCCTGATCCCTACAGGTATATACTATATTATATATGATGGGGATCCCCCTCTATCCTGATCACTACAGGTATATACTATATTATATATGATGTTACCCCTGTATCCTGATCCCTACAGGTATATACTATATTATATATGATGGGAATCCCCCTGTATCCTGATCCCTACAGGTTTATACTATATTATATATGATGGGGTTACCCCTGTATCCTGATCCCTACAGGTATATACTATATTATATATGATGGGGTTACCCCTCTATCCTGATCCCTACAGGTATATACTATATTATATATGATGGGGTTACCCCTGTATCCTGATCCCTACAGGTATATACTATATTATATACTGATGAGGATCCCCCTCTATCTGATCCCTACAGGTATATACTATATTATATATGATGTTAACCCGTATCCTGATCCCTTCATGTATATACTATATTATATATGATGGGAATCCCCCTGTATCCTGATCCCTACAGGTTTATACTATATTATATATGATGGGGTTACCCCCTGTAGCCTGATACCTACAGGTATATACTATATTATATATGATGGGGTACCCCTGTATCCTGATCCCTACAGGTATATACTATATTATATATGATGGGGTTACCCTGTATCCTGATCCCTACAGGTAATACTATATTATATATGATGGGAATCCCCCTGTATCCTGATCCCTACAGGTATATACTATATTATATATGATGGGGTTACCCCTCTATTCTGACCCCTACAGGTATATACTATATTATATATGATGGAATCCCCCTGTATCCTGATCCCTACAGGATATACTATATCATATATGATGGGAATCCCCCTGTATCCTGATCCCTACAGGTATATACTAATCATATATGATGGGAATCCCCCTGTATCCTGATCCCTACAGGTATATACTATGTTATATATGATGGGAATCCCCCTGTATCCTGATCCCTACAGGTATATACTATATTAATATGATGGGAATCCCCCTGTATCCTGATCCTACAGGTATATACTATATTATATATGATGGGGTTACCCCTGTATGCGGATCCCTACAGGTATATACTATATTATATATGATGGGGTTACCCCTGTATCCTGATCCCTACAGGTATATACTATATTATATATGATGGGGTTACCCCTGTATCCTTATCCCTACAGGTATATACTATATTATATATGATGCGGTTACCCCTGGGTCCTGATCCCTACAGGTATATACTATATTATATATGATGGGAAACCCCCTGTATCCTGATCCCTACAGGTATATACTATATTATATATGATGGGAATCCCCCTGTATCCTGATCCCTACAGGTATATACTATATTATATATGATGGGGTACCCCTGTATCCTGATCCCTACAGGTATATACTATATTATATATGATGGGGTTACCCCTGTATCCTGATCCCTACAGGTATATACTATATTATATATGATGGGGATCCCCCTGTATCCTGATCCCTACAGGTATATACTATATTATATATGATGGGGTTACCCCTCTATCCTGATCCCTACAGGTATATACTATATTTATATGATGGGGTTACCCCTGTATCCTGATCCCTACAGGTATATACTATATTATATATGATGAGGATCCCCTCTATCCTGATCCCTACAGGTATATACCATATTATATATGATGGGGTTACCCCCCTGTATCCTGATCCCTACAGGTATATACTATATTATATATGATGGGATCCCCCTCTATCCTGATCACTACAGGTATATACTATATTATATATGATGTTACCCCTGTATCCTGATCCTACAGGTATATACTATATTATATATGATGGGAATCACCCCTGTTCCTGATCCTACAGGTTTATACTATATTATATATGATGGGGTTACCCCTGTATCCTGATCCTACAGGTATATACTATTTATATATGATGGGGTTACACTCTGTATTCCTGATCCCTACAGGTATATACTATATTATATATGATGGGTTACCCCTGTATGCCTGATCCCTACAGGTATATACTATATTATATATGATGGGTTACCCTGTACCTGATCCCTACAGGTATATACTATTATATATGATGGGGTGTACCCCTGTATCCTGATCCCTACAGGTATATACTATGTTATATATGATGGGAATTCCCCCCTGTATCCTGATCCCCTACAGGTATATACTATATTATATATGATGGGGTTACCCCTCTATCCTAGATCCTACAGGTATATACTATATTATATATGATTGGGATCCCCCTGTATCCTGATCCCTACAGGTATATACTATATTATATATGATGGGTACCCCCTTGTATCCTGGTCCCTACAGGTATATACTATATTATTATATGATGGGAATCCCCCTGTATCCTGATCCCTACAGGTATATACTATATTATATATGAGGGGGTTACCCCTTATCCTGATCCCTACAGGTATATACTATATTATATATGATGGGAATCCCCGGTATCCTGATCCCTACAGGTATATACTATATTTATATGATGGTGGTTACCCCTGTATCCTGATCCCTACAGGTAGTATTACTATATTATATATGATGGGGTTACCCCTGTATCCTGATCCTACAGGTATATACTATATTATATATGCTGGGGTTACCCCTGTATTCTGATCCCTACAGGTATATACTATATTATATATGATGGGAATCCCCCCTGTATCCTGATCCCTACAGGTATATACTATATTATATATGCTGGGAATCCCCCTGTATCCTGATCCCTACAGGGTATATACTATATTTTATATGATGGGTTACCCCTGTATCCTGATCCCTACAGGTATATACTATGTTATATATGATGGGAATCCCCCCTGTATCCTGATCCCTACAGGTATATACTATATTTAATATGATGGGGTTACACCTGTATCTGATCCTACAGTATATACTATGTTATATATGATGGGAATCCCCCTGTATCTCCTGATCCCTACAGGTATATACTATATTAATATATGATGGGAAATCCCCCTGTATCCTGATCCTTACAGGTATATACTATATTATATATGATGGGGTTACCCCGTGTATGCGGATCCCTACAGGTATATACTATATTATATATGATGGGGTATCCCCTGTATCCTGATCCCTACAGGTATATACTATATTATATATGATGGGGTTACCCCTGATCCTGATCCCTACAGTATATACTTAATTATATATGATGCGGTATCCCCCTGTAGTCCCTGATCCCTACAGGTATATACTATATTATATATGATGGGAAATCCCCCTGTATCCTGATCCCTTACAGGTATAGACTATATTATATATGAGTGGGGTTTACCCCTGTATGCCTGATCCCTACAGGTATATACTATATTATATATAGATGGGTTACCCCTGTATCCTGATCCTACAGGTATATACTATATTATATATGATAGGGGTTACCCCTGTATCCTGATCCCTACAGGTATATACTATATTATATATGATGGCGTTACCCTGTATCCTGATCCCTACAGGTATATACTATATTATATATGATGGGGATACCCCTGTATCCTGATCCCTACAGGTATATACTATATTATATATGATGGGAATCCCCCTGTATCCTGATCCCTACAGGTAATACTATATTATATATGATGGGGTTACCCCTGTATCCTGATCCCTACAGGTATATACTATATTATATATGATGGGGATCCCCCTGTATCCTGATCCCTACAGGTATATACTATATTATATATGATGGGGTTACCCCTCTATCCTGATCCCTACAGGTATATACTATATTTTATATGATGGGGTACCCCTGTATCCTGATCCCTACAGGTATATACTATATTATATATGATGAGGATCCCCCCTCTATCCTGATCCCTACAGGTATATACCATATTATATATGATGGGGTTACCCCCCTGTATCCTGATCCCTACAGGTATATACTATATTATATATGATGGGGATCCCCCTCTATCCTGATCACTACAGGTATATACTATATTATATATGATGTTACCCCTGTATCCTGATCCCTACAGGTATATACTATATTATATGATGGGAATCCCCCTGTATCCTGATCCCTACAGGTTTATACTATATTATATATGATGGGGTTACCCCTGTATCCTGATCCCTACAGGTATATACTATATTATATATGATGGGGTTACCCCTCTATCCTGATCCCTACAGGTATATACTATATTTTATATGATGGGGTTACCCCTGTATCCTGATCCCTACAGGTATATACTATATTATATATGATGAGGATCCCCCTCTATCCTGATCCCTACAGGTATATACCATATTATATATGATGGGGATCCCCCTCTATCCTGATCACTACAGGTATATACTATATTATATATGATGTTACCCCTGTATCCTGATCCCTACAGGTATATACTATATTATATATGATGGGAATCCCCCTGTATCCTGATCCCTACAGGTTTATACTATATTATATATGATGGGGTTCCCCCTGTATCCTGATCCCTACAGGTATATACTATATTATATATGATGGGTTACCCCTGTATCCTGATCCCTACAGGTATATACTATATTATATATGATGGGGTTACCCCTGTATCCTGATCCCTACAGGTATATACTATATTATATATGATGGGGTTACCCCTGTACCCTGATCCCTACAGGTATATACTATATTATATATGATGGGGTTACCCCTGTATCCTGATCCCTACAGGTATATACTATGTTATATATGATGGGAATCCCCCCTGTATCCTGATCCCTACAGGTATATACTATATTATATATGATGGGGTTACCCCTCTATCCTGATCCCTACAGGTATATACTATATTATATATGATGGGAATCCCCCTGTATCCTGATCCCTACAGGTATATACTATATTATATATGATGGGGTTACCCCTGTATCCTGATCCCTACAGGTATATACTATGTTATATATGATGGGAATCCCCCCTGTATCCTGATCCCTACAGGTATATACTATATTATATATGATGGGGTTACCCCCCTGTGTCCTGATCCCTACAGGTATATACTATATTATATATGATGGGAAACCCCCTGTATCCTGATCCCTACAGGTATATACTATATTTTATATGATGGGGTTACCCCTGTATCCTGATCACTACAGGTATATACTATATTATATATGATGGGGTTACCCCTGTATCCTGATCACTACAGGTATATACTATATTATATATGATGGGGTTACCCCTGTATCCTGATCCCTACAGGTATATACTATATCATATATGATGGGAATCCCCCTGTATCCTGATCCCTACAGGTATATACTATATTATATATGATGGGGTTACCCCTGTATCCTGATCCCTACAGGTATATAGTATATCTTGGACAATGTACAGCCGGTGTATGGAGCACATGTGCAGCAGAGGGATCAGGATGACATTGCTGTGACATCAGATGGATCCTTTATGATAATAAGCTATGAGCAAACACGCATCCTGCACGCACATGTAATACAAAGGGAATGAGTAATAATCCAGCAGCCTAACAACAGGATGATTGGCAGGAAGGTTCATTTATCTCATTATATACATTAACACTTAGATCCATTGACATTACATTCCTGACATCACAAAGGAGATGAAAGCCGCCTGTCATTATCCTGCAGAGATGAAAGCAAAGCTGTAAAGCGTCAGGGGAACGTCGGCTCTGCTACATCTTACCTCCAATTATATGTCCTCAGCAGTGTATTATATACTTATTATCCTCCTGTATGAGTGTGTATATATCCCCATTTTGTGTAGGTATACAGCAGTGTATTATATACTTATTATCCTCCTGTATGAGTGTGTATATATCTCCATTCTGTGTAGGTATACAGCAGTGTATTATATACTTATTATCATCCTCCTGTATGAGTGTGTATATATCTCCCCATTCTGTGTAGGTATACAGCAGTGTATTATATACTTATTATCCCCCTCCTGTATGAGTGTGTATATATCCCCCCATTCTGTGTAGGTATACAGCAGTGTATTATATACTTATTATCCCCCTCCTGTATGAGTGTGTATATATCTCCCCATTCTGTGTAGGCATACAGCAGTGTATTATATACTTATTATCCCCCTGTATGAGTGTGTATATATATCTCCATTCTGTGTAGGTATACAGCAGTGTATTATATACTTATTATCCTCCTCCTGTATGAGTGTGTATATATCTCCCCATTCTGTGTAGGTATACAGCAGTGTATCATATACTTATTATCCTCCTCCTGTATGAGTGTGTATATATCTCCCCATTCTGTGTAGGTATACAGCAGTGTATTATATACTTATTATCCCCCTCCTGTATGAGTGTGTATATATATATCTCCATTCTGTGTAGGTATACAGCAGTGTATTATATACTTATTATCCCCCTCCTGTATGAGTGTGTATATATCTCCCCATTCTGTATAGGTATACAGCAGTGTATTATATACTTATTATCCTCCTGTATGAGTGTGTATATATCCCCCCATTCTGTGTAGGTATACAGCAGTGTATTATATACTCATCCCCCTGTATGAGTGTGTATATATCTCCCCATTCTGTGTAGGTATACAGCAGTGTATTATATACTTATTATCCCCCTCCTGTATGAGTGTGTATATATCCCCCCATTCTGTGTAGGTATACAGCAGTGTATTATATACTCATCCCCCTGTATGAGTGTGTATATATCTCCCCATTCTGTATAGGTATACAGCAGTGTATTATATACTTATTATCCTCCTGTATGAGTGTATATATATCCCCCCATTCTGTGTAGGTATACAGCAGTGTATTATATACTTATTATCCCCCTGTATGAGTGTGTATATATCCCCCCATTCTGTGTAGGTATACAGCAGTGTATTATATACTCATCCCCCTGTATGAGTGTGTATATATCTCCCCATTCTGTGTAGGTATACACAGGGCCGTATTTGTCACTAGGCACCCGTGGTCCGGTGCCTAGGGCGGCGCCCTGGGGGGGGCGGCACCCGCAGGGAACACTTTTTTTATTATTAAAAAAAAATAAAAAAAACGTCCGTAGGCACCGGCCCACGGGTGCCTAGTCCGCGACGGGGGGGGGAGGGGGGGGGAGATGTGACGCAGCGGCCGGGAGCAGGCTGGTGGGCAGGCTGGTTCCCTCCCCCCATGCAGCGCCGAGGTCCGAGGTCCGGGGTCCGGGGTGCAGGGCTGGTGTTGAGCTTCCGGCACACACAGTGTGACACAGGCCGGAAGCTCACAGCTGCAGCCCCGCGTGCCCGGATCTTCTCTCCTGCTCGGCGGCGCTCACGTGATGTGACGTCATCGCCGAGCAGGAGAGAAGATCCGGGAACGCGGGGCTGCAGCTGTGAGCTTCCGGCCTTTGTCAGACTGTGTGTGCCGGAAGCTCAACACCTGCCCCGCACCCCGGACCCCGGACCTCGGCGCTGCATGGGGGGAGGGAACCAGCCTACCCACCAGCCTGCTCCCGGCCCCCCCGGCCCCCCTGCATCCTCAGCTGCCCCCCAGCCTCTCACCTGCCCCCCAGCCTCTCCACCTAACCATCAGCCTCTCCCCCCAAACCTCAGCCTCTCACCTACCCCCCAGCCTCTCACCTACCCCCCAGCCTCTCACCTGCCCCCCAGCCTCTCACCTGCCCCCCAGCCTCTCACCTGCCCCCCAGCCTCTCACCTACCCCCCAGCCTCTCACCTGCCCCTCAGCCTCTCACCTACCCCCCAGCCTCTCACCTGCCCCTCAGCCTCTCACCTACCCCCCAGCCTCTCACCTACCCCCCAGCCTCTCACCTGCCCCCCCAGCCTCTCACCTACCCCCCAGCCTCTCACCTGCCCCTCAGCCTCTCACCTACCCCCCGCCTCTCACCTACCCCCCAGCCTCTCACCTGCCCCCCAGCCTCTCACCTACCCCCCAGCCTCTCACCTGCCCCACAGCCTCTCACCTACCCCCCAGCCTCTCACCTACCCCCCAGCCTCTCACCTGCCCCCCAGCCTCTCACCTACCCCCCAGCCTCTCACCTGCCCCTCAGCCTCTCACCTACCCCCCAGCCTCTCACCTGCCCCCCAGCCTCTCACCTGCCCCCCAGCTCTCACCTGCCCCCCCAGCCTCTCACCTGCCCCCCCAGCCTCTCACCTGCCCCCCCCAGCCTCTCCCCCTAACCCCCAGCCTCTCACCTGCCCCTCAGCCTCTCACCTACCCCCCAGCCTCTCACCTGCCCCTCAGCCTCTCACCTGCCCCCCAGCCTCTCACCTGCCCCCCAGCCTCTCACCTGCCCCTCAGCCTCCCCCCTGCCCCCCCAGCCTCTCACCTGCCCCCCCCAGCCTCTCACCTGCCCCCCCAGCCTCTCACCTGCCCCCCAGCCTCTCACCTGCCCCCCCCCAGCCTCTCACCTGCCCCCCAGCCTCTCACCTGCCCCTCAGCCTCCCCCCTGCCCCCCAGCCTCTCAACCTGCCCCCCCAGCCTCTCACCTGCCCCCCCAGCCTCTCACCTGCCCCCCCAGCCTCCCCCCCTGCCCCCCAGCCTCTCACCTGCCCCCCCAGCCTCTCCACCTGCCCCCCCAGCCTCTCACCTGCCCCCCCAGCCTCTCACCTGCCCCCCCCCCAGCCTCTCACCTGCCCCCCCCCAGCCTCTCACCTGCCCCCCAGCCTCTCACCTGCCCCCCAGCCTCTCACCTGCCCCCCAGCCTCTCCACCTAACCATCAGCCTCTCCCCCCAAACCTCAGCCTCTCACCTACCCCCCAGCCTCTCACCTACCCCCCAGCCTCTCACCTGCCCCCCAGCCTCTCACCTGCCCCCCAGCCTCTCACCTACCCCCCAGCCTCTCACCTGCCCCTCAGCCTCTCACCTACCCCCCAGCCTCTCACCTGCCCCCCAGCCTCTCACCTGCCCCCCAGCCTCTCACCTGCCCCCCCAGCCTCTCACCTGCCCCCCCAGCCTCTCACCATGCCCCCCCCAGCCTCTCCCCCTAACCCCAGCCTCTCACCTGCCCCTCAGCCTCTCACCTGCCCCCCAGCCTCTCACCTGCCCCCTCAGCCTCTCACCTGCCCCCCAGCCTCTCCACCAGCACCCCCAGCCTCTCACCTGCCCCCCAGCCTCTCACCTGCCCCTCAGCCTCCCCCCTGCCCCCCAGCCTCTCACCTGCCCCCCCAGCCTTTCACCTGCCCCCCCCAGCCTCTCACCTGCCCCCCAGCCTCTCACCTGCCCCTCAGCCTCCCCCCTGCCCCCCAGCCTCTCACCTGCCCCCCCAGCCTCTCACCTGCCCCCCCAGCCTCTCACCTGCCCCCCCCAGCCTCTCACCTGCCCCCCCCCCCAGCCTCTCACCTGCCCCCCAGCCTCTCACCTGCCCCCCGCCTCTCACCTGCCCCTCAGCCTCCCCCCTGCCCCCCCCAGCCTATCACCTGCCCCCCAGTCTCTCACTGCCCCCAGCCTCTCCCCCTAACCCCCAGCCTCTCACCTGCCCCCCAGACTCTCACCTGCCCCCCAGCCTCTCACCTGCCCCCCCAGCCTCTCCACCTAACCATCAGCCTCTCCCCCCAAACCTCAGCCTCTCACCTGCCCCCCCAGCCTCTCACCTGCCCCTCAGCCTCTCACCTGCCCCCCAGCCTCTCACCTGCCCCCCAGCCTCTCACCTACCCCCCAGCCTCTCACCTGCCCCTCAGCCTCTCACCTACCCCCCAGCCTCTCACCTGCCCCCCAGCCTCTCACCTGCCCCCCAGCCTCTCACCTGCCCCCCCAGCCTCTCACCTGCCCCCCCAGCCTCTCACCTGCCCCCCCAGCCTCTCCCCCTAACCCCCAGCCTCTCACCTGCCCCTCAGCCTCTCACCTACCCCCCAGCCTCTCACCTGCCCCCAGCCTCTCACCTGCCCCCCAGCCTCTCACCTGCCCCTCAGCCTCCCCCCTGCCCCCCAGCCTCTCACCTGCCCCCCAGCCTCTCACCTGCCCCCCAGCCTGCCCCCCAGCCTCTCACCTGCCCCCCCCAGCCTCTCACCTGCCCCCCAGCCTCTCACCTGCCCCCCAGCCTCTCACCTGCCCCTCAGCCTGCCCCCCTGCCCCCCCAGCCTCTCACCTGCCCCCCAGTCTCTCACCTGCCCCCCAGCCTCTCCCCCTAACCCCCAGCCTCTCACCTGCCCCCCAGACTCTCACCTGCCCCTCAGCCTGCCCCTCAGCCTCTCACCTACCCCCCAGCCTCTCCCCTGCCCCCCAGCCCTCTCACCTGCCCCCCAGCCTCTCACCTGCCCCCCAGCCTCTCACCTGCCCCCCCAGCCTCCCCCCTGCCCCCCCCAGCCTCTCACCTGCCCCCCCCAGCCTCTCACCTGCCCCCCAGCCTCTCACCTGCCCCCAGCCTCTCCCCTGCCCCCCAGCCTCTCCCCTGCCCCCCAGCCTCTCACCTGCCCCTCAGCCTCTCCCCTGCCCCCCAGCCTCTCACCTGCCCTCAGCCGCTCACCTGCCCCCCCAGCCTCTCCCCTGCCCCTCAGCCTCTCACCTGCCCCCCAGCCTCTCACCTGCCCCCCAGCCTCTCCCCTGCCCCTCAGCCTCTCCCCTGCCCCCCAGCCTCTCCCCTGCTCCCCCCAGCCTCTCCACCTAACCATCAGCCTCTCCCCCCAAACCTCAGCCTCTCCCACTGCCCCCCAGCCTCTCACCTGCCCCTCAGCCTCTCCCTGCCCCTCAGCCTCTCCCCTGCCCCCCAGCCTCTCCACCTAACCATCAGCCTCTCCCCCCAAACCTCAGCCTCTCCCACTGCCCCCCAGCCTCTCCCCCTAACCCTCAGCCTCTCCCCTGCCCCCAGCCTCTCCCCTGCCCCCCCCAGCCTCTCCACCTAACCCCTAAGCCTCTCCACCTAACCCTCAGCCTCTCCCCTGCCCCCAGCCTCTCACCTGCCCCCCCCCAGACTCTCCCCCTAACCCTCAGCCTCTCCCCTGGTCCCCAGCCTCTCCCCTGGTCCCCAGCCTCTCCCCCCTGCATTCTCAGCCTCTTCCCTGACCCCAGCCTCTCTCCCCTGGTCCCCAACCTCTCCCCCCTGCATTCTCAGCCTCTCCCCTGCCCCCCAGCCTCTCTCCCCTTGCATTCTCAGCTGCTCCCCAGCCTCCCAGCCCCTCCCCCTGACCCCCAGCCTCTCCCCCTGAATCCCAGCTTCTCCCTCTGACCCCCAGCCTCTCCCCCTGAATCCCAGCTTCTTCCCTGCCCCCCTACCGCTCCCCCTGAGCCCCAGCCCCCCTGAACCCCAGCTTCTCCCCTGCCACCCTAGCTGCCCCTCCCTACTGGTCCCCTGCCCCCCAGCTGCTCTCCCTTTCCCCCAGCTGCCTCCCTTCCCCAGTCACCCCCAGTTGCCTTCCTTCCTCAGTCCCCCCCCAGCTGCCTCCCTTGCCCTTTCACCCCTAGCTGCCTCCCTTCCCCTGTCACCCCCAGCTGCCCCCCTTCCCCAGTCCCCCTGTCGCCCCAGCTGCCTCCCTTTCCCAGTCACCCCCAGCTGCCTCCCTTTCCCAGCCCCCCCAGCTGCCTCCCTTCCCCAGTCACCCCCAGCTGCCTCCCTTCCTCAGCCCCCCCAGCTGCCTCCTTTCCCCTGTCACCCCCAGCTGCCCCCCTTCCCCAGTCCCCCTGTCGCCCCAGCTGCCTCCCTTTCCCAGTCACCCCCAGCTGCCTCCCTTTCCCAGCCCCCCCCAGCTGCCTCCCTTCCCCAGTCACCCCCAGCTGCCTCCCTTCCTCAGCCCCCCCAGCTGCCTCCCTTCCCCAGTCACCCCCAGCTGCCTCCCTTCCCAGTCCCCCCAGCTGACTCCCTTTCCCAGTCCCCCCCAGCTGCCTCCCTTTCCCAGTCCCCCCCAGCTGCCTCCCTTTCCCAGCCCCCCCCAGCTGCCTCCCTTCCCCAGTCACCCCCAGCTGCCTCCCTTCCTCAGCCCCCCCAGCTGCCTCCCTTCCCCTGTCACCCCCAGCTGCCCCCCTTCCCCAGTCCCCCTGTCGCCCCAGCTGCCTCCCTTCCCCAGTCCCCCCCAGCTGCCTCCCTTCCCCAGTCACCCCCAGCTACCTCCCTTCCCCAGTCACCCCCAGCTTCCTCCCTTCCCCAGTCACCCCCAGCTTCCTCCCTTCCCCAGTCACCCCCAGCTGCCTCCCTTCCCCAGTCACCCCCAGCTGCCTCCCTTCCCCAGTCACCCCCAGCTGCCTCCCTTCCCCAGTCACCCCCAGCTGCCTCCCTTCCCCAGTCACCCCCAGCTGCCTCCCTTCCCCAGTCACCCCCAGCTGCCCTCCTTCCCCAGTCACCCCCAGCTGCCTCCCTTCCCCAGTCACCAACAGCTACCCCTGCAGACAAGTTGTGGTCGGAGAAGTCTTCATGATGCTGCGCCAGATGGAGAAGAAAGCAAAAAGTTAGTGACGGCAATGGGAGAAGACGTCACCTGTGAGTCATTAGTAACTGCACTGTAATTACTTCTATAGTGTGCAGAGCCTGTGTACCATTGGGGTCTATAAGGGTCAGTTTAAGGTTTGCGGTAGTGTACTGACACAGCCCTGCGGTCACTACAGTACACTAGTGCAAACTTTTTAACTAGGACCCAACTACAACAGCTGCAGGCACTACAACTCCCAGCATATCCTGAGGGCTGCAGACTGTCAGTACTTGCTGGGAGTTGTAGTGCCTACAGCTGTTGTAGTTGGGTCCTAGGTGCATTATACACTGTATTCTTTGTGACATATAAGAATACATAGATCTGTGGGGGCTCAGTGCAGGGATGTGACCCCAGAACATCACTAATAGGGGATAGAACAAAAACATCTCCCCCTATCCCTATTAGTGCTGTTCTGGGGTCACGTCCCTGCACTGAGCCCCCACAGATCTATGTATTCTGATCTCCCGCAACGCCTCCAGGACCCAACTACAACAGCTGTAGGCACTACAACTCCCAGAACAGTCTGCAGCCCTCAGGATATGCTGGGAGTTGTAGTGCCTGCAGCTGTTGTAGTTGGGTCCTAGGTGCATCATACACTGGATGCTTTGTGACATATCAGAATACATAGATCTGTGGGGGCTCAGTGCAGGGAAGTGACCCCAGAACATCACTAATAAGATATAGGGGGAGATGTTTTTGTTCTATCCCCTATTAGTGATGTTCTGGGGTCACTTCCCTGCACTGAGCCCCCACAGATATATGTATTCTTATGTGCCACAAAGCATTCAGTGTATAGGACCCAACTACAACAGCTGCAGGCACTACAACTCCCAGCATGTACTGACAGTCTGCAGCCCTCAGGATATGCTGGGAGTTGTAGTACAGTAGTACAATCCTATGATAACTGCCGCTGTAGACAGATGTATTGCTGGACCTTCAGGGCCGATGGTTGTCACCCACAGATTGCAGCCACCAGGAGCCTCTGCACACAGTGATTTATTACAGGGTTGTCCTCTCAGAGACTACAACTCCCAGCATACCCTGAGATCTGTATAAATTGAGGGTGTTCTGAGATTTGTCACAGATACAGATGAATTCAGGAAAGGAGCGGGTCAGTATGTCGTGTCTCACTGGTTCTATATTGGTGGCCCCAGGTCCCCCAGTCCAACACTGGACAGAACCAGTCCCCAAACTAAGACGTCCCCGGCCTCCTTCCTTCCTCCATCACGTCTGTTTGATGAGAATAGCGGGCATCAAGCAGAGCGACACCCAAGTGCCAGGGTATATACCATGCATGTACAGTAACGGCGCGGCGGGAGGGGGGGGGGAGGGGGGGCGCCTCTGCGTGCAAAGTGCCTAGGGCAGCATGAACTCTAAATACAGGCCTGGGTATACAGCAGTGTATTATATACTTATTATCCTCCTGTATGAGTGTATATATATCTCCATTCTGTGTAGGTATACAACTGTGTATTATATACTTATTATCCTCCTGTATGTGTGTGTGTATATATATCTCCATTCTGTGTGGGTATACAGCAGTGTATTATATACTTATTATCCTCCTGTATGAGTGTGTATATATCTCTCCATTCTGTGTAGGTATACAGCAGTGTATTATATACTTATTATCCTCCTGTATGAGTGTGTATATATCTCTCCATTCTGTGTAGGTATACAGCAGTGTATTATATACTTATTATCCTCCTGTATGAGTGTATATATATCTCCATTCTGTGTAGGTATACAACTGTGTATTATATACTTATTATCCTCCTGTATGTGTGTGTGTATATATATCTCCATTCTGTGTGGGTATACAGCAGTGTATTATATACTTATTATCCTCCTGTATGAGTGTGTATATATCTCTCCATTCTGTGTAGGTATACAGCAGTGTATTATATACTTATTATCCTCCTGTATGAGTGTGTATATATCTCTCCATTCTGTGTAGGTATACAGCAGTGTATTATATACTTATTATCCTCCTGTATGAGTGTATATATATCTCCATTCTGTGTAGGTATACAACTGTGTATTATATACTTATTATCCTCCTGTATGTGTGTGTGTATATATATCTCCATTCTGTGTGGGTATACAGCAGTGTATTATATACTTATTATCCTCCTGTATGAGTGTGTATATATCTCTCCATTCTGTGTAGGTATACAGCAGTGTATTATATACTTATTATCCTCCTGTATGAGTGTGTATATATCTCTCCATTCTGTGTAGGTATACAGCAGTTTATTACATACTTATTTTTCCCACTGTACATTGGTATATATATATATATATATATATATATATATATTTATATTGATATATTCCTTTTATTACCTGCAGAATCCAATAAAAAGGCGCATCACACTGATATGTATAACAGCTCGGAGCTGATACTGCGGAGGGGACAGTCTTGCAGAATAACACTGGAGTTTAACAAACCTCTTACGGACTGGCAAAGTATAGTATTTACTGCACAAACAGGTAATCCCCATCCCCCATCCCATTATAAAGACTTGTACATCCTTGTTCTCTGTACTCTTGTTCATGCGGTGAGTGGGGGTGCAGGCAGCGTCAACCTTGACCAAAGGTCCCAATCCGTACAGTAAAGTCCACACTACTCCATAGTTAGCAAAGCATGTTATGAATTTATTTCATCCAAAGAAAAGGTGACACCTTGTACAATATAGAAATGCAGTTTAAAGGGGCTACCCAGTATATAAGCAGATATGTCCTATGGGGATAGGTTATCCATATTACTTTAGTATTGGCACTTACACCGACCAGCCGCATGAAGGAGCTCCAGGACTTGTGTGTGCACCTCTACCTCTTCAGTATTCACCACTGATCACCAGTCTTACATCGCTGTACTGTTAGCGGTGCTGTAAGATACTGTCCAGGATCAAGTGAATATGACAACGCTGCAGTTTCCCTTACGTCCTAAGCAGGGGCGGATTAACTTTACCATAGACCCCGGGCTGTTCACCAAGCCTGGGCCCCCCCACCCCACTGTAACTATGGAAACACTAGCCTGGCGTTCATAGTACAGGATAGATAATGTCATGATGTCCTGATTTGTGCAAAATTGCCATAAAAAAGCAGTGATTTTTTGCAAATCATGGCAGAAGTGTAGCCAGGAGACAGTACACCATTGAAAGTATAAGTCTTTTTGGGTGGTCATGGGCCCCCCAGAAGCTCAGGTCCCCGGGCTGCCGCCCAAAACGCCCCTATTATAATCCACTACTGGTCCTAAGCAGCAGCACATAATGGGGAAGATTCTATCTTCCTGCAATGATAGGACAGATGGTAACAAGCAATAAAGAGTTAATTGCCCCGCCTATAAGGCCCTATGCTGACCCAGCCTCCTTGTGTTTTTTTTCTGTCCTTCTGTGAGATAGGTGGTGGTAGGAGGAGAGCAGGGAGCAGGGAGCAGGGAGCAGGGAGCAGGGAGCAGGGAGCAGGGAGCAGGGAGCAGGGAGCAGGGAGCAGGGAGCAGGGAGCAGGGAGCAGGGAGCAGGGAGCAGGGAGCAGGGAGCAGGGAGCAGGGAGCAGGAGCAGGGAGCAGGGAGCAGGGAGCAGGGAGCAGGGAGCAGGGAGCAGGGAGCAGGGAGCAGGAGCAGGGAGCAGGGAGCAGGGAGCAGGGAGCAGGGAGCAGGGAGCAGGGAGCAGGGAGCAGGGAGCAGGGAGCAGGGAGCAGGGAGCAGGGAGCAGGGAGCAGGGAGCAGGGAGCAGGGAGCAGGGAGCAGGGAGCAGGGAGCAGGGAGCAGGGAGCAGGGAGCAGGCCTATGTGTGTCCTGTAGGACAGGTGGTAGGATAGGAGCAGGCTCAGGCCTATGTGTGTTTCTCTGCTCTCCTTCCAATAATTCTTCTTTTTCACATGGTCGTGTGGAGAGGGAGAGTTTTTTGTATATGTATTTTGTTTTCTATCCTGCTTTGTTGTGTACAGAGCAAAGATTTTATTTTCCTTATGGAAGCAGCCGCCATCTCAGTGATCGCTCAGCTTCTATGCTCTGGTCAGTAAGTATTATGGCGCCATCTCAGTGATCGCTCAGCTTCTATGCTCTGGTCAGTAAGTATTATGGCGCCATCTCAGTGATCGCTCGGCTTCTATGCTCTGGTCAGTAAGTATTATGGCGCCATCCGCTGCCGGGCTGCACGTGGCTGCTAACCATGGCGCTGCTCAGACAGGATGCCGCTCGCCTGGTGTCTGTCCTCACTCTTCAGAGAGGTAAGTCCTAGTCATCCGGCCTCTTCTGTGAGGAGCTGTATGGTGCCTGTGCGGGCTCTCTGCCTGGAAGCCTGACCTGTATGGCAGGAGGCCTGTGTGCAGGCTAATGGCTATAAATTTCATGAGATTTAGAATAGTTTATAATTTGTTTGTTTTAATTTTTTTTCCTGTGCGAGCTCTGTGAGACAGTTCCGCTATGTGATCATGTGGTCTGGGTCCTGCTATGTAATAATACAGTGACAGCTATGGATCTGCTATGTGTGAATGCTGCCTTAGATAAGAGCTGTTGTGCGGTCACTGAGCTGTTTGTGCCCTGGTTGCTGATCTCTTGCACTAGTTGCTGGTTGTGTATTGATTGCACCTGGTGTCTTTCTTACACTGGCACTGCTTTTTCTTGTTGCATTGAAGCTATGAAACTGCATTGTGTGTACACAACCCTAGATTTGCTAGGTGTGTATTGGTGACACCTGATGCGTGATTCATTACACCTGAGTGTGATTCCTGGCTCTAGTTCTGCGATTGAAGGATGCAGTGAAGCTGTGAGACTGCAGTGTGTGAACACAGGCCCAGAGTGGCTAGGTGAATATTTATTCCTTGCTCCAGTTCTGCTGTGGAAGGATGCATTGTGTGAACACAAGCCTAGAGTTGCTATTATTGCTCCTGACCTCTGATTCCTTGCTCCAGTTCTGCTGTGGAAAGATGCATTGTGTGAACACAAGCCTAGAGTTGCTATTTTTTATTACACCTGATGTTTCTCTCAGTACTGCTATTGAATGAGGCAGTAAAGTTATGAAACTTTGTTGTGTGAACACAACCCTAGGATTGCTAGTGGTGTATAGATTGCACCTTAATGTCGTCTATAGCTCTGCTTTTTGTTTGATGCAGTGAAGTTATGAGACTGCATTGTATGAACACAACCCTAAAGTTCCTGGTTGTGTATTGAGTGCATCTGGGGTCTTTTCTAGCACGGTTACTGATATTTAATGTTGCATTGAAGCTATGAAACAGCATTGTGTGTACACACGCCTAGAGTTGCTACATGTATAGTACTGCTATTTTTAAAATAGTAAAACGTAGATATTGCAGGGTATGATCACAACTTTAGAGTTTCTAGTTGTGTACTGAGTATACCTGGTGTCTGTCTTACATTAGTTCTGCTATTGAAACAATGATCCATTGAAACAATGAGGCTGCATGGTGTGAACACAGCCTTAGAATTGCTAGTTGTGTATCAGCTGCTCTGAGGGATCTGGCTTTCTTGCACTACACAGCAGTCTGTTGCCTCTTTACCTGGCGCAGGTTTATTATCATTTTATCTCACTTAATGCAGAAATCTAATGTCCAAGGTTTCAGGGTGAGGAAACCTATGGGAAAGCTCAGTCACTTATGTATGTATCCAGTGTCGGACTGGGGTACCTTGGGCCCACCAGGGAAATTGATTCTAGGGGCCCACCCTACATACATATACATAACCATCGCCAAACCTTTAACCTTAGTAGAGCAACATTGCATTCAGCAGTGTATGTGACCAGTGACATAGCCCACTGTCAGTCACAATCGTTTTTGTAGGTTTCTGTCATAGCTGCCAGCTATGACCGCTGAATGGCTGAGCTGCCTTGAGACGTCAAGTCTCATGCCGAAGCTCTCACCAGGAAGCAACCGCGGGACGGGAGAACAGGGCGGCGCGATCCGGGAGCCAGCGCTGGAATCGGGGGGGGGGGAAGTTACCGGAGCCTTCTATTTCCCCCCCTCCCCGGCCGTATACGGATTAAACAGCTGGCAAGGAGTACCCCTTTAGGCTGGGTTCACACTACGTATATTTCAGTCAGTATTGTGGTCCTCATATTGCAACCAAAACCAGGAGTGAATTAAAAACACAGAAAGGCTCTGTTCACACAATGGTGAAATTGAGTGGATGGCCGCCATATAACGGTAAATAACGGCCATTATTTCAATACAACAGCCGTTGTTCTAAAATAACAGCAAATATTTGCCATTATATGGCGGCCATCCACTCAATTTCATCATTGTGTGAACAGATCCTTTCTGTGTTTTATCCACTCCTGGTTTTGGTTGCAATACTGACTGAAATATACGTAGTGTGAACGCAGCCCAAAGCTTATATGTACGGTCCACATTCATACTGCATACATTTTAAATAAAATCTATAGAAAACTTGTAGATAGTAGAGAGCCTACTATTTCTGCCTCTCTCTCTGTCTATAAACATCTATAGAACTACACACTACATAATATACACTGTATACATAATAGATGTGCACACACACAGACAGGCACATGACACAGACACAAACATGCAAACACACCAAGACCAACATACAGACACAAGCAGATTACACACACACACAGACACATGATATACATGTACAAACTAGTGATGTCACGATACCAGAATTTTGAGTTCGATACCAATACTTGATTTTTTAGTTCGATACTCAATACCAGTTCGATACCTCGAAAAAAAAAACAACCCCCCCTTATAAGATCAGCCCCCTCCTCTCCTGACATCCTCTGTGCTGCTGTGACCTCCCCATAGATCAGCACACTCCTCTCCTGACATCCTCTGTGCTGTTGTGACGTCCCCTATAGATCAGCACACTCCTCTCCTGACATCCTCTGTGCTGCTGTGACCTCCCCATAGATCAGCACACTCCTCTCCTGACATCCTCTGTGCTGCTGTGACCTCCTCTATAGATCAGCACACTCCTTTCCTGACATCCTCTGTGCTGCTGTGACCTCTCATAAGATCAGCACACTCCTTCCTCTCCTGACATCCTCTGTGCTGCTGTGACCTCCCCTATAGATCAGCACCCTCCTCTCCTGACATCCTCTGTGCTGCTGGGACGCTGGGACCTCCCCTATAAGATCAGACCCCTCCTCTCCTGACATCCTCTGTGCTGCTGTGACCTCCTCTATCGATCAGCACACTCCTCTCCTGACATCCTCTGTGCTGCTGTGACCTCCCCTATCGATCAGCACACTCCTCTCCTGACATCCTCTGTGCTGCTGTGACCTCCCCTATAAGATCAGCACCCTCATCTCCTGACATCCTCTGTGCTGCTGTGACCTCTCCTATAAGATCAGCCCCCTCCTCTCCTGACATCCTCTGTGCTGCTGTGACCTCCCTATAAGATCAGCCCCCTCCTCTCCTGACATTCTCTGTGCTGCTGTGACGCTGTGACCTCCCCTATAAGATCAGCCCCCTCCTCTCCTGACATCCTCTGTGCTGCTGTGTCCTCTCCTATAAGATCAGCCCCCTCCTCTCCTGACATTCTCTGTGCTGCTGTGACCTCCCCTATAAGATCAGCCCCCTCCTCTCCTGACATTCTCTGTGCTGCTGTGACCTCCCCTATAAGATCAGCCCCCTCCTCTCCTGACATCCTCTGTGCTGCTGTGACCTCCCCTATAAGATCAGCCCCCTCCTCTCCTGACATCCTCTGTGCTGCTGTGACCTCCCCTATAAGATCAGCCCCCTCCTCTCCTGACATTCTCTGTGCTGCTGTGACCTCCCCTATAAGATCAGCCCCCTCCTCTCCTGACATCCTCTGTGCTGCTGTGACCTCCCCTATAAGATCAGCCCCCTCCTCTCCTGACATCCTCTGTGCAGCAAGGGACCAAACATTGTGTTTATTGGGGACAGCATGGGGGGGGCAGTAGTGGGCGGATTGACGGGGGGGGGGGGGGGGGGGATCCAGGGTACATTTAATCCGCCACTGGGTACAGACTACAACCCCCACACTGCAGGGAGCTGGTGAAGGCTGCCAGGTCTGGACAGACAAGAGAGGGTTACTCTGCCTGGCAGGTCAGTTCCTGTCAGAGGGCAGGGGTGTAAGGGCAGGAATGTTAGGGGCACACTAGAGGGCAGGGATGTGGGGGGGGGGCACACTAGAGGGCAGGGATGTGGGGGGGGGCACACTAGAGGGCAGGGATGTGGGGGGGGGCACACCAGAGGGCAGGAATGTGGGGGGCACACCAGAGGGCAGGGATGTGGGGGGCACACCAGAGGGCAGGAATGTGGGGGGGCACACCAGAGGGCAGGAATGTGGGGTGGGGGGCACACCAGAGGGCAGGGATGTGGGGGGGGGGCACACCAGAGGGCAGGAATGTGGGGTGGGGGGCACACCAGAGGGCAGGAATGTGGGGGGGGGGGCACACCAGAGGGCAGGGATGTGGGGGGGGGGGCACACCAGAGGGCAGGGATGTGGGGGGGGGGGGCACACCAGAGGGCAGGGATGTGGGGGGGGGGCACACTAGAGGGCAGGGATGTGGGGGGGGGACACACCAGAGGGCAGGGATGTTTGCAATGTCTGCACACATCCCCTACTCTCACTGCGGTACCACTCAAAGCATGAGGCTTGTCAAAGCAGAGGGGAGGGGGGATTTGTAAAGGGAGTTTAAGGTGGAACAGACAACCTGAACCTCGGCCAGCAGGAAGATTAACCTTTGCTGCTGGCCAAGATTCAGGCTGTCTGTTCCACCTTAAATTAGCTCCCTTTACAAACCCCCCCTCCCCTCAGCTCCGGGAAGCTCCCAGCTGTCAGGTCTCCGTTCCTCCGTGCATATTCATGTGTGCACACTCAGGCCGGTCAGGAAGCGCAGCCACCGAGAGTGTGCATACATGAATATGCATAGGAACAGCTCTGCAGATGGACGGAGGGCGAGCCGGCATCAGCCCCTCAGTCACCAACCTCACACTAAGTGCAGCCCTAGACGCAGCTCCTCACACCGGCTGCATGACAGGTGTGACGGGAGGCTGTGGGTCATTAGCAGCGGGGGGTCTGTTACACACAGTAGCCGACCCCCACTGCTTCTGAAGAGGCTTAGGACGGGTCAGATGCCGCTGTCAGTTGTGACAGCGGCTTCTGCACAGTTATATAGCCGGCACATGCGATCGCTGTGTGCCGGCTATAACTTCTCCCTGCAGTGAGCGGAGGAAGGGGCAGGCGGAGGAGGAGGAGGAAGTGACGGCAGGGGGCCGGGGGGCGGCACACAGAGAACATGGCCGGCGCTCTGCTAGTCGCCGGCTGTGTTCTCTGCTCTATACTTTATGTTAAGCTGCGTTATTAGGCAGCTTAATATAAAGTATCGATACCAGGAAATCCTGGTACCGAATCGTTTTTTTGCCCGAAATATCGATAGTAGTATCGATATTTCGGTGCATCGTGCATCCCTAGTACAAACACTCACACTAGGGCTGGGCGATATGGGCAAAAAATAAAATCTTGATTTTTTAAAAAATTTTTCTCGCTTTAAATCTCTATTTTTTTTTTTTTTTTTTGATAATTATGATGGGTGTAGTAGAGGCATAGTGGATAAGGGATGTAGTAACAGAAGCATAGAAGATTGTGTAGTAGTAGATAAGAGGAGTAGTAGTAGTTAAAGGGAACCTGTCACCCCCCGTGCCGGGGTGACAGGCTCCCGACCCCCGTTAGAGCCCCCTATACTCGCCTAATCCCGCCGGGTCCCGCTTCTGGATCCGGTCGGGTGATGAAGATCTCAGCCGCTGCAGCCCGGCGCGCGCGCTGAGAGATGAGTCCAACGCTCATAGAGAATGACGGTGCGCTGGACTCTCCTGTCATTCTCTATGGGTGTTGGACTCATCTCTCAGCGCACGCCGGGCTGCAGCGGCTGAGATCTTCATCACCCGACCGGATCCAGAAGCGGGACCCGGCGGGATTAGGTGAGTATAGGGGGCTCTAACGGGGGTCGGGAGCCTGTCACCCCGGCACGGGGGGTGACAGGTTCCCTTTAAGAGGAGTAGTAGTAGTATCAGGAGTGGGGGTAATAATAGCAATGGTAGTGGGAGCAGTATTGGGGGTCGTAGTAGGGCAGGATTGGGAGTGGTAGTAGTAGGGGTGGGCACAGACTGTGGACAGATATGACTATGGGGAGGGGGCACAGCTATAACACACTGCATGCTGGGACCCTAATAATACTGGACGCCAGGCCGTGCTGAGGGTGGGAACGGGACGGGGACTTGCACTGGCACTCCAGATGGGAACAGGAGGGGGGCGCACTGAGACGCTGTGCCGGGCGGTTGTATCGGTGCGCACTCAACACTCCGGGCAGCTGGGGGGGGGGGGGGGCTCTGTCAAGCCGTGCCGTGGGGGGATGTCATTGATACTCCGGGCAGGCTGCGGGGCACACTTACGCTCCGGGGGAGGGGAGGATAGCGGACACACTGACGCATCGGGCGGGCTGTGGGGCTCACTAATAGGTGGGCGGCGTTGGTCCTCTGGGTGCTGGCGTGCGGTCCCACTCTGACCTGCAGGAGGAGCAGCTTGCCCAGAGCGCCACTGCTCCCCCTGCAGGTCAGAGGGTATTTTTTTCTTTTCTTTGAAATTCGAATTTACGATTTTCAAAGAGATTGAAATCGTTTCTTAAAATCTAGGCGAATTAATCAAATTAATTCGATTAATTGCCCAGCCCTAACACACACACTGACTTATATACACCCTCACACACACTGACTTATATATACCCTCACACACACTGACTTATATATATACCCTCACACACACTGACTTATATACACACACACACTGACCATTTATGCAGGAAGCTCCAGGGGTCCATTAGTCTCCATCTTCAGTGTCTCCTATTCCGTGCAGGCTGCAGCCCCTCCCCCTTCTCCCGGCACCGACTCCACACACAGCAGCAGGAGGGGGAGACATGACTGCAGGGGGATGGAGGGGGGAGACATGACTGCAGGAGGGATGGAGGGGGGAGACATGACTGCAGGAGGGATGGAGGGGGGAGACATGACTGCAGGAGGGATGGAGGGGGGAGACATGACTGCAGGAGGGATGGAGGGGGGGGACATGACTGCAGGAGGGATGGAGGGGGGAGACATGACTGCAGGAGGGATGGAGGGGGGAGACATGACTGCAGGAGGGATGGAGGGGGGAGACATGACTGCAGGAGGATGGAGGGGGGAGACATGACTGCAGGAGGATGGAGGGGGGAGACATGACTGCAGGAGGATGGAGGGGGGAGACATGACTGCAGGGGGATGGAGGGGGCCCTGCTGCTGCTTCTCTGTGCAGCTTTCTCCATGTTCCTGCTGCCACACATGAGGGCTCCTGACAGGCAGGAAGAGAGACACTCCGGAAGCTGATCAGGACCGGACCGTTCCACTTACAGTACAGGGGGAGGGGGGCCCATGAGTGTACAGTAGTTGTGTGAAAGAAGGGGCCCTGCTGCCATTCTTTCATCATTAGAGCAGTGTGGAAGGCAGCAGAGGGCCCCTAAATCTACCGATTATAGGGAGATCCTGAACATGAGGCCCACCTCTAGCTCTGGGCCCTTTAAGGGGGGGAGGGCCCACCGGGGGATCCCCCGGTGGCCCGGTCCGAGCCTGTGTGTATCCTGCAAGAGTCCACATCCAGATGGCAGTGGGATTTATTTTTATTTTTTTGTAGATAGCATCTTCTGTAATGGGTTACAATGAAGATACAATGTCTTAAGCAGATGGTGCTTACTTCTGAGTATGCGTGTCACTCCACATTTGGTTTCCCGATCCATGGCCCCCCCTCCACAGTTGGCTGCCTGGTCCGTGGCCCCTCCACATTTGGTTTCCCGATCCGTGGCCCCTCCACAGTTGGCTGCCTGGTCCGTGGCCCCTCCACAGTTGGCTGCCTGGTCCGTGGCCCCTCCACAGTTGGCTGCCTGGTCCGTGGCCCCTCCACAGTTGGCTGCCTGGTCCGTGGCCCCTCCACAGTTGGCTGCCTGGTCCGTGGCCCCTCCACAGTTGGCTGCCTGGTCCGTGGCCCCTCCACAGTTGGCTGCCTGGTCCGTGGCCCCTCCACAGTTGGCTGCCTGGTCCGTGGCCCCTCCACAGTTGGCTGCCTGGTCCGTGGCCCCTCCACGGTTGGCTGCCTGGTCCGTGGCCCCTCCACGGTTGGCTGCCCGGTCCGTGGCCCCTCCACGGTTGGCTGCCCGGTCCGTGGCCCCTCCACGCTTGGAGAGGAGCAATAGACTTTGCCAGAGATGGATGTTCTTTCTAATAATACTCTATGTACCATGAGAATCCACCTGAATGGATTGGGGACACTCTGAGGAAGGACTCTTCATTACAGAAAGGTACAATCTCTGCCCCAGTCTGAAAAGGAGAAGGAAATCCTCCCTTGTTCCCCATTCTATAGAAGTTTCCAGCATGGAAGGTACTGGAAGAAATGATGGATCCGTCACTAAAAGGGATCATCCATCTCAGAGGTCTTGTGGATGTGGACAAAGAAGCTTGTGACTAAAGCTTCTCTGGCAGCACCTGTGGGTTTACCTTATGATGCCATATTCTCGACAGTTTCCGATCCAAAGAAGGCAAGTTGTTGGTGAACGTCCATAGATCTACAGTTCTAAGTAAAGAAGGTTCTATATGGAGAACATATGCTCTGTGCTCCCCCTCCTAGAGGAGACTAACCATGCTAGATGTGAGAGACACAGATCTACATGTTCCTGGCTACAGAGAAGACTGCATACACCTGCATGTACCTGGCTACAGAGAAGACTGCATATACCTGCATGTACCTGGCTACAGAGAAGACTGCATATACCTGCATGTACCTGGCTACAGAGAAGACTGCATACACCTGCATGTACCTGGCTACAGAGAAGACTGCATACACCTGCATGTACCTGGCTACAGAGAAGACTGCATATTCCTTTGCATCTTTCTGAAATCCCCTTCGCTCCCTTTACACTCACTAAGGTTACCTGCCGGGCCTGGGATGACATATATCTATCCTAAGATAAGAAGGGAAGTAGATGGGACACTCTTCTATGTCATGTCGGCTGTAGTCACCATCTGGAGAGAATCCAAGATCACCATTGTCTCCTTCCTGCACGAGTGATTGTTAATTGTCAAAAACTTACAGTACTATATTTTCACCTACCCGTAACCATTCCTGGGTCAGGATTCCTAGAACTCCCCAATTGGTGTCCCTTCACCCAATGATGATTGTCAGGTCTCATGACGTCTGCAAGCAACGAATTGAATCGGCA
Organism: Dendropsophus ebraccatus; assembly: GCA_027789725.1. Classification (NCBI taxonomy): domain Eukaryota; kingdom Metazoa; phylum Chordata; class Amphibia; order Anura; family Hylidae; genus Dendropsophus; species Dendropsophus ebraccatus. The sequence goes on along the minus strand of JAQFWZ010000084.1, from coordinate 1,538,770 downwards.
GGTTGGCATATGTATCCCCGTGCAGCAGATGCTGTCAGTATGGGACCAAAGAATAAACAGCCTACATTGGGTTATGGTTTATACCCACAGATACAAGGGCCTCAACATTTTCTTCAGTCAGTGGCAGACCAATCTCGCCATCAAAGGGGGTGGAGGCAACCACCGATCCATCTAACAAAGGGTGAGACAGGCGAAGAAGACTGTGTTCCTAACACAAGTGGCTGTCATCCAACATGTGAGAGATGAGAGCGGTAAGTGAGCTCCAGTCCACTTCAGCATATCAATCTATGGGGAAGCTATCTGGGTAAGATCCAGAACCCATCTACAGTGCTGCATATCCATCTATGGGGAAGCTATCGGAGTAAGTAACACATCTACAGTGGTGCATATCCATCCATGGGGAAGCTACAGGAGTAAGTAACACATCTACAGTGGTGCATATTCATCTATAAGGAAGCTATCGGAGTAAGATCCAGAACACATCTACAGTGGTGTATATCCATCTATGGGGAAGCTACAGGAGTAAGTAACACATCTACAGTGGTGCATATTCATCGTCCGAGCTGCATGTGATCAGTAGCATTACTGTTAAAAGCAGAAGCTGTTTTTGCATGGACCAAGAGATCTATCCAGCAACAAGGGAAGTCACAATACCTTAATGTAAAAGGCTAAAGCCATGATATTACCCTGACAGAAGAATGGTCTCTGGACCAGGAGATGTTCTGGTGAATCGCCAGATATTACAGCGACCCATTGGTCCCATGGCCATTTTGGGTAAAACCAGGATGCGTGGTTTTAACTCCTAAAAACTACTGTGGACAACAATAAGTAGAAGTCTTGTAAAAAGACAATACAGGATCAAGTCTCATTAATCCTGGTAGCCACAGATTGGCCCAAGAGGTCATTGTGGTAATTGTTGGTCTCTCCTGATGAATATGTCCAAAAGGACATTTTGGAGACTTCCCCAGAATCCTCAGTGTCACAGAAGGGCAGATTGTGTCGGGGTCTGGACCACCTAGGATTGACGGCCTGAAGATTGACAGGCCTGATGAGCTGAGGCTTTTTAGAATTGGTGGTAAACATGATTCTGCTATTAAGAGCAGAACCCACAAAGAGAACGTCCCTGAGGGTGAAGGACATTGTCTATCCTGGTGTGAAGAATTGGACTTATATCACTGGCTATAAAGGCGATCCTTCGATTTCTCCAGGATGGGTTTGAGAATGGGCTGAAGCTGCGACCGTCACAGTACATGTCTCTGCTCTTTATGCTCTTCCAGACAGCTGACTGTCCCATAAATCCCTAATACAGAGATTTATTAAAGCTACGCAAAGGATTAAAGCCACTGTAATGGATCCAACTCCCAGGTGGGATCCGGGACTCGTCCTTCATCACCTTGCACGGCTCCATTTTGAGTTCTTATCTTTAGTTGAATTAAAATACCTGACCCTCAAGGTGCTTCCTAGTAGCTATTACATCTGCTAAACGCAGGAGGATGTTCAGACATTAGGAGCCACTGAACCAGATCTTGTTATCCTTCAGGACTTTGTCTTTTACCCTTAAGGTTCCTTCCTTATCCAACATTACTCAGCAGATTGAGTTACCTGTTTTTGCCTAAATTCCTCCAATGAGGAAGCGTTACAACCGAGCACTCTGGATGTGGGCGGAGCCTTGAGCCTGCGCTCTGGTTGTGGGCGGAGCCTTGAGCCTGCACTCTATGGACGGGGGCTGAGCCTTGAGCCTGCGCTCTCTGGTTGTGGGCGGAGCCTTGAGAGTTTATTTAGTGAGAACCAGAGAAGTCCGAAGATTTTCTGTATCTTTTTCAGGAAGGAACAGTGATTGGAGTCCTCAAAACCACTTTATCCAGATGGATACGGCAGACTGTGTGTTACCAGGAGGTGAGAGTCCAAGTACCTGAATCCATTAAGGCCCTTACCACAAGGGCAATGTCTACATCCTGGGTGGAGGAGATGTGCATGCCCATTGATCAGATATACAGAACTGCATTGTGGTCTTCTTATACTTTTGGACATTAGAACCTCTGGGCAACTAATCTTGGTAAACCGGTTCTCATGGCTGCTGTATGATTCTCCCACCCTTTATGTGATCTTGCTATATCCCCATTATGTGCTGCTGCTTAGGACGTAAGGGAAAGTGCAATTTTATACTCACCGTAAATTCTCTTTCCTGTAGTCCGAAGCAGCAGCACAAACTAACCCTCCCTATAAAAGTGCATCATACCCTGAGTGTTTGGGTTATGTTTTCCTAGATCGTTAGAAGTACACAAGGAGGCTGGGTCAGCATAGGGCCTTATAGGCGGGGCAATTAACTCTTTATTGCTTGTTACCATCTGTCCTATCATTGCAGGAAGATAGAATCTTCCCCATTATGTGCTGCTGCTTCGGACTACAGGAAAGAGAATTTACGGTGAGTATAAAATTCCACTATCTTTTACTAAAAGTATCATGATGGAAGGACAATAGCTGGTTGCTAGTGTTGGATGAACTTGCCTAAAGTTCAGGTTCTGCTACATTTCCGAACCTGTACATTCAGCATTTGACTCCTGGCATCTGGAGAAGTTGGATGCCGCCCTAGTGGGCCCTGGAAAACATGGATACAGCCTATGGCCTATGGCTATATTCATATATTCCAGGACTCCATATGGCTGTAGCCATGTTTTCCAGTGTGGCATCCAACTTCTCCAGCCACTGTAGTCCAATGCTAAGCATTCAGATATGGGGTATGTAGCCGAAACCAAACTTTTAGCAAGTGTGCTCAAGTGATCGCAGAGGTGGCAGTCGGACATCTGCTCATACAATATTGAAGGTGTATTCCAAGGATTGGCCATGAGTTTCCGAGCCTGGAAAACGTCTTTATTCCCATAACCCGTTGGTTTGTCATGGTGGCGTGCAGGATACATGGAGATGGGCTGCCTGTTACCTGATGGCTGTCGACTTCCTTTAGCAGCTAACATTCAAAACTACCCGGCAGGCTGTGTAGTATAATGTAGGAACAGTATTCAGGAGATGGGGGTCCAATCCCAAGAGGATGCAGGAGCACTGAGCAGCTGTAGATTACTAAATACCAGTCTAGTGGTATTGTTATGTAGATAATTTAAGTTTTTAGCTTAACATTAAGCTGTCATTGTGCTTTGTACTCTGTGTACTTGGGTTCCTAGACGTCACACATTCTTTATCATTTTTGTGTCTCTTTTGGTTTCATGAAGGTCCGAAGAACTCAGGATATCACAACACAAATGTACAATTTGCCCTGTCCAGCTCCTGGAGCAGCGGGATGTGGAGCGCCGTTCTGGAGTCCAGCCCAGGGAATTCACTGCGCATTATCATGTCCAGCCCGGCAAACGCCGTCATTGGGAGATACGACCTGACCGTTCAGATTACTGTGATGGGACATACGAACACTTACTCACTGGGGAAATTTATTCTGCTCTTCAACCCCTGGTGTCTAGGTAATCCTCACACGACCTCACCAGCGACATACAATACATTGCTGCTTCCACTTTGCTATTTAGGGAGTCGGGTTGGAATAATTTGATTTTATTAATGGATTTTTTTTTTTTAGGACATTTAAATGTAAAGCAACTAAAGATCAACCTCAATCAAAAAGTGAATGTTATAAGATAGTAGAAGTAAAGTTATAAGATGGTATAGGTGTATGTGCCGTTATAAGATGGTATAGGTGTACGTGCCGTTATAAGATGGTGTAGGTGTACGTGCCGTTATAAGATGGTATAGGTGTACGTGCCGTTATAAGATGGTATAGGTGTACGTGCCGTTATAAGATGGTATAGGTGTACGTGCCGTTATAAGATGGTATAGGTGTACGTGCCGTTATAAGATGGTATAGGTGTACGTGCCGTTATAAGATGGTATAGGTGTATGTGCCGTTATAAGATGGTATAGGTGTACGTGCCGTTATAAGATGGTATAGGTGTATGTGCCGTTATAAGATGGTATAGGTGTATGTGCCGTTATAAGATGGTATAGGTGTATGTGCCGTTATAAGATGGTATAGGTGTACGTGCCGTTATAAGATGGTATAGGTGTATGTGCCGTTATAAGATGGTATAGGTGTATGTGCCGTTATAAGATGGTATAGGTGTATGTGCCGTTATAAGATGGTATAGGTGTACGTGCCGTTATAAGATGGTATAGGTGTACGTGCCGTTATAAGATTGTATAGGTGTAGGTCTGTAATGACGCGCATTTACCCTGGAACGTGAGTACACTAGTGCACACCATGAATAGACCATATACAAGTTAATCATCTCCCACATGTAATAAGAACTATTGAACCAGAAATAATATCTGCTGCAAAACATCTTTATAAGCAGATCTGTCAATCAAAAGCAGAGCATTTTTGGGAGCAAACCAGTCAATCGCTTGAGACACTGCTGACATACACAAACACAGATTTACACCACTGTCTCAGACACTACTGACAGGGCCGTTTTAATACACTGGTGGGCCCAGTGCACAGACCTCAAGAGTGGGCCCCCTCTCCTTATAAAGCTTAACTGAATTATATTTATCAGGTATTATCACTGGTGCATTATACTCAGTGCATCAGGTTTTATGACAAGTTATAAAAAGGGAGTATGGTCGGGGAGCATTGCTACGTCAGGTACAATACCCCTAAATCTTTATGAATAATGGAGAGTGAAGCTAGTGGGGGCACGTACATAATATCACCACTGGAACAGTTTCTGGCTATAACAGGTTCCCAATGTAGGGAGTATGGGTGTGTAAGCTCCTGTGTCCCCCAAGTCCTCCTCCTAGCCTGTAGGAGGACTGAAGGGGGCACAGGAGCTTAAAGACTAGGAGGACTGAGGGGGGCACAGGAGCTTACAGACTAGGAGGACTGGGGGGCACAGGAGCTTACAGACTAGGAGGACTGGGGGGCACAGGAGCTTACAGACTAGGAGGACTGGGGGACACAGGAGCTTACAGACTAGGAGGACTGGGGGGCACAGGAGCTTACAGACTAGGAGGACTGGGGGGACACAGGAGCTTACAGACTAGGAGGACTGGGGGGCACAGGAGCTTACAGACTAGGAGGACTGGGGGGGGACACAGGAGCTTACAGACTAGGAGGACTGGGGGGGACACAGGAGCTTACAGACTAGGAGGACTGGGGGGGACACAGGAGATTACACACTAGGAGGACTGGGGGGACACAGGAGCTTACAGACTAGGAGGAGGACTGGGGGGACACAGGCGCTTACAGACTAGGAGGACTGGGGGGACACAGGAGCTTACAGACTAGGAGGACTGGGGGGGACACAGGAGCTTACAGACTAGGAGGAGGACTGGGGGGACACAGGAGCTTATAGACTAGGAGGAGGACTGGGGGGACACAGGAGCTTACTAGGAGGACTGGGGGGGACACAGGAGCTTACAGACTAGGAGGACTGAGGGGGACATAGGAGCTTACACACTAGGAGGAGGACTGGGGGGACACAGGAGCTTACAGACTAGGAGGACTGGGGGGACACAGGAGCTTACAGACTAGGAGGAGGACTGGGGGACACAGGAGATTACAGACTAGGAGGACTGCGGGGACACAGGAGCTTACAGACTAGGACTGGGGGGACACAGGAGCTTACAGACTAGGAGGACTGGGGGGGACATAGGAGCTTACACACTAGGAGGACTGGGGGGGGACACAGGAGCTTACAGACTAGGAGGAGGACTGAGGGACACAGGAGCTTACACACTAGGAGGACTGGGGGACACAGGAGCTTACAGACTAGGAGGACTGGGGGGACACAGGAGCTTACAGACTAGGAGGACTGGGGGGGACACAGGAGCTTACAGACTAGGAGGAGGACTGGGGGGACACAGGAGCTTACAGACTAGGAGGACTGGGGGGACACAGGAGCTTACAGACTAGGAGGACTGGGGGGACACAGGAGCTTACAGACTAGGAGGAGGACTGGGGGGGACACAGGAGCTTATAGACTAGGAGGACTGGGGGACACAGGAGCTTACAGACTAGGAGGACTGGGGGGACACAGGAGCTTACAGACTAGGAGGACTGGGGGGACACAGGAGCTTACAGACTAGGAGGAGGACTGCGGGGACAGGAGCTTACAGACTAGGAGGACTGGGGGGACACAGGAGCTTACAGACTAGGAGGACTGGGGGGACACAGGAGTTTACACACTAGAAGGACTGGGGGGGACAGGAGCTTACAGACTAGGAGGACTGGGGGACACAGGAGCTTACAGACTAGGAGGAGGACTGGGGAGACATAGGAGCTTACACACTAGGAGGAGGACTGGGGGGACACAGGAGCTTACAGACTAGGAGGAGGACTGGGGAGGACACAGGAGCTTACAGACTAGGAGGACTGGGGAGGACACAGGAGCTTACAGACTAGGAGGACTGGGGGGGACACAGGAGCTTACAGACTAGGAGGACTGGGGGGGGGGGACAGGAGCTTACAGACTAGGAGGACTGGGGGGACACAGGAGCTTACAGACTAGGAGGACTGGGGGGGGACACAGGAGCTTACAGACTAGGAGGACTGGGGGGACATAGGAGCTTACAGACTAGGAGGACTGGGGGGACACAGGAGCTTACAGACTAGGAGGAGGACTGGGGGGGACACAGGAGCTTATAGACTAGGAGGACTGGGGGGACACAGGAGCTTACAGACTAGGAGGACTGGGGGGACACAGGAGCTTACAGACTAGGAGGACTGGGGGGACACAGGAGCTTACAGACTAGGAGGAGGACTGGGGGACACAGGAGCTTACAGACTAGGAGGACTGGGGGGGACACAAGAGCTTACACACTAGGAGGAGGACAGGGGGGGGACACAGGAGTTTACAGACTAGGAGGACTGGGGGGGGGGACAGGAGCTTACAGACTAGGAGGAGGACTGGGGGGACACAGGAGCTTACAGACTAGGAGGACTGGGGGGGGGGACATAGGAGCTTACAGACTAGGAGGACTGGGGGGACATAGGAGCTTACACACTAGGAGGACTGGGGGGGGACACAAGAGCTTACAGACTAGGAGGAGGACTGGGGGACACAGGAGCTTACAGACTAGGAGGACTGGGGGGACACAAGAGCTTATACACTAGGAGGACTGGGGGGGACACAGGAGCTTCCAGACTAGGAGGACTGGGGGGACACAGGAGCTTACAGACTAGGAGGAGGACTGGGGGGACACAGGAGCTTACAGACTAGGAGGAGGACTGGGGGGACACAGGAGCTTACAGACTAGGAGGACTGGGGGGACACAGGAGCTTACACACTAGGAGGACTGGGGGGACACAGGAGCTTACAGACTAGGAGGACTGGGGGGGACACAGGAGTTTACAGACTAGGAGGAGGACTGCGGGGACAGGAGCTTACAGACTAGGAGGACTGGGGGGACACAGGAGCTTACAGACTAGGAGGAGGACTGGGGGGACACAGGAGCTTACAGACTAGGAGGAGGACTGGGGGGGACACAGGAGCTTACAGACTAGGAGGAGGACTGGGGGGGACACAGGATCTTACAGACTAGGAGGACTGACTCAGACCTTCTAGTCTGTAAGATCTTTTGACCCCGGGGCTTATCGGGACATACTCCGGACAGGTCCGGTGAGCAAATCCTCTGTCGTGGGCCCCCAGCTTCAATTCCCCCCCTCCCCCCACCTGACTACTACTTACATCCATGGTGATGCTCCCGGCCTCCACACACTCTGCCTGGGGAGAGGCTGGATGCTGCCTCCTGGCCCCCCCCCCCCCCTCAGACAGGGCCAGCAGAGCATGGAGGGCAGCCTGGAGCTGCTTCCTGTAAGACCCGGTCACTCTGTCTCACAGGAAGCCGCTACAGTCCTCCTCCTTCCCGACCACCACCAGCCCCGCACTGCCACAGGTGTCACAGAGCGCCCACACTTGTGTCTTCAGCTCCTTCCCCTTCACTGCTCTCCTCAGCGGGGGGCCCCTGTCACGTGATCTGAACTAGGGGGCTCAGTGCACGTGCACCATATGCACCTAGGTAAAAGCGGCCCTGACTACTGACATATACATACACAAAGATACATACACACTGACATATACATATATACCCACGGATACATACACACAGACATATAAAAAAAAATACACACACACACACACACACCCCACTTAGAGCTGTCAGGCTACTGCCTCTTCTTCCTGTAGTGGGGCTGATCTCCTCACAGTAGTATTCAGGACCTGTGGGTCATGTGATCAGGTCCTTTGTCACTCTTCTCTGTGTGCAGGAAGCTGGCAGGTCCTGCTTTTCTGAACGTCAGTGGCCGATCCCTCTCCGGGCCCCTGGGGGAGGGGATGCTGTCAGTGGCATACCATGACAGAAACATGCTCCATATTTGCCGAATGTCCTAGTGATACCACACATAACCCACTTGCTTGTTGATACTTTCTAGTATTAGCGGCTGAGGACTGTTAACGCTTTCATGCAGAATTAGTTATGTGCCATTAGTTATTGTTGTGCCCAAGAGTCCTGAATCGTGAAATGTACTCTGGGAGTTACCGTGAATGTCTGACCCACATAGACTTCAGATCATACAGTTGTACTAGTGACCACTTTAAACCTCAGATGCCAGGTTGCTATTAGCCGGGTTCCTGTGGGCTATCCTCCCATGGAGCAGGTTGCTATTTGCCGGGTTCCTGTGCTCTATCCTCCCATAGAGCAGGTTGCTATTTGCCGGGTTCCTGTGCGCTATTCTCCCATAGAGCAGGTTGCTATTTGCCAGGTTCCTGTGGGCTATCCTCCCATAGAGCAGGTTGCTATTTGCCAGGTTCCTGTGGGCTATCCTCCCAGGTAGCAGGTTGCTGTGGGCCGGGTTCCTGTGGGCTATCCTCCCATAGAGCAGGTTGCTATTTGCCGGGTTCCTGTGCGCTATCCTCCCATAGAGCAGGTTGCTATTTGCCAGGTTCCTGTGGGCTATCCTCCCATAGAGCAGGTTGCTATTTGCCGGGTTCTTGTGCTCTATCCTCCCATAGAGCAGGTTGCTATTTGCCAGGTTCCTGTGGGCTATCCTCCCATAGAGCAGGTTGCTATTTGCCGGGTTCCTGTGGGCTATCCTCCCATGGAGCAGGTTGCTATTTGCCGGGTTCCTGTGGGCTATCCTCCCATAGAGCAGGTTGCTATTTGCCGGGTTCCTGTGGGCTATCCTCCCATAGAGCAGGTTGCTATTTGCCGGGTTCCTGTGCACTATCCTCCCAGGTAGCAGGTTGCTGTGGGCCGGGTTCCTGTGGGCTATCCTCCCATGGAGCAGGTTGCTATTTGCCGGGTTCCTGTGCTCTATCCTCCTATGGAGCAGGTTGCTATTTGCCGGGTTCTTGTGCGCTATCCTCCCATGGAGCAGGTTGCTATTTGTTCGGTTCCTGTGGGCTATCCTCCCATAGAGCAGGTTGCTATTTGCCGGGTTACTGTGGGCTATCCTCCCACAGAGCAGGTTGCTGTGGGCCGGGTTCCTGTGGGCTATCCTCCCATGGAGCAGGTTGCTATTTGCCGGGTTCCTGTGCTCTATCCTCCTATGGAGCAGGTTGCTATTTGCCGGGTTCCTGTGGGCTATCCTCCCATGGAGCAGGTTGCTATTTGCCGGGTTCCTGTGGGCTATCCTCCCATAGAGCAGGTTGCTATTTGCCGGGTTCCTGTGCACTATCCTCCCAGGTAGCAGGTTGCTGTGGGCCGGGTTCCTGTGGGCTATCCTCCCATGGAGCAGGTTGCTATTTGCCGGGTTCCTGTGCTCTATCCTCCCATGGAGCAGGTTGCTATTTGCCGGTTTCCTGTGGGCTATCCTCCCATGGAGCAGGTTGCTATTTGTCCGGTTCCTGTGCGCTATCCTCCCATAGAGCAGGTTGCTGTGGGCCGGGTTCCTGTGGGCTATCCTCCCATGGAGCAGGTTGCTATTTGCCGGGTTACTGTGGGCTATCCTCCCATAGAGCAGGTTTCTGTGGGCTATCCTCCCATGGAGCAGGTTGCTATTTGCCGGGTTCCTGTGGGCTATCCTCCCATGGAGCAGGTTGCTGTGGGACGGGTTCCTGTGGGCTATCCTCCCATAGAGCAGGTTGCTATTTGCCGGGTTCCTGTGGGCTATCCTCCCATAGAGCAGGTTGCTATTTGCCGGGTTCCTGTGGGCTATCCTCCCATAGAGCAGGTTGCTGTGGGCCGGGTTCCTGTGGGCTATCCTCCCATGGAGCAGGTTGCTGTGGGCCGGGTTCCTGTGGGCTATCCTCCCAGGTAGCAGGTTGCTGTGGGCCGGGTTGCCATAGACTTTCCCATGTCAGTGCTAGGTCTCATACTGAAGGAGCGTCTAAAGGAGAGCCGGATTGTTAATCTCCTTATCTTCCTGACAGATGATGAAGTGTACATGGCCAATGAAGAAGAGAGGAAAGAATATGTTCTGAATGATCACGGTGTCATATTCATGGGGAATGACAAACATATTTCAGGCGTTGGTTGGAACTATGGTCAGGTAACAAGCGACCACCGACAATCCATTCATATATCTGAGGGATTTACCTGGGTTGTAACTTATTTCTTTTTCCAGTTTGAAAACAACATTCTGAACATCTGCCTGAACATCCTGGACAGAAGCCTTAACGCTCACAAAGATCCAGCGTCCGACTACTCCCAGAGACACAGCCCTATCTATGTGGGGAGAGTTGTCAGTGCCATGGTAAGTCATCACTATTTAGCAAATCTAACTGTCCGCTTTCTTTTGGATTCGGGCAGCGCTTTAGGTTCAGCATTTTCCTGATTTCCCTCACAGGGGACATTTATCAGGACTGGCTCATACGTCACTCTTAAAGCACTGCCCCCTCTTAAGGCCCTATTACACAGGACGATTATCGGCCGTATTCAGTCGATAATCGCCCTGTGTAATAAACAACAACGACCAGCCGACATGAACGATGTCGGATGATCGTTGTAGTCATTTGTCTTTCAATATGTTGAAAGACGAAAGACAAACGACTCATATAGCAGCGATCTGCTGCTGTCTCTTCTTGGAACAGGACCTCCCCGGGCCGCCCCCTGGCTCTCACCCGCTCGCTGCCGCATGTAATAGCAGTGGCAGCGAGCGGGGAACGAGGAGCAAATGAGCGCTGACAGTGCTCGTTTTCTCCTCTCACTCGCCCCGTGTAATAGGAGCTTTAGTAAAGCCGTCTGGCACTGTGCAGCAAATCTGCACATCAGGAGATTGGGGGATACAGCTGGTGTACGCCAGGGAGAAGGCAAGAATCTGACCCTTTACCCCGGCGTATGCCAGGAACGCATATTGATGTCCCCCAAAGTATATACAGGAGACGTAATTTCAAGACTTCTGAGAAGTTCCTGCTCTCGTACTGAACATTAAGCGGCTGGGCTGGATGCAGAGCACCTAGTGGAAGCAGCCATTCATACCGCACTCATGCTTACCTAATCAACAATCATTCAAATGAGATTCAGGCCAAATCTGGTCCATAGAGCAGCAGCAGAACCATAGTGTAATGATGGCAAAGATTTACAGATAGAAATATATCTTACTATTAGGTATAATATATATCTCACTGTTACGTAATATATATATCTCACTGTTATGTATAATATATATCTCACTGTTATGTATAATATATATCTCACTGTTATGTATAATATATATCTCACTGTTACGTATAATATATATCTCACTATTACGTGTAATATATATCTCACTATTACGTAATATATATCTCACTATTACGTGTAATATATATCTCACTATTACGTATAATATATATCTCACTATTACGTATAATATATATCTCACTATTACGTATAATATATATCTCACTGTTACGTATAATATATATCTCACTGTTACGTATAATATATATCTCACTGTTACGTATAATATATATCTCACTGTTACGTATAATATATATCTCACTGTTACGTATAATATATATCTCACTGTTACGTATAATATATATCTCACTGTTACGTATTACGTATAATATATATCTCACTATTACGTAATATATATCTCACTATTACGTGTAATATATATCTCACTATTACGTATAATATATATCTCACTATTACGTATAATATATATCTCACTATTACGTATAATATATATCTCACTGTTACGTATAATATATATCTCACTGTTACGTATAATATATATCTCACTGTTACGTATAATATATATCTCACTGTTACGTATAATATATATCTCACTGTTACGTATTACGTATAATATATATCTCACTATTACGTATAATATATATCTTACTGTTTAAGGTTACTGTTCAGGGCAGTTTCTAGGTCTTTTCGGCAACAGGGCGATTCTTAATAAAAGCGCCCCCCCCCCCCCCCCCCCCCCCCCCCCCCGCCCCACCAAAGCACACTAAGTTTTCAGCCCTGGGGAAGGAAGGGGGGCTTTTATCAAGATTCGGGTTGCTAAGAAGGGGCAGTGTGTGTATTACAGCATAGGGCACCCCAAATAATGTTCTACTGAATACAAGAACATCATTGGCAACCCGAATATAGTAGCCTATCCCCCCCCCCCCCATAGTGCCTAATATTTTAGCCAGTCCCCCCTATAATGCCTTATAGAGTAGCCAATCCCCCCTTAGTCCCTGGTATAGTATCTATTCCCCCAATAGTGCCCGTTATAGTATCTAATCCCCCATAGTGCCTCATATAGTAACCAGCCCCCCCTATAGTGCCTCCCTCCATAGTGCCATATATAGTAGCCAGTCCCCCATAGGGCCTCATATAATAGCCAGTCCCCCCTCATAGTGCCCCATATAGTAGCCAATCCCCCCATAGTGCCTCATATAGTAGCCTGTCCCCCCTATAGTGCCTCCCTCCATAGTGCCATATATAGTAGCCAGTCCTCCCCCATAGTGCCTCATGTAGTAGCCAGCCCCCCCTATAGTGCCTCATATAGTAGCCAGTCTCCCCTATAGTGCCTTATATAGTAGCCAGTCTCTCCACAGTGCCTCATATAGTGGCCAGTCCCCCATATAGTGCACCATATAGTAGCCAGTCCCCCATAGTGCACCATATAGTGACCAGTCCACCATATAGTGGCCAGTTCCCCATAGTGCCCCATATAGTGGCCAGTCCCCCATAGTGCCATATATAGTAGCCAGTCCCCCATAGTGCACCATATGGTAGCCAGTCCCCTATAGTGCCCCATACAGTGGCCAGTCCCCCATATAGTGACCAGTCCCCCATAGAGCCCCATACAGTGGCCAGTCCCCTATAGCGCTTCATATAGTGGCCAGTCCCCCATATAGTAGCCAGTCCCCCATAGTGCCCCATATAGTGGCCAGTCCCCCATAGTGCCCCATATAGTGGCCAGTCCCCCATATAGTAGCCAGTCCCCCATAGTGCCCCATATAGTGGCCAGTCCCCCATATAGTAGCCAGTCCCCCATAGTGCCCCATATAGTAGCCAGTCCCCCATAGTGCACCATATAGTGGCCAGTCCCCTATAGTGCCCCATACAGTGGCCAGTCCCCCATACAGTGGCCAGTCCCCCATAGAGCCCCATACAGTGGCCAGTCCCCTATAGTGCCTCATATAGTGGCCAGTCCCCTATAGTGCCCCATATAGTAGCCAGTCCCCCATAGTGCCCCATATAGTGGCCAGTCCCTCATATAGTAGCCAGTCCCCCATAGTGCCCCATATAGTGGCCAGTCCCCCATAGTGCCCCATATAGTGGCCAGTCCCCCATATAGTGGCCAGTCCCCCATATAGTGGCCAGTCCCCCATATAGTGGCCAGTCCCCCATATAGTAGCCAGTCCCCCATAGTGCCATATATAGTAGCCAGTCCCCCATAGTGCCATATATAGTAGCCAGTCCCCCATATAGTAGCCAGTACCCCTTAGTGCCCCATATAGTGGCCAGTCCCCCATAGTGCCATATATAGTAGCCAGTCCCCCATAGTGCCATATATAGTAGCCAGTCCCCCATAGTGCACCATATAGTGGCCAGTCCCCCATATAGTGGCCAGTACCCCATAGTGCCCCATATAGTGGCCAGTCCCCCATAGTGCACCATATAGTGGCCAGTCCCCCATATAGTAGCCAGTACCCCATAGTGCCCCATATAGTGGCCAGTCCCCCATAGTGCCCCATATAGTGGCCAGTCCCCCCTGTAGTGAATCATTTAGTAGCCAGTTCCCCTATAGTGCCCCATATACCCATATAGTATACAACCTCCACCTCCCCCCCCCCCCCTTCCCCATAGTGCCTCCACCAGAAAAACAGTAATTTACCAGTACTGGCTCCCCGGCAGCCCCTCTATGACGCTCAATCTTCTGTCATTCTTCAGCACAGGCAGCCGGGTACAGAGACTCTGCCTGTGCTGGGTGTCCCTGCAAATGAAAGAGGCTGCAGGTCCCATCCGCCGCAGGCAGCGTCCCTGTACCCTGCTGCCTGTGCCGGAAGATGAGAGAGAGGAGCTGCCGGGGAGCGGGACAGGTGAGTTACCCTGGTAACCCGCCCCCCTCCTCTCTTCCTAAGGATTACAAGGCAGCGTCGCGGCCGCGCTGCTGACTGGAGGCTAAGGGCCGCTGCCGAAATAAGGGTGCTGCCAGACACTTGGTCCGGCAGCGGCCCTTAGCCTTCAATTTGCTCTGGGTGAGTGCAGGGGGGGCTGGGCGCTGTCGGGCACCGCCGGGGCACCCCCTAGCTGAGGGCGCCCCGTGCGGTGGCCCGGCCCGCCCGGCCCTAGAAACGGCCGTGTTACTGTTACAGGTAGAGAATACAGTGTGCTGTGTGGTGTTACAGGTAGAGAATACAGCGCTGTGTGGTGTTACAGGTAGAGATTACAGTGTGCTGTGTAGTGTTACAGGTGGAGAATACAGCGTGCTGTGTGGTGTTACAGGTAGATAATACAGTGCTGTGTGGTGTTACAGGTAGAGAATACAGCGTGCTGTGTGGTGTTACAGGTAGAGAATACAGTGCTGTGTGGTGTTACAGGTAGAGAATACAGCGCTGTGTGGTGTTACAGGTAGGGAATACAGCGTGCTGTGTGGTGTTACAGGTAGAGAATACAGCGTGCTGTGTAGTGTTACAGGTGGAGAATACAGTGTGCTGTGTGGTGTTACAGGTAGAGAATACAGCGCTGTGTGGTGTTACAGGTAGAGAATACAGTGTGCTGTGTGGTGTTACAGGTAGAGAATACAGCGCTGTGTGGTGTTACAGGTAGAGAATACAGTGTGCTGTGTGGTGTTACAGGTAGAGAATACAGTGTGCTGTGTGGTGTTACAGGTAGAGAATACAGCGCTGTGTGGTGTTACAGGTAGAGAATACAGTGTGCTGTGTGGTGTTACAGGTAGAGAATACAGTGCTGTGTGGTGTTACAGGTAGAGAATACAGCGTGCTGTGTGGTGTTACAGGTAGGGAATACAGCGTGCTGTGTGGTGTTACAGGTAGAGAATACAGCGTGCTGTGTGGTGTTACAGGTAGAGAATACAGCGTGCTGTGTGGTGTTACAGGTAGAGAATACAGTGCTGTGTGGTGTTACAGGTAGAGAATACAGTGTGCTGTGTGGTGTTACAGGTAGAGAATACAGCGTGCTGTGTGGTGTTACAGGTAGAGAATACAGCGCTGTGTGGTGTTACAGGTAGATAATACAGTGCTGTGTGGTGTTACAGGTAGAGAATACAGTGCTGTGTGGTGTTACAGGTAGAGAATACAGTGTGTGTGGTGTTACAGGTATAGAATACAGCGCTGTGTGGTGTTACAGGTAGAGAATACTGTGTGGTGTTACAGGTAGAGAATACAGCGTGCTGTGTGGTGTTACAGGTAGAGAATACAGCGTGCTGTGTGGTGTTACAGGTAGATAATACAGTGCTGTGTGGTGTTACAGGTAGAGAATACAGCGTACTGTGTGGTGTTACAGGTAGAGAATACAGCGCTGTGTGGTGTTACAGGTAGAGAATACAGCGTGCTGTGTGGTGTTACAGGTAGAGAATACAGCGTGCTGTGTGGTGTTACAGGTAGGGAATACAGCGTGCTGTGTGGTGTTACAGGTAGAGAATACAGCGCTGTGTGGTGTTACAGGTAGAGAATACAGCGTGCTGTGTGGTGTTACAGGTAGAGAATACAGCGTGCTGTGTGGTGTTACAGGTAGGGAATACAGCGTGCTGTGTGGTGTTACAGGTAGAGAATACAGTGTGCTGTGTGGTGTTACAGGTAGAGAATACAGTGTGCTGTGTGGTGTTACAGGTAGATAATACAGTGCTGTGTGGTGTTACAGGTAGATAATACAGTGCTGTGTGGTGTTACAGGTAGAGAATACAGTGCTGTGTGGTGTTACAGGTAGAGAATACAGCGTGCTGTGTGGTGTTACAGGTAGAGAATACAGTGTAGTGTTACAGGTAGAGAATACAGTGTGCTGTGTGGTGTTACAGGTAGAGAATACAGCGTGCTGTGTGGTGTTACAGGTAGAGAATACAGTGTGCTGTGTGGTGTTACAGGTAGAGAATACAGCGTGCTGTGTGGTGTTACAGGTAGAGAATACAGCGTGCTGTGTGGTGTTACAGGTAGAGAATACAGCGTACTGTGTGGTGTTACAGGTAGAGAATACAGTGCTGTGTGGTGTTACAGGTAGAGAATACAGCGTACTGTGTGGTGTTACAGGTAGAGAATACAGTGCTGTGTGGGGTTACAGGTAGAGAATACAGTGCTGTGTGGGGTTACAGGTAGAGAATACAGCGTGCTGTGTGGGGTTACAGGTAGAGAATACAGTGCTGTGTGGGGTTACAGGTAGAGAATACAGCGTGCTGTGTGGTGTTACAGGTAGAGAATACAGTGCTGTGTGGGGTTACAGGTAGAGAATACAGCGTGCTGTGTGGTGTTACAGGTAGAGAATACAGTGCTGTGTGGGGTTACAGGTAGAGAATACAGCGTGCTGTGTAGTGTTACAGGTGGAGAATACAGCGTGCTGTGTGGTGTTACAGGTAGAGAATACAGTGCTGTGTGGTGTTACAGGTAGAGAATACAGTGCTGTGTGGTGTTACAGGTAGAGAATACAGCGTGCTGTGTGGTGTTACAGGTAGAGAATACAGTGCTGTGTGGTGTTACAGGTAGGGAATACAGCGTGCTGTGTGGTGTTACAGGTAGAGAATACAGCGTGCTGTGTGGTGTTACAGGTAGAGAATACAGCGTGCTGTGTAGTGTTACAGGTGGAGAATACAGCGTGCTGTGTGGTGTTACAGGTAGAGAATACAGTGCTGTGTGGTGTTACAGGTGGAGAATACAGTGTGCTGTGTGGTGTTACAGGTAGAGAATACAGTGCTGTGTGGTGTTACAGGTAGAGAATACAGCGTGCTGTGTGGTGTTACAGGTAGAGAATACAGTGTGCTGTGTGGTGTTACAGGTAGAGAATACAGCGCTGTGTGGTGTTACAGGTAGAGAATACAGTGTGGTGTGGTGTTACAGGTAGAGAATACAGTGCTGTGTGGTGTTACAGGTAGAGAATACAGTGCTGTGTGGTGTTACAGGTGGAGAATACAGTGTGCTGTGTGGTGTTACAGGTAGAGAATACAGTGCTGTGTGGTGTTACAGGTAGAGAATACAGCGTGCTGTGTGGTGTTACAGGTAGAGAATACAGTGTGCTGTGTGGTGTTACAGGTAGAGAATACAGCGCTGTGTGGTGTTACAGGTAGAGAATACAGTGTGGTGTGGTGTTACACGTAGAGAATACAGTGCTGTGTGGTGTTACAGGTACAGAATACAGTGTGCTGTGTGGTGTTACTGGTAGTAACAGTGACGCTGTGTGGGTGGGACCACAATGAAATCATAAATTACTGCAAATAATTCAGTAACACAATGAAACTGCAATGTGTGAACACAACCTAGATGTTCTGCAACAGCTTTGGGCGGGGAATAGGCAGGGTGAAGGACTGTGATGAACAGCTGAGGGAAAGCATTGCATTCTGGAACCTGTAGTACTGTGTACAACCGCTCAATCAGGAATTAGTCAGAAAATACAGAACAAAACAATGAATGGATTTTTGGTAGTTCCAAAACTGGGTTAGACAGGTAAGCAATGCTATATGCTTCTGCAGCAGGTTTATTTTTTTTCTTTTACCTCTACCTGGAGTTCCTGTTTAAATATGAAATACCAAATCCATCTTAATGCACATCACAATTCTTAAATAAGATGGCCAGAATGCATCATATACAGCGCACCTTAAAATCTGCAATGGGAAACCCAGGGGTCATAAGCGCAGGAGCTGCCGCCTTTAAGCTGTCACTGTCATGTAATAGTTTTGTTAGTCCAAGCACAGAAGGTGTATACAGCTCACCGTTCCCAGCTGATCAGCACACAATCTGCCCCTCCACCAGGGTCGCAGCGACTTCCAAACAGAACAACTGGATCCGCGCTTGTGAATGACGCAAAAAACTCTTATTAGCGAAAGGCCATAAAACCAACGAGTGAGTGGTCCCAGTTAATGGCCCATGACTAAAGGTTGAGAACCTGCAATGCGTAGGCACTAACCACTCACTCGTTGGTTTTATGGGCTTTTGCTAATAAAGAATTTCTTGCATCATTCACAAGCGCGGATCTGGTTGTTCTGTTTTGAAATCGTTTAGTTTTCTGATTCTGAATGTGGAGTATGGGAAGACTTGAGATTTTTGAATGGAAGTAAGTTACAAACCTATATAACTTTCTGACACCACTTGATTTGAAAGAAAAAGATTTTCGCTGGACAACCCCTTTAACTTGATGCAACAATTTCTCACCGTAGCAGTCAGTAACCAGATGAACATTATTCAGGCTACATTTTATAACCTTCAATTGAAATATTGACGACTGAATGTTTCTCTTTCAGGTGAACAGTAATGATGACTATGGTGTCCTGGAGGGAAAGTGGGAGAAGGACTTTTCAGATGGTGTTGACCCAAACAGCTGGAACGGAAGTGTTGAGATTCTGTGGAAATGGTTCAACGACAACTACAAGCCGGTGAAGTACGGCCAGTGCTGGGTCTTTGCGGCTGTTATGTGTACAGGTGGGTGATCGGAGTCCTCCAGTGCTGGGACTTTGCTGCTTTTATGTGTACAGGTGGGTGATTGGAGTCCTTCAGTGCTGGGTCTTTGCGGCTGTTATGTGTACAGGTGGGTGATCGGAGTCCTCCAGTGCTGGGTCTTTGCGGCTGTTATGTGTATAGGTGGGTGATCGGAGTCCTCCAGTGCCTGGTCTTTGTGGCTGTTATGTGTACAGGTGGGTGATTGGAGTCCTCCAGTGCTGGGACTTTGCGGCTGTTATGTGTACAGGTGGGTGATTGGAGTCCTCCAGTGCCTGGACTTTGCGGCTGTTATGTATACAGGTGGGTGATTGGAGTCCTCCAGTGCCTGGTCTTTGTGGCTGTTCTGTGTACAGGTGGGTGAATGGAGTCCTCCAGTGCTGGGTCTTTGTGGCTGTTATGTGTACAGGTGGGTGATCGGAGTCCTCCAGTGCTGGGTCTTTGTGGCTGTTATGTGTACAGGTGGGTGATTGGAGTCCTCCAGTGCCTGGTCTTTGTGGCTGTTATGTCTACAGGTGGGTGAATGGAGTCCTCCAGTGCTGGGTCTTTGTGGCTGTTATGTGTACAGGTGGGTGATTGGAGTCCTCCAGTGCTGGGTCTTTGTGGCTGTTATGTGTACAGGTGGGTGATTGGAGTCCTCCAGTGCTGGGGAGGTGGCTGTAGAGACTTATTCCTATATGAAGAGAGGATAATTGAGGCCTATGAGTCACTTGGCTGAGGATTTCCATGTCTACAGGAGTGATGCCTCTCCCTACAGGCGCCTCTCAGATTACCACTTATGATTCATTTTTCCTTTGATAAGAAATGTTATTAAAGGCCTGAGGGCCCCACATTGCATTGCAAGTGTATTGCCAGATTATAATTCCTATGTTTGCCTGATATTCAAGTTTTTGATGAACTCTTTGGGATCCCTGCATTTCTGGTACACTGTGTTAGTAAGGCTTGGGAGTCCGACCCTGGACCCCAATTTTTCTGTCTATTACTACCTGATGTCTAAATGATTAGTAATTGTCACTCCCCACTGTTTCCCTTACCACCAGCCCCCCTAATGATTCTGACACTATAGGAGAAATGCGTAGGGAGGTCAGGGCTATTCAGAAGGTTAGGATTCAGCAAAGTGCTGCTGTTTCCCAATTGCCCACTTGCCACGAAGGGTATAACAGGTTGGAGACTTTCAGCTGACCCTGATTATTAAAGTAGCATATTGTAGCCTAGTCTATGGTGGATGGTACTACTATATATTTGCAAGTGGCTGCAACTGATATCCCTAGATCTCTCCTCATTCGCCGCCTCCTGGCCTTTCTCTGTTGTCTTACATACATTAGACATTGTTTTTCTGCTCCTCCCTCTCCAATGATATTGTTCTTTATTGTTCTCCCAGTCCTCAGGTGCCTCGGCATTCCAACCAGAGTCATCACAAACTTTAACTCTGCCCATAACACAGATGGGAACATGGCTATTGACATGCACTATGACGCAGAAGGAAAGTTTCTGGAGATCTCCAGTGACAGTATCTGGTATGTTCTCATCTTTTACTTTGAGTTACTTTGAGTCACTTATTGTATATCATTACAGACTAGACAGAAAGGGGCTGTCTGATCACTTTGCTCAAGCTGGGAGGACAAAACAAGCAAACGGTACACTCCTGCCCGATCCCCTACTGCCATTCATCCAATGGTGCCCAGTCCCTATGCATGGTTCACTCAGCCAATCATTGGCCTCAGCAGCGGTCCCTTGGGCCCTTGACTGCCCGAGAGGACACTTCCTTGTGTAGAGACTGAGACCGGTGGGTTCTGTGAAGCAGGACTAGGAACCAATGGAAAGTGATGGCAGGGGAGAACAGTTTATGCTCTATAGTATATTCTAAGAAATCTCTGTCAATCTCTTATAAGTTTTGGTGGTGGTTTCATCTGTACTAATTCCTCTGGATACAAGATTAATGCATGACCTTTATAATGCAGGAATTTCCATGTGTGGAACGAATCCTGGTTTATGAGGAGAGACCTTGGTCTTTTCTATAGTGGGTGGCAAGTACTTGATTCAACACCTCAAGAACAAAGTCAAGGTAAGAAAACTAATGAGAGTCCATAAATAGGAAATTGCTCACATTTGTAGCTTGTAAATTTGATGCGATCGCAGGAATTTCCATATATGACCAGTCACATCATAAGACCAGTGGGCTCCAGGTCTCACTCATCTCTAGGGAATTATGAAGAAGTGTATAACTATAGACAGAAGGATAGTCCTTTGTATTTGCTGACCAGTTGGATTACTTTCTCTCAGGCGTCTTTCGCTGTGGACCCACCTCAGTCATTGCAGTCAAAGAAGGAGATTTGCACATTGGTTATGATACCCCCTTTGTGTTTGCTGAAGTCAACGCAGATCGAGTTACCTGGGTTGTCCATAAGGATGGCAGCAAAGAGAAAGCCCACAATGATAGCAAGTATGTGGGGCAAAACATCAGCACCAAGGCCATTGGTAATGATTCCCGTGTAGATATAACCCACAACTACAAATATCCAGAAGGTAAGAGAGTATACAGAGAATTCATGGAGCTTTTTTTATGCTGTTTTATGGTTGGTTCATGAGGTTCTCCTATACATAGTGATGGTTTGCATAGTGATTTAGTTACCAGTTAGAATAAATCAGTTGGATACTGAAGGGGTTTTCTACCCTGTATTAAAGTGACAGCTGTTCAATACTCTGAAATTGCTGGGAGCAATAGGCGATTAGTTGATCAAATATCTTAGTGGGATGAACCCTTTAAGTCAGGGATGGGGAACCTGCAGTCCTCCAGCTGTTGCAGAACCACAATTCCCATCATGCCTGGACAGCTAAAGCTTTAGTTCCAAACCCCGGCTTTAGGCTATGTTCACACTACATAAAACTACGGCCGTAGCTCTCGCCGCAGAACTACAGCCTTAGTTTTGCGGGGTGGAACATAACCTTACTTTCAATGGGATCCCGGCCGGGGCGTACACACATCGTATACGCTCCGGCTGGGATCTA
The DNA here is from genome assembly GCA_027789725.1 of Dendropsophus ebraccatus. Lineage (NCBI taxonomy): Eukaryota > Metazoa > Chordata > Amphibia > Anura > Hylidae > Dendropsophus > Dendropsophus ebraccatus. Next base: position 1,516,736 of record JAQFWZ010000084.1, on the reverse strand, counting down.
TGCGGCGTCACAAATAACTGGCAGGTCGGTTTTCTGCGGCCGGAATTCAGTGAATTCCGGCCGCAGAAAGACCTGTCAGTTCACACAGTGAAGCTAGCGGCTCCGGCCGCTCGCTTCACTGTGTGCTCTGGGAAGCTCTGATGCGGGCGCGCGTTGATGCGCCCGCATCAGAGCTCCGCGGACGAAAGATCATCCGAGAGATGATCTGGCCAGAGACCGGACGTTCCGTGACCCGGCCGGGGTCACGGAACGGCCGGTCTCTTACGTAGTGTGAACATAGCCTTAAAGTGGTTATCCAAACATAGAAATACATGGCCACTTCTCTCCATAAACAGTGCCATTCTTGTCAGGTTGAGTGTGGGTTATGCAGCTCAGTTCCATTGAAGTGAATGAAACTGAATTGTATACTGCACACAACCTGAGGACAGGGGTGGCGCTGTTTTTGCAAGAAAGTTCCTGTGTTTCTTCTAATCCTTGACAGCCCCCTTAAAGTGGGATAAAGGAATATAACATTTGTAATACTACAATCTGCATTCATTATAACTATATTAAAAATGGTTTACATGTTTGTCGATCCAGGATCTCCTCAGGAGAGAGAAGTGTTTGAGAAGGCCACCAGAAACATGACATTTTACAGACATCCATCAGAAAACATCAATGAGATCCCCTTCCTTGTGAGCAACAGAACAAGGAGTAATAATCGACTTGGACGATTTTCATCCTCTACACCAAACTTATCAACGTCGGCAAATGGAAGACCACTGACAAGACATGGAAGCGGAAGACCACTACCACCGTCACCCTCCATAGGAGACCTGTCCCGTCCATTAAATTCACCGCGGACAGGTTTCCGTCCATCATCTCCTTCAACGAATCCTTCCCGTTCCACAGTGCCGACATTTGATGGTCCAGACATCTCAGGGAAGTTTAGACTCCTCAGTCCTGTAGTGGTTGGAGAAGATATCAACCTTATCCTAACTTTACAAAATCTGACGCCATATCACAGACCCGTGAAGGTGAATCTCAGTGCCTCCTCTGTTCTGTATACGGGAAGACGACTGAACGACATCTTTACAGATCAGAAGTCTCTCATTATCAATCCAAGTCAAGGTATGTAGACTTATAGCACCAGGAGCATAGCCATGGTACCTGTGGTAATCCGGGTTGCTAGGTGTAGCAAGTGTATCACAGCGGCCAGGAGTGGTATATACCCACCCCTGGATGTACCAGCACACTCTCTTGTAAGTAGAACAGTTGTAGGCGTAAAGTTTACTGAAAGAATCTTCTTAAAGCAACATTACAAGTCGATACTTGGCACAAGTTCACTGGCCTGCCTGCAAATATTTGCCCCTCTTATGGTTTTAGCAGGCCATCATATGGAAGGCTGGGACTTCGAAAGAAGGCATCAGTACCTGGCCACGAGTCTGACCCTGAGGGACTTCTCTCTGGTCAGGAACACTATCAGGATACACTATTCTGAAACTTAGTACTAGAACTGACTAGACTTGACCAAACTTCCTATGTATAGGGTTACAAGTGAGCTAACCCCCCATTGGTTGAGGAACTGCGGTGACTCAATGCCCCATTGGTGGGAACTTTCTAGAGCAACTCTGATGTTTTCATCCCCTAACCTATCACACTCCTGCACATACAAAACTTTACATAATCAGATCAACAGCGCATTAATGCCCAGTGCTTCAATGTGCTGGAAAAATAAGTAAGTGCTTGTGGCCAAGCTGTGGTAATAGATCTCAGAAATATAATACAGATATAATCTCAGAGCTCGGGAGTGCAAGGAACAAACACTTCAGTGCCGACTGGAAGATACTAGAGCACAGTAATAGCACATTGGTTCTGGGCCATTACAGCACCAATCTCACCAGGGCTATGTTCATACTATTTAAAGTGCACCTGTCAGTTAGAAAAACCTTTGCCGTGGTGTTCCAGGAGTTTCACTTTAAAACGTTCCTCTAAACGTATTGTTGTACCTGATGACTATGGACTGATAGGAAGAGAACTGTCAATGAAGACTAAGCGCACAGAATAAAATCGAATAAGACCACCTCCCAGACACTTTACCTGGTGCCATGGTGTAAGCTATGTCCTCTGAAACCCCACTACACGTCAGAATAAAGCATAGGTATTTGTCAGATGGGAATACCTCTTTTCCCTACTTGGGGCCAGTTCACATGGAGTAATGGGAACTGGCCCTTATGACATTATTCCTCTGTGATAAGATTGGGCTCCCAGTCATTCATTGTCTATAGGAGCTTCTAGAAACAGCTGAAACTGTACTTGGCTGGTGCACATCTCCCATAAAGAATGAATAGAGCAGCACCGCTCATAATCCACCTCTAACAGGACACTGGGGTCCCCTCCACGATCATCTAGCTACCCCCTATCCTGAGTATAGGGAATAACCCTTAAACTTGTATCTCTAACAGAGTGTCTACAGCATTGGACAGTAAGCAGGATAGGACTTAATATGGAGGTGACAGGTAGCGGATGTCAGAGCACTTCTATTTGTCTCACTCCATAGACTACACTGTTTACAAGCTGCAGACTACCATGTAATGCACACATTGACCACGTGAGGGCAGCACTCCCAATCTCCACAGTTCCTGAAATGATCAGAAGGACTGCATACAGTACAATATAACACCACCCAGATCTTCTTTACTTTCATATAATATCTTTGTTTATACATTTGATATTTGATAAATATGGTTTAGTTTTTACTAGAGATGAGTTATACAACTTTGTAATGTGTGTTATTTAAGTGAATAGCCCCCTTCCCCGTGTTCCCCCCAACCCTGGAAGTGCAGGAAAAAAGATGGCTACGCCTCTGGACTGGGTGGTGGACAGGTGAATAGAAGCGTTATCCGCTATCCATTTGACCACCTGCTCCCGCTGCTCTGGCTTCAACAGTGCTGTACCGCCCCCCCCCCCCCCCCCCCCCCCCCCCCCACACACACACACTTAACTGGCCGATGAAGCCAACGATGCTGGATAAGCGCAATCCTGGCTCCCCCTCAGCAGCAAGCATTGTTTTCTCACACGTTGCCCACGGCTTGTGTCTCCTTTTCCCCACTCCGTCCTTGTCCCTTTGTTCTAGCCTTCCACATTGCAAAACATTATAACTGTACACAAAGTTCCGGGATATATGTCTTTGTGTTGTATTGTAGCACAATTAACTATATTATGTCCAGGAAACACTTTGCAAAAACACTCATTTATGAGCAGAATAACCTGTCCTGTGACAATTTTTATTGAGCAGGAAATCTACTAATTAAACACTGGCATATAGAGTATATTTATAAAGTTTGATGTAAGGTGGCAGAGCGCATTAAGGTGTCCTACAACAATTTGGATGTTACATAAAATAGGCCAAGACAGGTGTATACAGGAAAATTATGCTCTGCTTGTCTAAGTAGCTGATGTCCTGGTAGCTGGCCTCTTTACTGTATATATCTGAAGGTATATAACAAACTGTGTAGCAGCCCTAAGAAGGGCTTTTGGGGTTTTTCCTGCCTACAGTCTGCTAAATCCTCACTGCCCCTACTCCAAGATCTCTCCCTCACTACCTTCAAGATGGCATCTGACGAGGAGCAGTAAAAGCCAAGTTCTTATACTCTGGAGGTCACATGAGTAAGCCAGCCAATGATTGTAGGCGCTGTTCTCTCGATGTCAGAATGCTCCTAGGGCCTCTAACACCCGCTTGCATAATTATTGATCCAAAAAAAAGCGCCAGGAAAGGTGGGAGGATGGGAGAATGTTCCACAATGAAGTGCACTCTGTAAAAAGTGTTGTTCAGGGTGCCAGCATCTGGAGACCTAATCCACGACTCCCCGCTACATAAACCAAGAATTCTGCAGCAAGTCCTTTGGTGAAAAAACTTCCAAGTGTTTATTCCATAACAGGTAAAAGTTACATGCATGTTGTGTAATAAACACTTGGAAGTTTTTTCACCAAACGACTTGCTGCGGAATTCTTGGTGTGTGTATGTGTGTATATATATATATATATATATATATATATATATATATATATATATATATATAAATATAATATACACACAGTGCTTTGTGTTGTGCGTAGGGGAGGGGGGCCCCTTTTTTTTTGCTATGGGGCCCCGTGAATCCTAGCTGCTCCTCCTGTATTCTACCTATTGCTCCTCGCTCATCTCAAGTGTTTGTTTTCTGGTGTAAAGTAGACTTGGCCATGACCACTAGGGGGTGCTGTAGCTCTTTAAGTTTTTCATACAGCCACAAACTAGGACAGCACATTTTACATCCAATGACAGAAGAAATACTATGGGGGACATTTATCATTTGCACCTTTTTTTGCGAATATTTTTAGCACTGTGCACTGGCTTATATGTTTGCAGCCTAGTAAGGTATTTATGAACATTCACATGTTGGTTCATAAATCACCTGCTATAGCTTCCCTGGCGCTGTGCATTTTACTGCAGGTATTCATGAATTGACCCTGGTTAAAAAAGTTCCGCTACCCTGGGACTGGAGTACAGATGCGCACGAAAATGCGAAAATTTAAAAATTCTCACATGATAAATCCTGGCTGAGAATATTCTTACGGATAACCACGCCCACAAATGTCAAGAAGGCAAAAAACTGGAGTAAGCTGTCATATTCACACATACACCGAGCTACACTGTTTAGTAAATCTGACGAAGGGCTGTGCACATCACACTTACGCCAAAAAATACTAAGGAGCACAAGGTACACTGCTTGATACATGTCCCCCTATGTCTGCTGTAAAGGTTCATCTCCAGTGTGGATATAATGGTATATACTGTGTTTTCCAGATGCACGCATCTCCTTGCAGATCCCTTACTCTCACTACCATAAATTCATCAATGATGGCAATATGATACAAGTGGTCGCTCTCTGTGAATTGCCATTCGGTGAGAAAGTTGTGATTACAAAGGATATTGTCTTGGAGAATCCACCAATCACGATCAAGGTAACATTCATCTGTAATAATTCTCATATGGGGAATTCAGACGATAACTAGTGATAAGGGATGAGTAAATGGGGCAGCAAGGTGGGAAGGGGGCGTGGCCCTGCACCTGTTTTATAAATATTTAAGCCTGAAAACGGGCAAAAATCGACACCAGCTCTGAGGAGGCGTACACTAGTTGTGCAGGGCCGGACGCCTGTACTAAGATTCTTAATTGTACAAGATAATGTAGAATAAAAGTGTTTTCTCTACATCTGGGAAGCACAGAGAGATATGATAGGTACCATGCCTAACCTATCAGCATCTAACAGTGTCAGCAGTCTGGAACAGATTCTCCAGCCTATAAATCCTTGATGGCCTATGCTCCATCCATAACCATTAGATCAGTTGGGGTGCCAGGAGTCCAACCCTTACTTATATAGTAGTGCCGGCCTGTCTAAAGGATAGAGTAACTCTAACTTCCATGAGAAAAGATGATGGTCAGGTATAGACTACTGAGAATTGTCTAAATCCCTTTAAATTGCTAAATGACTGATTTATATTGACTGCTGCAGTCAACATGCCTCCATAAATACCCTGAGAACCTCCGTATCTGACGGCAGCTGCTGGATATTAATTAATCATAATAATTGTAACAGATAGATATTAGAAGCAATAGTACTATCTAATTATAAAATTATCCTGATATCTTGCAGTTTTCATTCTGGCCACTAAGCCTGACAAGCCATTCACAAAAAGTAATGGTCACAGCATGTGTATAGTACTATATGGTGTACTCTGTGGTGGCTCCTGGATAGCAGCGGATTACAATAGTGTATAATGAAGACAACAGGGCACTACTACTCAAATCAAATCAAAAAATGTAATTTTCGGGGTGCTCAACCCAAAAATGACATAACAAAAGCAACTGTGTTCGAAAAAAAGAGAAAAGTATGTCATACAAATATGGGTGGCACATCCCAAATAATAAATAACCGTATCTCTCACAATTAAATAGAATAATTCTTTATTAATATATCAAGAACTACAAGTGCAAAACAAACATCTAAAAACATTTAAAAACAGAGAAAGATTCTATTGGACTGGGCAAGGTAGCCACAGTACCACAATATCCCGACCTGGTATAAGTATAGACCCCCTCCTATGAAAAAGCAAATAATATATGAAAGCAAAACAATAACCAATAAAACCAAATGTGTATGGAATGTGGCTATGGCTGTAACTCAACCTATGTCTGAGATGGACAAGAAGACCAAAGAGTATCTCAAGGAAAATGGAGAAAATACATGGTAGAGCATAGGAACAGATATCACCATAGGAAGGAGACCAAGTCGGGAACTGACAACCCCACGCGTTCCGTCTCTGTGCCGAGACTTTCTCAAGGGTACTGTTACAAGATAGTGTGAAGTATAAATAGCACTTGCAATTAACACAAATTAGTTTCCATACCTAAATCAAACTGCCCATATTCCTCCCCACATGGATCACGGTCTGCAACCCCGGCATCGGCGTCCCTAATCAGCAACTGCGCATGTGCACCATGTAAACTCCGCCTCTAACATGACGTACCAAATCATGTGATGCGGCCCCATTCAAATATGGCCACGATGTTATCATTGCCCAGATTGCGCATGACACTTGATGTCTCTAACTCCAGTCAGTTGGATTTAACCCCATCAGCGCTTTCAGATGAAGCGCGATTATACAAGTTCTAATATACACAAACCCAGCAAACCCTGGCCATATAAATGCACACACTTCATAGGTTCCGCACAAATCCTGCACAGTGCACACAAATCTTTATGCATTGCCCACACAATATTCTCCCATGTATCTTAACCCATGATCGTACGGGTACCGACAAATCAGAACGTTCTTTTGGAAAATTTATATAATCTTGTTCCCGTTGGTAATTTATTTTAGTTACTTATAATTACTTATAACTCTAATTTATATTTATTCATTTTGTTTTTTTAGGTTTTTTTAGTTTTTTTATATTTTGTTTTTTTATTTTTTTATATTATATTATTTTTATTAATATACTTTTATATATTTTTTGTGTATTTTTTATATATATTAATATTATCATTATATTATTTTTTGTACATTATTTATTTAGTATATATTTTATTTATTGATTTCTGTTGTGTATTAAAAGTGCTTAAACGTATTAAATTTTGGATTGTACTCATGTGACTTATTTATTCCTTATAGACACCTAAATATAGTATTGGTGATACCCCCCAAAAGAATATATCAAATAAGTTAATATATATATACATCCATCAAAGAGAATAAATAGCCACTTTATAATTTTTATATCTATATAAACCTCGGCGCAGATATGATGTTTGTAAAAATAGGCAAATTACATACTAGAAAACCATGTAAAAAGGCAGTTACGCTTAAGATAGTGCCCAACACTACCCAATAATGCTCTATCTTAAGCGTAACTGCCTTTTTACATGGTTTTCTAGTATGTAATTTGCCTATTTTTACAAACATCATATCTGCGCCGAGGTTTATATAGATATAAAAATTATAAAGTGGCTATTTATTCTCTTTGATGGATGTATATATATATTAACTTATTTGATATATTCTTTTGGGGGGTATCACCAATACTATATTTAGGTGTCTATAAGGAATAAATAAGTCACATGAGTACAATCCAAAATTTAATACGTTTAAGCACTTTTAATACACAACAGAAATCAATAAATAAAATATATACTAAATAAATAATGTACAAAAAATAATATAATGATAATATTAATATATATAAAAAATACACAAAAAATATATAAAAGTATATTAATAAAAATAATATAATATAAAAAAATAAAAAAACAAAATAATATAAAAAAACTAAAAAAACCTAAAAAAACAAAATGAATAAATATAAATTAGAGTTATAAGTAATTATAAGTAACTAAAATAAATTACCAACGGGAACAAGATTATATAAATTTTCCAAAAGAACATTCTGATTTGTCGGTACCCGTACGATCATGGGTTAAGATACATGGGGGAATATTGTGTGGGCAATGCATAAAGATTTGTGTGCACTGTGCAGGATTTGTGCGGAACCTATGAAGTGTGTGCATTTATATGGCCAGGGTTTGCTGGGTTTGTGTATATTAGAACTTGTATAATCGCGCTTTATCTGAAAGCGCTGATGGGGTTAAATCCAACTGACTGGAGTTAGAGACATCAAGTGTCATGCGCAATCTGGGCAATGATAACATCGTGGCCATATTTGAATGGGGCCGCATCACATGATTTGGTACGTCATGTTAGAGGCGAAGTTTACATGGTGCACATGCGCAGTTGCTGATTAGGGACGCCGATGCCGGGGTTGCAGACCGTGATCCATGTGGGGAGGAATATGGGCAGTTTGATTTAGGTATGGAAACTAATTTGTGTTAATTGCAAGTGCTATTTATACTTCACACTATCTTGTAACAGTACCCTTGAGAAAGTCTCGGCACAGAGATGGAACGCGTGGGGTTGTCAGTTCCCGACTTGGTCTCCTTCCTATGGTGATATCTGTTCCTATGCTCTACCATGTATTTTCTCCATTTTCCTTGAGATACTCTTTGGTCTTCTTGTCCATCTCAGACATAGGTTGAGTTACAGCCATAGCCACATTCCATACACATTTGGTTTTATTGGTTATTGTTTTGCTTTCATATATTATTTGCTTTTTCATAGGAGGGGGTCTATACTTATACCAGGTCGGGATATTGTGGTACTGTGGCTACCTTGCCCAGTCCAATAGAATCTTTCTCTGTTTTTAAATGTTTTTAAATGTTTTTAGATGTTTGTTTTGCACTTGTAGTTCTTGATATATTAATAAAGAATTATTCTATTTAATTGTGAGAGATACGGTTATTTATTATTTGGGATGTGCCACCCATATTTGTATGACATACTTTTCTCTTTTTTTCGAACACAGCGGATTACAATAGGTCCGTTTTGGGGGGTCGCCCGGGCCCTGAGCTCCTGGGGGGCCCATGGCCACCCAAACAGACTTATACTTTCAGTGGTGTACTGTCTCCTGGCTACAGTTCTGACATGATTTGCAAAAAATTACAGCTTTTTTTATACAGCAATTCTGCATAATCAGGGCAAAACAGCATCGAGGAGACAATTCAGTAACGTTAGAGAACATAGTGAAGGACCTTAACATGTGACTATGATGTCACCACAGGTCCTGTCAGGTACAGTCTGCACTATGGTGGAAAAAGACTAAATCTAGTACTGCCATAGTTACTGTGGGGTAGGGGGTCCAAGCTTGGTGAACAGCCCAGGGCCTATGGTAAAATAAATTGGCCCCTGCTCTTGGATCTAGAAGGGGGAGTACCAAACATAGGACCTTCCCTCATAATGTCCATATGTCCTTTAAGAGCGTCAGGAAATGGTTGTTGTGATGTCTTGTGATCTATGGGGAAGAGACGAATAACAGAAGCAACATGAGCAATAAATAATCCTAATCTCCTAGACATGAAGATGACTTGGTCAGATAGTAGCTGATTGGCCTCCATTATGTCTGGCGCAGACCCAGCTCCATCTCATCATCATAGATCTTCATCTTACTTTAGGATCATTTACGTGTTTAGTACGTCTTAATGTTTAATGCTTTTCTTTTCTCCTTCCTTCCAGCCTCTTGGTAAACCGATGCTGCACAAGACAATGGCGCTAGAGATCAGGTTCCAAAACCCACTGGATATAACAATCACCGATTGCGCCCTGGTGGTGGAGGGCAGTGGCCTTATAGACAGGCAACTATCTACAGTGTGAGTATAGCCACCCCCTCCCCCATCCATATTAGCATATCCCACCTTTGGGAGGGAAATGATAATATTAATAATAATAATATTCAGACATTGGGTTCGGTCTGATTTGGTAAATGTGATTTGCTAGATTTGTTTGGATTATATTTAGAAGTGTCCCTACTGTCCACCCAAAGTATTACAGGAGCAGGGACTCCTATCGCTGTGAGGTGTGCCTGTTCCTGTACCTGGATACAGAGCGCCCTGTCCATGGAATGTAGTGAGTGAAAGCTGTAATGTGTATGGCCGCTTCCCTCCAGGCCACCAGGTACAGGAGCGGGGACACAGAGCTCAAATTAATCACAAAAACTTTGGATTCTAATGTATCCAATTGTATTTTTTATTCTGATTTAATTCTATTTGACTTATCTGTAATGATATACGATTTTAGTTCTCCTGTTTTAGCTTCTTTACTCAAAGCAGGAAAGTCCTTCTGTTAGGAGGTTATGAAACGTCTGCCATACTGGAAGGACAGGTTGTTTGACACCCGAGGCAAAGATTTGAAGCTGCACCCATGTCTAGAGATCATAGTATCGCCTTTAATTGCATGGAGATTACCATAGCGAGACATGATAGCATTGTAACACACAGGAATTATCACTAACAAGGGCTACATAGGACCTTATAGAGAAGAAAATAGAGGTCATACAGATCAAAGGAAATAGAATTTTATTTACTAATAATAAAAAAAAACAGGGAATACAGCAACAAATGACATAAAATACAATGATGGTCAAACTTGTACCTTACTGACGCTACAGAAAAGGGGCTGATACAGATCTCTATGGGAGATAGTGGTGGTGACACTCAGTCCCTGTAAAGGAATAGATCTCCAATACCCAGTAATAGACCTAATACTCAGTCATAGGCGGACTGTAATACACACATTATTAGGCCGACTGTAATACACACAGTAATAGGCCTAATACTCAGTCATAGGCGGACTGTAATACACACAGTAATGGGCCTAATACTCATTAATAGGCGGACTGTAATACACACAGTAATAGGCGGACTGTAATACACACAGTAATGGGCCTAATACTCATTCATAGGCGGACTGTAATACACACAGTAATAGGCGGACTGTAATACACACAGTAATAGGCCTAATACTCAGTAATAGGCGGACTGTAATACACACAGTAATAGGCGGACTGTAATACACACAGTAATAGGCCTAATACTCAGTAATAGGCGGACTGTAATACACACAGTAATAGGCGGACTGTAATACACACAGTAATGGGCCTAATACTCATTCATAGGCGGACTGTAATACACACAGTAATAGGCGGACTGTAATACACACAGTAATGGGCCTAATACTTAGTAATAGGCGGACTGTAATACACACAGTAATAGACCTAATACTCAGTGATAGGCGGACTGTAATACACACAGTAATAGGCCTAATACTCATTCATAGGCAGACTGTAATACACACAGTAATAGGCGGACTGTAATACACACAGTAATGGGCCTAATACTTAGTAATAGGCGGACTGTAATACCCACAGTAATAGGCGGACTGTAATACACACAGTAATAGACCTAATACTCAGTGATAGGCGGACTGTAATACACACAGTAATGGGCCTAATACTTAGTAATAGGCGGACTGTAATACACACAGTAATAGACCTAATACTCAGTGATAGGCGGACTGTAATACACACAGTAATAGGCGGACTGTAATACACACAGTAATAGGCCTAATACTCATTCATAGGCGGACTGTAATACACACAGTAATAGGCCTAATACTCAGTAATAGGCGGACTGTAATACACACAGTAATAGGCCTAATACTCATTCATAGGCGGACTGTAATACACACAGTAATAGGCCTAATACTCATTCATAGGCGGACTGTAATACACACAGTAATAGGCCTAATACTCATTCATAGGCGGACTGTAATACACACAGTAATAGGCCTAATACTCATTCATAGGCGGACTGTAATACACACAGTAATAGGCCTAATACTCATTCATAGGCGGACTGTAATACACACAGTAATAGGCCTAATACTCATTCATAGGCGGACTGTAATACACACAGTAATAGGCCTAATACTAATTCATAGGCGGACTGTAATACACACAGTAATAGGCCTAATACTCAGTGATAGGCGGACTGTAATACACACAGTAATAGGCCTAATACTCATTCATAGGCGGACTGTAATACACACAGTAATAGACCTAATACTCAGTGATAGGCGGACTGTAATACACACAGTAATAGGCCTAATACTCATTCATAGGTGGACTGTAATACACACAGTAATAGGCGGACTGTAATACACACAGTAATAGGCCTAATACTCCGTAATAGGCGGACTGTAATACACACAGTAATAGACCTAATACTCATTCATAGGCGGACTGTAATACACACAGTAATAGACCTAATACTCATTCATAGGCGGACTGTAATACACACAGTAATAGACCTAATACTCAGTAATAGGCGGACTGTAATACACACAGTAATAGGCCTAATACTCCGTAATAGGCGGACTGTAATACACACAGTAATAGACCTAATACTCATTCATAGGCGGACTGTAATACACACAGTAATAGACCTAATACTCATTCATAGGCGGACTGTAATACACACAGTAATAGACCTAATACTCATTCATAGGCGGACTGTAATACACACAGTAATAGGCCTAATACTCATTCATAGGCGGACTGTAATACACACAGTAATAGGCCTAATACTCAGTGATAGGCGGACTGTAATACACACAGTAATAGGCCTAATACTCATTCATAGGCGGACTGTAATACACACAGTAATAGGCCTAATACTCAGTAATAGGCGGACTGTAATACACACAGTAATAGGCCTAATACTCAGTAATAGGCGGACTGTAATACACCCAGTAATGGGCCTAATACTCAGTAATAGGCGGACTGTAATACACACAGTAATAGGCGGACTGTAATACACCCAGTAATAGGCCTAATACTCAGTAATAGGCGGACTGTAATACACACAGTAATAGGCGGACTGTAATACACCCAGTAATAGGCCTAATACACAGTAATAGGCGGACAGTATTACACACAGTAAGGTATACCCCATGCTCAGAGGAGCAATAACAGTGCAGAATGGGAAAAAAAGAGAACAACCTCTGTCTGAATCAAAAGGGCAGAAGGCAGCGGCCATCCCAGCATCCCCCAACCCCCCACATCTCTCTGCCACGTGCAACTTCATACGATCATATACATTTTATGTTTACACATCCCAAAAACAGGTGATTTATGGTTCCTTTAAATTCTATTAAAAACTGCTGTATTTTTTCATTTAGATCAGCTATAACATTATAATCTCCTGTTACTGATAGTTATACAGAGTTTTATGGAATATGATGGTGTCCAGCAGCACCATCCTTGTTATGGGGTATTCTAGGTTCTCACTGGTACCATAGTGGTCACTGATGATTTCTGCCATTCACAGGGTGCCATACCTAAAACCAAAGGAGAAGATAAGATTCAAGGTGGAGCTGACACCGTACAGGACGGGCACAAGGCAACTCATAGTCAACTTTAAGTGTCAACATTTTTCAGTGAAAGGATATCAGCTACTGCACGTAGAGTCCTGGTAATCCACCGCCAGTACTGGGCACCATATTATCCATGGTATTATTAATTTATAGATGTACAATAATATTAGAGGTAAAGTTTTATAATAAAATATCAATGCAGGTGCCGAGAATATATGACAATATCCACTATAAGTGAAGTGTGTAAAAAGTCCTTAAAAATAGGGATTAGCTACTGATGTGCCCCCTAGATGCCCGAACGACTCCGATCTACTGGCAGAAGATATGGATGTAATGGTAAACTCTCCCAGTAATAAATGTGACAAGTCCTCGATTAGGGTAAAACATATAGGTACAATCTATCATGTACTGTGCTACACGTCTCCCTCTCCCACCAGGATGAGGTTCTAATGCAAAGTGTTACAAAAAGCAGAAAAAAATAATTGTGTGATTGTGTTTTTTTTACATTATCAGTGGAGAATCTCATGCTTCCTAGTTATTACATGGACAACTCTTAGCACGCCTAATTAGACGGATAACAATGAGGTCCTCCATGAGAAACGCGCATGTCTCATCATTCCTTGCTAATCTGAAGAATCTAGGAGGAAGGGGGGGGTCATATCCATTTTTGATATTTTCTGCTCATTACAGTATTTTTCAGAAACCTGAATTTTACAGTTTGTATTTTCTTTTACTACAATGTATTTTCTGTTGTGTTGTATGCATGCAGAATAATTAGTAGATCCCAGTAGTAGATCCCAGCTGCAAGGATTTTAGGATTTACCAGCCATCAGTAAAGCTGCTGATAGGATACATAGACTATAGCATGGCAGATGCAGAGCATCGCATAACTGGGTGGTTCTCACATTGGTCCAGGTGTTAAGCTGACTATATGAATTAGATTTGGGTCGGCTAAACCTGCTAACTTCAGCACAAACTTCCAACCATCTAAAATATATACTGACGTCCCAGTACGCTACCAGTCGCTTTCTATCCCTTGTCTATTCAGAAAATGAGGCCATCAACCATTGATATTGTGATGAACTAGTGATAACCATTCTGCACTAGGGCATGGAGGAGCACGTGGAGGCTCTAATATGAGATGATATCTCCGCAATGAAGAAAGGGGATTTTTTTTTTTTTATATAGTTTTACTAAATGTGTACATGGTGGACATGGATCGTAAGACAACCTCTCATCACCATCTTCCCTGGCCGGCAGGTTGGACAGAAGTCAATGGCGACCGCCTAATGACTCCTGGATCAGGAAGCATGAAAGTGATGACAGGTTCATTATTACCTATTTCTAAGCAAGATGAAATTCACTCTAATGTTCTATAACTTGTTATATAATTGTATAGTTATAGATTCTGTGCAATCAAGGTTATTTATATTTTATTTATTATCATGAATGTATCTGCCTTTCGCCTGTCCTGCTTGAATAAAATGACGTTTCCTAAATTACAGTGGAAATAAAACGTGTCTGTCTTTATCAAACAAATCTGACCTACAGTCATGACAATTCTTTCTTAAATAGTAGAAAATATTTACTTGAAGGAAATTAAAGGAACAGTTTGCGCTGCGCTTTTGCGCTGAGAGTAGCGGTTTCTAGCACGTTTCCTGTAAGTGTTATAGGAGATACTTTAGAGTTTTGGAAAGTCTCTGATACTTGAGTACATAATGCTTGTAGATGAGGCTGGGGGATTACCAGCAGGGGGACCTGTCCAGATATACCCTGCACTTACCTGTGGGGATTCTTACAACCTTGGCTCATGATGCATGACTTTATAGATAGAGAGAAAACCCCGGCATGAAGTTCTGCCTAATGCTGGGGAGATCAGAGAGCAATATCCAGTAGTACAGGCCCTAGGCTTAAACAACTGGGAAGAGCGCACCAGGACTGGGCAGTTTTCAGGGGGGCACCCCGGCTAGTAGCAACTTCTCCAACCATTTTTACAGATCAGGAGGCTTCAGGAAACCATTAGTCTTTCCTGACTAAAAACAGGAGAGAAAAAAAAGCGATACTCATCTGTTGCAGGCAGCAGCGGTCATCCCCTCCGGCTTCTCCCTATTTTGGCAGGAAGCATAATGCTGCCTCTCACCAGAACAAAAACTGACAGGGTTGGAAAGTATCACTTAAAAAAATTAACCCCATAGTTTACTGCTAATTCTTTGCAGCTAGCACACTGAAGTAGACATTAGAGATTAGAGATGGGGAAATATACAGTTATAACAAAGCGAAAAGGCTTTATTAGTTTGCTGGTTGGCTGCCTTTTACCTCCGCTCCTCCCCGGGTGTCTGGAAAAATGGATCCAGTCCTGAAAAACTTCTCCAGGTCTCCCAGGACTAGATCCATGTTTTCGAGGCACTGATTTAAAAGGCTGCCAATCTGACACGCAGTCTCGTTGTTACTGTATATTCGCTTCCTCTGTAAAATGTACAGTATTCATACAGTATACATACAGAACAGCAGTGATCGACAGCAAGGGAAGTGTGAGGGGACAGGACCACTGAAAGCAACTGCTATGTGTCCCTCCCTTGTCTTGCCTCTGAGGAGTAGAGGAAGCCCCCATGATGTGCAACAGGAAGGTGGGATTAGAGGAGCTGCAGAGTGGTGCTAAACCAAGAACCATGATACAGAGTGAGGGAAGGGGAAATGCCGAAGGGGAGTATTGCAAGAGTCTTAGGAAAGCCAGGCTGCTTTATCATCTCTCCATTGACCATATAACACCTTATTAGAGATGAGCAAATTTTTGAAAAGTTCATTTCTATCGGTTTGCTATCTCTAACCTGAAATTCGGGTTTGATTTAAACCTAAAAAAAACTGCATTATAATTGCAGAAGGTTTGCAGCTATATTAGTGTCAATCCTCAGGCAGGACATTTAACTTTCAACATTTCTGACACGTTACAGTCTTAGGCTATGTTCACACTACGTAAAAGTACGGCCGTTGTTGCCAAAGAACTGACATGTCTGCAAAGAACAAAACTTGAATATGCAAGAAAAGCCAGTGGAGCTTCATCAAAAAGTCTCGAAACACAGGACTAGCCAGATATCCCTTCTGTAAGGAAACCACCAAAACCACCATATTAAGTGGCCCTATAAGTCAATGTAATGACAAGGGAAGAACCAAGGCTAGGTAACCATCCACATACAGCTGTTTCAGGGTGTTGCCCCTCATCAGTGTGGAGCAGGATTCTGGCTAGGTGGGAGCAATGCCTAGTAGAGCCAAAAGAGAAACAGATCACTGATCTCAGGGAGACCAGCCCTTGGCTGGGTCCTTCCCGGAGGGATATCTGGCTAGTCCTGTGTTTCGAGACTCTTTGAGGCTCCATGGGCTTTACTTTTGCATATTCATGTTTCCCAGGGGGCAATGCACCTAGGACTTCACTGCATTGAGCGCTTTCACTAGCAGCCGTCAGTGTTGTCGTTTGGCTGGTCTTCCTGAGATCAGCGATCTGTTTCTCTTATGGCTCTACTAGGCATTGCTCCCACCTAGCCAGAATCCTGCTCCACGCTGAGGGGCAACACCCCGAAACAGCAGTCTGTGGATGGTTACCTGGCCTTAGTGTTTCCCTTGTCATTACATTGACTTATAGGGCCACTTAATATGGTGGTTTTAGTGGTTTCCTTACAGGAGCTGCCCCTTGGCTGAGTCCTTCCCGGAGGGATATCTGGCTAGTCCTGTGTTTCAAGACTCTTTGATGAGGCTCCACAGGCTTTTCTTTTGCATACTCATGTTTCCCAGGGGGCAATGCACCTAGGACTCCACTGCATTGAGCGCTTTCACTAGCAGCCGGCAGTGTTGTCGTTTGGCTGTTCTCCCTAAGATTAGTGATCTGTTTCTCTTAAGAACAAGACCTGTCAGTTCACACAATGAAGTGAGCAGCTCCGGCCGCTTGCTTCATAGTGTGCTACAAGAGTTCTGATGCGGGCGCACTGCGGCCGGAAAGATCATCCACACAGTACTGCAGTACCGGCCGGGATGATCTTTTCAGAGACCGACCGTTGCGTGACCCGCCGGGTCACGGAATAGCCGTTCCCATACGTCGTGTGAACATAGCCTTAAAGCTGTCAGTAGCAGGTAGTATTGACTGTTCTGGTGGATGTGGTGGATCAGCGGCGTATACTCACATTTTCTTCATAGACAGCAGTGGACGTTGGTGGATTGGCGGCATAAAATGACGATTTCTCCCAGGACAGCAGTGGACAATTCAAAGTGACATCAGGAGCAAGCTGTTTTACCCCAAGGGGCCTAGCACAGAGAATTGGAGGTGGCAGCAACAGCAGTAGTATCCTGCTGCTGCGTAAAACTTAGTGGCCAGAACGGCCAGTGTCAGTGAAGTTCATCCCAGCCGGTACTGCAGTACCGGCCGTATGAACTTCATTTCTTTTTAATTGTGAAGCAGGCACATTCAGGTGTGTCCGCATTCCAATTAACCATAGCTGACAATGTAAAGTACCGCCGGAGCCGCACTTTACATTGTCTGCTCTTAAAGTCTTGTGTGTCCGCTCAATGGACATTGTTCAATGGATATTGGCCACACAAAACTGACGTGTCAGTTTTCAGTACGACCACAAGGAATCCTGTCCGGAGTGCATGTTTAGAGGACATCATCCTCAGTCATATATACCCCATTGAGAACCCTTCCTATACCCTATTACCACTCAATAAACTGCGAGAGCCTTAAAAAGCCTTATAAGTTATTTAACATGTGTGTCTGGAAAAATGGGATATGAATGGTAAGATTCCTTGGCACAAGTACCAGAGAATGTTTAAAAGTGTCACTGTCATTTTTTTTTTTCCAGAAATCTACAGTACATGCGATTTTAAGAAATGTTGTAATTGGGTTTATTAGGCAAATATGCCATTACCTGCATTCAAAAAGCCTTTCCCCAGGTCCCCCCCCCCCCCTCTCTCTCATTCACTGCTCATTATCAGGAAATCACATCTTGTTGCATCAGACGTGCCCTGTCTGTTCTATGGAGAGGGGAGTCTTTGTCTTTTGGTTCTGTGCCTCGCTTAGTCCTCAGTTTACCTCGCTTAGTCCTTAGTTCATCCTATAACCCGATTACAAAGTTTCTTAAAATCGCCTGTACTACAAAATTTTGCTAAATAAATGACAGGTATACTTTAAGTTTAACAATTTCTCTCACAGTTAACAAGAGGAGGAATGTCCTCTTTAAGAGCCATAGTCATAGTGATTTGTGTCTGGATAATACTGTTCTTGGGGTGTGGGTTGCACAATGCACTTTGCAGAGGCATAAAGCTGGTATGGTTGTATCTGCCTGTGTGTTCAAATTATTTGGGGTCTAAAGGGGGAACATTACTTTATATTTAAAGGGAACCTGTCACCTGAGAACAGAGGAAAGAGCCGTCTTAATCCCCCCAGATACTTACCTCATCCTGCAAGTCCTGCTCTAGAAGCCGGCCCCTCCGCAGAGAAATTGCCGGAGCAGTGATTTCCTATGGACGTCAGACTCATCTCTTCTCATTAACACACCGCGGCACAGACCGCTGGGCGGCGATTTCTCTGCCATTTTCCGCAGGTTTCAAGTAGGGTGGCCAGCCAATAGTCATAGTTTAAAAGCAAAATCTCCAGGACATGAAGCAAGGGGATGATGTCATTCAAGCTCGACCGGTCACTTGCTAGATGGTACGGTGTGATGCCACTTCTGTGGTGGTTGGTCGAAGTATAGCTCAGCCATTGGTTTTACTGTCGTGATGCCAGTACCAGTTGGGCACACAGGTATGGAGGAGTTTAAGGTGGTGAGCTATACCCTTTCCCCTGTGGTCAGTGACCTGCCGGGCTGTGAGGGAGTCCCTTGGGTACTTATCACGGTGGACCGGAGCGGAGTTGTGACCCACCCGGACTATTGATACCGCCACCCACAGAAAGGAGAGATGACCCAAGGATGAGGTATCTACTGTGTAGGTGCCGGAACAATAATCACTGAGTCCTGTTATCATAAATAAAACCTTCTTTACTTGTGAAAATACTTTGTACAGGAGTTGATCATAGACTTTTGGTTTGACTGGAGACAATCTGCGTTAAAAGCTTTAGGAGCAGAAGAGCTGTGCTGACCTGGTTGTGTGCTAAGAAGTAGAGTAGTGGAGAGTAGAGATGATCGAACATCAGGAAATCTTAGGTTTGACAGGGATACAGCCTAGGGGTATATCTATTTGACAGGGATACAGCCTAGGCTGTATCCCTGTTTTCCAGGCGGTACTCGTGCAGTCTCCACCTTCCCCACAGAACGGGAAGGCATCAGGAATCAAATGCTGAAGGTTCGAACCTAAGATTTCCAGATGTTCAATCATCTCTAGTGGAGAGGAGTTTGTGCCGAGAATTCCAACCCAGAGTAGAAGTGTGCTCTGCCAGAACCTTAGAAGAAGAAGTAGAATACTGAAGACTTAAAAAAACACTACTTGTGCCTGTGTTTTGACCTTTGTTGTCGTTGTACCACCTGTTGCCCTACAGTGACCCGTCGTATCAAGGTGGCCAAGCAGAGTGGCCAAGATTTCCTGGTTACACCCATGCTGATTTCAAGAAACTGGTATCTGCATCTCCCATGTGTGTCTGTCCACTACCACACTACAGACTAGACTACACTGTATACGGACTGGAGGGGGGACCTGGCAAAGCCAGGGCCCAGCTGGACTACAGCAGGGACCATCTTGTCTTGTGTCCCTCTCCACCAAGACTTGGGTAAGACTCCCCATGTGACAACTTCCTACAGGAGGTGTTCTGATCCCTGTGAGTGGTGAAGAAGAAAGTCTAAAGGCCGGTTCACACTGAGCAAACACGTCGCAATTCCGCGGAGGAGGGCTTTTCGTGCAGCGCAGGAATGGCTGAAATGTGTGCACAGCTTGCATAACATCATCATGAGCTCCTTCAGTCCAGTGAAGGAAAGTAGAAAACTTTGGACTATCAGGTTGATGGTGTAAGCCTTGCAGCCTGTGTCAGTCAGCTCTCCCCACTGCAGTGCCAACACAATGTTTCATCCATTGTCGGTGATTACAGTTTTTACCTGAAGTTGGCGAGACATTAGGGCGCACGCACACACACACACAGAGTTAGGGGCCTATACCACTGAGCCATAAGCGGCCGAATCGGCCCTATTCGGCCAATTAACCGTCTGTGGAATAGAGAGAACGATCAGCCGATGATCGTGTCATCGGCTGATCGTTCATTTAGGTTAAAACCTAAAATCATTGGTCACCACTCGCGCATCGCTATGTGGAATAGCGGTGTGCAGCGGGTGACCGACGATTTAAAAACATCATACTTTACCTGTCCGGGCCGCAGGTCTTCTCCTGTTCCTGCGCCACAGCAGCTTCGGAGTGGCCTGTCTGAGCTGACAGAACACTCAGCCAATCACTGGCCAGGACCGCCACGGCTAGTGATTGGCTGAGCGGTCTGTCAGTTCAGACAGGCCGCTCCGAAGCTGCTGCGGCGCGGGACTGGGAGAAGGAGAAGACCTGCAGCCTGGACAGGCAAAGTATAAAACAAGGGATGCATCGGTAACAATGTCCCTGCAGCCCTCGCTAAACGATTGTTGGGCTGTGGAATAGGCCCACATTGTTGATCGGCCCTAGTCTGCCCATGGAATACCACCCTTATACTCACCTACTTTCTTCCTTGGATGATTGATTCATTGTAGTTTGAAAGCAGGAACTGGCAGGACCCTGCACATAAGTTTCCTGCCCTGCCTAAGCCCTGCCCCCTATAGACCCCAATTTTAGACTTCCAAATATACTGTTATTATCCCTGGTGAGGAGGTGGGGGCCGGCTGGGGGACCGGTAGAGGAGGAATATTACATGGTAGAGTGTATGGCTGCTCTTCCCCTGCACCATTCTGCCTGTACTGCACAGCCTTCTGTAGCCAGTGATTTACCAGGATGTAAAGTGCAGGGGAAGAGGAGACCGGCCCACTCAGCACAGCAGCCCCTCTGGCATGTGCCAGAACTGCCAGATGCCCAGTCCAGCCCTGGTTACATGTGAATACACCCTTAGGGAGGGTTCACAAGTGCAGGATCTGCTGCGGATATTAACCCTGCAGGGTTCAGTCATTCTGTATGTGTGAACAGACCCTAAAGGGGTTTTGGTGCTGGGGCAGGATGAGCAGTAAATGCAGCTGTGCTTATTGTTACAAAAAACGCAATGTAAGTTCAGTATTAATCGAGGCTGTTGTTGCTGATTTCACCAACGACCGTCATTAATACTGAACTTACATTGCGCTGCAGTTGAGGGAATCCTGCCTGGACTGTATACACATAGTACATATATTCATACACATAGTATACACATAGTACATATATACATACACATAGTATACACATAGTACATATATACATACACATAGTATACACATAGTACATATATACATACACATAGTATACACATAGTACATATATACTGTGGACATGTCACGGGAAAAGTGCTCGAGGGGAGGTACATCTCACCCAGGTTAATACGGAGTGTGAGATGGTGAGTCCAGGAGGCATCTGTGCTCAGCAGTGTTATGCTGCTGAGCTATTATTTATTATTGCCGGGCCTGGACTTACATGGAATGGCAGGTAGGTTTTGGTAGTGGGATTTGCCATTCCCTCCCCCCGATCCAGGTCAGGTTTTGGGGTCAGGTGTCTCTGGCCCTAATCAAGCCTGACAGAGAAAAGCCCTGCAGAGGATCCTTGGTTTGCTCTCAGACAGGAGTGAACAGCCTGCATGGTGTGTTCGCTGGGAGCTGGGGCTTATGCACACCCTGCAATATTACCTGCCAAGTGAAGTGTCAGAGAGGTAACCTGCTGTATTAGTAAGCGCCCAGACGGGCAGGACTTTTTGTTTTGTTTATTCTCACTGCACGGTGTTGCTGTATTTATGTTGCTGGACCGTTTATGCTACAAATAAACACCAAAGCTGTTTTAAAGTCCAAGTTTGCTGCCTGAACTGTGTCCTAACACACCATCCCCCGGGAAGATCCCTACAATTGGTGCTGCGGAGCGGGCAAAACGGTTGCTAGGGGCAACGGTGTGCATCAACTTGGCTACAGCTGCTTATGTCCTGGGTGACGTCTGCGGCTTCACTCCATAAACAGCCAAGCAACATGGAGGAGATGATGAAGCAGTTAATGCAAGTGAGTCTGCAACAACAACAGGCATTGGCAGCACAAAAACAGGATCAGGCAGCCGCTAACCTTCGCCATGAGCAGGCTAATAGGCTGCAACAACAAGCTCTGACAGACGCTAACCTGCGCCATGAACAGGCTCTAACAGCCGCTAACCTGCGCCATGAGCAAGCGATGGCTCAACAACAGAGACTTATTGAGCACCTGATAGCAAAGCAGGAGGCGTCTGCAGGTGCTAATCCCCAGCTGGTGGCCGCAGCCGCGCCAGAGACTTTGTCTGTGAAAAGAGCCGTGCAGCGTGCGCTGCAAAAGATGACTGCGGATGATGATGTTGAGGCCTACTTAACTGTCTTTGAGCGGGTGGCTGAGAGAGAGAAGCTACCCTCCACTGAGTGGGCAGAGGTCATTGCTCCTTATTTAACAGGCGAACCTCAAAAGGCCTATTATGACCTCAGTGAGCAAGAGGTCAAGGACTATCCTCGGCTAAGAGCAGAGATACTCGCCCGACTAGGAGTTACTGCTGCTGTCCGTGCCCGGAGGGTCCGCAACTGGAGCTACAGTCTGGACAAGTCAGCGAGGTCCCAGATGTACGACCTGATCCATTTGGCAAGAAAGTGGTTGGAGCCAGACACCTCTACTCCTGCCCAGATCCTAGAGAGGGTCGTGATGGATCGCTACCTCCGTGCCCTTCCTGCTTATCTACAACGCTGGGTGGGACAAGGTGACCCTAGGAGTGCCGACGAACTCGTCAGCCTTGTGGAGAGGTTCCAGGCGACCGAGGACTACCTCCGTGATGTTCCTGCAGCACCGTCACCTCCCCGGAGTGCCAGATCTGTGCCTTCAGCTGGTAAGAGACTTCCATCTATTGGGGGAGTGTGGAGGGGGGCTGATAGAGGGAAGAGCGCTCAGGAGGTAACTCAGGGGAAAAAGACTGGTGATGGTCCCCGGTGGCTAAGTGGCCCTAAAAAGGACTCCCTGCCAAGGAGACCAGGCCCTATCCAGTGCTGGAGATGCCATGAGACGGGACATATGTCTGCCCATTGCCCTCTTACCACTGAGCCCATGGAGTGTGACGCTAGCCGGCGTCAGTCGCTATTTGCGGAGCCGTCTTTTGTTGCAGTCACTGGACTAGAGACTGAACCGCAAGTCTGCAACATTACGGTCAATGACTTCCCTGTTAAGGCGTTGCTGGACTCAGGAAGCCTTGTCACCCTGGTGCATGCCAGTCTGGTGACTGGGGACTTTGTGCCAAAAAGACATATGAGTGTGGTATGCATACATGGTGATACAAAGGTTTACCCTATAGTGCTGGCTAATGTCGGGACTGAACTAGGCGCTGTACAATATGAAGTGGGGGTGGTTAAAAACCTTATGCATAATGTGATATTGGGGCGTGATTTTCCTTTGTTCTGGGCTCTATGGGGAAAACAACAATCCCCTGAAAGGAGTGAGGAGACCCCTAAGTCTATTGCATTACCCACGGTAAATGATAAAAATGTACAGGATGAAAATGCTTTTCCTTTGCAGGTCCTGGCTGGTGAGGAAGAGGCTCCTCCCACTGCGCAGAATGTTCCAGACTTAGAGGTGTCTAGGGATAAATTTGGTACTGCACAGTTACAGGACCCCACTCTCAGAAATGCTAGAGAGCAGGTCACTGTTATGAATGGGACCTCAGGAGCCAGAAGCTGAGAAAAAATTTCCACATTTTTCTATGACTAATGATCTCTTCTATAGAGTCACTAAGATTAATAATGAGGTTGTGGAACAGCTTCTGGTGCCTAGGTCGTACCGGCGTCAGGTACTCGACATGGCCCATAATCATGTCCTTGGGGGCCACTTGGGGACAGATAAAACACAGGAGAGAGTCCTCCAGAGGTTTTATTGGCCTGCGATTTATGCTGACATAAAAACATACTGCGAGTCCTGCCCCACATGTCAGCTTAGCGCCCCAGTGTCGCATTTCCGCAGTCCTTTAGTCCCACTCCCCATCATAGAGGTACCTTTTGACCGGATCGCAATGGACTTGGTGGGTCCCATTGTAAAGTCGGCTAGGGGACACCAGTACATTCTAGTTGTGTTAGACTACGCGACCCGCTATCCTGAGGCTGTACCCCTAAGAAACACTGCCTCTAAAACCATTGCACGGGAATTGTTTTATATGTTTTCCAGGGTGGGGATCCCCAAGGAAATCTCGACCGACCAAGGTACCCCATTTGTGTCAAAGGTAATGAAAGAGCTATGCAAACTGTTTAAAATCTCACACCTACGTACCTCTGTATATCACCCACAGACAGACGGGTTAGTGGAGAGGTTTAATAAAACCCTGAAACATATGTTATAGAAAGTGGTGGAAAAGGATGGTCGTGATTGGGATCACTTACTACCTTATCTAATGTTTTCTATTAGGGAAGTACCCCAAGCGTCCACAGGGTTCTCTCCCTTCGAATTAGTCTATGGTCGTCACCCTAGGGGTTTGTTGGATATAGCGAAAGAGACATGGGAGAGTGAGTCCACCCCATACAAGAGTGTTATAGAGCATGTAGCACAAATGCAGGACCGTATAGCCACTGTAATGCCCCTAGTAAGGGAACACCTCCAGAGGGCGCAAGAGGGCCAAAGCAGAATTTACAATCGTTCTGCAAGAATCAGGACATTCAGCCCAGGTGACCGGGTACTCATACTTGTTCCCACAGTAGAAAGCAAATTCTTAGCAAAGTGGCAGGGTCCCTATGAAATTGTAGAGAAGGTCAGTGAAGTCAACTACAGGGTACACCAACCAGGTAGAAGGAAGCCTTTCCAAGTGTATCACATAAACTTGATCAAGCCCTGGAAAGACAGAATCCTTGGTGGCGACAAATCCTGTTGGTCATCTGTCACCACCAATCCCTCCGGTCAGGATTGGGGACACTCTATCAGTGTCCCAGAAGCAGGAAGCTAAGGAGTTCCTGCAGAGAAATAAAGACAAGTTTTCTGACCTCCCAGGGCGTACGCATCTCATTAGTCATCATATTGAAACTGAGCCTAGAAGCAGAGTAAACCTTAAGCCCTATAGGATACCAGAAGCACGGAGGGAGGCGGTATCATCCGAGGTAAAACGTATGCTTGACCTAGGAGTCATTGAGGTGTCCCAGAGCGAGTGGTCCAGCCTGATTGTGTTAATCCCAAAGCCCAATGGAACTTGGAGGTTCTGTAATGACTTTAGAAAGTTAAATGAGATCTCCAAGTTCGATGCCTACCCCATGCCCAGGGTAGATGAGTTGATAGAAAGGATGGGTAATGCCAGGTACATAACTACCCTCGATCTCACTAAGGGCTACTGGCAGATCCCCCCCCCTTGAGGCTAGAGAGAAGACTGCATTCTCCACCCCTGATGGGCTCTTCCAATACGTAGTGATGCCATTCGGGTTACATGGAGCCCCTGCCACTTTTCAGAGGTTGATGGACTTGATTCTGCGACCACATCGTGATTACTCCGCTGCCTACCTCGATGATGTGGTCATTTTTAGCCCGGATTGGGAAAGTCACCTCTGTAAGGTCCAGGTGTTAAATGCCATAAGTGATGCGGGGTTAACCATCAATGCAGAGAAGTGTGCACTAGCCTTAGAGGAGGCCAAATACCTGGGATACATTATTGGGAGGGGGTTAGTGAAACCACAACTAAATAAAATTGAGGCAATACAGAATTGGCCTCAACCCCTCACAAAGAAACAGGTCAGAGCTTTCCTGGGTATTACCGGCTATTACCGGAGGTTTGTGCCGAATTTTGCTTCAGTTGCAGCAACACTAACTGACCTGACAAAGGGAGGTAAGTCCGCAATGGTGACATGGACTCCAGAGGCCGAGAAGGCTTTTCAAAGCCTTAAGTCTGCCCTGTGCCAACAACCTGTACTAGTTACCCCTGACTTTAGGCGAGAGTTTCTAGTACAGACAGACGCCTCTAACACAGGGTTAGGTGCCGTCCTCTCACAGGTCGTGAATGGCGAGGAGCACCCGGTGATGTACTTGAGTAGGAAGCTATCCCCGGCCGAGAAAAACTACGCCATTGTGGAGCGAGAGTGTCTGGCAGTGAAGTGGGCCCTAGAGTCCCTGAGGTATTACTTACTAGGCAGGAGATTCAGGTTAGTGACAGACCATGCCCCCCTAACATGGATGAAGCTTAACAAAGAAAAAAACGCAAGGGTGACTAGATGGTTTCTGTCCCTACAAAACTTTAATTTTACTGTGGAACACCGGCCAGGGAAATTACAGGCAAATGCTGACGCCTTATCTAGGGTACACTGTCTGTGGGGACAATACGCTCAGCCCTCCGGTCTGAAAAAGAGGGGGGGGGATATGTGGACATGTCACTGGTAAAGTGCTCGAGGGGATGTACATCTCACCTAGGTTAATACGGAGTGTGAGATGGTAAGTCCAGGAGGCATCTGTGCTCAGCAGTGTTATGCTGCTGAGCTATTATTTATTATTGCCGGGCCTGGACTTACATGGAATGGCAGGTAGGTTTTGGTAGTGGGATTTGCCATTCCCTCCCCCCGATCCAGGTCAGGTTTTGGGGTCAGGTGTCTCTGGCCCTAATCAGCCTGACAGAGAAAAGCCCTGCAGAGGATCCTTGGTTTGCTCTCAGACAGGAGTGAACAGCCTGCATGGTGTGTTCGCTGGGAGCTGGGGCTTATGCACACCCTGCAATATTACCTGCCAAGTGAAGTGTCAGAGAGGTAACCTGCTGTATTAGTAAGCGCCCAGACGGGCAGGACTTTTTGTTTTGTTTATTCTCACTGCACGGTGTTGCTGTATTTATGTTGCTGGACCGTTTATGCTACAAATAAACACCAAAGCTGTTTTTAAGTCCAAGTTTGCTGCCTGAACTGTGTCCTAACACACCATCCCCCGGGAAGATCCCTACAATACATACACATAGTATACACATAGTACATATATACATACACACAGTATACACATAGTACATATATACATACACACAGTATACACATAGTACATATATACATACACACAGTATACACATAGTACATATATACATACACATAGTATACACATAGTACATATATACATACACACAGTATACACATAGTACATATATACATACACACAGTATACACATAGTACATACATACACATAGTATACACATAGTACACATATACATACACATAGTATACACATAGTACATATATACATACACATAGTATACACATAGTACATATATACATACATATATACACATAGTACATATATACATACACATAGTATACACATAGTACATATATACATACACATAGTATACACATAGTACATATATACATACACATAGTATACACATAGTACATATATACATACACATAGTATACACATAGTACATATATACATACACATAGTATACACATAGTACATATATACATACACAATGTACATAGTATACACATTGTACATATATACATACACATAGTATACACATAGTACATACACATAATACATATATACATACACATAGTACATATATACATACACATAGTACATATATACATACACATAGTATAGTGTACATATATACATACACATAGTATACACATAGTACATATATACATACACATAGTATACACATAGTACATATATTCATACACATAGTATACACATAGTACATATATACATACACATAGTACATATATTCATACACATAGTACATATATACATACACATAGTATACACATAGTACATATATACATACACATAGTATACACATAGTACATATATACATACACATAGTACATATATACATACACATAGTATACACATAGTACATATATACATACACAATGTACTTAGTATACACATAGTACATACATACACATAGTACATATATACATACACATAGTACATATATTCATACACATAGTACATATATACATACACATAGTATACACATAGTACATATATACATACACATAGTACATATATACATACACATAGTACATATATACATACACATAGTACATATATACATACACAATGTACTTAGTATACACATAGTACATACATACACATAGTATACACATAGTACATATATACATACACATAGTATACACATAGTACATATATTCATACACATAGTATACACTCCGGCCTGGATCGCTAGTGGCCACGCAAAAACATTTCATTCATTGAATAGCGGCCGCAGAGAACCTGTCAGTTCACACAATGGAGTGAGCGTCTCCGTCCACGCGCTCCATTGTGTGCAGTGGTGAATTCGAATGCGCGTTTGCTCGCAATACGTGTACGCCCGCATTCAAACTCAGCAGAAGTAAGGATCATCCGGATGATCTTCAGTAATACTGGCCGTTCTGTGATATGGCTGGTTCACAGAACGGCCGGTGTCATACTAAGTGGGAACATGGCCTAAGATCTATACACTGTAAGGCTATGTTCACACTACATGAACAACCGGCTATTCCGTGACGCCGGCCGGGTCATGGAACGGCCGGTCTTAGCCCGGATCATCCCGGCCGGTACTTAAGTACCAGCTGGGTGATCTTTCCGGCCGCGGAGCTCTGATGCAGGCGCATCAGCACGCCCGCATCAAAGCTTCCCCTTGCGCACAGTGAAGCAAGCGGCCGGAGCCGCTTGCTTCACTGTGTGAACTGACAGGTCAGTCTTTTCCGGCGCCTCACGGGATCCCGGCCGGAGCGTATACGATGTGTGTACGCTCCGGCCGGGATCCCATTAAAAATAAGGCTATGTCCCACCCCGCAAAACTACGGCCGTATGTAGTGTGAACATAGCCTAAGGCGCTGGGTTCACACACACGGTATATTTCAGGCAGTATTTGGTTCTCATGTCAGGTCCTCATAGCAACCAAAACAAGGAGTGGATTGAAAGCACAGAAAGGCTCTGTCCACATAATGTTGTAATTGAGTGGATGGCCGTCATTTAATGGCAAATATTTGCTGTTATCTTAAAACAACGGATGTTATATTGAAATAATGGCCGTTATTTACTGTTATATGGCGGCCATCCACTCAATTTAAACATTATGTGAACAGAGCCTTTCTGTGTTTTTAATCCACTCCTGGTTTTGGTTGCAATATGAGGACCTGACATGAGGACCAAATACAGCCTGAAATATACTGTGTGTGAACCCAGCCTAAACACCTACACACTATAAAACCTATAAACACCTATAAACTATAAGAGCAGCCTTTAAACATTTTTGGAAACACAGATACTCATTACAAACTGGAAAGGCTGCCATATTTGTCATATAAGAGGAGGCCATGCCAATGAGAATAATGTTCCTAAATTTGCAGGTTCTGAAGATATTCATGCTGGGAGTAACGATAATGACAGATGCAGATGTCTCGTATATGAGGAGGCCGAATGGCTCATCCACACACATGGCACAGGCCCATCAGGTTTAAAGGACTAAAACCATCTGTCATCCTTATATAAATATATGTGATAATACTCTATGCTTATGTATGGTTATTGTACTCTTGTATCTTGTAATGGCCATGTAGTACTTTATTTGCATATGGCGGAGGATTGAAGCACACCAGGTGTGCCCTCCCAGCATGCCATAGACCTTGTTAGCTATGTGTTAGCTATGTGTACTTGATCAAAACCCCAGTAAAATTTCAATTCCCCTCCCACCTTCCCTGGCATTTTTTTAACCAATAACTAAGGGGGGGGGGCAGGCACTAGGAACACACAGGCAGTGATAGAAGCATCTGCATTCATTGGCTGGCTAAATCATGTGACCTTCTCAGTAATTTGTCGATTTGAGATGCTACTTGGAGCTTGGTGTTAGACAGGGAGACGGTGTGTAGCAGGGACAGTCAGGTGTTAGACAGGGAGACAGTGTGTAGCAGGGACAGTCAGGTGTTAGACAGGGAGACAGTGTGCAGTAGGGACAGTCAGGTGTTAGACAGGGAGACTGTGTGTAGCAGGGACAGTCAGGTGTTAGGGAGACTGTGTGTAGCAGGGACAGTCAGGTGTTAGGGAGACAGTGTGTAGCAGGGACAGTCAGGTGTTAGACAGGGAGACGGTGTGTAGCAGGGACAGTCAGGTGTTAGACAGGGAGACAGTGTGTAGCAGGGACAGTCAGGTGTTAGACAGGGAGACAGTGTGTAGCGGGGACAGTCAGGTGTTAGGTGATTTAAGCAGGAGGGACCCCCAAAAGCCCTTGTTAGTGGTAAAGCTACAGAAAGAATATATTTATCTAAAGATATACAGTACTGCTATTAAACAGACTAGCAGCATATAGGTGTATTTAGAGAGGCAGTGTGAGGAATATGCTGCAGTATATCTGTCTGTACAGGGTATACGGCTGTATACTCCTTGTGTGCCAAGGCAAAAAATATGGTGCTACTGTTCTGCGTGCTGTGTGCAATATAATAAAGCCAAACACCTGTTGCCTGCTGTAGGGCATTCTTCTAATACATCATAGAGAGGATATACGGCTATGAAAAAACTGATTTTTTTCCCCATTTTTTCTGGCACCATTGCATCGAGTGGGAGTCGTGGAGTCAGAGCTAGTTTTGGCTGGAGTCGGAGTTGGAGTCAGAAAAAAATGTACCGACTCCGACTCCAGTTTTAAAAAAATCTTTAAAAAATGTATAATTGAATTTTCATATGAATTTTACAAGTTTTTCTCATGAATATATATTATGAGCAAAATTCTAATAGGACACTGGCCCTATTACATAAGGGTGGTCGGGGAATATATCAGTAATAGGACACTGGCCCTATTAAATAAGGGTGGTCGGGGAATATATCAGTAATAGGACACTGGTCCTATTACATAAGGGTGGTCGGGGAATATATCCGTAATAGGACACTGGCCCTATTACATAAGGGTGGTCGGGGAATATATCAGTAATAGGACACTGGCCCTATTACATAAGGGTGGTCGGGGGATATATCAGTAATAGGACACTGGCCCTATTACATAAGGGTGGTCGGGGGATATATCAGTAATAGGACACTGACCCTATTACATAAGGGTGGTCGGGAATATATCAGTAATAGGACACTGGTCCTATTACATAAGGGTGGTAGGGGAATATATCCGTAATAGGACACTGGCCCTATTACATAAGGGTGGTCGGGGAATATATCAGTAATAGGACACTGGCCCTATTACATAAGGGTGGTCGGGGAATATATCAGTAATAGGACACTGGCCCTATTAGATAAGGGTGGTCGGGGAATATATCAGTAATAGGACACTGGCCCTATTAGATAAGGGTGGTCGGGGAATATATCAGTATATATCAGATATAGACAGGGCCGGATTAAAGAGTGGGCACAAGGGGCACGTGCCCAGGGGCCCCCACCACAAAGGGGCCCCCACCAACCCGAACCCGGAAGCAGGGTTCCGGGTTCAGGTTGTTTCTTTTTTTTTTTCTTCAACCCCCCTCTGCCGCCCCCCACCGGTAATGTCTGCGGCCGGGGGGGTCGGGGGGGGGGGGGTGGCGGTTGGGGGGCTTAGCGGTGTCACCTTCGGGGCCAGGTGAGCTTCCAGCAGACAGCCTGTTGCACACAGGCACGGAAGCTCACCGCAGCAGCCCGCAGTGCCCGGACTTCCTGTTCGGCAGCGGCGCACAGTGACGTCATCGCGCCGAGCAGGAAGTTCGGCCACCGCGGGCTGCTGCGATGAGCTTCCGTGCCTGTGTGCAACAGGCTGTCTGCTGGAAGCTCACCTGGCCGGCAAGTAAACGGGGGTGGGGGGATCCGGAGCCTGACCAGCCTGCCCCTCCAACCCCTCGGCTGATCCCCCTGTCCCCCAGCTTCTCTTCCTGCTCCCCCAGCTTCTCTCCCTGCCAGCCCGCCCCTCCAGCCCCTCGGCCGATCCCCCTGCCCCCCAGCCTCTCTCCCTGCCAGCCCACCCCTCGGCCAATCCCCCTGCCCCCCACCTTCTCTCCCTGCTCCCCAGCTTCTCTCCCTGCCAGCCCACCCCTCGGCCAATCCCCCTGCCCTTCACCTTCTCTCCCTGCTCCCCAGCTTCTCTCCCTGCCAGCCAGCCCGCCCCTCTGCTGATCCCCCTGCCCCCCCAGCTTCTCTCCCTGCCCCCCAGCTTCTCTCCCTGCCAGCCCACCCCTCGGCCAATCCCCCTGCCCCCACCTTCTCTCCCTGCTCCCCATCTTCTCTCCCTGCCAGCCGGCCTGCCCCTCTGCTGATCCCCCTGCCCCCCCACCTTCTCTCCCTGCTCCCCAGCTTCTCTCCCTGCCAGCCAGCCTGCCCCTCTGCTGATCCCCCTGCCCCCCCACCTTCTCTCCCTGCTCCCCAGCTTCTCTCCCTGCCAGCCAGCCCGCCCCTCTGCTGATCCCCCTGCCCCCCCAGCTTCTCTCCCTGCCCCCCAGCTTCTCTCCCTGCCAGCCCACCCCTCGGCCAATCCCCCTGCCCCCCACCTTCTCTCCCTGCTCCCCATCTTCTCTCCCTGCCAGCCGGCCTGCCCCTCTGCTGATCCCCCTGCCCCCCCACCTTCTCTCCCTGCTCCCCAGCTTCTCTCCCTGCCAGCCAGCCTGCCCCTCTGCTGATCCCCCTGCCCCCCCCACCTTCTCTCCCCGCTCCCCAGCTTCTCTCCCTGCCAGCCAGCCTGCCCCTCTGCTGATCCCCCTGCCCCCCCAGCTTCTCTCCCTGCTCCCCAGCTTCTCTCCCTGCCAGCCAGCCTGCCCCTCTGCTGATCCCCCTGCCCCCCCACCTTCTCTCCCTGCTCCCCAGCTTCTCTCCCTGCCAGCCAGCCCGCCCCTCTGCTGATCCCCCTGCCCCCCCAGCTTCTCTCCCTGCCAGCCCACCCCTCGGCCAATCCCCCTGCCCCCCACCTTCTCTCCCTGCCAGCCCACCCCCCAGCTTCTCTCTCTGGCCCCCAGCTTCTCTCCCTGCCCCCCAGCTTCTCTCCCTGCCAGCCAGTCCGCCCCTCTGCCGATCCCCCTGCCCCCCCAGCTTTTCTCCCTGCCAGCCTGCCCCTCGGCCGATCCCCCTGCCCCCCAGCTTCTCTCCCTGCCAGCCCACCCCTCTGCCGATCCCCCTGCCCCCCAGCTTCTCTCCCTGCCAGCCAGCCCGCCCCTCTGTCGATCCCCTGCCCCCATCAGCTTCTCTCCCTTGTCCCCCAGCTTCTCTCCCTGTCAGCCAGCCCGCCCCTCTGCCGATCCCCTGCCCCCATCAGCTTCTCTCCCTTGTCCCCCAGCTTCTCTCCCTGCCAGCCCCCACCCCCACCTTCTCTCCTAGCCCCCAAGCTTCTCTCCCTGCCAGCCAGCCCGCCCCTCTGCTGATCCCCCTACCCCCAGCTTCTCTCCCTGCCAGCCCGCCCCTCTGCCGTTCCCCCTGCCCCCATCAGCTTCTCTCCCTGCCAGCCCGCCCCTCGGTGATCCCCCTGCCCCCCAGTTTCTCTCCCTGCCCCAGCTTCTCTCCCTGCCAGCCCGCCCCTCTGCCGATCCCTCTGCCCCCCAGCTTCTCTCCCTGCCAGCCCGCCCCTCTGCCGATCCCCCTGCTCCCATCAGCTTCTCTCCCTGCCCCCCCCCAGCTTCTCTCCCTGCCCCCCAGCTTCTCTCCCTGCCAGCCAGCCCGCCCCTCTGCCGTTGAGTTGTGTTCGGAGAAGTCTTCATGATGGCTGCGCCAGATGGAGAGGAAAGCAAAGAGTGAGCGACAGCAATCGGAGAAGACGTCACCCGTGAGTCATTAGTAACTGCACTGTAATCACTTCTATAGTGTGCAGAGCCTGTGTACCATTGGGGTCTAAATAGGTCAGTGTATGGTTTGCGGTAGTGTACTGACACAGCCCTGCGGTCACTACAGTACACTAGCGCAAACTTTTAAACTAGAATCCAACTACAACAGCTGCAGGCACTACAACTCCCAACATATCCTGAGGGCTGCAGACTGTCAGTACATGCTGGGAGTTGTAGTGCCTGCAGCTGTTGTAGTTAGGTCCTAGGTGCATTATACACTGGATGCTTTGTGGTATATAAGAATACATAGATTTGTGGGGGCTCAGTGCAGGGAAGTGACCCCAGAACATCACTAATAGGGGATAGGGGGAGATGTTTTTGTTCTATCCCCTATTAGTGCTGTTCTGGGGTCACTTCCCTGCACTGAGCCCCCACAGATCTATGTATTCTTATATACCACAAAGCATCCAGTGTATAATGCACCTAGGACCCAACTACAAGAGCTGCAGGCACTACAACTCCCAGCATATCCTGAGGGCTGCAGACTGTCAGTACATGCTGGGAGTTGTAGTGCCTGCAGCTGTTGTAGTTGGGTCCTAGGTGCATTATACACTGGATGCTTTGTGGCATATAAGAATACATAGATCTGTGGGGGCTCAGTGTAGGGAAGTGACCCCAGAACATCACTAATAACATCTCCCCCTATCCCCTATTAGTGATGTTCTGGGGTCACTTCCCTACACTGAGCCCCCACAGATATATGTATTCTGATCTCCCACAAAGCATCCAGTGTATAGGACCCAACTACAACAGCTGCAGGCACTAAAACTCCCAGCATGTACTGACAGTTTGCAGCCCCCAGGATATGCTGGGAGTTGTAGGACAGTGTGGACAGATGTATTGCTGGACCTTCAGGGCTGATGGTTGTCACCCACAGATTGCAGCCACCAGGAGACTCTGCATACAGTGATTTATTACAGGGTTGTCCTCTCAGAGACTACAACTCCCAGCATACCCTGAGAGCTGAATAAATGGAGGGTGTTCTGAGAGTTTCACTTTGACTGAAAATGTTTTTAAGGAAGGATTTGTCACAGATACAGATGAATCCAGGAAAGCAGCGGCCTGTCGTGTCTCACTGGTTCTATATTGGTGGGCACCAAGGATCATTTCCTCTGGTGGGCCCCAGGTACCCCAGTCCGATACTGGACAGAAGCGGACCCCAAACTAAGACGTCCCCGACCTCCTTCACGTCTGTTTGATGAGAAGAGCGGGCATCAAGCAGAGCGGCACCCCAGTACCCAGCACTACTGAGAGCCGGGGGATGCCGCTCAGTAGTACTGGGTGCTGAGTATTCGTGCTGGGGAGCCAACCGTGACGGGGTACACACCATGCATACACCACGGCTATATTGCTCTAAGCCATAATACCATCACTGCTTCTCGCTAGCAAAAATCATTGGCCACCGGCCATGCATCGGTACGTCAAAAAGTGATGTGCGACTGATGGCTGATCCAGCCTTATCATATGCTCTGTAAGTGAGCGCCAATCTAGCAGAATGGCGCTGCTTACCCAGGATATCAGGCTGTGTATAATGGCACTAACACAGTGGCTAAGAGCACACAGAAAGTGCTGGGTTCTCACATTGCGTTATTAACACAAACACAATGTGAGAACACACCCTGATACTCACCCCTTCCTGCACCTGTCTCTAGGGCCTGGCATCTTCCTCTGCACTGCAGCCTCTAGTGACCATCACGTGCACAACAGAGGAGGATGCTGAGCCAGGAGCAAGGAGGGATCTGTGTTAAGTCGCCTACAGTAAGCTGACATCTATATAGATCGTGATATTGTTATTTTTTTTTTTTGGGGGGGGGGGGGGGCAGCCTCCAACAAAATTGTCGCCCGGGGCCTCCACCAACCTTAATCCGGCCCTGGATATAGATATATCACTGATATATCAGAATATATCAGTGATATATCTATATCACTATGTGTAACCTCCTCTCTATATCACTATGTGTGACCCCTCTCTATATCACTATGTGTGACCCCTCTCTATATCACTATGTGTGACCCCTCTCTATATCACTATGTGTGACCCCTCTCTATATCACTATGTGTGACCCCTCTCTATATCACTATGTGTGACCCCTCTCTATATCACTATGTGTGACCCCTCTCTATATCACTATGTGTGACCCCTCTCTATATCACTATGTGTAACCCCCTCTCTATATCACTATGTGTGACCTCTCTATATCACTGTGTGTGACCCCTCTCTATATCACTATGTGTGACCCCTCTCTATATCACTATGTGTGACCCCTCTCTATATCACTATGTGTGACCCCTCTCTATATCACTATGTGTGACCCCTCTCTATATCACTATGTGTGACCCCTCTCTATATCACTATGTGTGACCCCTCTCTATATCACTATGTGTGACCTCTCTAGACTGCACATAGACCCAAAGCAACCAAAAAACCATAATTAATAAACATAGCTGCCAGGAATAAAGACACAGACACCGATATAACTTTTGCTGGGTGGTGATCGGCCACAGCTTTTAATTATTTCTCAAACCAAACCAATAACCGGGCACGTAGTGCCGAACTCTTAGACCGAGGGGTGTAACGGGGTATGCCGGACGACAGACTCCTGCCGTGCAAGTCCGCCTTACTAACCCAACACGCCTGCTTAGCAGGTAATTTCTTCCACGGAGGAGACCCTGTAGCCCTACATGGGGCTCCGACCACCACCCAACAAAAAGGGGCCTGCTCAATGCCATCTTGGATGCAAGAGAATTACATCAGCTCAATATATATCAGAGCACTCCATCAACCGCCATCAATCTCTGTTATCGCCCTTTAACCAGTGACGCTCCACCCTAGAGCATCATCGAACAAAACAGGACTTGTGAGTGTCCAGTGAGAGGTAGTGGATACCATACCAAGAGTCCTAGATGTTACACACCGCAGATTATTGTCGCCATGCCTGATCTCTGCAGATTGAGCAGCCCACAGTGTAGAGTTCTCCACAATCCAAACCAATGAGTGAACCTAGAGAAGAAAAAAGATAAATTTAAAACAACCAAAACACCAGCTTCAGACCCACGCAGTGTGCAAAGCAAGAGCAAATGGTAACGCCTATTGCAATGAACTCAGTCTAGGAAAGGTCTTGCTGCTCCATAGCCACCTCTAATGTAAGGGAGTGTGTCTCTAAGCCACTGGGAGAGAGAGCAAGGGATGCAAAAGACTGAAAAATGGAGCAAGATTAAAACAGTGAGGAAGTGGGGGGTTAATCCTTGTGAACCAAGAATCTATTACCTAGAACCATGATTTCTGAAAGTCGACCACAAGCCACTCTGAACAGGCCGAGCATGAGACGGTCTGCAGTGGTGCTCACACCCTGTAATCACGGAATCACTCCTTAACTTATGGACCCAGACTCAGATCGGGTTTTTTCTCATGATATCCC
The DNA here is from genome assembly GCA_027789725.1 of Dendropsophus ebraccatus. Lineage (NCBI taxonomy): Eukaryota > Metazoa > Chordata > Amphibia > Anura > Hylidae > Dendropsophus > Dendropsophus ebraccatus. The sequence continues at coordinate 1,479,073 of JAQFWZ010000084.1, read as the reverse complement.
CATTTAAGAGAAAAGGACCTCACAAATATCAAAGTCTACTAAAACCGCTCAAACAACTTGGCCTCGTATGAGGACTTGCAAGCCGAAGGGCAAAGCTGAATAAGTAGCCAAGATAATTGAAAGGCGATGGCACTTCATGCGCATGTGCTCCCTTCTTCACCCCTTAAAGGGGTTGTCCGGCGAAAAAAAATTATTCACAGAATAACACACATTACAAAGTTATACAACTTTGTAATGTATGTTATGTCTGTGAATGGCCCCCTTCCCCGTGTCCCACCACCCCCACCCGTGTACCCGGAAGTGTGGTGCGCTATACATTACCTGTCGCGTGCCGACCACGGTCTCCGATCGTCAGCAGTGACGTCTTCTTCGGGAGCTTGGCGGATCTTCCCGAGTGCCGGCCGCCCTCTGCAGCGTCATCCGAAGCTCAGCCGCGATTGGCTGAGCATAACTGTGCTCAGCCAATCGCGGCTGAGCAGCTGATGACGTGGCCGCGTCATCAGCCGCTCAGCCGCGATTGGCTGAGCACAGTTATGCTCAGCCAATCGCGGCTGAGCTTCGGATGACGCTGCAGAGGGCGGCCGGCACTCGGGAAGATCCGCCAAGCTCCCGAAGAAGACGTCACTGCTGACGATCGGAGACCGTGGACGACACGACATGCGGTGAGTATAATGCACCACACTTCCGGGTCTAGCGTGGGTGGGGGGAAACACGGGGAAGGGGGCCATTCACAGACATAACATACATTACAAAGTTGTATAACTTTGTAATGTGTGTTATTCTGTGAATAATTTTTTTTCGCCGGACAACCCCTTTAAGAGCCTGGCATATAGGGAAGACTAAGTGACATCTTCTCTATCCAACATTAAGCATAAATACAATTCTGAGCAAGATCCCAAGAAACCAGACTACCTTAAGCGCAATGAATGATCAATTGTAAACTTCAGCAGTGCGGCAGGATCAGCAGCAATTTCCCAACAGTCCATCAAAGAGAACCACTTTCCCACACCTTACCGTAATGCTGCCACATGGCCAGGATGACCGGTGAGGAATAAAGTGACATCCATTGAGGTCCACTAGGTGGGCATGGCCTGCCCATCATACTAGACCCAGAGAGAAGCTTACAAACAACCTGCAAACAAAACTAAGACATATCACTGCACAAATGTCATCAATACCAGGAACATGGTGAACCCTGAAATAAATAGAATATTCTAAGCAGTGAAGGACTGGTAAGATAGACGTCTACAGACAGGAAGGAAAGCCAAGCTATTAATGCATGAGACCACACTCATAATGTCCATCCACAAACCAACTGGGCTGATGGGAAAGATGTGTGTTTGTTTATTCTTAGTTTTATGATTAACCCCTTCATGACAGTCCAAAATGGCCTAAATGACCGTGCCAATATCTATTGTTGCATTTCAGGAACAAGTGTACTGTGTAATGGTGCCTTTTATGACAAATATTTATGGGGTGAATTTATTTATTTATTTTTTTATTATTATTTAGTTTTATGATCAAATAATTTATACTCTTTTTGGAAGGAGAGACACTCAACATCCTACTAATATAGTGGCAGAGATGTTACCACGTTAAGTTTCAAGCCTGTTCCTCAAAGCCCATGGTCAGCCTTTAATGGCCTACTGACATGTATACAGTGTTCAGGCCACTTGGATCCTCGGTAGTAAGAGAGAAGTAGCAAGCGAAAATCCCTTAGGCATAACCCGACAGAAGGGGGCTAAAGCTGCTTAAGGTTCCCTCCTCATACCCAACAAACCATCAAGGAGATCCAGCAACCTCCGCAATTCTGCAGAAGGAAAGCCGGCTTCATAAAACCATCCACTCCAGGGAGGAGCTGGAATACAAACTAGTGCAAGAATATGAACAATGCAATGAGTGGTTGTGGTGGGGCGCAATATAATAGAATATTAAGCGCAGCCAGGGGGTGTACAGACAAGGCAGCAACCAGACAGCAGACTCTATATACAACCAGACTCTATATAAAACTGAATTGAAAACCAAAACACAAAATACCAGCTGCTTACTTATAGAGGTGCTGGTAGAATCAAGGAGCCATCGCTGTTACGCTCACTGGCGTCCTTCTGCTCGTTACCTGGGGGTTATAATCTAGATGGATAGGAGGTCTGGGAGAACGCATGGTGATGTACGGGCCTCTGCAGGTGGAGCCCTTGTGCTTTTATCTGAACATACCTGCAAACTTGACCTGGGTGACCCACCGCCACGGGACCCAAAGAGATGTGTTACCAGAGCCACTGGTTGGGCCGATAAAGAGGCGATGATTGGTGTGCAAGTATAAGCCAAAGCCAGAGCAAAGTGTCTATGGGAGTCCTGTCATGCTGTGTGATTATATGCATCATAAATACTGTCCCAATATATATATATATATATATATATATATATATATATATATATATATATATTGTGGACATGTCACAGGAAAAGTGTTGGAGGGGAGGTACATCTCACCCAGACTACTGCTTATGGGGAGATGGTAAATCTGGAAGAGACCTGTCACTCGGCAGTGATATGCTGCTGAGTTGTTCTTTAAATTTTCCGGGCCGGATTTACTGGAATGGTGGGTAGGTTGGTAGTGGGACCTGCCATTCCCTCCCCCTCGATCCAGTGTGGGTTTTGGGATCAGGTGAGCTCTGATCCCAATCAGCCTGAGAAGGCAAAAGCTCTGGTCAGTCTGAAAGGGATTGCTCTCAGCCAGGGGTGAACAGCTTGCATGCTGTATCTCCTGGGAGCAACGAATACTGCCGCCGCTGGGGCCTATTCATACCCTGTGATACTGCCTACTGAAGAGTCAGATAGGAGACCTGTGTTAGTAAGTGCCCAGACGGGCAAGGACCTTTTTGTTTTGTTTTGTTCTGAAAAGCATGGTATTGCTACATTTCTGTTGAGGACTGTTTATGCAGCTAATAAACACCCAGCTGTTTTTATAAGTCCAAGTTTGCTGTCTGAACTGTGTCCAAACACACCATCCCCCGGGAAGATCCCTACAATATATATTTATTTAACCAGTTCTCAAAACCTATACATTATATAGAATATCTATAAAGAACACCTATGCACTATACAGAACAATTTGAGACCACCCAGGCCACAGGCAAGCAGCAACTAGCCTTGGATTTCTGTGAAGTGTATGGGGACGATGCTGCTAGTGATGCAGGGCTCCAGATGGCGACCAAAATGGTCACCAATGCGACTGATATTTTGCAAATGGCGCCCAGATTTATTAATCTGGGCGCCATTTGCGACTGGCCCCGGCGGCGGCGCGCTGTCTCGTTAAGATGCGCGGCTGCCGGGGGTGTCCCGTCCTATCCCCGGCAGCGCGGCGCATCAGTGAGCTGCCTGGGGCCCTGACTTCCGGCACAGGAAGCGCACGTCAGAGACGCTTCCTGTGTCAGAAGTCACAGCCCCGGCGTACAGAGAGCTCACTGATGTGCCGCGCTGCCGGGGATAGGACGGGACACCCCCGGCAGCCGCGCATCAGCCGGGGACAGCGTCCGAAGAAGAAGAGGATCGCCGGGGGAGCGGGTTGTCAGGTGAGTTTGTGTGTTTGTTTGTTTTTTTAAATACTGCTTAGCATAGAGGAGGAAGGGGGGGGGGGCATCTATAATGGGGGGAAGAGAAGGGGGGGCATATATAATGGGGGGAGAAGAGGGGCCATCTTCAAGGGGGGGAGAGGGGGCTAGCTATAAGGGGAGGGGGTATCTATAAGGGGGGGAGAAGAGGGGGCATCTATAAGGGGGGGAGAAGAGGGGGCATCTATAATGGGGGGGAGGAGGGGGCATCTATAATGGGGGGGAGGAGGGGGCATCTATAATGGGGGGAGGAGGGGGTCATCTATAAGGGGAGGGGGTATCTATAAGGGGGGGAGAAGAGGGGGCATCTATAATGGGGGGGAGAGGGGGCATCTATAATGGGGGGGGGAGGAGGGGGTATCTATAAGGGGGGGAGAAGAGGGCATCTATAATGGGGGGGAGGAGGGGGCATCTATAATGGGGGGAGGAGGGGGTCATCTATAAGGGGAGGGGGTATCTATAAGGGGGGGAGAAGAGGGGGTATCTATAAGGGGGGGAGAAGAGGGGGCATCTATAATGGGGGGAGAGGGGGCATCTATAATGGGGGGGAGGAGGGGTCATCTATAATGGGGGTAGAGGGGGTCATCTATAATGGGGGGGAGGAGGGGGCATCTATAATGGGGGGAGGGGGCCATCTATAAGTGTAGGGCAAACTGGCTGCAGACACTGGGAGATAGATATATGCACAATTATTATTATCAGGGCCCCTCAGGTGTCTGTATTGTAGGGGGTCACTTGCATTAGTCACTAGGTGAGAGATATATCTATCTATATACACATCTTGTGGGGGGTCACTATGGCTGCAGTCATAAGTCTAGCTCAGTATGTATAGACTGTTGCAAGCTTTTAAAGGGAACCTGTCACCCCCGGTGACGGGGTGACAGGCTCCCAACCCCCCGTTAGAACCCCCTATACTCACCTCATCGCGCCGGGTCCCGCTTCTGGAGGTGGTCAGGTCACGGAGATCTCAGCCGCTGCAGCCCGGCGCGCACACGAGAGATGAGTCCAACACTCATAGAGAATGAAGGAGCGCTGGACTCTCCCGTCATTCTCTATGAGCGTTGGACTCATCTCTCAGCGCACGCCGGGCTGCAGCGGCTGAGATCTCCGTGACCCGACAATCTTCAGAAGCGGGACCCGGCGCGATGAGGTGAGTATAGGGGGGTTGGGAGCCTGTCACCCCGTCACCGGGGGTGACAGGTTCCCTTTAAGTTCAAGTTCAGAAGAGTAAGCCTCATTAAAAGGCTAGCCAAGTGAGGCTGAAGTACTGAGTCAGACTGGATATGGTTGTCAAGTTGCAAGTTTCCATGTTGAACATTTTCAAACTAAGAAAAGAAAGGATCTAAAGGAGGAGGAGGAGGCTGCCGTGGCCTCTGCACACAGTAAGTCCCATGTAACATAACATTAATTTTACATGGTTTAAAATGTTGGCGACCAAATATTCTATTTGGCGCCTAAATTTTTCAGGTTAGGAGCCAATGGCTCCTAGGTAAATTTTTTAGTCTGGAGCCCTGTGATGGCACTGGATGTCACCTTGTTTCCATTTTTTGTTGATAAAATGTGAAAATACTTAAATGAAATAATCTTATTTTAATTGCAACTCACTTTGATTCCATGTAAAACTAACCTTATTAGTCTGTATAAAACAGAAAGTATATATGTGCACAGGTGTAATTAAAATCACAACCACTAGATGGCGCTGTTCACACTGTAATAGGCAGATGTAAGTGTCTCCTAACAGTCTGACATGTACATTACTGAGCTATATTGTGACAGTCAGGTAGTTGTGCTAATACACCGGCCTAAGCTGAGATACCTGCAGACTGTCATCTATCATTGTCATCTATTATCATGATCTAACTAGCTATTCGCTGATTAAAATCCTACTGTACCTGCATCTAATTTCCCTCCATATAGAAGTGTCCTCAGACTCAGAATAGCGACCTATGACCCATAGCCCAACCCGGGTGAAGCACGTCTGGAGCCAGGTGTCTTCTCAATCCAAGGTAGCTGACTTGGCATACTCTGTCTGTGGGGGTCATTCCCTTTCAATCACATATTGATCCACCGATACCAAGGACCAAGTGTCCATATATTGGCTGGAATACAATTATTATTTTACCTCCTCATCTAATGAGGGAGGCACCATCTTTTAGGGAAGGATAGCTGCTCTGAAAGTAAATGGCACCAGATGGGGAGGACAATTTACCCACAAACCTTTTCAGGGCAGCTAAAACTTTGGAGTCACCCCCCCCCCCCCCTTACCCCACCGAGCGACATTTACTCACAAACTACAGGCGGAGCGGAAAGCGTCAGACAAGGCTCTGGAGGATCCATCATTACTGAAATCACCGCTAGAGCAACTGGATCATGTCTTAGGGTACAAACCCACACACCGTATACACAGCAGATACGCAACAAATACGCAGCAAATACGCAGCAGATTTGTTGGTACAGATTTGATGCTGTGTTCAGTTATTTAGATATAATCTGCTGCGTTTTTGCTGCGTGTTTGCTGCGTATTTGCTGCGTATCGCAGCAGTAAATACGCTGCTTATACGGTGTGTGGGTTTATACCCTTAGTGTGTTTGTCTGGACCAGGCCGCCACCCTGGAAAAGCAAATTCACCGCTGGAGCCACAGGATCAGGGCTTGGCGTGTTTGTCTGGACCAGGCCGCCACCCTGGAGAAGAGGGGCCCCGCCCCTCTATGTGACCAGACTCCTCCGAGCAGCCACCCGATAACGATGAGGGGTGCCACTATGAGGATCTGGAACGCTCAAGCAATCCCGGAATCCCTAGAATGGAGTCAGGAGTAGCGTAGAATGATACCAGGCTGAAACGCGGCAACAACAGAGCCACGAACCCTGGGAGGAACATAAAAAGTGGGACCTGTGTCTGCAAATATGGGACAGTAACAGCATCACAATATGGTCCATTCACCTCAGGATACTGAGGGGCACCAGTATAGTCTATAGAGGATGAGCCCCCACTAGAGAGCACTACCACCTCACCAGTGGGCTGTATGGTGATGGGGGGGGGGCTGTATGGTGATGGGGGGGGGCTGTATGGTGATGGGGGGAGGCTGTATGGTGATTGGGGGGGGGGCTGTATGGTGATGGGGGGGGGCTGTATGGTGATGGGGGGGGGCTGTATGGTGATGGGGGGAGGCTGTATGGTGATTGGGGGGGGGCTGTATGGTGATGGGGGGGGCTGTATGGTGATGGGGGCAGGCTGTATGGTGATTGGGGGGGGGCTGTATGGTGATTGGGGGGGGGGGGGGGGGCGGTATGGTGATGGGGGGGGCTGTATGGTGATGGGGGGAGGCTGTATGGTGATTGGGGGGAGGCTGTATGGTGATTGGGGGGAGGCTGTATAGTGATGGGGGGGCTGTATGGTGATGGGGGGAGGCTGTATGGTGATTGGGGGGAGGCTGTATGGTGATTGGGGGGAGGCTGTATGGTGATTGGGGGGGGCTGTATGGTGATGAGGGGGTTAGAACAGCTAATAAGTGAGGTGCAGCCTCATGAGCAGCAGCTGTAAGTGGGCATAAAATATATGTCTCTGAGGCAAATAAGAGGGAGGGGGATGGGGTGGAGGGAACGTGGGACAGGGAGAGAATAGCCGGCACTGTGCATCTCTGGGCAACATGGAATTACTTACTATGAGGTGCACTGGAAACTAAGTGCCAGCATGGGGCCCAACTGCTGTGAGGGGCAGATACACGGAGCAGACATCCAAACTCCAACCAGGGAACTACTGAGGGATTACCAGAGGGGGGCGGAGCTCAGACAGCAAGTGTCCTCACCAGAGGGGGCGGAGCTCAGACAGCAAGTGTCCTCACCAGAGGGGGCGGAGCTCAGACAGCAAGTGTCCTCACCAGAGGGGGCGGAGCTCAGACAGCAAGTGTCCTCACCAGAGGGGGCGGAGCTCAGACAGCAAGTGTCCTCACCAGAGGGGGCGGAGCTCAGACAGCAAGTGTCCTCACCAGAGGGGGCGGAGCTCAGACAGCAAGTGTCCTCACCAGAGGGGGCGGAGCTCAGACAGGAAGTATCCTCACCAGAGGGGACTGAGCTCAGACAGCAAGTGTCCTCACCAGCCCTCACCCTCTGCCTGGTCACACCTATAGTGTTACCAGCAGCTTCACATCAGCACAAGCGGCCATGGATTCTCCACACACACCGGCTGCAGGTCCGTCCTGTGGAGACTGAGGGCAGGAAGAGGAAGTTCAGGTTCCTAAAGGCAGAGGGAGGGGCCAGAGCAAGGAGGGAATCCGGCCTATTGGCCACAGAGCTCATAGGAAACACCCAGGAGCTGTGTCTGAGAGGGGTGTGGGAGGAGCTACAGCCTCACAGGAACTGGTAACCCTTTCCTGGCAGCTGCTGACGATCAGGTTATAGGAGGAAATAGAGGAGAGTGCATGTGCAGTCAGTGTATATCCCCCTCCATATCCAGTCAGTGTATACCCCCCTCCATATCCAGTCAGTGTATACCCCCCCTCCATATCCAGTCAGTGTATACCCCCCCTCCATATCCAGTCAGTGTATACCCCCCCCTCCATATCCAGTCAGTGTATACCCCCCATATCCAGTCAGTGTATACCCCCCCTCCATATCCAGTCAGTGTATACCCCCCCCTCCATATCCAGTCAGGTGCCTTCCATATCACTATGTGTGACCTCTCTCTATATCACTATGTGTGACCTCTCCCTATATCACTGTGTGTGACCCCTCTATATATCACTGTGTGTGACCTCTCTATATCACTATGTGTGACCTCTCTATATCACTATGTGTGACCTCTCTCTATATCACTATGTGTGACCCCTCTCTATATCACTATGTGTGACCTCTCTATATCACTATGTGTGACCTCTCTATATCACTATGTGTGACCTCTCTATATCACTATGTGTGACCCCTCTCTATATCACTATGTGTGACCCCTCTCTATATCACTATGTGTGACCTCTCTCTATATCACTATGTGTGACCCCTCTCTATATCACTATGTGTGACCTCTCTATATCACTATGTGTGACCTCTCTCTATATCACTATGTGTGACCCCTCTATATCACTATGTGTGACCCCTCTCTCTATCACTATGTGTGACCCCTCTCTATATCACTATGTGTGACCCCTCTCTATATCACTATGTGTGACCCCTCTCTATATCACTATGTGTGACCCCTCTCTATATCACTATGTGTGACCTCTCTCTATATCACTATGTGTGACCTCTCTATATCACTGTGTGTGACCCCTCTCTATATCACTATGTGTGACCTCTCTATATCACTATGTGTGACCTCTCTCTATATCACTATGTGTGACCTCTCTATATCACTGTGTGTGACCCCTCTCTATATCACTATGTGTGACCCCTCTCTATATCACTATGTGTGACCCCTCTCTATATCACTATGTGTGACCCCCCTCTATATCACTATGTGTGACCCCTCTATATCACTATGTGTGACCCCTCTCTATATCACTGTGTGTGACCCCTCTATATATCACTATGTGTGACCTCTCCCTATATCACTATGTGTGACCCCTCTCTATATCACTATGTGTGACCCCCCTCTATATCACTATGTGTGACCCCTCTCTATATCACTGTGTGGACACTTAGCTGCACCCCTTTGTTATGTAACATTATGGTGAGCTCCCCCATATCTTAGATTGGTCTATATCACTATGTGTGACCCCTCTCTATATCACTATGTGTGACCCCTGTATATCACTATGTGTGACCCCTCTATATCACTATGTGTGACCCCCCTCTATATCACTATGTGTGACCCCTCTCTATATCACTATGTGTGACCCCTCTCTATATCACTATGTGTGACCCCTCTCTATATCACTATGTGTGACCCCTCTATATCACTATGTGTGACCCCTCTCTATATCACTATGTGTGACCTCTCTATATCACTATGTGTGACCCCTCTCTATATCACTATGGCTGACCCCTCTCTCTATATCACTATGTGTGACCCCCCTCTATATCACTATGTGTGACCCCTCTCTCTATCACTATGTGTGACCCCTCTCTATATCACTATGTGTGACCCCTCTCTATATCACTATGTGTGACCCCTCTCTATATCACTATGTGTGACCCCTCTCTATATCACTATGTGTGACCCCTCTCTATATCACTATGTGTGACCCCTCTATATCACTATGTGTGACCTCTCTCTATATATCACTATGTGTGACCCCTCTCTATATCACTATGTGTGACCTCTCTCTATATCACTATGTGTGACCCCCCTCTATATCACTATGTGTGACCTCTCTATATCACTATGTGTGACCCCTCTCTATATCACTATGGCTGACCCCTCTCTATATCACTGTGTGACCCCTCTCTATATCACTATGTGTGACCCCTCTCTATATCACTATGTGTGACCTCTCTATATCACTATGTGTGACCTCTCTCTATATCACTATGTGTGACCCCCCTCTATATCACTATGTGTGACCTCTCTATATCACTATGTGTGACCCCTCTCTATATCACTATGGCTGACCCCTCTCTATATCACTGTGTGACCTCTCTCTATATCACTATGTGTGACCTCTCTATATCACTATGTGTGACCTCTCTCTATATCACTATGTGTGACCCCTCTCTATATCACTATGTGTGACCCCTCTCTATATCACTATGTGTGACCTCTCTCTATATCACTATGTGTGACCCCTCTCTAAATCACTATGTGTGACCTCTCTATATCACTATGTGTGACCCCTCTCTATATCACTATGTGTGACCCCTCTCTATATCACTATGTGTGACCCCTCTCTATATCACTGTGTGACCTCTCTATATCACTATGTGTGACCCCTCTCTATATCACTATGTGTGACCCCTCTCTATATCACTATGTGTGACCCCTCTATATCACTATGTGTGACCCCTCTATATCACTATGTGTGACCCCCCTCTATATCACTATGTGTGACCCCTCTCTATATCACTATGTGTGACCCCTCTCTATATCACTATGTGTGACCTCTCTATATCACTATGTGTGACCTCTCTCTATATCACTATGTGTGACCCCTCTATATCACTATGTGTGACCCCTCTCTAAATCACTATGTGTGACCTCTCTATATCACTATGTGTGACCCCTCTATATCACTATGTGTGACCTCTCTCTATATCACTATGTGTGACCCCTCTCTATATCACTATGTGTGACCCCTCTATATCACTATGTGTGACCCCTCTCTATATCACTATGTGTGACCCCTCTCTATATCACTATGTGTGACCCCTCTATATCACTATGTGTGACCTCTCTCTATATCACTATGTGTGACCCCTCTCTATATCACTATGTGTGACCCCTCTCTATATCACTGTGTGACCCCTCTCTATATCACTATGTGTGACCCCTCTATATCACTATGTGTGACCTCTCTCTATATCACTATGTGTGACCCCTCTATATCACTGTGTGTGACCCCTCTATATCACTATGTGTGACCCCTCTCTAAATCACTATGTGTGACCCCTCTATATCACTATGTGTGACCCCTCTATATCACTATGTGTGACCTCTCTATATCACTATGTGTGACCTCTCTATATCACTATGTGTGACCTCTCTATATCACTATGTGTGACCTCTCTATATCACTATGTGTGACCTCTCTATATCACTGTGTGTGACCCCTCTATATCACTATGTGTGACCCCTCTCTATATCACTATGTGTGACCCCTCTCTATATCACTATGTGTGACCTCTCTATATCACTATGTGTGACCTCTCTATATCACTATGTGTGACCCCTCTCTATATCACTATGTGTGACCCCTCTCTATATCACTATGTGTGACCCCTCTCTATATCACTATGTGTGACCCCTCTCTATATCAATATTTGTGACCTCTCTCTATATCACTATGTGTGACCCCTCTCTATATCACTATGTGTGACCCCTCTCTATATCACTATGTGTGACCTCTCTCTATATCACTATGTGTGACCCCTCTATATTACTATGTGTGACCCCTCTCTATATCACTATGTCTGACCCCTGTATATCACTATGTGTGACCCCTCTATATCACTATGTGTGACCTCTCTATATCACTATGTGTGACCCCTCTCTATATCACTATGTGTGACCCCTCTCTATATCACTATGTGTGACCCCTCTCTATATCACTATGTGTGACCCCTCTCTATATCACTATGTGTGACCTCTCTCTATATCACTATGTGTGACCTCTCTCTATATCACTATGTGTGACCCCTTCTCTATATCACTATGTGTGACCCCTCTATATCACTATGTGTGACCCCTCTCTATATCACTATGTGTGACCCCCCTCTATATCACTATGTGTGACCTCTCTATATCACTATGTGTGACCTCTCTATATCACTATGTGTGACCCCTCTCTCTATATCACTATGTGTGACCCCTCTCTATATCACTATGTGTGACCCCTCTCTATCACTATGTGTGACCCCTCTATATCACTATGTGTGACCCCTCTCTATATCACTATGTGTGACCTCTCTATATCACTATGTGTGACCTCTCTATATCACTATGTGTGACCCCTCTCTCTATATCACTATGTGTGACCCCTCTCTATATCACTATGTGTGACCCCTCTCTATCACTATGTGTGACCCCTCTATATCTCTATGTGTGACCCCTCTCTATATCACTATGTGTGACCCCTCTCTATATCACTATGTGTGACCTCTCTATATCACTATGTGTGACCTCTCTCTATATCACTATGTGTGACCTCTCTCTATATCACTATGTGTGACCTCTCTATATCACTATGTGTGACCCCTCTCTATATCACTATGTGTGACCCCTCTCTATATCACTATGTGTGACCCCTCTGTATATCACCATGTGTGACCTCTCTATATCACTATGTGTGACCTCTCTATATCACTATGTGTGACCCCTCTCTATATCACTATGTGTGACCCCTCTATATCACTATGTGTGACCCCTCTCTAAATCACTATGTGTGACCTCTCTATATCACTATGTGTGACCTCTCTCTATATCACTATGTGTGACCCCTCTCTAAATCACTATGTGTGACTCCTCTATATCACTATGTGTGACCCCTCTATATCACTATGTGTGACCTCTCTATATCACTATGTGTGACCTCTCTATATCACTGTGTGACCCCTCTCTATATCACTATGTGTGACCTCTCTATATGACTATGTGTGACCCCTCTCTATATCACTATGTGTGACCCCTCTCTATATCACTATGTGTGACCCCTCTCTATATCACTATGTGTGACCCCTCTCTATATCACTATGTGTGACCCCTCTCTATATCACTATGTGTGACCCCTCTCTATATCACTATGTGTGACCCCTCTCTATATCACTATGTGTGACCCCTCTCTATATCACTATGTCTGACCCCTGTATATCACTATGTGTGACCCCTCTCTATATCACTATGTGTGACCTCTCTCTATATCACTATGTGTGACCCCTCTCTATATCACTATGTGTGACCCCTCTATATCACTATGTGTAACCCCCTCTCTATATCACTATGTGTGACCCCTCTCTATATCACTATGTGTGACCTCTCTATATCACTATGTGTGACCCCTCTATATCACTATGTGTAACCCCCTCTCTATATCACTATGTGTGACCCCTCTCTATATCACTATGTGTGACCCCTCTCTATATCACTATGTGTGACCTCTCTCTATATCACTATGTGTGACCCCTCTATATCACTATGTGTGACCCCTCTCTATATCACTATGTCTGACCCCTGTATATCACTATGTGTGACCCCTCTATATCACTATGTGTGACCTCTCTATATCACTATGTGTGACCCCTCTCTATATCACTGTGTGACCTCTCTATATCACTATGTGTGACCCCTCTCTATATCACTATGTGTGACCCCTCTCTATATCACTATGTGTGACCCCTCTCTATATCACTATGTGTGACCCCTCTCTATATCACTATGTGTGACCCCTGTATATCACTATGTGTGACCCCTCTATATCACTATGTGTGACCCCCCTCTATATCACTATGTGTGACCCCTCTCTATATCACTATGTGTGACCCCTCTCTATATCACTATGTGTGACCTCTCTATATCACTATGTGTGACCTCTCTCTATATCACTATGTGTGACCCCTCTATATCACTATGTGTGACCCCTCTCTAAATCACTATGTGTGACCTCTCTATATCACTATGTGTGACCCCTCTCTAAATCACTATGTGTGACCCCTCTATATCACTATGTGTGACCCCTCTATATCACTATGTGTGACCTCTCTATATCACTATGTGTGACCTCTCTATATCACTATGTGTGACCTCTCTATATCACTATGTGTGACCCCCCTCTATATCACTATGTGTGACCTCTCTATATCACTATGTGTGACCCCTCTCTATATCACTATGTGTGACCTCTCTATATCACTATGTGTGACCCCTCTCTATATCACTATGTGTGACCCCTCTCTATATCACTATGTGTGACCTCTCTCTATATCACTATGTGTGACCCCTCTATATCACTATGTGTGACCCCTCTCTATATCACTATGTGTGACCCCTCTCTATATCACTATGTGTGACCCCTCTATATCACTATGTGTGACCCCTCTCTATATCACTATGTCTGACCCCTGTATATCACTATGTGTGACCCCTCTCTATATCACTATGTGTGACCTCTCTATATCACTATGTGTGACCCCTCTCTATATCACTATGTGTGACCCCTCTCTATATCACTATGTGTGACCCCTCTCTATATCACTATGTGTGACCCCTCTATATCACTATATGTGACCCCCTGTATATCACTATGTGTGACCTCTCTATATCACTATGTGTGACCCCTCTATATCACTATGTGTGACCCCCCTCTATATCACTATGTGTAACCTCTCTCTATATCACTATGTGTGACCTCTCTCTATATCACTATGTGTGACCCCTCTATATCACTATGTGTAACCCCCTCTCTATATCACTATGTGTGACCCCTCTCTATATCACTATGTGTGACCCCTCTATATCACTATGTGTAACCCCCTCTCTATATCACTATGTGTGACCCCTCTCTATATCACTATGTGTGACCCCTCTCTATATCACTATGTGTGACCCCTCTCTATATCACTATGTGTGACCTCTCTCTATATCACTATGTGTGACCCCTCTATATCACTATGTGTGACCCCTCTCTATATCACTATGTCTGACCCCTGTATATCACTATGTGTGACCCCTCTATATCACTATGTGTGACCTCTCTATATCACTATGTGTGACCCCTCTCTATATCACTATGTGTGACCCCTCTCTATATCACTATGTGTGACCCCTCTCTATATCACTATGTGTGACCTCTCTCTATATCACTGTGTGACCCCTCTCTATATCACTATGTGTGACCCCTGTATATCACTATGTGTGACCCCTCTCTATATCACTATGTGTGACCTCTCTCTATATCACTATGTGTGACCCCTCTCTATATCACTATGTGTGACCCCTCTCTATATCACTATGTGTGACCTCTCTCTATATCACTGTGTGACCCCTCTCTATATCACTATGTGTGACCCCTGTATATCACTATGTGTGACCCCTCTCTATATCACTATGTGTGACCTCTCTCTATATCACTATGTCTGACCCCTCTCTATATCACTATGTGTGACCCCTCTCTATATCACTATGTGTGACCCCTCTCTATATCACTATGTCTGACCCCTGTATATCACTATGTGTGACCCCTCTATATCACTATGTGTGACCTCTGTATATCACTATGTGTGACCCCTCTCTATATCACTATGTCTGACCCCTGTATATCACTATGTGTGACCCCTCTATATCACTATGTGTGACCCCTCTCTATATCACTATGTGTGACCCCTGTATATCACTATGTGTGACCCCTCTATATCACTATGTGTGACCCCTCTCTATATCACTATGTGTGACCCCTCTATATCACTATGTGTGACCTCTATATCACTATGTGTGACCCCCTGTATATCTCTATGTGTGACCTCTCTATATCACTATGTGTGACCCCCTGTATATCTCTATGTGTGACCTCTCTATATCACTATGTGTGACCTCTATATCACTATGTGTGACCCCTCTCTATATCACTATGTGTGACCTCTCTATATCACTATGTGTGACCCCCCTCTCTATATCACTATGTGTGACCCCTCTCTATATCACTATGTGTGACCCCTCTCTATATCACTATGTGTGACCCCTCTATATCACTATGTGTGACCCCTCTCTCTATATCACTATGTGTGACCTCTCTATATCACTATGTGTGACCTCTCTATATCACTATGTGTGACCCCCCTCTATATCACTATGTGTGACCTCTCTATATCACTATGTGTGACCCCTCTCTATATCACTATGTGTGACCTCTCTATATCACTATGTGTGACCCCTCTCTATATCACTATGTGTGACCCCTCTCTATATCACTATGTGTGACCTCTCTCTATATCACTATGTGTGACCCCTCTATATCACTATGTGTGACCCCTCTCTATATCACTATGTGTGACCCCTCTCTATATCACTATGTGTGACCCCTCTATATCACTATGTGTGACCTCTCTATATCACTATGTGTGACCCCCCTATATATCACTATGTGTGACCCCTCTCTATATCACTGTGTGTGACCCCTCTCTATATCACTATGTGTGACCTCTCTATATCACTATGTGTGACCCCTCTATATCACTATGTGTGACCCCTCTTTATATCACTATGTGTAACCTCTCTATATCACTATGTGTGACCCCTCTCTATATCACTATGTGTGACCCCTCTCTATATCACTATGTGTGACCTCTCTCTATATCACTATGTGTGACCCCTCTCTATATCACTATGTGTGACCCCTCTATATCACTATGTGTGACCCCTCTATATCACTATGTGTGACCCCTCTCTATATCACTATGTGTGACCTCTCTATATCACTATGTGTGACCCCTCTCTATATCACTATGTGTGACCTCTCTATATCACTATGTGTGACCCCTCTCTATATCACTATGTGTGACCCCTCTCTATATCACTATGTGTGACCCCTCTCTATATCACTATGTGTGACCCCTCTATATCACTATGTGTGACCTCTCTATATCACTATGTGTGACCCCTCTCTATATCACTGTGTGACCTCTCTATATCACTATGTGTGACCCCTCTCTATATCACTATGTGTGACCCCTCTCTATATCACTATGTGTGACCTCTCTCTATATCACTGTGTGACCCCTCTCTATATCACTATGTGTGACCCCTGTATATCACTATGTGTGACCCCTCTCTATATCACTATGTGTGACCTCTCTCTATATCACTATGTGTGACCCCTCTCTATATCACTATGTGTGACCCCTCTCTATATCACTATGTGTGACCTCTCTCTATATCACTGTGTGACCCCTCTCTATATCACTATGTGTGACCCCTGTATATCACTATGTGTGACCCCTCTCTATATCACTATGTGTGACCTCTCTCTATATCACTATGTGTGACCCCTCTCTATATCACTATGTGTGACCCTCTCTATATCACTATGTGTGACCCCTCTCTATATCACTATGTGTGACCCCTCTATATCACTATGTGTGACCGCTCTCTATATCACTATGTGTGACCCCTCTCTATATCACTATGTGTGACCCCTCTCTATATCACTATGTGTGACCCCTCTCTATATCACTATGTGTGACCCCTCTCTATATCACTATGTGTGACCCCTCTCTATATCACTATGTGTGACCCCTCTCTATATCACTATGTGTGACCCCTCTCTATATCACTATGTGTGACCCTCTCTATATCACTATGTGTGACCCCTCTCTATATCACTATGTGTGACCCCTCTATATCACTATGTGTGACCCCTCTCTATATCACTGTGTGTGACCCTCTCTATATCACTATGTGTGACCCCTCTCTATATCACTATGTGTGACCCCTCTCTATATCACTATGTGTGACCCCTCTCTATATCACTATGTGTGACCCTCTCTATATCACTATGTGTGACCCCTCTCTATATCACTATGTGTGACCCCTCTCTATATCACTATGTGTGACCCTCTCTATATCACTATGTGTGACCCCTCTCTATATCACTATGTGTGACCCTCTCTATATCACTATGTGTGACCCCTCTCTATATCACTATGTGTGACCCTCTCTATATCACTATGTGTGACCCCTCTCTATATCACTATGTGTGACCCCTCTCTATATCACTATGTGTGACCCCTCTCTATATCACTATGTGTGACCTCTCTATATCACTATGTGTGACCCCTCTCTATATCACTATGTGTGACCCTCTCTATATCACTATGTGTGACCCCTCTCTATATCACTATGTGTGACCCCTCTCTATATCACTATGTGTGACCCCTCTATATCACTATGTGTGACCCCTCTCTATATCACTATGTGTGACCCCTCTCTATATCACTATGTGTGACCTCTCTATATCACTATGTGTGACCCCTCTCTCTATATCACTATGTGTGACCTCTCTCTATATCACTATGTGTGACCTCTCTATATCACTATGTGTGACCCCTCTCTATATCACTATGTGTGACCCCTCTCTATATCACTATGTGTGACCCCTCTGTATATCACCATGTGTGACCTCTCTATATCACTATGTGTGACCTCTCTATATCACTATGTGTGACCCCTCTCTATATCACTATGTGTGACCCCCTCTATATCACTATGTGTGACCCCTCTCTAAATCACTATGTGTGACCTCTCTATATCACTATGTGTGACCTCTCTCTATATCACTATGTGTGACCCCTCTCTAAATCACTATGTGTGACTCCTCTATATCACTATGTGTGACCCCTCTATATCACTATGTGTGACCTCTCTATATCACTATGTGTGACCTCTCTATATCACTGTGTGACCCCTCTCTATATCACTATGTGTGACCTCTCTATATGACTATGTGTGACCCCTCTCTATATCACTATGTGTGACCCCTCTCTATATCACTATGTGTGACCCCTCTCTATATCACTATGTGTGACCCCTCTCTATATCACTATGTGTGACCCCTCTCTATATCACTATGTGTGACCTCTCTCTATATCACTATGTGTGACCCCTCTCTATATCACTATGTGTGACCTCTCTATATGACTGTGTGACCCCTCTCTATATCACTATGTGTGACCCCTCTCTATATCACTATGTGTGACCCCTCTCTATATCACTATGTGTGACCCCTCTCTATATCACTATGTGTGACCCCTCTCTATATCACTATGTGTGACCCCTCTCTATATCACTATGTCTGACCCCTGTATATCACTATGTGTGACCCCTCTCTATATCACTATGTGTGACCTCTCTCTATATCACTATGTGTGACCCCTCTCTATATCACTATGTGTGACCCCTCTATATCACTATGTGTAACCCCCTCTCTATATCACTATGTGTGACCCCTCTCTATATCACTATGTGTGACCTCTCTATATCACTATGTGTGACCCCTCTATATCACTATGTGTAACCCCCTCTCTATATCACTATGTGTGACCCCTCTCTATATCACTATGTGTGACCCCTCTCTATATCACTATGTGTGACCTCTCTCTATATCACTATGTGTGACCCCTCTATATCACTATGTGTGACCCCTCTCTATATCACTATGTCTGACCCCTGTATATCACTATGTGTGACCCCTCTATATCACTATGTGTGACCTCTCTATATCACTATGTGTGACCCCTCTCTATATCACTGTGTGACCTCTCTATATCACTATGTGTGACCCCTCTCTATATCACTATGTGTGACCCCTCTCTATATCACTATGTGTGACCCCTCTCTATATCACTATGTGTGACCCCTCTCTATATCACTATGTGTGACCCCTGTATATCACTATGTGTGACCCCTCTATATCACTATGTGTGACCCCCCTCTATATCACTATGTGTGACCCCTCTCTATATCACTATGTGTGACCCCTCTCTATATCACTATGTGTGACCTCTCTATATCACTATGTGTGACCTCTCTCTATATCACTATGTGTGACCCCTCTATATCACTATGTGTGACCCCTCTCTAAATCACTATGTGTGACCTCTCTATATCACTATGTGTGACCCCTCTCTAAATCACTATGTGTGACCCCTCTATATCACTATGTGTGACCCCTCTATATCACTATGTGTGACCTCTCTATATCACTATGTGTGACCTCTCTATATCACTATGTGTGACCTCTCTATATCACTATGTGTGACCCCCCTCTATATCACTATGTGTGACCTCTCTATATCACTATGTGTGACCCCTCTCTATATCACTATGTGTGACCTCTCTATATCACTATGTGTGACCCCTCTCTATATCACTATGTGTGACCCCTCTCTATATCACTATGTGTGACCTCTCTCTATATCACTATGTGTGACCCCTCTATATCACTATGTGTGACCCCTCTCTATATCACTATGTGTGACCCCTCTCTATATCACTATGTGTGACCCCTCTATATCACTATGTGTGACCCCTCTCTATATCACTATGTCTGACCCCTGTATATCACTATGTGTGACCCCTCTCTATATCACTATGTGTGACCTCTCTATATCACTATGTGTGACCCCTCTCTATATCACTATGTGTGACCCCTCTCTATATCACTATGTGTGACCCCTCTCTATATCACTATGTGTGACCCCTCTATATCACTATATGTGACCCCCTGTATATCACTATGTGTGACCTCTCTATATCACTATGTGTGACCCCTCTATATCACTATGTGTGACCCCCCTCTATATCACTATGTGTAACCTCTCTCTATATCACTATGTGTGACCTCTCTCTATATCACTATGTGTGACCCCTCTATATCACTATGTGTAACCCCCTCTCTATATCACTATGTGTGACCCCTCTCTATATCACTATGTGTGACCCCTCTATATCACTATGTGTAACCCCCTCTCTATATCACTATGTGTGACCCCTCTCTATATCACTATGTGTGACCCCTCTCTATATCACTATGTGTGACCCCTCTCTATATCACTATGTGTGACCTCTCTCTATATCACTATGTGTGACCCCTCTATATCACTATGTGTGACCCCTCTCTATATCACTATGTCTGACCCCTGTATATCACTATGTGTGACCCCTCTATATCACTATGTGTGACCTCTCTATATCACTATGTGTGACCCCTCTCTATATCACTATGTGTGACCCCTCTCTATATCACTATGTGTGACCCCTCTCTATATCACTATGTGTGACCTCTCTCTATATCACTGTGTGACCCCTCTCTATATCACTATGTGTGACCCCTGTATATCACTATGTGTGACCCCTCTCTATATCACTATGTGTGACCTCTCTCTATATCACTATGTGTGACCCCTCTCTATATCACTATGTGTGACCCCTCTCTATATCACTATGTGTGACCTCTCTCTATATCACTGTGTGACCCCTCTCTATATCACTATGTGTGACCCCTGTATATCACTATGTGTGACCCCTCTCTATATCACTATGTGTGACCTCTCTCTATATCACTATGTCTGACCCCTCTCTATATCACTATGTGTGACCCCTCTCTATATCACTATGTGTGACCCCTCTCTATATCACTATGTCTGACCCCTGTATATCACTATGTGTGACCCCTCTATATCACTATGTGTGACCTCTGTATATCACTATGTGTGACCCCTCTCTATATCACTATGTCTGACCCCTGTATATCACTATGTGTGACCCCTCTATATCACTATGTGTGACCCCTCTCTATATCACTATGTGTGACCCCTGTATATCACTATGTGTGACCCCTCTATATCACTATGTGTGACCCCTCTCTATATCACTATGTGTGACCCCTCTATATCACTATGTGTGACCTCTATATCACTATGTGTGACCCCCTGTATATCTCTATGTGTGACCTCTCTATATCACTATGTGTGACCCCCTGTATATCTCTATGTGTGACCTCTCTATATCACTATGTGTGACCTCTATATCACTATGTGTGACCCCTCTCTATATCACTATGTGTGACCTCTCTATATCACTATGTGTGACCCCCCTCTCTATATCACTATGTGTGACCCCTCTCTATATCACTATGTGTGACCCCTCTCTATATCACTATGTGTGACCCCTCTATATCACTATGTGTGACCCCTCTCTCTATATCACTATGTGTGACCTCTCTATATCACTATGTGTGACCTCTCTATATCACTATGTGTGACCCCCCTCTATATCACTATGTGTGACCTCTCTATATCACTATGTGTGACCCCTCTCTATATCACTATGTGTGACCTCTCTATATCACTATGTGTGACCCCTCTCTATATCACTATGTGTGACCCCTCTCTATATCACTATGTGTGACCCCTCTCTATATCACTATGTATGACCTCTCTCTATATCACTATGTGTGACCCCTCTATATCACTATGTGTGACCCCTCTCTATATCACTATGTGTGACCCCTCTCTATATCACTATGTGTGACCCCTCTATATCACTATGTGTGACCTCTCTATATCACTATGTGTGACCCCCCTATATATCACTATGTGTGACCCCTCTCTATATCACTGTGTGTGACCCCTCTCTATATCACTATGTGTGACCTCTCTATATCACTATGTGTGACCCCTCTATATCACTATGTGTGACCCCTCTTTATATCACTATGTGTAACCTCTCTATATCACTATGTGTGACCCCTCTCTATATCACTATGTGTGACCCCTCTCTATATCACTATGTGTGACCTCTCTCTATATCACTATGTGTGACCCCTCTCTATATCACTATGTGTGACCCCTCTATATCACTATGTGTGACCCCTCTATATCACTATGTGTGACCCCTCTCTATATCACTATGTGTGACCTCTCTATATCACTATGTGTGACCCCTCTCTATATCACTATGTGTGACCTCTCTATATCACTATGTGTGACCCCTCTCTATATCACTATGTGTGACCCCTCTCTATATCACTATGTGTGACCCCTCTCTATATCACTATGTGTGACCCCTCTATATCACTATGTGTGACCTCTCTATATCACTATGTGTGACCCCTCTCTATATCACTGTGTGACCTCTCTATATCACTATGTGTGACCCCTCTCTATATCACTATGTGTGACCCCTCTCTATATCACTATGTGTGACCTCTCTCTATATCACTGTGTGACCCCTCTCTATATCACTATGTGTGACCCCTGTATATCACTATGTGTGACCCCTCTCTATATCACTATGTGTGACCTCTCTCTATATCACTATGTGTGACCCCTCTCTATATCACTATGTGTGACCCCTCTCTATATCACTATGTGTGACCTCTCTCTATATCACTGTGTGACCCCTCTCTATATCACTATGTGTGACCCCTGTATATCACTATGTGTGACCCCTCTCTATATCACTATGTGTGACCTCTCTCTATATCACTATGTGTGACCCCTCTCTATATCACTATGTGTGACCTCTGTATATCACTATGTGTGACCCCTCTCTATATCACTATGTCTGACCCCTGTATATCACTATGTGTGACCCCTCTATATCACTATGTGTGACCCCTCTCTATATCACTATGTGTGACCCCTGTATATCACTATGTGTGACCCCTCTATATCACTATGTGTGACCCCTCTCTATATCACTATGTGTGACCCCTCTCTATATCACTATGTGTGACCTCTCTCTATATCACTATGTGTGACCCCTCTCTATATTACTATGTGTGACCCCTCTATATCACTATGTGTGACCCCTCTCTATATTACTATGTGTGACCCCTCTATATCACTATGTGTGACCCCTCTCTATATCACTATGTGTGACCCCTCTATATCACTATGTGTGACCCCTCTCTATATCACTATGTGTGACCCCCTGTATATCACTATGTGTGACCCCTCTCTATATCACTATGTGTGACCCCTCTATATCACTATGTGTGACCCCTCTCTATATCACTATGTGTGACCTCTCTATATCACTATGTGTGACCCCTCTCTATATCACTATGTGTGACCCCTCTCTATATCACTATGTGTGACCCCCCTCTATATCACTATGTGTGACCTCTCTCTATATCACTATGTGTGACCCCTCTATATCACTATGGCTGACCCCTCTATATCACTATGTGTAACCCCTCTCTATATCACTATGTGTGACCCCTCTCTATATCACTATGTGTGACCTCTCTATATCACTATGTGTGACCCCTCTCTATATCACTATGTGTGACCTCTCTATATCACTATGTGTGACCCCTCTCTATATCACTATGTGTGACCTCTCTATATCACTATGTGTGACCCCTCTCTATATCACTATGTGTGACCCCTCTCTATATCACTATGTGTGACCTCTCTATATCACTATGTGTGACCTCTCTATATCACTATGTGTGACCCCTCTCTATATCACTATGTGTGACCCCTCTCTATATCACTATGTGTGACCCCCCTCTATATCACTATGTGTAACCTCTCTCTATATCACTATGTGTGACCCCTCTATATCACTATGTGTGACCTCTCTATATCACTATGTGTGACCTCTCTCTATATCACTATGTGTAACCTCTCTCTATATCACTATGTGTGACCTCTCTATATCACTGTGTGACCTCTCTCTATATCACTATGTGTGACCCCTCTCTATATCACTATGTGTGACCTCTCTATATCACTATGTGTGACCCCTCTCTATATCACTATGTGTGACCCCTCTCTATATCACTATGTGTGACCCCTCTCTATATCACTATGTGTGACCCCTCTCTATATCACTGTGTGTGACCTCTCTATATCACTATGTGTGACCCCTCTCTCTATCACTATGTGTGACCCCTCTATATCACTATGTGTGACCCCTCTCTATATCACTATGTGTGACCTCTCTATATCACTATATGTGACCCCTCTCTATATCACTATGTGTGACCTCTCTATATCACTATGTGTGACCCCTCTCTATATCACTATGTGTGACCCCTCTCTATATCACTATGTGTGACCCCTCTCTATATCACTATGTGTGACCCCTCTCTATATCACTATGTGTGACCCCTCTCTATATCACTGTGTGTGACCTCTCTATATCACTATGTGTGACCCCTCTCTCTATCACTATGTGTGACCCCTCTCTATATCACTATGTGTGACCTCTCTATATCACTATGTGTGACCTCTCTATATCACTATGTGTGACCCCTCTCTATATCACTATGTGTGACCCCTCTATATCACTATGTGTGACCCCTCTCTATATCACTATGTGTGACCCCTCTATATCACTATGTGTGACCTCTCTCTATATCACTATGTGTGACCCCTCTCTATATCACTATGTGTGACCCCTCTCTATATCACTATGTGTGACCTCTCTCTATATCACTATGTGTGACCCCTCTATATCACTATGTGTAACCCCTTCTCTATATCACTATGTGTGACCCCTCTCTATATCACTATGTGTGACCTCTCTATATCACTATGTGTGACCTCTCTCCCTATATCACTATGTGTGACCCCTCTCTATATCACTATGTGTGACCTCTCTATATCACTATGTGTGTCCCCTCTCTATATCACTATGTGTGACCCCTCTCTATATCACTATGTGTGACCCCTCTCTATATCACTATGTGTGACCTCTCTATATCACTATGTGTGACCCCTCTCTATATCACTATGTGTGACCTCTCTATATCACAATGTGTGACCTCTCTATATCACTATGTGTGACCCCTCTCTATATCACTATGTGTGACCCCTCTCTATATCACTATGTGTGACCCCTCTCTATATCACTATGTGTGACCCCTCTCTATATCACTATGTGTGACCTCTCTATATCACTATGTGTGACCTCTCTATATCACTATGTGTGACCCCTCTCTATATCACTATGTGTGACCCCTCTATATCACTATGTGTGACCCCTCTCTATATCACTATGTGTGACCTCTCTCTATATCACTATGTGTGACCTCTCTCTATATCACTATGTGTGACCCCTCTATATCACTATGTGTGACCCCCCTATATCACTATGTGTGACCCCTCTATATCACTGTGTGTGACCCCTCTATATCACTATGTGTGACCCCTCTCTATATCACTATGTGTGACCCCTGTATATCACTATGTGTGACCTCTCTATATCACTGTGTGTGACCCCTCTATATCACTATGTGTGACCCCTCTCTATATCACTATGTGTGACCTCTCTCTATATCACTATGTGTGACCTCTCTATATCACTATGTGTGACCCCTCTCTATATCACTATGTGTGACCTCTCTCTATATCACTATGTGTGACCTCTCTATATCACTATGTGTGACCTCTCTATATCACTATGTGTGACCCCTGTATATCACTATGTCTGACCCCTCTCTATATCACTATGTGTGACCCCTCTCTCTATATCACTATGTGTGACCCCTTTCTATATCACTATGTGTGACCTCTCTATATCACTATGTGTGACCCCTGTATATCACTATGTGTGACCCCTCTCTATATCACTATGTGTGACCCCTCTCTATATCACTATGTGTGACCCCCTGTATATCACTATGGCTGACCTGTATATTACAGGGATCTGGCAGTGTTAGCAGTGTGTCTTTGTGTATGGTGAATATTGGTTAGAAACATAGAAGATGTCAGCAGGAAAAGACCACCTGCTCCATCTAGTCTAGTTGTGAGTAGTTCAGGACATGGAGGCTGGAGACTGGCTGCACCCACTGCACACAGGAGAAGCTGCTGTATATACAGTATATATTCCCTCAGATCATGTAGGACAATAGAGAGAAGCTGCTGAGCCGGTGTGATAGATATCTCCCCTGGTATATGACCGGCCATTTATCAAGGAGCAGGAGTCCGAGTCGGGAGTTGGAGTTGGTTCTGATAAAATTCAGGAGTCGGAGTTGGAGTCAGAGCTGCGTCTTACCGACTCCACAGCCCTGCCGACCGTAGACAGCAAGTTCCTTGCGAGGTGGCAGGGCCCCTACGAAATTCTGGAGAAAGTAAACAACGTAAACTACAAGGTACATCAGCCTGGTCGGCGGAAACCACAGCAGATCTACCATGTCAATTTACTGAAGCCATGGAAGGATAGAGAGACTTGTGTTGGGAGTTGCCCACAGTGGGTATGTTTAGGGGAGGGGAAGCTAGCACCTCCGACTGCTTCAGGGGAAGCAGCTGCCAGAGTACGTGTTGCTGACAGCCTTTCACCGAAACAGGCTCAGGAGGCCAAGGAGTTCATTAGCCGGAACACGGACGTGTTCTCTGACCTCCCTGGGCGTACTTCTGTAATCCAACATGACATTGTCACTCGGCGCCAAGCCATCGCAGAGGAAGTATTGTTGATGCTGCAGCTGGACGTGATTGAAGAGTCTAAGAGTGAGTGGGCCAGACCGATAGTATTAATACCCAAACCGGATGGGACTCTCTAAAGACCGGAGACCGGAGGTCTCTAAATTTGACCCATATCCTATTTCCCGGGTGTTAATTGAGCGTTTATGACAGGCCAGGTACTTTTCTACCTTGGACCTTACCAAAGGGTACTGGCAAGTGTCCTGGATGGAGGCTGCCAAGGAGAAAACGGCCTTTGTCACACCTGAGGGGCTATATCAGTATAAGGTGTTACCTTTTGGTCTGCATGGTGCTCCGGCCACGTTCCAGCGTTTAATGGGTTCTTCGTCCACATTGTCAGTATGCCTCGGCGTACCTTGACGATATTGTCATTTTCAGTACTGACTGGGAGAGTCATCTAGCGAAGGTACAGGCCGTACTAGACTCACCCCGTAGGGCGGGACTAACGGCTAACCCAAAGAAATGTGCCATAGGGTTAGAGGAGGCCCGATACTTAGGCTATGTCATTGGGCGCGGAGTCATCATACCCCAGATGAATAAGGTAGAGGCGATACAGGGTTGGCCATAGGGGAATGCAGATGCCCTGAACCTTGTGTGGGACGTCCGTTACTGCCTAAAAGGCCGAGCTGGGACTGTACACTGATGTGTGATGGCAGCAGGAAGGTAATGCTGGATTTTTGTTCCATTTGTTTTAGTTGTGTGAATGAACACTGAGATTTAAACTGCGACTGCTACCTGGCTATACCTGAGCGACTCCCCCACAAAATATATATATTATTAGCTGGCTGTGTATATGGCTATGTGTATAGGAACCAGCATTGTTATGCCAAGTGTTCAGCCTTAAACATCCCCAATAGTGTCACCATTGGAGGATACAGTTGTTGTTGTCCTCACATGTCCAACAGCCACACAATGTCACAGCAACATTGACCATGCAGCGATCTAATACAATATCTGCTCCCTCTTGTCTTGGCCACAAGGCAGCAGGAGCAAGTTCTTGGGAGCAGGGAAAGGTAATACCCCCTATACATGCGCTTTAAATGGATTCCCCTAAAACATCAACCTCTAAAAACACTGGATCTGAACCCCTCTAATCTTCATCGTCTAACTAGTGATAATGGAATGTCTAACGTATCATCAATATGAAAAACAGAACAAAAATAACTGATTAAATGGTCAGCGGCCACGTTATCTCTATCAGTATAGTTATTGTCCCCATCAGAAATCATACAGGGCGCGTTGCACACAAATAATGCACTGTGTGGACTGGCCGCACTTTGTTGAATTGCCGCACTCTGTAGACTGGCCGCACTCTGTAGAATAGCCGCACTGTGTATACTGGCCGCACTGTGTAGACTGGCCGCACTCTGTATACTGGCCGCACTCTGTAGACTGGCCGCACTCTGTAGACTGGCCGCACTGTGTAGACTGGCCGCACTCTGTATACTGGCCGCACTCTGTAGACTGGCCGCACTTTGTTGAATAGCCGCACTCTGTAGACTGGCCGCACTCTGTAAAATAGCCGCACTCTGTAGAATAGCCGCACTCTGTAGACTGGCCGCACTGTGTAGACTGGCCGCACTTTGTTGAATTGCCGCACTCTGTAGACTGGCTGCACTGTGTAGACTGGCCGCACTGTGTATACTGGCCGCACTGTGTATACTGGCCGCACTCTGTATACTAGCCGCACTCTGTAGACTGGCCGCACTGTGTAGACTGGCCGCACTGTGTAGACTGGCCGCACTCTGTAGACTGGCCGCAGTGTGTATACTGGCCGCACTCTGTATACTGGCCGCACTATGTAGACTGGCCGCGCTCTGTAGACTGGCCGCACTCTGTAGACTGGCCGCAGTGTGTATACTGGCCGCACTCTGTAGACTAGCCGCACTCTGTATACTGGCCGCACTCTGTAGAATAGCCGCACTCTGTAGACTGGCCGCACTCTGTAGACTGGCCGCACTCTGTAGAATAGCTGCACTCTGTAGACTGGCCGCACTCTGTAGACTGGCCGCACTCTGTAGACTGGCCGCACTCTGTAGACTGGCCGCACTCTGTAGACTGGCCGCACTGTGTATACTGGCCGCACTCTGTAGACTGGCCGCACTCTGTAGACTGGCCGCACTCTGTAGACTGGCCGCACTGTGTATACTGGCTGCACTCTGTATACTGGCTGCACTCTGTATACTGGCCGCACTGTGTATACTGGCCGCACTCTGTAGACTGGCCGCACTCTGTATACTGGCCGCACTCTGTAGAATGGCCGCACTCTGTAGACTGGCCGCAGTGTGTATACTGGCCGCACTCTGTATACTGGCCGCACTCTTTAGACTGGCCGCACTCTGTAGAATAGCCGCACTCTGTAGACTGGCCGCACTCTGTAGACTGGCCGCACTCTGTAGAATAGCCGCACTCTGTAGACTGGCCGCAGTATGTATACTGGCAGCACTCTGTAGACTGGCCGCACTCTGTAGAATAGCTGCACTCTGTAGACTGGCCGCACTCTGTAGACTAGCCGCACTCTGTAGACTGGCCGCACTCTGTAGACTGGCCGCACTCTGTAGACTGGCCGCACTCTGTAGACTGGCCGCACTCTGTAGACTGGCCGCACTGTGTATACTGGCCGCACTATGTAGACTAGCCGCACTCTGTAGAATAGCCGCACTCTGTAGACTGGCCGCACTCTGTAGACTGGCCGCACTCTGTAGACTGGCCGCACTGTGTATACTGGCCGCACTGTGTATACTGGCCGCACTGTGTATACTGGCCGCACTCTGTATACTGGCCGCACTCTGTAGAATGGCCGCACTCTGTAGACTGGCCGCAGTGTGTATACTGGCCGCACTCTGTAGACTGGCCGCACTCTGTAGACTGGCCGCACTCTGTAGAATAGCCGCACTCTGTAGACTGGCCGCACTCTGTAGACTGGCCGCACTGTGTATACTGGCCGCACTCTGTATACTGGCCGCACTGTGTATACTGGCCGCACTGTGTATACTGGCCGCACTCTGTAGACTGGCCGCACTCTGTAGACTGGCCGCAGTGTGTATACTGGCCGCACTCTGTATACTGGCCGCACTCTTTAGACTGGCCGCACTCTGTAGAATAGCCGCACTCTGTAGACTGGCCGCACTCTGTAGACTGGCCGCACTCTGTAGACTGGCCGCACTCTGTAGACTGGCCGCACTCTGTAGACTGGCCGCACTCTGTAGACTGGCCGCACTCTGTAGACTGGCCGCACTCTGTAGACTGGCCGCACTCTGTAGAATAGCTGCACTGTGTATACTGGCCGCACTGTGTATACTGGCCGCACTCTGTAGAATGGCCGCACTCTGTAGACTGGCCGCACTGTGTATACTGGCCGCACTGTGTATACTGGCCGCACTGTGTATACTGGCCGCACTCTGTATACTGGCCGCACTCTGTAGAATGGCCGCACTCTGTAGACTGGCCGCAGTGTGTATACTGGCCGCACTCTGTATACTGGCCGCACTCTGTAGACTGGCCGCACTGTGTAGACTGGCCGCACTCTGTAGACTGGCCGCACTCTGTAGACTGGCCGCACTGTGTATACTGGCCGCACTCTGTATACTGGCCGCACTGTGTATACTGGCCGCACTGTGTATACTGGCCGCACTGTGTAGAATGGCCGCACTCTGTAGACTGGCCGCAGTGTGTATACTGGCCGCACTCTGTATACTGGCCGCACTCTTTAGACTGGCCGCACTCTGTAGAATAGCCGCACTCTGTAGACTGGCCGCACTCTGTAGACTGGCCGCACTCTGTAGACTGGCCGCACTCTGTAGACTGGCCGCACTCTGTAGAATAGCCGCACTCTGTAGACTGGCCGCACTCTGTAGACTGGCCGCACTCTGTAGACTGGCCGCACTCTGTAGACTGGCCGCACTCTGTAGACTGGCCGCACTCTGTAGACTGGCCGCACTCTGTAGAATAGCTGCACTCTGTAGACTGGCCGCAGTATGTAGACTGGCCGCAGTATGTAGACTGGCCGCAGTATGTAGACTGCCAGCACTCTTTAGACTGGCCGCACTCTGTAGACTGGCCGCACTCTGTAGAATAGCTGCACTCTGTAGACTGGCCGCAGTATGTAGACTGGCCGCACTCTTTAGACTGGCCGCACTGTGTAGACTGCCCGCACTCTTTAGACTGTCCGCACTCTGTAGACTGGCCGCACTGTGTAGACTGGCCGCACTCTTTAGACTGGCCGCACTGTGTAGACTGCCCGCACTCTTTAGACTGTCCGCACTCTTTAGACTGGCCGCACTGTGTATACTGGCCGCACTGTGTAGACTGCCCGCACTCTTTAGACTGTCCGCACTCTGTAGACTGGCCGCACTCTGTAGAATAGCCGCACTCTGTAGACTGGCCGCACTCTGTAGACTGGCCGCACTCTGTAGACTGGCCGCACTCTGTAGACTGGCCGCACTCTGTATACTGGCCGCACTCTGTAGACTGGCCGCACTCTGTAGACTGGCCGCACTCTGTAGACTGGCCGCACTCTGTAGATAACCAAACGCTTGTTCGGCTGACAACTATCCCATCCAATCCCCATAGACATGAATAATAATAGTAGTCAGGCATTTATGTGTTCTGGGAAATAAGCCAAACACCTCTGGCAGCTTATATCTTTAAGAACAATAAGAACGGCCACTATCTACAGTATATTAGCTCATCCTCCACAATCCTGTTATCTGCCCGGCTGCACATTATGTTTACAGCAGACGCTTTCTCTCCACTATTGTTCTACAGGGTGCGGCTACACTGACTCATTACTTTAGTAGACTCATTCATTTACATAATTTCTTTATCAATAGACATTGATGTCGTACATAGATATAGATATTATCCATATGTACAGTGTAAACCCATAGACATTGCTTATTTGGTTAGATGCCTTTAAGAAACTGAGTTCTTATAAAATCCTGGGCTGGATGTGCAGCCTGGAGGTTGTGATCCTGGGGTCATAAGAGGAACAGATCTCAGGGAGACGGCCAAAAATAACACTTCCAGCTGCTAGTTAAAGCGCTCAATGCAATGAAATCCTAGGTGCATTGCCCCCTGGGAAACATGAATATGCAAAAGAAGATCCTGTGGAGCCTCATTTAAGAGTCTCGAAACCCTGGACTAGCCAGATATCCCTCAGCGATCTGTTTCTCTTATTCCTGTATCCAAGCAGAACGCAAAACCCAAAACCCAGGACTAGCCAGATATCCCTCCGGGAAGGACCCAGCCAAGGGGCGGCTCCTGTTAGGAAACCACCAAATCCACCATATTAAGTGGCCCTATAAGTCAGTGTAATGACAAGGGAAAAGCCAAGGCTAAGTAACCATCCACATACATCTGCCCCGGGGTGCTGCCCCTCATCAGTGTGGAGTAGGACCTGGTGGGAGCAATTAGCTGTTGCAGGAAGCAGTGTATTCTCTACAGTCTTCCAATACTTATCAGTTGCTGTATGTGCTGCTGGAAATGGTGTATTCTCTAGCCTTGGTGTAAAGCTCATAAAGAAAATTGTAGAAGCAAAACTAAGCAACATTTTTTATTAGGACCTAAAGAAAAAATGTGTTTTACACCATAATAAGCTCAAATACAAAAGAGTTTGTCGGAGATGTCTGGAGCCTTTTAGTGTTTTGTGACCTAACTGTGAACAATAGTCCTTAAATAGCACCAGAACCATAGGAAAACATAGAATGTTATTCCCCCTGAAGCTCCTCCCTTCCAGATTCCTCTATATGATTCACAAAGGTTCTTCCCTCTATGACCTCTCCATTACCGGACCTGCCAAACAGGTAAATCCATAAAATCTTCCTCCATAGAAGAACAACATATTAATGCAATTCACTGGCACAGATATAGTCACTGTGGCCGGGATCTCCTCCCACAGCAGATCACTGGATTACTCCCCAGCCATCTCCCACTACGTCTACATTCTGATGAGAAGGAGATCTTGGATAGAATCTATAGCCGTGTCTTCTGAGAGCATCATCATGGCAGGTGAGTAATCGAGCATTTTCTCTGCCCTTGTTAGTAACCTTTATCCTGTACTTACAATAAGTCGCCAATAGAACTGTATGTTACATTTTGTCAATGTGCGTTATCCCCTTCTAGAGGAAACGTAGAGTAACTTCTCTGATCGTGGGATATTAGCTAACAGATTAGAGCCTTTTCATTGTGCGATGTTAGTTAGGATAGGATAAGGGTCTCTAACATGCAGTTCTATAGCTGTAGTAAAACTACAACTCTTAGCGTACCCTGGCAGAATCCTAACATGTAAATGTAGCTATGTCTAGTACTGCAGCTCCTCCCTGTAGAAGTGAATGGCGCTCAGCTGTAGTGCAGGAGCTTGTTCACATTACCCAGTGTGGCCGGATAGACACTAAAGGGGACATGTGTCCATTGTCCAGATGATCAAGATCCCAAGCATCAGACCCTCACTGGCCTATTCTAAGTGTCAAAAAGCCATCCCGACCTAACGTCTATTTATTGAAGGGAAAGTCACTATTTTTTTTTTTTGTTATTCAAAGCCTTTATTAATAAGCGGTATCATAACAGGGTACAGGAAAGGAAAAAGGGGGTGCAGGGTAGATCAAACATCATGGTACAGTTCAATATACACAAGATCAAACCTGCATAAAGCATAAAATATGTTCGTAGTAGCAAACATCAGGCGTATTTGTTTGAAATCATTCTACTTATTGATGATGAGAACTATAAGAAGAAAGAGAAGTGTCCTGGATAAGGACAGTGGATAGGGGTAACAAGAAGGAGATAGCAAAGGAAAAAGAGGGAAATGTCAGCATGTCTCCCAAAGAGAAGAAGGTAAATGTCGTGTATAAGTCTAAATAATAACTACACTTCCGACTACACGGGGACCCGGGGCGTCTGAGGAGCAGCCAAGGCCTTATATTGGGGTGTGTCCAGGAATGCAGCCCAGGGAAACCACAAGCGTGCTATAGGGACGGTCCTGTTATGGAAGTCAGCCCTCAGCTCCTCCATCCTCTGTAAGTATAGAACCTCTGCAAACCAGTCCGT
This sequence comes from Dendropsophus ebraccatus, assembly GCA_027789725.1. Lineage (NCBI taxonomy): Eukaryota > Metazoa > Chordata > Amphibia > Anura > Hylidae > Dendropsophus > Dendropsophus ebraccatus. Next base: position 1,444,847 of record JAQFWZ010000084.1, on the reverse strand, counting down.
CACAGTCGGGGGGTCCTCTGATCTCCATCTCCGGGGTATCACAGTTTTAGCGGCTAGTAGTAAAAACTTCAGAAGGGATTTCTTCAGCTTAGGGACTGGGCCTGGTATCATGAACAACAAGAGCGTGGAGGGGTCATTCGCTAGGCGAGTCCCTGTTATGGTCTGGATTATTGTGACCACTTCTGTCCAGAAGCTCTGCAGACGGTTACATCCCCACCAGATATGGGACATAGTTCCCCTAGCCACCCCACATCTCCAGCAGGTGTCAGGGACCAAAGGGTAGATCCTGTGCAGCAGGGCAGGCACTCTATACCATCTGGACAAAAGTTTGTAATTAGTCTCCTGAGCCCTGCTGGAGACGGAGGTTTTGTGGCACAGAAGAAAGGCCTTTTCCCAATCCTCAGGCGTGAATGTACGGTTGAGTTCTGTCTCCCACCCCGCTTGAAAGGTAGTCTTGAACGAGTCAGGGGGTGTGTTCAGCAAGGAGTATAACAATGATATCGTGTGGGTGGGGGGGACATTCTGTATGCAGAGGTCCTCAAACGGAGTTAGCTGTCTGTGTAGATGGAGGGACTGAGAGATTGTGCGGTAGAAATGTTGTAACTGGAGATATTGCCATTGTGTTCTGGGAGTTCTGTCTGGAACTGGGATAAGAGTATCATATGGAACTGAAAGTCACTATTTTTGATCCAAATCCCTTTGTTTCTTTTCCCACCTTAAATGGGTAACAGCAAGTTGACTGGTCTTAGAGACACAAGAAAAGCTTAGAGCAGTCGGAATATTCAGAGCCAGCTACTTCTAACCACGGGGTCTGAACACAACCAAAGCCTCTGTTTATAGCCACTCACAGCTATAGAAAGCGACACGTTCCTAACAGCTGAATAGTATTTGGTAACAGATTCAATTGGCATTGAGTCACCAAAATCCTAATTACCTTTTGTAACAATGGGTAAATATAAACCTGTACCATTATGCTATACTGTATGTACAAGCGTGAACAAATGGATCCTTCATGAAATTGAAGAGGTTTTCTGTACAATATATGTATATATTGCAGTGAGTGTGCGATGCCCCTGGCCCCTAGGGGCCACTCCGCAGTGTAGATGGTGCTAACAGGCAGGAACCGGTGCAGCTGTAGGGTGTAGCGTCACGGTGTAGGCACGAGGGTGATACAGCTGGAAACCGGGCTCCTGACCATGCGGGGATACTGGGCATGTGATTCTTCGTTGTCCTTAGTCAGGGCACCAATTATCACACCAATGCCAAGGTTCAGAAACAACGGTAGTTGTATATTTATTGTAACGGTGGTAACTAGTAGTAACAGTCTCTCTGGATGCAACCGGGAATAAGGCAGAGTAATGGGTGATGCTGCAATAGGCTGTGAGAGTAGCGTGCTGAATGATGGGAGTAGTAGTGAAACTGAAGATGAGATGCTGGGTGGAATGAGACTTGAATGAAATACTTGCTGTTGATGATTAGAGAGAATGATGAGAGGAATGACTAAAGAACGGCACCCAGATCTTGAGAAGAGATGAGAATCTTGAAGACTTGAGAATAGAACACAGCCAGGAACACTTCTTGTGGAACTGGAGCAGCAGAGCACACGTATCTCTCTCCTGACAGGGGAGAGAGAACACACACAGAACCTGTCCCCCTGATGGTGGAGAACAAGACTGAGGCAGAGAGGAAGTCACATGGTAACCCCAGCCATAGCTTGATGACCATTGGAGTTACCATGGAAGCAGGGGCAAGTCACGTGACATCCAGCCATTGCATCATCACACCATTAGGTATATACAGTAAAATATACATGAGAAGTACCATCCTTGAACACTGTGGGGTGACATAATACCCTTAGGCACTGATACCTGAATATACATACAAGAAAATGAATGGAATAGCAGACCTGAATACTGAGAAGGGTGACACAACACACGCAGTTTGCAGTGAACCATAGCTTTCCAGAACAGAACTGGTTATAATAACAGTGTGAGGATAAGAGGGCCTGTTCTGGGACACTGCATACCTCCCTACTAGAAATGAGCCGACCTCGGCGAACCACAAGTTGAGGTAGATGTGGACGAATGAACATAGAGGACCAGGACAACAAGACAAGAGGAAGGAATGTTAGTGTGAGTGAGTATGTAGATGTGTTTCCCACGCTCAAGGCACAGGTGACAAGAGAAAATATGAAGAGAAAGAAAACCCTAGTGGCAGGACTTCACCTAGGGGTGCCTAACGTATTCTGGTTACAGGTAGTTAGTGCGTGGACCATCTGACATGGAAGTCAGGACTACTTAACTGCTGGTGGGGGACCCTCAATATTCAAGCCAGTTAGACAGTAGGTTTGCAATGAAATGAGTTACCCTACTGGAAAGAAAACTGGGAAGACCTGTGTACTGCCTTGGGTGTCTGTGTGTCTTGGACACCTAAAAGAGAAAAGAACAAAATAACAAACGCAAACATACATGGGGCCCCTTACATACGGGTCAATCATACAACACAATTATCCAATAGGCCAAACACACGAAAAGGTATCCAAGGTGCAATATGTATGGACAAGTGTGAATGTTAGGTATGACTATGTGTGATAACTACTGTGTTGGGACAAGACAGAGGTGAACAAACACTGGAAACAAAAGGAAGGGAAATACAAAAGACAACAAAAAGTGCGAGGTCTTGAGGAGAATTAAATGACTTTTCTGCTTACTCAGAGGAAGAAAATATATATGACTCTGATACGAAAAATAACCTTTGACTGCTGAAGTGCAATAATAGACCTTGATAATCACATACTCATGAAAAGTGCTTTAGGAAGAACTGGGTAAGTGTCTCTGTTTGGTAGAGTCTCTTTAGGCAATATAGACCATCGTCCATGTAAAGGCTCTGGGACAGGCACTAGAAAACTTTTTGAGTCAATAAGTGTCCATCAGCACATAGCTGGATAAGGTAAGGAGCTTGGTCAGGAGGACCAGGTACATCTCTTATACGTTGCATATAAACTTTTTAAATCACACAGTGAACAAACATAACATAATAGCAAAAGTGTCAAACAAACTTAGTATGGCCCTCATGGGCTGAGCTCCAACCTGGAGCCTAATAAGAGGCAGAGGGGTCCCCAGCAGGCTTCTTCTTCTTCTGCCACGGGTAGCGGACGCATGGAGGGCCTGGAGCAGAAGTATCGCCAGAGGCAGTGGTGACCACGATGCTAGGGGTGACCGTGGTGATGGGGGAAATAATGGGAGCCACATGGTACGTGACTGTAGTGGTTGAACAGGCGGCTTTAGCCACAGCAGTGGGAGCAGTGGAGGTGGCCTCAGTAGTGGTGGAATCCGCAGCTCTGGAGGTAGCTTTTAGAGAGCTTAGGGGCTTGAAGTCTGGCCAGTCCTCATCCCAATCCTCCAAGGGGGTTGGCAGGAAGGGCCTTCGCACTGCCTTTTTAAGCCGGGTCACAGCTGCAGCCCAGAGACCTTTTGGGGACCCTATCAGGGTGTACTCAATGACCTCTCCAGGAGTAAGGTTGTTGAGGTAGGCTGGCTGGTAATCCCGCATCACTGCTCGTCTGTTGACCAGCACCAGCAGTCCGGTGTATGAGTCCTTCACCAGACCATAGCCCCGCTGCTTGTTAAATTTTGTGACAGTCCCCCTTCTCCTCTCCAGAAGAGCTGCACCTGGCCTGGGTCTTTCCAATTTGCGGATGAAGAGCCGCTCGGACGCGGCATTAGACTCCAGGTAGGGGGTATATGGATGACCCCAGAGTGGGGCGTAATCAGGATAGGGCACTGATGGTGGTGGTTCCGGCACTAGGCCGGCTTTGGCAGAGAAAGCATCACTGGCAGTAGTAGCCTCTGTGGACTGCCAGGCAATAGTGGAGGCTGCAGGCGCAATAGTAGCCATAGCAGGTGCAGCCTTAGTGGCGGGTAGAGAGAGAGAGCCCGCTGTATATCTTCCACTAGCTGCATTACTTTGGGCTCCCGGCCGAATACCCATTGTGGCAGGGGCGGAGAATCACGCCCTGGAGGCCGCCATAGGCCCGGAGATATTGGGCCCTTAAGGAAAGTCTTACCCCCGGGATCAGGATCTGGAGGTACCGGTGAAGACTCGTCCAGAATCCGGTCGTCCTCAGAGGAGAGGGACGGTCCGGTGGAGAAGGTTTACTTCGAGGAGCCGGAATGATCGAGGCTCGAGGGGCCGCTAAGGCTGGAAGAGGTCTCCTCACCTATGCCAGGGGAGCTTGGAGTAGAGGCCCGGCTTTGATCCCCGTCTTCGGACCGGACGGATCCCCAGCTGCTGTCACTATTCGAGGGCAGCGGAGACAGCAGGCATGCAGGATCGAACGCTGGCGAAGAGAGGGGAGGCTCCGGTAGCACGAGTACAGCAGTAGCAGGTGTGCACTCCTTGCAGGACGCCATCTTGCTGCACACTGGCGTGGTCTTGAGGACCTGGGAGGAGGCGGAGCGCAGAGGCTGAAGTTCTGGCCCAGTAATCTGCCCGGCAACAGTGACGTCATCTGGCACAGGCAGCCAATCCGGAGCAGTCAATGCAAAGTCTATGGCGCCGGGCGATTCCCGCGCTTCGGCTGCGTGGCGGTTAACCCCCTCCTCTCCGGGGTATGGCGCAGTTAGAAATTGAAGAAAACAGCGGCCATCTTGTGTACAGTCTAGGGCCCTGAGCGCCTCGATTACCCCCATGGTGATATGGCAAAGTCTTTCTGGGGATCGGTAGCGTACCTTTGGAATTGTTGACAGTCGGCACAACGTAGATCCAATCCTGTTCGTGACGCCAAAAATGCGATGCCCCTGGCCCCTAGGGGCCACTCCGCAGTGTGGATGGTGCTAACAGGCAGGAACCGGTGCAGCTGTAGGGTGTAGCGTTGTCACGGTTTAGGCACGAGGGTGACACAGCTGGAAACCGGGCTCCTGACCATGCGGGAATACTGGGCGTGCGATTCTTCGTTGTCCTTAGTCAGGGCACCAATGATCACACCAATGCCAAGGTTCAGAAACAACGGTAGTTGTATATTTATTGTAACGGTGCTAACTAGTAGTAACAGTCTCTCCGGATGCAACCGGGAATAAGGCAGACTTGAATAAAGCAGAGTAATGGGTGATGCTGCAATAGGCTGTGAGAGTAGCGTGCTGAATGATGGGAGTAGTAGTGATACTGAGGATAAGATGCTGGGTGGAATGAGACTTGAATAAAATACTTGCTGTTGATGATTAGAGAAGATGATCATGAGAGGAACTGAAGAATGACTGAAGAATCGACACCCAGATGAGAATCCTGAGACTTGAGACAGGAACACAGCCAGTGGACTGGAGCAGCAGAGCACACGCAGGCCTCTCTCTTAGCAGTGAGAGAGGACAGACACAACCTATTTCCTATGGGGCAGGGAATAGACTCAGGTAGAACAGGAAGTCACATGGTAACCCCAGCCAAAAGCTCGATGACCATTGGTGTTACCATGGAAGCAGGGGCAGTCACGTGACATCCAGCCATAGCATCATCACACCATTAGGCATATACAGAGAAATATACATGAGAAGTACCATACTTGAACACTGGAGGGCGACATAATACCCTTAGGCACTGATACCTGAATATACATACAAGAAAATGAATGGAATAGCAGACCTGAATACTGAGAGGGGTGACACAATACACACAGTTTGCAGTGAACCATAGCTTTCCAGAACAGAACTGGTTATAATAAAAGTGTGAGGATAAGAGAACCTGTTCTGGGATACTGCATGTGTAAAAGCTGGCATACTCACCTGCCCTGATCCAGGCGGCAGCGGTTCCACGGTCTGGTCCGTGCTGTTGTCTTCTGCTTCCAGTGACATTTTGTTCATGCAGAAACCACTTGCTCAATGAATGGGAATGGGAATGGGAATCTCCTGCACAAATAAGCCATCATGGGAGGGGGGAATGAGGTGGGGGTGTGACTGTGAGAGATCAGGGGAGGTAAGTATGCTGTCTGTTTTAGTCTAATACCCCTGCTGCATTATAAAATTATTTTACCCAGAAATCCCCAATAACCATACTTGTTCCCTTTTAACTATCCAACTAGCCACTGCTTCTTTCTGATTGTCAGGCACATAAGCGATTGTAAGAACTTGTTCCCAACTATCGGCCCATACGAAAGTCAGTGATCAGCCAAAAAATAATAAAAAGGTTGTTCATAGGCCGATTGCATCGCTATGCAGCCAATGAAATCCTTGTAATCTGCAGCATGTACACCGATTGCAGAGGATAATGGGGGAGATTTATCAAACTGGTGTAAAGTAGAGTTGTCTTCGTTCCCCCTAGCAACCAATCAGATTCCACCTTTCATTCCTCAGAGTCTTTGAGAAATCTGATTGGTTGCTAGGGGGAACGAAGACAACTCTACTTTACACCAGTTTGATAAATCTCCCCCAATGAGTTTGATTCCCCATACGGCCTGGGCGCTCGATTACGTTATTTGTCTAAAGGGTCTTTTACCACGCACCAATCACAGGGTCACACTGGCCCAAGTAAAAGGGCCCTTAAAGTAAAAAACAAAAAAAGGCATTGGAAACAAAGTAGCATTATAAGGGAGATATTTTGGGGACATTTACCATTTGCCCCTTTTACCTTTTGAGATGGCACTTTTTGCCGGGTTGGAGATTTTTTACGCTCACTTTCCTTGGCGCCCCTTTGTCAAAGCCACATCCCTTTTACAAAAGATCCTCCCCTTTGTCAGACAAGGCATGAAAGTATCTAAAACAGTCATGTAAAACACTTGCCATTATTTTTGGCCTGCCAAGCAATTCAGTGTATGAATTTCATCTGGTCCACCATAGCTACTATATAAGAGACTATGGGGAGGGCTGGCTACTATATAAGACTATGGGGAGGGCTGGCTACTATATAAGAGACTATGGGAAGGGCTGGCTACTATATAAGAGACTATGGGGAGGGCTGGCTACTATATAAGAGACTATGGGGAGGGCTGGCTACTATATAAGAGACTATGGAGAGGGCTGGCTACTATATAAGAGACTATGGGGGAGGGCTGGCTACTATATAAGACTATGGGGAGGGCTGGCTACTATATAAGAGACTATGGGAAGGGCTGGCTACTATATAAGAGACTATGGGGAGGGCTGGCTACTATATAAGAGACTGTGGGGAGGGCTGGCTACTATATAAGAGACTATGGGGAGGGCTGGCTACTATATAAGAGACTATGGGCAGGGCCGTCTTATCCATTGGGCAGGGCAGGCGGCTGCCCGGGGGCCCTCGCGTCCTAGGGGGCCCCTGCCCTCTGTGACCTGTATTTTTAGCTTTATAAGACGCACTTATAAAACTAAGTGCGTCCTATAAAGCGAAGGCGGCTTCCAAGCAGTGCTGAGTACCGCAAGGAAGCCGTCCCGCCTGCCCCCTCTATTGCCGCTCACTATGCATATGCATAGTGAGCGGCCCTGAGCCACCCCCTCCGCCCGCCCAGCCCGCCCCTTCTATCGCTTCTCAGCTGACAGCCAATCAGAAGCCCAGGAAAGTGCAATGAGCAGCACTTTCCTGGGCTTCTGATCGACTCAGCTAAGCAGCGATAAAAGGGGCGGGCAGTCCAGGAACTCACCTGTCCGGCGGCCCCAGCAGCTCCTCTCCCGGCAGCGCGCACTCCCGTCATCCTCCGGCTCAGGCAGCGGGGTACAGAGACGCTGCCTGTGTCCCGGATGTGTCATGCAGCCGGACACTTCCGGCACAGGCAGTCTCTCTGTACCCCGCTGCCTGAGCCGGAGGATGTCGGGAGTGCGCGCTGCCGGGAGACATCGGCTGCTGGGGCCGGCGGAAGGGTGAGTAACTGGTTTGTTGTTTTGGGGGTCACTGGCTACTATGGGGGCACTGGCTACTATGGGGGTCACTGGCTACTATGGGGGGCACTGGCTACTATGGGGAGCACTGGCTACTATGGGGGGCACTGGCTACTATGGGGGGGCACTGGCTACTATGGGGAGCACTGGCTACTATGGGGGGCACTGGCTACTATGGGGGGCACTGGCTACTATAGGGGTACTGGCTACTATGGGGGGAACTGGCTACTATGGGGGTACTGGCTACTATGGGGGTACTGGCTACTATGGGGGGCACAGGTACTATGGGGGGCACTGGCTACTATGGGGGTATTGGCTACTATGGGGGGCATTGGCTACTATGGGGGGCACTGGCTACTATGGGGGCACTGACTACTATGGGGGGCACTGACTACTATGGGGGGCACTGACTACTATGGGGGGCACTGGCTACTATGGGGGGCACTGGCTACTATGGGGGGCACTGGCTACTATGGGGGGCACTGACTACTATAAGGGGCACTGGCTACTATGGGGGCACTGGCTACTATGGGGGGCACTATATGGGGGGATTGGCTACTATGGGGGGCACTATATGGGGGGATTGGCTACTATGGGGGGCACTATATGGGGGGATTGGCTACTATGGGGGGATTGGCTACTATGGGGGGCACTATATGCAAAGATGTGGGGGATTTGATTGTGGCAGTTGGGGGGGGGGGGGGGCAATTCGCACCTCTGCCCAGGGGCCCATAATGCTGTTAAGACGGCCCTGACTATGGGAAGGTCTGGCTACTATATAAGAGACTATAGGGAGGGCTGGCTGCTATATAAGACTATGGAGGAGGGCTTGCTACTATATAAGACTATGGGGAGGGCTGGCTACTATATAAGAGACTATGGGGAGGGCTGGCTACTATATAAGAGACTATGGGGGAGGGCTGGCTACTATATAAGAGACTATGGGGAGGGCTGGCTACTATATAACAGACTATGGGGGAGGGCTGGCTACTATATAAGAGACTATGGGGAGAGCTGGCTACTATATAAGAGACTATGGGGGAGGGCTGGCTACTATATAAGACTATGGGGGAGGGCTGACTACTATATAAGAGACTATGGGGAGGGCTGGCTACTGTATAAGAGACTATGGGGGAGGGCTGGCTACTATATAAGACTATGGGGGAGGGCTGGCTACTATATAAGAGACTATGGGGAGGGCTGGCTACTATATAAGAGACTATGGGAAGGGCTGGCTACTATATAAGAGTCTATGGGGGAGGGCTGGTTACAATATAAGAGACTATTAGGAGGGCTGGCTACTATATAAGAGACTATGGGGAAGGGCTGGCTACTATATAAGAGACTATGGGGGAGGGCTGGCTACTATATAAGAGACTATGAGGAGGGCTGGCTACTATATAAGACTATGTGGGAGGGCTGGCTACTATATAAGAGACTATGGGGGAGGGATGGTTACTATAAAAGAGATTAAGGGGGAGGGCTGGCTACTATATAACAGACTATGGGGAGGACTGGCTACTATATAAGAGACTATGGGGGAGGTCTGGCTACTATATAAGAGACTATGGGGGAGGGCTGGCTACTATATAAGAGACTTTGGGGAGGGCTGGCTACTATATAAGAGACTATGGGGAGGGCTGGCTACTATATAAGAGACTATGGGAAGGTCTGGCTACTATATAAGAGACTATGGGAGGGCTGGCTACTATATAAGACTATGGGGAGGGCTGGCTACTATATAAGAGACTATGGGAAGGGCTGGCTACTATATAAGAGACTATGGGGAGGGCTGGCTACTATATAAGAGACTGTGGGGAGGGCTGGCTACTATATAAGAGACTATGGGGAGGGCTGGCTACTATATAAGAGACTTTGGGGAGGGCTGGCTACTATATAAGAGACTATGGGGAGGGCTGGCTACTATATAAGAGACTATGGGAAGGTCTGGCTACTATATAAGAGACTATGGGGGAGGGCTGGCTACTATATAAGACTGTGGGGAGGGCTGGCTACTATATAAGAGACTATGGGAAGGTCTGGCTACTATATAAGAGACTATGGAGGAGGGCTTGCTACTATATAAGACTATGGGGGGGGCTGGCTACTATATAAGAGACTATTGGAAGGGCTGGCTACTATATAAGAGACTATGGGGAGGGCTGGCTACTATATAAGAGACTATGGGGGAGGGCTGGCTACTATATAAGAGACTATGGGGAGGGCTGGCTACTATATAAGAGACTATGGGGAGGGCTGGCTACTATATAACAGACTATGGGGGAGGGCTGGCTACTATATAACAGACTATGGGAAGGTCTGGCTACTATATAAGAGACTATGGGAAGGTCTGGCTACTATATAAGAGACTATGGGGAGGGCTGGCTACTATATAAGAGACTATGGGGGAGGGCTGGCTACTATATAAGAGACTGTGGGGAGGGCTGGCTACTATATAAGAGACTATGGGGAGGGCTGGCTAAATATATGAGACTATGGGAAAGGCTGGCTACTATATAAGAGACTATGGGGGAGGGCTGGCTACTATATAAGAGACTATGGGGAGGGCTGGCTACTGTATAAGAGACTATGGGGGAGGGCTGGCTACTATATAAGACTATGGGGGAGGGCTGGCTACTATATAAGACTATGGGGAGGGCGGGCTACTATATAAGAGACTATGGGGAAGGCTGGCTACTATATAAGAGACTATGGGAAGGGCTGGCTACTATATAAGAGACTATGAGGAGGGCTGGCTACTATATAAGAGACTATGGGAAGGGCTGGCTACTATATAAGAGACTATGGGGAGGGCTGGCTACTATATAAGAGACTATGAGGAGGGCTGGCTACTATATAAGACTATGGGGGAGGGCTGGCTACTATATAAGACTATGGGGAGGGCGGGCTACTATATAAGAGACTATGGGGAAGGCTGGCAACTATATAAGAGACTATGGGGGAGGGCTATCTACTATATAAGAGACTATGGGGGAGGGAGGGCTGGCTACTATATAAGAGACTATGGGGAGGGCTGGCTACTATATAACAGACTATGGGGAGGGCTGGCTACTATATAACAGACTATGGGGAGGGCTGGCTACTATATAAGAGACTATGGGGGAGGTCTGGCTACTATATAAGAGACTATGGGGGAGGGCTGGCTACTATATAAGAGACTATGGGGAAAGATAGCTACTATATAAGAGACTATGGGGGAGGGCTGGCTACTATATACGAGACTATGGGGGAGGGTTGGCTACTATATAAGAGACTATGAGGAGGGCTGGCTACTATATAAGAGACTATGGGGGAGGGCTGTCTACTGTATAAGACTATGGGGGAGGGCTGGCTACTACATAAGAGACTATGGGGGAGGGCTGGCTACTATATATTAGACTATGGGGAGGGCTGGCTACTATATAAGAGACTATGGGGGAGGGCTGGCTACTATATAAGAGACTATGGGGGAGGGCTGGCTACTATATAAGACTATGGGGGAGGGCTGGCTACTATATAAGAGACTATGGGGGAGGGCTGTCTACTGTATAAGACTATGGGGAGGGCTGGCTACTATATAAGAGACTATGGGGAGGGCTGGCTACTATATAAGAGACTATGGGGGAGGTCTGGCTACTATATAACAGACTATGGGGAGGGCTGGCTACTATATAAGAGACTATGGGGGAGGTCTGGCTACTATATAAGAGACTATGGGGGAGGGCTGGCTACTATATAAGAGACTATGGGGAAAGATAGCTACTATATAAGAGACTATGGGGGAGGGCTGGCTACTATATACGAGACTATGGGGGAGGGTTGGCTACTATATAAGAGACTATGAGGAGGGCTGGCTACTATATAAGAGACTATGGGGGAGGGCTGTCTACTGTATAAGACTATGGGGAGGGCTGGCTACTATATATAAGACTATGGGGAGGGCTGGCTACTATATAAGAGACTATGGGGGAGGGCTGGCTACTATATAAGAGACTATGGGGGAGGGCTGGCTACTATATAAGACTATGGGGGAGGGCTGGCTACTATATAAGAGACTATGGGGGAGGGCTGTCTACTGTATAAGACTATGGGGAGGGCTGGCTACTATATAAGAGACTATGGGGAGGGCTGGCTACTATATAAGAGACTATGGGGGAGGTCTGGCTACTATATAAGAGACTATGGGGAGGGCTGGCTACTATATAAAACTATGGGGGAGGGCTGGCTACTATATAAGAGACTTTGGGGAGGGCTGGCTACTATATAAGAGACTATGGGGGAGGGCTGGCTACTATATACGAGACTATGGGGAAGGGCTGGCTACTATATAAGAGACTATGGGGGAGGGCTGGCTACTATATACGAGACTATGGGGGAGGGCTGGCTACTATATAAGAGACTATGGGGAGGGCTGGCTACTATATAAGAGACTATGGGGGAGGGCTGGCTACTATATAAGAGACTATGGGGGAGGGTTGGCTACTATATAAGAGACTATGAGGAGGGCTGGCTACTATATAACAGACTATGGCGGAGGGCTGGCTACTATATAAGACTATGGGGGAGGGCTGGCTACTGTATAAGAGACTATGGGGGAGGGCTGGCTACTATATAGGAGACTATGGGGGAGGGCTGACTACTATATAGGAGACTATGGGGGAGGACTGACTACTATATAAGAGACTATGGGGGAGGGCTGGCTACTATATAGAAGACTATGGGGGAGGGCTGGCTACTATATAAGAGACTATGGGGAAGGGCTGGCTACTATATAAGAGACTATGGGGAAGGGCTGACTACTATATAAGAGACTATGGGGGAGGGCTGGCTACTATATAAGAGACTATGGGGGAGGGTTGGCTACTATATAAGAGACTATGGGGGAGGGCTGGCTACTATATAAGAGACTATGGGGAGGGCTGGCTACTATATAAGACTATGGGGGAGGGCTGACTACTATATAAGAGACTATGGGGAGGGCTGGCTACTATATAAGAGACTATGGGGGAGGGCTGGCTACTATGTAAGAGACAATGGGGGAGGGCTGGCTACTATATAAGAGACTATGGGGGAGGGCTGGCTACTATATAAGAGACTATGGGGGAGGGTTGGCTACTATATAAGAGACTATGGGGGAGGGTTGGCTACTATATAAGAGACTATGGGGAGGGCTGGCTACTATATAAGAGACTATGGGGGAGGGCTGGCTACTATATAAGAGACTATGGGGGAGGGTTGGCTACTATATAAGAGACTATGGAGGAGGGCTGGCTACTATATAAGAGACTATGGGGGAGGGTTGGCTACTATATAATAGACTATGGGGGAGGGCTGGCTACTATATAAGAGACTATGGGGAGGGCTGGCTACTATATAAGAGACTATGGGGGAGGGCTGGCTACTATATAAGAGACTATGGGGGAGGGCTGGCTACTATATAAGACTATGGGGGAGGGCTGGCTACTATATAAGAGACTATGGGGGAGGTCTGGCTGCTATAAAAGAGACTATGGGGGAGGGCTGGCTACTATATAAGACTATGGGGGAGGGCTGTCTACTATATAAGAGACTATGGGGGAGGGCTGTCTACTATATACGAGACTATGGGGAAGGGCTGGCTACTATATACAAGACTATGGGGAAGGGCTGGCTACTATATAATAGACTATGGGGGAGGGTTGGCTACTATATAAGAGACTATGAGGAGGGCTGGATACTATATAAGAGACTATGGGGAGGGCTGGATACTATATATGAGACTATGGGGAAGGCTGGCTACTATATAAGACTATGGGGGAGGGCTGGTTACTATATAAGAGACTATGGGGGAGGGCTGGCTACTATTTAAGAGACTATGGGGGAAGGCTGGATACTATTTAAGACTATGGGGAGGGCTGGCTACTATATAAGAGACTATGGGGAGGGCTGGCTACTATATAAGAGACTATGGGGAGGGCTGGCTACTATATAAGAGACTATGGGGAGGGCTGGCTACTATATAAGAGACTATAGGGGAGGGCTGGTTACTATATAAGAGACTATTGGAAGGGCTGGCTACTATATAAGACTATGGGGAGGGCTGGTTACTATATAAGAGACTATGGGGGAGGGCTGGCTACTATATAAGACTATGGGGAGGGCTGGTTACTATATAAGAGACTATGGGGGAGGGCTGGCTACTATATAAGAGACTATGGGGGAGGGCTGGCTACTATAAAGGAGACTATGGGGAGGGCTGGCTACTATATAAGACTAAGGGGGAGGGCTGGCTACTATATAAGAGACTATGGGGGAGGGCTGGCTACTATATAAGAGACTATGGGGAGGGCTGGCTACTATATAAGAGACTATGGGGGAGGGCTGGCTACTATATAAGAGACTATGGGGGAGGTCTGGCTACTATATAAGAGACTATGGGGAGGGCTGGCTACTATATAAGACTATGGGGGAGGGCTGGCTACTATAGAAGAGACTATGGGGGAGGGCTGGCTACTGTATAAGACTATGGGGAGGGCTGGCTACTATATAAGACTATGGGGGAGGTCTGGCTGCTATAAAAGAGACTATGGGGGAGGGCTGGCTACTATATAAGAGACTATGGGGAAGGCAGGCTACTATATAAGAGACTATGGGGGAGGGCTGGCTAATATATAAGAGACTATGGGGAGGGCTGGCTAATATATAAGAGACTATGGGGAGGGCTGGCTACTATATAAGACTATGGGGGAGGGCTGGCTACTATATATGAGACTATGGGGAGGGCTGGCTACTATATAAGAGACTATGGGGGAGGGCTGGCTACTATATAAGAGACTATGGGGGAGGGCTGGCTACTATATACGAGACTATGGGGGAGGGCTGGCTACTAAATTAGAGACTATGGGGGAGGGCTGGCTACTATATACTAGACTATGGGGAGGGCTGACTACTATATAAGACTATGGTGGAGGGCTGGCTACTATATAAGAGACTATGGGGGAGGGCTGGCTACTATATAAGAGACTATGGGGAGGGCTGACTACTATATAAGAGACTATGGGGAAGGCTGGCTACTATATAAGAGACTATTGGGGAGGGCTGGCTACTATATAAGAGACCATGGGGAGGGCTGGCTACTATATAAGAGACTATGGGGGAGGTCTGGCTACTATATAAGACTATGGGGGAGGGCTGGCTACTATATAAGAGACTATGGGGAGGGCTGGCTACTATATAAGAGACTATGGGGGAGGGTTGGCTACTATATAAGAGACTATGGGGGAGGTCTGGCTACTATATAAGAGACTATGGGGAAGGGCTGGCTACTATATAAGAGACTATGGGGGAGGGCTGGCTACTATATAAGACTAAGGGGAGGGCTGGCTACTATATAAGACTATGGGGGAGGGCTGGCTACTATATAAGAGACTATGGGGAGGGCTGGCTACTATATAAGACTATGGGGGAGGGCTGACTACTATATAAGAGACTATGGGGAGGGCTGGCTACTATATAAGAGACTATGGGGGAGGGCTGGCTACTATATAAGAGACAATGGGGGAGGGCTGGCTACTATATAAGAGACTATGGGGGAGGGCTGGCTACTATATAAGAGACTATGGGGGAGGGTTGGCTACTATATAAGAGACTATGGGGGAGGGTTGGCTACTATATAAGAGACTATGGGGAGGGCTGGCTACTATATAAGAGACTATGGGGGAGGGCTGGCTACTATATAAGAGACTATGGGGGAGGGTTGGCTACTATATAAGAGACTATGGAGGAGGGCTGGCTACTATATAAGAGACTATGGGGGAGGGTTGGCTACTATATAATAGACTATGGGGGAGGGCTGGCTACTATATAAGAGACTATGGGGGATGGCTGGCTACTATATAAGACTAAGGGGGAGGGCTGGCTACTATATAAGAGACTATGGGGGAGGGCTGGCTACTATATAAGAGACTATGGGGAGGGCTGGCTACTATATAAGAGACTATGGGGGAGGTCTGGCTACTATATAAGAGACTATGGGGAGGGCTGGCTACTATATAAGACTATGGGGGAGGGCTGGCTACTATAGAAGAGACTATGGGGGAGGGCTGTCTACTGTATAAGACTATGGGGAGGGCTGGCTACTATATAAGACTATGGGGGAGGTCTGGCTGCTATAAAAGAGACTATGGGGAGGGCTGGCTACTATATAAGAGACTATGGGGAAGGCAGGCTACTATATAAGAGACTATGGGGGAGGGCTGGCTAATATATAAGAGACTATGGGGAGGGCTGGCTAATATATAAGAGACTATGGGGAGGGCTGGCTACTATATAAGACTATGGGGGAGGGCTGGCTACTATATATGAGACTATGGGGAGGGCTGGCTACTATATAAGACTAAGGGGGAGGGCTGGCTACTATATAAGAGACTATGGGGGAGGGCTGGCTACTATATAAGAGACTATGGGGGAGGGCTGGCTACTATATACGAGACTATGGGGGAGGGCTGGCTACTATATAAGAGACTATGGGGGAGGGCTGGCTACTATATACTAGACTATGGGGAGGGCTGACTACTATATAAGACTATGGTGGAGGGCTGGCTACTATATAAGAGACTATGGGGGAGGGCTGGCTACTATATAACAGACTATGGGGAGGGCTGACTACTATATAAGAGACTATGGGGGAGGGCTGGCTACTATATAAGAGACCATGGGGAGGGCTGGTTACTATATAAGAGACTATGGGGAGGGCTGGCTACTATATAAGAGACTATGGGGGAGGGTTGGCTACTATATAAGAGACTATGGGGGAGGGCTGGCTACTATATAAGAGACTATAGGGGAGGGCTGGCTACTATATAAGAGACTATGGAGGAGGGCTGGCTACTATATAAGAGACTATGGGGGAGGGCTGGCTACTATATAAGAGACTATGGGGGAGGGCTGGCTACTATATAAGAGACTATGGGGGAGGGCTGGCTACTATATAAGAGACTATGGGGAAGGGCTGGCTACTATATAAGAGACTATGGGGGAGGGCTGGCTACTATATAAGACTAAGGGGAGGGCTGGCTACTATATAAGACTATGGGGGAGGGCTGGCTACTATATAAGAGACTATGGGGAGGGCTGGCTACTATAGAAGAGACTATGGGGGAGGGCTGGCTACTATAGAAGAGACTATGGGGAGGGCTGGCTAATATATAAGAGACTATGGGGAGGGCTGGCTACTATATAAGAGACTATGGGGAGGGCTGGCTACTATAGAAGAGACTATGGGGGAGGGCTGGCTACTATAGAAGAGACTATGGGGGAGGGCTGGCTACTATAGAAGAGACTATGGGGAGGGCTGGCTACTATATAAGAGACTATGGGGGAGGGCTGGCTACTATAGAAGAGACTATGGGGAGGGCTGGCTAATATATAAGAGACTATGGGGAGGGCTGGCTACTATAGAAGAGACTATGGGGAGGGCAGGCTACTATATAAGACTATGGGGGAGGGCTGGCTACTATATAAGAGACTATGGGGAAGGGCTGGCTACTATATAAGAGACTATGGGGAGGGCTGGCTACTATAGAAGAGACTATGAGGAGGGCTGGCTACTATATAAGAGACTATGGGGAGGGCTGGTTACTATATAAGAGACTATGGGGGAGGGCTGGCTACTATAGAAGAGACTATGGGGAGGGCTGGCTACTATAGAAGAGACTATGAGGAGGGCTGGCTACTATATAAGAGACTATGGGGAGGGCTGGCTACTATAGAAGAGACTATGAGGAGGGCTGGCTACTATATAAGAGACTATGGGGAGGGCTGGCTACTATATAAGAGACTATGGGGAGGGCTGGCTACTATAGAAGAGACTATGGGGAGGGCTGGCTACTATAGAAGAGACTATGAGGGAGGGCTGGCTACTATATAAGAGACTATGGGGGAGGGCTGGCTACTATATAAGAGACTATGGGGAGGGCTGGCTACTATATAAGAGACTATGGGGGAGGGCTGGCTACTATATAAGAGACTATGGGGGAGGGCTGGCTACTATATAAGAGACTATGGGGGAGGGCTGGTTACTATATAAGAGACTATGGGGGATGGCTTGTTACTATATAAGAGACTATGGGGAGGGCTGGCTACTATAGAAGAGACTATGGGGGAGGGCTGGCTACTATATAAGAGACTATGGGGGAGGGCTGGCTAATATGTAGGGCAGTTTTGGTTGGGCTGGCTATTACATGGGGTAATATTGGGGGGGGGGGCTGTTATATGGGTTGGGGGTTAATCATGTCATAGCAATTGATCATGTAATTTACCATAGTGCACGGGGCTGGGAGGCGCCACCAATGACAGTACCAGGACTGCGGCTTTTGCACTTCAGTTATTATCTAGGTCGGCTCGCTACTTTGTCCAATTTTTGGATTTTGGCCACTATGTATTTGAGTTTGACCCCCTGATCTAAAACAAGTAATAAATGTGGTAAAAGTCATGGACGCCAGCGACACCAGCTTCAAGGCCCGAAACATCCACAGTCATGAAAGAGTTAAATAGCGTTGGAGTCTAACCCCGCTATGCTTCTAAGTAAAGAGAAGTCGGGAAGGATTAACCTGCTGAATAATCCAAAACCAATAATACGTGTTGGCAAACAATGTGGAGACGAGCAGCGGCAATGTAATAACACGTCCCGGCCGGCGTTCCAGCGGTAATTAGGCGTTGTTACAGGGTTCATTCCCGGTTATGAGGTTTAGATAGCAGAGTCATATATAAAAGGATGATTCCCAAATCTCTTACTCATAGTTGCCAACAGTCCCGATTTTTGCCAGGACTGTCCCGGTTTTGAAGAGAGAGTCCCGGTAAAATCATGCCCCGCCCCCTATGCCTCAGCAGCAGCAGCACACTCTGTATCTGGGAGCCCTGTCAGCGGGATGCTACCTCTGGCCCAGGCTGCTTCTCTCTCCCCTCCCCCCTCTCCTGTAGAACGCTGAGGGAGTGATGGATGCAGGCGGAGGCCTCCTGCCAGGGACTGCACTGACAGTGAGTGATCATCATCATCATCATCATCAATGTGTTGTCAGGGGAGTCGTCCCCCCCCCCTGCCCCCCGTGGCTGCAGTCTGGATATCTCTATAGGCAGCACCTTCAGTGTATGGATTGACTGTAGGTATATCCCTTTTCTAACCCCCCCCCCCCCCCCCCCCCGTGTATGCATCCCACCTGTGCCCCCACAGTGCCTCCTCCTCCAATGTGTCCTCTCCCCTTTGCCAACCCTAAAACCCCCCCCCCCCCCCCCCCAAGGCTGGATTCACGCGTTCCATGTTTGCTCTGTGGACGACACGGACGGTGAATCCCTGTCCTTGATGGTTTCCTCATGTGGCATGGTGTATCAATATGATGCCAGGAGCAGGGAAACAGTTTCAATCTCTGCGGCTCTGTAATAAAGCAGCCGCGCAGCTCTCTCACTACATTGCCACAGAAATTCAAACTGCTTCCCCACCCCCGGCATCATATTGATACACCATGCCGGGTGGGGATTTACTGTCCATGTGTCCGTGCTTCACAGAGCAAACACGGAACGCGTGAATCCAGCCTTTGGGCCATGTTACACAGCTGGATATTACAGATAGGCGAGGGTATTACATGGCTCGATAATCGTGCATCAAAGTGATATATATATATTTTGTGATGTCCGTGCAGCCCTTGGCTTAAATGTAAAATAATGAACTGTATACGTACCTCTTCATACTCCCAGGTGTTCTTGCTTCTGCCTGCTCCCTGCCCTTCATAGCTGCCGCTGGAACTTCTGAGCCTATCACATCAGAGAAGGAGCAGGCAGAAGCGAGAAGACCGGCAGCTGCGGGGAGCAGGCAGAAGCGAGAAGACCGGCAGCTGCGGGGAGCAGGCAGAAGTGAGAAGACCGGCAGCTGCGGGGAGCAGGCAGAAGCGAGAAGACCGGCAGCTGCGGGGAGCAGGCAGAAGCGAGAAGACCGGCAGCTGCGGGGGGCAGGCAGAAGCGAGAAGACCGGCAGCTGCGGGGAGCAGGCAGAAGCGAGAAGACCGGCAGCTGCGGGGAGCAGGCAGAAGCGAGAAGACCGGCAGCTGCGGGAGCAGGCAGAAGTGAGAAGACCGGCAGCTGCGGGGAGCAGGCAGAAGCGAGAAGACCGGCAGCTGCGGGGAGCAGGCAAAAGCGAGAAGACCGGCAGCTGCGGGGAGCAGGCAGAAGTGAGAAGACCGGCAGCTGCGGGGAGCAGGCAGAAGCGAGAAGACCGGCAGCTGCGGGGAGCAGGCAGAAGCGAGAAGACCGGCAGCTGCGGGGAGCAGGCAGAAGCGAGAAGACCGGCAGCTGCGGGGAGCAGGCAGAAGCGAGAAGACCGGCAGCTGCGGGGAGCAGGCAGAAGCGAGAAGACCGGCAGCTGCGGGGAGCAGGCAGAAGCGAGAAGACCGGCAGCTGCGGGGAGCAGGCAGAAGCGAGAAGACCGCCAGCTGCGGGGAGCAGGCAGAAGCGAGAAGACCGGCAGCTGCGGGGAGCAGGCAGAAGCGAGAAGACCGGCAGCTGCGGGGAGCAGGCAGAAGCGAGAAGACCGGCAGCTGCGGGGAGCAGGCAGAAGCGAGAAGACCGGCAGCTGCGGGGAGCAGGCAGAAGCGAGAAGAACACTGGGAGTGTGGACAGGTACGTATACAGTTCATTATTTTTTTCTTACACATTCATCAGCCACCCGTCACACATCACTATTACACGTACTTATGCACGGTTGGGCGGCTGATGATTTTCAACACGATGATTGTTTCTTCGACTGATCGTTGTCTTTATTACACTGTAAGGCCGGGTTCACGCAATGTATGACAGCGACTGTTCTGTCACACGGCCGTGTTACAGAATGGCCGCTATCAGTGAAGTTCATCCCGGCCGGTACTTCATTTCTGATTAACTTTATTTCATTTGAATTGGGATGTACCCGCATTCCAATTACCCATAGCACACAATGGAAAGTGCGGCCGGAGCCACACTTTACACTGTCTGCTCTGTCACTCTTGTGCGGCTGCTCAAAACTGACATGTCAGTGCAACATATTTTTTCATTTAATAACGGCCAATGTTGCAATCTGCAACAGCCATTATAAACCCCTAGTGGCACCAGGACCTTACTGAACGTCCTGGTGCCACTAGGGGAGTTCAGAGGGGGGTCGCGTGGTGACCCCGCTCTGAACTGCCGCGATCCCGTGTGCTATATGTAGCCTGGGACCGCGGCCAGTAGTGGATTATAATAGGGGCGTTTTGGGCGGCAGCCCGGGGCCCTGAGCTCCTGGGGGGCCTATGACCACCCAAAAAGACTTATACTCTCAGTGGTGTACTGTCTCCTGGCTACACTTCCGCCATGATTTGCAAAAAATCACAAATTTTTTATGGCAATTTTGCACAAATCAGGACATCATGACATTATCTATCCTGTACTATGAACGCCAGGCTAGTGCCGCCATGGTTACAGTGGGGGGGGGGGCCCAGGCTTGGTGAACAGCCCGGGGCCTATGGTCAAATTAATTCACCCCTGACCGCGGCTATTAGCGAGCATGGTCCGATCGCCGTGCCCGCTAATTAAGTATTTAGATGCAGCTGCATCTAGATACTTTCTGTGCCCCATAACTGGTGGTCTAGTGGGGGGGATCGCTCCCCCCCCCCCGTGACGCGATTGCGGAGGGGCGATCTCTGCACCTGCTTCGGGTTGGGGTCTGCGCCGTAATGGCCCTGATCCGGGCCTGGCACTCTGCAGCAGCAGCCGAAAGCAATAGAGCACAGATCTCATGGATCTATGCAGTATATCTGTACTACTCAATGAGCGACCAGGGCAGCCCTAACCCCGGGGGGGGACTAACCCTAATCCCAGGGGGGGGGGACTAACCCTAACCCCAGGGGGGGGGGACTAACCCTAACCCCAGGGGGGGGGAGGGGGACAAACCCTAACCCCGGGGGGGGGGGGGGAACTAACCCTAACCCCGGGGGGGGGGGGGGACTAACCCTAACCCCAGGGGGGGGACTAACCCTAATCCCAGGGGGGGGGACTAACCGTAATCCCAGGGGGGGGGAACTAATCCCGGGGGGGGGACAAACCCTAACCCCGGGGGGGGGGGACTAACCCTAACCCCAGGGGGGGGGGGACAAACCCTAACCCGGGGGGGGGGGACTAACCATAACCCCGGGGGGGGGGGGGGAACTAACCCTAACCCCGGGGGGGGGGGGGGACTAACCCTAACCCCGGGGGGGGGGGGGGGGGGACTAACCCTAACCCCAGGGGGGGACTAACCCTAACCCCAGGGGGGGGACTAACCCTAATCCCAGGGGGGGGGGGAACTAATCCTAACCCGGGGGGGGACTAACCCTAACCCCGACCCCAGGGGGGGGGACAAACCCTAACCCCGGGGGGGGGACTAACCCTAACCCCGGGGGGGGGACTAACCCTAACCCCAGGGGGGGACTAACCCTAACCCCAGGGGGGGGGACTAACCCTAACCCCGGGGGGGGGACTAACCCTAACCCCGGGGGGGGACTAACCCTAACCCCAGGGGGGGACTAACCATAACCCCAGGGGGGGGGACTAACCATAACCCCAGGGGGGGGGACTAACCATAACCCCAGGGGGGGGGACTAACCATAACCCCAGGGGGGCTTCTAGTATGTGTGTAAATAAAAAAATAAAGTTTTTTTTTTTTTTTTATTAATACAAAGCCCCCTCCCCTAATGAAAGTAAGAATCACCCCCTTTCCCCATTATTTATATATATATATATATATAAACATGTTTAGTATTGCCGCGTGCGTAATCGCCTGAACTACTAAATAATCACATTCCTGATCTCGCACGGTAAACAGCGTAAGCGCAAAAAAATCCAAAGTGTAAAATTGCGCATTTTTGGTTGCATCAAATCTCGAAAAATTGTAATAAAAAGCGATCAACAAGTCACATATGCGCAATCAAGGTACCGATAGAAAGAACACATCATGGCGCAAAAACTGACACCTGACACAGCCCCATAGACCAAAGGATAAAAGCGCTATAAGCCGGGAATGGAGCGATTGTAAGGAACATATATTTTTTTAAAAGGTTTTAACTTTTTAAAAGCCATCAAATTAAATAAAAGTTATACATGTTACATATCGTTGTAATTGTACTAACTTGAACATGTATAACAATTCAGTTTTATCCCAGGGCAAACGGTGTAAAAACAAGTACCCCCCCCCCAAACACACACACACACAAATTGTGTTTTTTTTTTCCACCACACCACAATTTTTTCTGGATTCATGGCATATTTTGGGTAAAAATTACATCTGCCATTGCAAAGTAGAATTAGTGGAGCAAAAAATAAGGGCTCACCTGGGTCTCTAGGTGGAAAAATGATAGTGCTGTGGCCTTATATACACCAGGAGGAAAAAACAAAAACACAAAAACTGTCTGTGTCCCCTAAGGGTTAAATTAAAGAAGATGTTGTGTGAACTTAGATTCTGCACATACAGGATCCGCAGCAGATTTGTTGCTGTGTTCAGTTAAGTTACATTGATATCTGCACCATCAAATCTGCTGTGGATCCTGAACGTGTGAACACTCCCTTAAATTCTCCACCAACAGACGAGGTCAGTAGAGACAAGCGGTTGGATGTGCTGGATTTTGCCACTCCACTCTTTTTAATTTTAGATAGACAGATAGATAGATAGATAGATAGATAGATAGATAGATAGATAGATAGGAGATAGATAGATAGATAGATAGATAGATAGATAGATAGATAGGAGATAGATAGATAGATAGATAGATAGATAGATAGATAGATAGATAGGAGATAGATAGGAGATAGGAGATAGATAGGAGATAGATAGATAGATAGATAGATAGATAGATAGATAGATAGATAGATAGATAGATAGGAGATAGATAGATAGATAGATAGATAGATAGATAGGAGATAGATAGATAGATAGATAGGAGATAGATAGATAGATAGGAGATAGATAGGAGATAGATAGATAGATAGATAGATAGATAGATAGATAGATAGGAGATAGATAGGAGATAGATAGATAGATAGATAGATAGATAGGAGATAGATAGATAGATAGATAGATATGAGATAGATAGATAGATAGATAGATAGGAGATAGATAGATAGATACATAGATAGGAGATAGATAGATAGATAGATAGATAGATATAGATAGATAGGAGATAGATAGATAGATAGATAGATAGATAGATAGATAGATAGGAGATAGATAGATAGATAGATAGGAGATAGATAGATAGGAGATAGATAGATAGATAGATAGATAGATAGATAGATAGATAGGAGATAGATAGATAGATAGATAGATAGATAGGAGATAGATAGATAGGAGATAGATAGATAGATAGGAGATAGATAGATAGATAGATAGGAGATAGATAGATAGGAGATAGATAGATAGATAGGAGATAGATAGATAGATAGATAGATAGATAGATAGATAGATAGGAGATAGATAGATAGATAGATAGATAGGAGATAGATAGATAGATAGGGAGATAGATAGGAGATAGATAGATAGATAGATAGATAGATAGATAGGAGATAGATAGATAGATAGATAGATAGATAGATAGATAGATAGATAGGAGATAGATAGAAGACTATAGATAGATAGGAGATAGATAGATAGATAGATAGATAGATAGATAGATAGGAGATAGCTAGATAGATAGATAGATAGATAGGAGATAGATAGATAGATAGATAGATAGATAGATAGATAGATAGAAGATAGATAGATAGATAGATAGATAGGAGATAGATAGATAGACAGATAGGAGATAGATAGGAGATAGGAGATAGATAGATAGATAGATAGATAGGAGATAGATAGGAGATAGATAGATAGATAGGAGATAGATAGAAGACTATAGATAGATAGGAGATAGATAGATAGATAGATAGATAGATAGATAGATAGATAGATAGATAGATAGATAGGAGATAGATAGAAGACTATAGATAGATAGGAGATAGATAGATAGATAGATAGATAGATAGATAGATAGATAGATAGGAGATAGATAGATAGATAGATAGATAGATAGATAGGAGATAGATAGATAGATAGATAGGAGATAGATAGATAGATAGATAGATAGATAGATAGATAGCTTAGTTGCTTTCTTCCAAAAACAGTAGTACCCCTGCCCCTAGGTTGTGTGTGGTATAATTTCAGCGGAACTGTGCTGCAATACCTTCTTTAGCAGCTGGCATGTGTTATGAGGTTCTGCAGCAGCTGATGTGTATGATGAGGTTCTGCAGCAGCTGAGGTGTGTATTATGAGGTTCTGCAGCAGCTGAGGTGTGTGTTATGAGGTTCTGCAGCAGCTGAGGTGTGTGATGAGGTTCTGCAGCAGCTGAGGTGTATGATGAGGTTCTGCAGCAGCTGAGGTGTATGATGAGGTTCTGCAGCAGCTGAGGTGTATGAGGTTCTACAGCAGCTGAGGTGTATGAGGTTCTACAGCAGCTGAGGTGTGTGTTATGAGGTTCTGCAGCAGCTGAGGTGTGTATTATGAGGTTCTGCAGCAGCTGAGGTGTATTTTGATGTTCTGCAGCAGCTGAGGTGTATGAGGTTCTACAGCAGCTGAGGTGTGTATTATGAGGTTCTGCAGCAGCTGAGGTGTATGAGGTTCTACAGCAGCTGAGGTGTGTATTATGAGGTTCTGCAGCAGCTGAGGTGTATGAGGTTCTGCAGCAGCTGAGGTGTATTATGATGTTCTGCAGCAGCTGAGGTGTATGATGATGTTCTGCAGGAGCTGAGGTGTGTGTTATGAGGTTCTGCAGGAGCTGAGGTGTGTATTATGAGGTTCTGCAGCAGCTGAGGTGTATGAGGTTCTACAGCAGCTGAGGTGTGTATTATGAGGTTCTGCAGGAGCTGAGGTATGTGTTATGCGGTTCTGCAGCAGCTGAGGTGTGTGTTATGAGGTTCTGCAGCAGCTGAGGTGTATGATGATGTTCTGCAGCAGCTGAGGTGTATGAGGTTCTACAGCAGCTGATGTGTGTATTATGAGGTTCTGCAGGAGCTGAGGTGTGTGTTATGCGGTTCTGCAGCAGCTGAGGTGTGTGTTATGATGTTCTGCAGGAGCTGAGGTGTGTATTATGAGGTTCTGCAGGAGCTGAGGTGTGTATTATGAGGTTCTGCAGGAGCTGAGGTGTATGATGTTCTGCAGCAGCTGAGGTGTATGAGGTTCTGCAGGAGCTGAGGTGTGTGTTATGAGGTTCTGCAGCAGCTGAGGTGTATGAGGTTCTGCAGCAGCTGAGGTGTGTGTTATGATGTTCTGCAGCAGCTGAGGTGTGTATTATGAGGTTCTGCAGCAGCTGAGGTGTATGATGAGGTTCTGCAGGAGCTGAGGTGTGTGTTATGCGGTTCTGCAGCAGCTGAGGTGTGTGTTATAATGTTCTGCAGGAGCTGAGGTGTGTATTATGAGGTTCTGCAGGAGCTGAGGTGTGTATTATGAGGTTCTGCAGCAGCTGAGGTGTATGATGTTCTGCAGCAGCTGAGGTGTATGAGGTTCTGCAGCAGCTGAGGTGTATGATGTTCTGCAGCAGCTGAGGTGTGTATTATGAGGTTCTGCAGCAGCTGAGGTGTGTGTTATGAGGTCCCATTTGTATTACGATGTTGGTGCAGCACCCCTCACCTTTATAAGTACAGCCTTTTACTTGATAAAGAACCAGACATCATCTTTTAGCTGTAATTGTTGTACTACAAGTTCCAGCATATAGCACAGCTACTGCAGAACATCATAATACACCACTGGTGACAAGCCACACCCACAATAAGCCACACCCCTTGTTGTCAACGCTAAAGTGTAAAGAATTTTTGCAATATACATTAATAACCTAAAATGAACAGTTTTTTAAATACATAAAGCTGATTATCCCCTTATAGCTGTGTCTGGCTGTGACTTATTCCTGCTGGACACGGCCCCTCCCTGCAGATCCGTCCTTAGTGTACGGACTGTGACAGGAGGATCAGATAACAGCCCTGACACAGACATAAACAAACCCCCCCCCCCCCCTCCTAGCAGCACCTTCTCCCCCCTCCCCCCCCTCCTAGCAGCACCTTCTCCCCCCTCCCCCCACCTCCTAGCAGCACATTCTCCCCCCTCCCCCCCTCCTAGCAGCACATTCTCCCCCCCCCCTCCTAGCAGCACATTCTCCCCCCTCCTAGCAGCACCTTCTCCCCCCTCCCCCCCTCCTAGCAGCACCTTCTCCCCCCTCCCCCCCCTCCTAGCAGCACCTTCTCCCCCCTCCCCCCCCTCCTAGCAGCACCTTCTCCCCCCTCCCCCCACCTCCTAGCAGCACACTCTCCCCCCTCCCCCCCTCCTAGCAGCACATTCTCCCCCCTCCCCCCCTCCTAGCAGCACATTCTCCCCCCTCCCCCCTCCTAGCAGCACATTCTCCCCCCTCCCCCCCTCCTAGCAGCACATTCTCCCCCCTCCCCCCTCCTAGCAGCACCTTCTCCCCCCTCCCCCCCTCCTAGCAGCACATTCTCCCCCCTCCCCCCCCTCCTAGCAGCACATTCTCCCCCCCCCCTCCTAGCAGCACCTTCTCCCCCCTCCCCCCCTCCTAGCAGCACCTTCTCCCCCCTCCCCCCACCTCCTAGCAGCACATTCTCCCCCCTCCCCCCCTCCTAGCAGCACATTCTCCCCCCTCCCCCCCTCCTAGCAGCACCTTCTCCCCCCTCCCCCCCCTCCTAGCAGCACCTTCTCCCCCCTCCCCCCCCTCCTAGCAGCTCATTCTACCCCCTCCCCCCCCCTCCTAGCAGCACCTTCTCCCCCCTCCCCCCCCCTCCTAGCAGCACCTTCTCCCCCCTCCCCCCCTCCTAGCAGCACCTTCTCCCCCCTCCCCCCTCCTAGCAGCACCTTCTCCCCCCTCCCCCCTCCTAGCAGCACCTTTCCCCCCCTCCCCTCACAGAGGTGACTAAGCAGAGCTGAGGGTGTTGTGTGTGAGGAGCAGCGCAGGGGAAGAGCTGGATGGAGGGACAAGTACTCAGAGCTTCACCCAGGGGGGACATCCCAGCCATGACTCCAATGTGCTGCATGACGGAGAGTGGGTGAGTCACTGAGGGGAGGACTACAAGTCCCAGCACAACACAGCTGTAGTCCTTCCATAGTACATAGAACATTCACTATCAGAGGTCTGCAGCAGGTGCCCCCACCTCCATGGCTGACATTGTCCTACAGTGTTATGAGAGCAGGTGACTGTATCTAATCCCACTGTGTGTGATACCATCTGCTGGGGCTCTGTATCTAATCTTACATTGTGATACTGTATGCTGGGGCTGTATCTGATTCCTCTGTGTGTGATACCATCTGCTAAGGTGCTGCTCAGTGAATGGAGGGACGCAGCCAGGGAGATGAGGGATAGGCCACGCCCACTTTCTCTCAGCCAGGAGAAAAATTCATTTATTCTTCTCAGCCAACAACTTCTCAGCGAGCGTACACACTATCAACGCAGTTTAGGGTTAGGGTAACACGAGGGCTTTTTATTTGAGAAATTTCATTTTTTGGCTACTGAAATTATAGTTACTCTTTAAAGGGAACTTGTCCTAATCATCATGCTGCCTGAACTACAGGACGGTTAAAGGGGTACTCCAGCGGAGGGGCACTGGGACCGGGGAGGAGGTGGCCGAGGGAAAAGACGTCCACTCACCTCCCCGGTTCTAGCGGCGAGTCCTGAATTGCTGCGCTCCGGTGCCCGGCCGCTTCCAGGTGTCTGACGCGGGCGCGAGACGTGACGAGACTTGAGTACGGGTGTGTGGCAGCACTTTGCGTGTAACAGCCGTGTTTTGGCTACAGTGACCAACAGAGGTCATAGGTTGAGCCGATTGAGGCTGTAGTGACCGACAGGGGTCATTATTCACTTTATTTGGAGCGATACAGGTCATTGACTATCTTGGACTGACACGGGTCATTGTGACTAGAGTTGTCATCTGTATATATATATATATACGGACTGGTTGATGCTAACAGACACAACAGTCACTGTCTCTTTGTATATCATTGTATATAGTTGTTTTAGAGACTCTTAGAGTCAGCTGACAGGCCGCTGTGACGGGACCCGGGGAGAAGCGGACGGCAGGAGCAGCCCTGGAACCTGGATGGGTAATGGATGGCAGTTTAGCAAGGGCTGCAAGGACATCAGTAACGATGTCCCTGCAGCCCTTGTTAAACGATTATCGGGCCGTGGAATAGGCCCAGTAAACGAGCAATGATCTAACAGATCGGTGCTTGTTTACAGGTATTATCGGACCCCCATCGGCCTGTGTAATACCACCCTAAGACGGAGGGAGAGAGAGGGGACAGAGAGGCGGGGGAGGGGGGTCTCAGAGTAGCGCACACTGGAGGCTCCTGCTGTGTTCTCCTCAGTCTTCTGGCATTTGTGTCACCCCCCCCCCCAGCTGTTTCCCTGTACCCTCTAAGGCTGCCCTTCCCCCTACACACACTTCTGGCTGCGGTGCCCCCCCTTACCCCTCTAGCTGATATGTACCCCTCCCAGGCTGCTGTGCCCCCCACACTTTTCTGGCTGCTGTGCCCCCCCTTACCCCTCTAGCTGATATACCCCTCCCAGGCTGCTGTGCCCCCCCCCCCACACTTCTGGCTGCTGTGCCCCCCCTTACCCCTCTAGCTGATATGTACCCCTCCCAGGCTGCTGTGCCCCCCCACACACACATACTTCTGTCTGCTGTGCCCCCCCCCACTTCTGTCTGCTGTGCCCCCCCTTACCCCTCTAGCTGATATGTACCCCTCCCAGGCTGCTGTGCCCCCCCCACACACACATACTTCTGTCTGCTGTGCCCCCCCCCACTTCTGTCTGCTGTGCCCCCCCTTACCCCTCTAGCTGATATGTACCCCTCCCAGGCTGCTGTGCCCCCCACACTTTTCTGGCTGCTGTGCCCCCCCTTACCCCTCTAGCTGATATACCCCTCCCAGGCTGCTGTGCCCCCCCCCCACACTTCTGGCTGCTGTGCCCCCCCTTACCCCTCTAGCTGATATGTACCCCTCCCAGGCTGCTGTGCCCCCCCCCACACATACTTCTGTCTGCTGTGCCCCCCCCCCCCACTTCTGTCTGCTGTGCCCCCCCTTACCCCTCTAGCTGATATGTACCCCTCCCAGGCTGCTGTGCCCCCCCCACTTCTGTCTGCTGTGCCCCCCCTTACCCCTCTAGCTGATATGTACCCCTCCCAGGCTGCTGTGCCCCCCCCCCACTTCTGTCTGCTGTGCCCCCCCTTACCCCTCTAGCTGATATGTACCCCTCCCAGGCTGCTGTGCCCCCCCACTTCTGTCTGCTGTGCCCCCCCTTACCCCTCTAGCTGATATGTACCCCTCCCAGGCTGCTGTGCCCCCCCACACACACATACTTCTGTCTGCTGTGCCCCCCCCCCACTTCTGTCTGCTGTGCCCCCCCTTACCCCTCTAGCTGATATGTACCCCTCCCAGGCTGCTGTGCCCCCCCCCACTTCTGGCTGCTGTGCCCCCCCCCCCTTACCCCTCTAGCTGATATGTACCCCTCCCAGGCTGCTGTGCCCCCCCTTACCCCTCTAGCTGATATGTACCCCTCCCAGGCTGCTGTGCCCCCTCCCCACACACTTCTGGCTGCTGTGCCTCCCCTTACCCCTTACCCCTCTAGCTGATATGTACCCCTCCCAGGCTGCTGTGCCCCCCCACTTCTGGCTGCTGTGCCCCCCCTTACCCCTCTAGCTGATATGTACCCCTCCCAGGCTGCTGTGCCCCCCCCCACTTCTGTCTGCTGTGCCCCCCCTTACCCCTCTAGCTGATATGTACCCCTCCCAGGCTGCTGTGCCCCCCCACTTCTGTCTGCTGTGCCCCCCCTTACCCCTCTAGCTGATATGTACCCCTCCCAGGCTGCTGTGCCCCCCCCACTTCTGGCTGCTGTGAACCCCCTTACCCCTCTAGCTAATATGTACCCCTCCCAGGCTGCTTTGCCCCCCACACACTTCTGGCTGCTGTGCCCCCCCTTACCCCTCTAGCTGATATGTACCCCTCCCAGGCTGCTGTGCCCCCCTTACCCCTCTAGCTGATATGTACCCCTCCCAGGCTGCTGTGCCCCCCCTCACACTTCTGGCTGCTGTGCCCCCCCTTACCCCTCTAGCTGATATGTACCCCTCCCAGGCTGCTGTGCCCCCCCCACACACATACTTCTGTCCGCTGTGCCCCCCCTTACCCCTCTAGCTGATATGTACCCCTCCCAGGCTGCTGTGCCCCCCCCCCACTTCTGGCTGCTGTGCCCCCCCCCCCTTACCCCTCTAGCTGATATGTACCCCTCCCAGGCTGCTGTGCCCCCCACACACTTCTGGCTGCTGTGCCCCCCCCTTACCCCTCTAGCTGATATGTACCCCTCCCAGGCTGCTGTGCCCCCCCCCACTTCTGGCTGCTGTGCCCCCCCCCTTACCCCTCTAGCTGATATGTACCCCTCCCAGGCTGCTGTGCCCCCCCCCCCACTTCTGGCTGCTGTGCCCCCCCTTACCCCTCTAGCTGATATGTACCCCTCCCAGGCTGCTGTGCCCCCCCCTTACCCCTCTAGCTGATATGTACCCCTCCCAGGCTGCTGTGCCCCCCCACTTCTGGCTGCTGTGCCCCCCCCTTACCCCTCTAGCTGATATGTACCCCTCCCAGGCTGCTGTGCCCCCCCACTTCTGGCTGCTGTGCCCCCCCTTACCCCTCTAGCTGATATGTACCCCTCCCAGGCTGCTGTGCCCCCCCCCCACTTCTGTCTGCTGTGCCCCCCCTTACCCCTCTAGCTGATATGTACCCCTCCCAGGCTGCTGTGCCCCCCCACTTCTGTCTGCTGTGCCCCCCCTTACCCCTCTAGCTGATATGTACCCCTCCCAGGCTGCTTTGCCCCCCACACACTTCTGGCTGCTGTGCCCCCCCTTACCCCTCTAGCTGATATGTACCCCTCCCAGGCTGCTGTGCCCCCCCTCACACTTCTGGCTGCTGTGCCCCCCCTTACCCCTCTAGCTGATATGTACCCCTCCCAGGCTGTGCCCCCCCACACACACATACTTCTGTCCGCTGTGCCCCCCCTTACCCCTCTAGCTGATATGTACCCCTCCCAGGCTGCTGTGCCCCCCCCCACTTCTGGCTGCTGTGCCCCCCCCCCCTTACCCCTCTAGCTGATATGTACCCCTCCCAGGCTGCTGTGCCCCCCCCCCACTTCTGGCTGCTGTGCCCCCCCTTACCCCTCTAGCTGATATGTACCCCTCCCAGGCTGCTGTGCCCCCCACACACTTCTGGCTGCTGTGCCCCCCCCTTACCCCTCTAGCTGATATGTACCCCTCCCAGGCTGCTGTGCCCCCCCACTTCTGGCTGCTGTGCCCCCCCCTTACCCCTCTAGCTGATATGTACCCCTCCCAGGCTGCTGTGCCCCCCCCCCCCCACTTCTGGCTGCTGTGCCCCCCCCTTACCCCTCTAGCTGATATGTACCCCTCCCAGGCTGCTGTGCCCCCCCACTTCTGGCTGCTGTGCCCCCCCCTTACCCCTCTAGCTGATATGTACCCCTCCCAGGCTGCTGTGCCCCCCCACTTCTGGCTGCTGTGCCCCCCCTTACCCCTCTAGCTGATATGTACCCCTCCCAGGCTGCTGTGCCCCCCCTTACCCCTCTAGCTGATATGTACCCCTCCCAGGCTGCTGTGCCCCCCCTTACCCCTCTAGCTGATATGTACCCCTCCCAGGCTGCTGTGCCCCCCCCCCCCCCCCACTTCTGGCTGCTGTGCCCCCCCTTACCCCTCTAGCTGATATGTACCCCTCCCAGGCTGCTGTGCCCCCCCTTACCCCTCTAGCTGATATGTACCCCTCCCAGGCTGCTGTGCCCCCCCTTACCCCTCTAGCTGATATGTACCCCTCCCAGGCTGCTGTGCCCCCCACACACACACACACACTTCTGGCTGCTGGGTTCCCCAGGGCTTTAAGATTCCTCTTTATTCTGAAAGAAATCCAGTTTTAGGCTATGTTCACACTACGTATATTTGAGGCTGTATAGCAACCAAAACCAGGAGTGGATTGAAAACACAGAAAGGATCTGATCACATAATGATGTAATTGAGTGGATGGCCGCCATATAATGGCAAATATTTGCTGTTATTTTAAAACAACGGATGTTATACTGAAATAATGGCCGTTATTTACTGTTATATGACGGCCATCCACTCAGTTACAACATTGTGTGAACAGATCCTTTCTGTGTTTTTAATCCACTCCTGGTTTTGGTTGCAATATGAGGACCTGACATGAGGACCAAATACTGCCTGAAATATACTGTGTGTGAACCCAGCCTGACTGCGCAAAAGTGTCTGTAACATGTATGTGCTTTTGCAATGTGTGTGTGTAATATCCATATAGGTGTGTAAGAAATATGTCTTTGTAAATGTATGCATATGCTGTGTGTCCGTATATATGAAATATTTGTATATGGCTTGGTTCACATTTGTGGTATTTTTTTTTTTTTTTTTTGAGCAGAAGAATGAAAAAAAAAATTAAGATGCTGCAAAATGGCCCCATACGCACCTGTACAGAATTATACAGACCCCATTGACATAAATTGGGCCCATTTGGTTTCTGCAGGGTGTAATTTGAACAGATAAAGGCCCTATTACACAGAGTGATAATCTGCTGAATCAGGACCATTTGGCAGACTATTGCTCCGTGTATGGGGTCGTTTACACAGACAGATTATCTGACAGATTTTTTAAGCCAAAGCCAGGAACAGACTATAACCAGGGAACAGGTCATAAAGGAAAGACTGAGATTTCTCCTCTTCTCACATCCATTCCTGACGTTGCCTTCAGAAATCAGTCAGATAAATCTCTCCGTGTAAACACACCCTAATAAAGACAAGGATCAGCTGATGCCAGCGATCATATAGGCAGAATGGAACAACAATGGTGCCAACAAACACGGGAATCCTATAGGCACACTATCATCGGCTGATTCTGACCTTATCTCCCATCCAGTGACTGGCTCCGTACATTTACGAAAAGATACGTTGTGTGAACATAGCCTGACATTGCAGGCACTATGTGGTGAAGGTGTGGTGATATTGTTTCTTGTATAATGGTAGTAGGTGATGTGGCTATAGGGTTGTTGTGCCGTGAATGTCTCTAATGTCTCTAGTTATGTATGTATGCAGTATGTACAGTATGTATGTATACAGTATGTGCAGTATGTATGTATACAGTATGTGCAGTATGTATGTATACAGTATGTGCAGTATGTATGTATACAGTATGTGCAGTATGTATGTATACAGTATGGGCAGTATGTGCAGTATGTACAGTATGTTATGTATACAGTATGTGCAGTATGTATGTATACAGTATGTGCAGTATGTATACAGTATGGGCAGTATGTATACAGTATGGGCAGTATGTATACAGTATGGGCAGTATGTACGTATACAGTATGTGCAGTATGTATACAGTATGTGCAGTATGTGCAGTATGTATACAGTATGTGCAGTATGTATGTATACAGTATGTGCAGTATGTACGTATACAGTATGTGCAGTATGTACAGTATGTATGTATACAGTATGTGCAGTATGTATGTATACAGTATGTGCAGTATGTATACAGTATGGGCAGTATGTATACAGTATGGGCAGTATGTGCAGTATGTATACAGTATGTGCAGTATGTATACAGTATGTACAGTATGTATACAGTATGGGCAGTATATACAGTATGGGCAGTATGTGCAGTATGTATACAGTATGTACAGTATGTATGTATACAGTATGTACAGTATGTATACAGTATGGGCAGTATGTGCAGTATGTATACAGTATGTGCAGTATGTATACAGTATGTACAGTATGTATACAGTATGGGCAGTATATACAGTATGGGCAGTATGTGCAGTATGTATACAGTATGTACAGTATGTATGTATACAGTATGTGCAGTATGTATACAGTATGTGCAGTATGTATACAGTATGGGCAGTATGTGCAGTATGTATACAGTATGTGCAGTATGTATACAGTATGGGCAGTATGTGCAGTATGTATACAGTATGTGCAGTATGTATACAGTATGTACAGTATGTATACAGTATGTGCAGTATGTATACAGTATGGGCAGTATGTGCAGTATGTATACAGTATGGGCAGTATGTATACAGTATGTGCAGTATGTATACAGTATGTACAGTATGTATACAGTATGTGCAGTATGTGCAGTATGTATACAGTTTGGGCAGTATGTATACAGTATGGGCAGTATGTACAGTATGTATACAGTATGTGCAGTATGTATACAGTATGGGCAATATGTATGTATACAGTATGTACAGTATGTATACAGTATGGGCAGTATGTGCAGTATGTATACAGTATGGGCAGTATGTATACAGTATGGGCAGTATGTACAGTATGTATACAGTATGTGCAGTATGTGTGCAGTATGTATACAGTATGGGCAGTATGTGCAGTATGTATACAGTATGTGCAGTATGTATACAGTATGGGCAGTATGTGCAGTATGTATACAGTATGTGCAGTATGTATACAGTATGTACAGTATGTATACAGTATGGGCAGTATATACAGTATGGGCAGTATGTGCAGTATGTATACAGTATGTACAGTATGTATGTATACAGTATGTGCAGTATGTATACAGTATGTGCAGTATGTATACAGTATGGGCAGTATGTGCAGTATGTATACAGTATGTGCAGTATGTATACAGTATGTGCAGTATGTATACAGTATGTACAGTATGTATACAGTATGTGCAGTATGTATACAGTATGGGCAGTATGTGCAGTATGTATACAGTATGGGCAGTATGTATACAGTATGTGCAGTATGTATACAGTATGTACAGTATGTATACAGTATGTGCAGTATGTGCAGTATGTATACAGTTTGGGCAGTATGTATACAGTATGGGCAGTATGTACAGTATGTATACAGTATGTGCAGTATGTATACAGTATGGGCAATATGTATGTATACAGTATGTACAGTATGTATACAGTATGGGCAGTATGTGCAGTATGTATACAGTATGGGCAGTATGTATACAGTATGGGCAGTATGTACAGTATGTATACAGTATGTGCAGTATGTATGCAGTATGGGCAGTATGTGCAGTATGTATACAGTATGTGCAGTATGTATGTATACAGTATGTGCAGTATGTATACAGTATGGGCAGTATGTATGTATACAGTATGTGCAGTATGTATACAGTATGTATACAGTATGTGCAGTATGTATACAGTATGGGCAATATGTATGTATACAGTATGTGCAGTATGTATACAGTATGGGCAGTATGTATACAGTATGGGCAGTATGGGCAGTATGTGCAGTATGTATACAGTATGTGCAGTATGTATACAGTATGGGCAATATGTATACAGTATGTGCAGTATGTATACAGTATGGGCAGTATGTATACAGTATGGGCAGTATGTATACAGTATGTGCAGTATGTATGTATACAGTATGTGCAGTATGTATGTATACAGTATGTGCAGTATGTATACAGTATGGGCAGTATGTATACAGTATGGGCAGTATGTATGTATCGGCACTTACTGAATACATTCACTGGACTCACTCAGTACCTTCAGTGGGCGTCAGGGTAAGCAGTGATGCTACATGAATTGTACTTACCATGAGTGGCCTCACTGCTCACATCCTACAGGAGCAGGGACATCTGCCTTTCGATTTCTGCTCCTGTACAAATCCAAATCGGATCCATTTGCTCATCTTTAGTCCCAAGTAGACTATATGAGACTTGTATCAGCCCAGGCATCTCAAAAGAAAGTTTCTAGAATTAATGAAAGTTGGACTAGTCCGATGTCCCCGGAAGTAAGGCTGCCACCTCTGAGGACTCACCTAATTCCCTCATGGACCTTGACAGCCGGCGCCATAGGCAGCCTGGTCCATGGGCCCCCACGTCCTCCAAACATCCCGCTGCAGTTCCACCGCACAATGCTGCCTGTCCCGCTGCACAATGCTGCACAATGCTGCCTGTCCCGCTGCACAATGCTGCCTGTCCCGCTGCACAATGCTGCACAATGCTGCCTGTCCCGCTGCACAATGCTGCCTGTCCCGCTGCACAATGCTGCCTGTCCCGTGCACAATGCTGCCTGTCCCGCTGCACAATGCTGCCTGTCCCGCTGCACAATGCTGCACAATGCTGCCTGTCCCGCTGCACAATGCTGCCTGTCCCGCTGCACAATGCTGCACAATGCTGCCTGTCCCGCTGCACAATGCTGCCTGTCCCGCTACACAATGCTGCCTGTCCCGCTGCACAATGCTGCCTGTCCCGCTGCACAATGCTGCCTGTCCCGCTGCACAATGCTGCCTGTCCCGCTGCACAATGCTGCACAATGCTGCCTGTCCCGCTGCACAATGCTGCACAATGCTGCCTGTCCCGCTGCACAATGCTGCACAATGCTGCCTGTCCCGCTGCACAATGCTGCCTGTCCCGTGCACAATGCTGCCTGTCCCGCTGCACAATGCTGCCTGTCCCGCTGCACAATGCTGCCTGTCCCACTGCACAATGCTGCCTGTCCTGCTGCACAATGCTGCACAATGCTGCCTGTCCCGCTGCACAATGCTGCCTGTCCCGCTGCACAATGCTGCCTGTCCCGCTGCACAATGCTGCACAATGCTGCCTGTCCCGCTGCACAATGCTGCCTGTCCCGCTGCACAATGCTGCACAATGCTGCCTGTCCCGCTGCACAATGCTGCCTGTCCCGCTGCACAATGCTGCCTGTCCCGCTGCACAATGCTGCCTGTCCCGCTGCACAATGCTGCCTGTCTCGTGCACAATGCTGCCTGTCCCGTGCACAATGCTGCCTGTCCCGCTGCACAATGCTGCCTGTCTCGTGCACAATGCTGCCTGTCCCGCTGCACAATGCTGCCTGTCCCGCTGCACAATGCTGCCTGTCCCGCTGCACAATGCTGCCTGTCCCGTGCACAATGCTGCCTGTCCCGCTGCACAATGCTGCCTGTCTCGTGCACAATGCTGCCTGTCCCGCTGCACAATGCTGCACAATGCTGCCTGTCCCGCTGCACAATGCTGCCTGTCCCGCTGCACAATGCTGCCTGTCCCGCTGCACAATGCTGCCTGTCCCGCTGCACAATGCTGCCTGTCCCGCTGCACAATGCTGCACAATGCTGCCTGTCCCGCTGCACAATGCTGCCTGTCCCGCTGCACAATGCTGCCTGTCTCGTGCACAATGCTGCCTGTCCCGCTGCTGATGCCCTCTTGTATTCCCGGGAGGTCCTTGTTACTATCTGTTAAACCAGAATAATAATAATAATAAGGAAGTAACGATTTAAAGGGGTAGTTTACCACAACATTATTTCTTTCAAATAAACTGGTGCAAGAAAGTGCCCGAGATTTGTAATTTACTTCTAATTAATCTCCAGTCTTTCAAGTACCTATCAGCTGCTGTTTGCCCTGTATCTCCTGCTCTGGACAGTTCCTGACATGGACAGAGGTGGCAGAGGAGAGTACTGTCAGACAGTGGAGAATACACCACTTCCTGCAGGACATACAGAAGCTGATGAGTACTGGAAGATTTTTTATATAGAAGTAATTTACAAATCACTGGCACTTGCTGGGACCAGTTGATTTGAAAGAATTTTTTGGGGGTGAACTACCCCTTTAATTATTGCCTCTGCTATGAGGATACACGGGTTTAATTGCACCATAAAGAACATGAACCTTGAACTATGGTGTTAAATAGGTGCTGTCACTTTAAAAACCTTGTCCTAGTGTTCAGACCATAACTGATGACTAGAATGAGCTGCAAAGTGCCATCTCTACTCAGCTCCTGATGTCTATGGGACCCTGGTATGTCACATGCACAGAGAGCAGGGAGAGAAGCGCCCAGCTGTGCACTTCTCCCACACCTCTCTATGGCAGGTTACACTATAAATGACCCTCTATGACAAATGTATCCTTGGGATGTGCTGAGACTTCTCATTTCTTATATCCTCTATTCTTTATAGCCTTGAAGCTGAAGCATTTCAGTATGCAAAAGGCGTCGAACATGGAGGCGCACAGAACCAACTACTATAAAAGCAAGCATCTCATCCTCAGGAGAGGCCAAGAATTTAGAATCAAACTTCACTTCAATAGAGCCGTCCAGAAAGGAGACAAGCTGGAATTCATTGCCGCCACAGGTAGCGCTGCCTGACAAGTTCTCATGTGAACAGTTGTCTATTCATTTTCTCTACCACATGACTTCATCTCTTTATCTGCAATACTCTTCTTCATAGGCCCCGCCCCCGAGGAGTCTCACTACACACTCGCTGTCTTTCAACTCTCTGCATCTAAAAATGGCAAAAAGTGGACGGCTAAAATAGAGTCCAGCAACTCCGGGGAAGTGAACGTCGCCATACGGACTCCTTCTCATGCACCCATTGGTCTCTACAAAATGAATCTGTATGCCTACTCGAAAAACAGAAAAGGTTATTTCAAATTAGGTGATGTCATCCTATTGTTCAATCCCTGGGCTAAAGGTAAGTCAACAAAGTCTATTAATCCATTGTCTGTATCCATTCCTGGGGAGGTTATAGGGAGGGGCTCATCTATTTGTCCTAGTGGAGAGAAGCGCCAGACATACAGAGCGTCCCGACACTTTATAGATTACTACTCACTATGGGAACTATTGTTATACATGGTTATATGCCGGGCTGTAATATTGTAGGGATGGCACTTCATTTCTTCTATGGTGGTGCTGTATATATATATACACACACACATGCATAGTGCTTATACAGTGATATATATATATATATATATATATATATATATATATATAAATAATATATAATGCACATACACTGGCCTGCATGGTATTACACACTTACACACACACACACATAGTTCTTATACACTGAGTGTGTGTGTGTATGTATATATATATATATATATATATATATATATATACATATATATATATACACACACACACACACACACACACACACACATACACTGACCTGCATGGTATTACACACTTACACACACACACATAGTTCTTATACACTGAGTGTGTGTGTGTATGTATATATATATATATATATACACACACACACACACACACATACACTGACCTGCATGGTATTACACACTTACACACACACACATAGTTCTTATACACTGAGTGTGTGTGTGTATGTATATATATATATATATATATATATATATATATATATATATATATACATATACACACACACACACACACACACATACACTGACCTGCATGGTGTTACACACTTACACACACACACACACATAGTGCTTATACACTGAGTGTGTGTATGTATATATATATATATATATATATATATATATATACACACACACACACACACACACATACACTGACCTGCATGGTATTACACACTTACACACACACACATAGTGCTTATACACTGAGTGTGTGTATGTGTATATATATATATACATATATATATATATATATATATATATATATATATATATATATATATACACACACACACATACACTGACCTGCATGGTATTACACACTTACACACACACATAGTGCTTATACAGTATATATATGTGTGTGTGTGTGTGTATATATATATATATATATGTGTGTGTGTGTATATATACTGTATATAATGTACAGACACTGACACCTGCATGCTATTACACACATACACGTGCACATACAGCTTATACACCGAGTATATATGTATATAATGTACAGACACTGACCTGCATGCTATTACACACACACATGCATAGTGCTTATACACAGAGTATATATGTATATAATGTACACACACACTCAGGCATTTAAACACAATGGTAACTTTTACAGATTCACATTGTGCTTTTAGTTTTTCCCCTTGCACACGAGCCGCCTTTATGCCCATTATTTACACACAAGCACGGACACGTACAAACATTTGTTTACACCCATTGGCACACATTTACACACACACTGTACTCTGACACCCACTAACATGCTCCTACACATCTACACATGCAGGGAGTCTTTTGCACTAATATCCTGTATATTACACTACCTATACAGAGAGAGAGCAGAGGTCACAGAGGGGAAGGGGAGCGGAATAGGTAGAGATAAGGTGTCACCAGAGGGGCCATAAAAGGAGAGAGAAGAGGTCACCGGGGGCGGTATAGGGAGAGAGAAGAGGTCACCGGGGGGCAGTATAGGGAGAGAGAAGAGGGCAGCAGTTTTTATTTTTGTGTGAACCTCCATGAGGCCCCTGCATCCCACTGGTCAGTCTGGTGTGGCCCAGGCATCCCACTGGTCAGTCTGGTAAGGCCCAGGTATCCCACTGGTCAGTCTGGTAAGGCCCAGGTATCCAACTGGTCAGTCTGGTGTGGCCCAGGTATCCCACTGGTCAGTCTGGTGTGGCCCAGGTATCCCACTGGTCAGTCTGGTGTCTGGTCTGGTGTAATGTGTCAAGTAAAATTACTGTGATCCAACAGTAGCGTTTAATTGGCCATCCAAGTGCCAAAAAATGGAAATAAAAACCTAGTAAATTGGGATACACTAAAATAGACCGAAAAGCCCACCCACAAAAACATGGGCCATGTGATTCAAGAAGGCTTTACGTTGTAGTAAATAAAAGAGCGGCAACGTTAAGTTGGAGAAGATTGTTCCACTGTCCTGCATTTTCTTAAAAAAAAAAGTAAAATTGTGAAAATAATGGGGGAAATTTATCAAGGGCTTTGCATCTATTTTTAGGTGAATAATTGGATTTTCCCCCAATTTTTGGTCTAAGTTCTATTTATGAACCAGTTTTGAAGGCAAATATTTCTTAGATGCGACTTTTTTTTAAGCCTGTTTTTGAGTATTCACCCAAAAGTTTGCATAATCCGGGATTAGCGCCCAGTTTATCATTTGCAACAGGTGCAGGGCTATGTCTGGCCAGTACCACCAGGCGAATATGCCTGCGCAATTATGGCTTTTTTGCGACTTTTTCTGTGACTTTTTACTTCGATACATTTACTATGGCAGTGCTACCTTTTAATGAATCAGTCACAAGATACTGGAACAAAATATAAACCAATCCTCATTAGAAGAGTCCCACACATTAGACTGCTTAGTAAATCTCCCCCAATGTGTTCAAAAACCTTGCTGAATCTGGGCCTCTGGCTTTTTTCATGACACACATATATCAACACTGGGTTAGTGATTCGTCAAGACAGAACCCATGCATTCATCTCTTGGGGTGTTTAAAGGGATAATCCGGGTAACAAAAAAATGTTCTAAAAAATCCCCCTTCCCAATACCACCCTATGTCTAATATCCATG
Organism: Dendropsophus ebraccatus; assembly: GCA_027789725.1. NCBI lineage: Eukaryota > Metazoa > Chordata > Amphibia > Anura > Hylidae > Dendropsophus > Dendropsophus ebraccatus. The sequence goes on along the minus strand of JAQFWZ010000084.1, from coordinate 1,402,655 downwards.
TATATCTTGCACCCTTTCCTTGTTTTTTCTCATACTTATGCACTCTGGGGGGGGGGGCATTTATTAAGTCTGGTGTTTTCTGCGCCGAGCGTAAAAATGTCCCTGCAGCGCTGACAGTACGGAGATTTATCTAAGGGGCACTGCCTCTACATAAAGCCCGCGCACACCAGTGTGTGCGCTAGGAAACCTACGCCAGCTCCTTAACTTTCAGAGAGAAAATTGATAAATGAAGCAGACCCAGAGTCTGCGCCCCCCGTTACCCACCCCCCTGGCAAAGCTGGCGTCAAATGGCCAGATGTGAATATTTATTTGTAAAACGGCCATTTGCAAATAAATTTATTTGCATATGGCCATTTTACGCCAAAAAATACAACTTTTTCCTTTGATAACTTCCCCCTGGATGTTTAAAATCCTCTACTCTGGGTTCACTCTGACCACGCTCAGCTCCCTCTTCGCCCCTCCCTTTGTGGTCTGAGGACATGTGATCTCCTCTCTGGAGGCCAGGTTAGCGGTCTATTGACTTGGTAACTCGAACCCAAGGAGACATTATCTGTGTAACGCTGGGAGTTGTGGTTCCCCTGTGCCACCACTAGCGATGACGTAAGCCGCACCAGGGAGCAGAGTCTTCACCAGAGCCCGCTGCAAGGCAGGATGGATTTGGCTTCTCTTGCTAGTGGTGGTGGCGAAATGCAGCAGGAGACAAGTAGGCAGATAGGCTGGAACTCAGCAGGAGACTTGGCTGAACTAGAGACAGTAGTCAGATGGCAGGAACCAGGAATGGCTGGAACCGCTTGGCAGGATACACGAGCAGGATATACAGGCAAGAGTATACAGCTAGGATACACAGGCTGGATACAGGAGAGCTGGGATTACACACTAAGTAAAGCATGCCGGGGCTCCAACACCTGTGGTGGGGCAGGGCTGCAATTTATAGGAGAGCTGCAGAGCAGCAACCAATTAAAGGCTCACTGACCCTTTAAATTATAGCAGAGCCGCGGCCGCGGATGTGACAGTCTGCATCATCTCCATGCACCTGTGCTGCTTTCATAGACTTACATGTGTCCCTGAGCCTAGGTCTCTGTAATATGAAGCGTTATAGTTCTCTCTCTGCTTGCTGTCAGTGAATGTAGGCATATGTATGTGCTTTGTGTCACAGATCTGTATATTATAAGTGTTATAGATGTTCTTAGAGTCTGTTTTCCAAAAAGTTTTATTAGATTTTCCAATAAGCTGCTAACAAAAATACTGTAGAACTCTGGGCCACCAACATTCGCCCATGTCAACAAGAGTGTACTTATCACATAAGATACAGAAAATGAAACAACACACAAGCTATAACAAAAAGCACTTAGCTCCAGTGGTGTTACTGTTAATGTGAGCTCTACATTAACAAAGGAGGGGACACTGCCCCTCGGACCACAGCCCCTTGTAGGCTGCAACCATTTCCAGCTCCAACTTCAACATGGAACTGAAATCGAGAGGGGAAGGAGGAAGAAGAAAGGAAGATGAGGGAGGAATTAAAAATAGAAGAGGGAAAAAGAAAAAAAAGAAAGAAGGGAAAAAAAATAAGCAATAAAAAAAAAAAGGGGGGGGGGGGAGGAGCGGAGTAATACCTTATAGTTTGCCTCCACCAAAGCTGTGTTAATAGAGACCTTGGCAGTAGTCACCCCAACATCTTACCATTCTCTTGTTGAGAACGAAACCGAGATATCTGGTTCCCATTGTGACATGTGGCTTAATTTACCAGGGGGTTCAATGAGGTGAGCGTACAGTAAAGAGAGTGCGTGCTTTCCTAAAGGAGAATTAATACACAATTGTTCAAGAAAGGTAGTTACCGTAACATCTGTCGCACGCCCCTTCAAAGAGGAAAGAAAATGCATTATTTGATTATATCGAAAATTTTCAGTATAGGGTAATTTGTGTATGGTAGGAAAGAAATCTCTTGGGTGAATACCTTGTCTGTAAAAGAAGTTACCAATTCGGTAAAGACCTTTATCGGACCACCATTTAAATGCTGCGGAGCGCATGCCTGGCGCAAAATCCGGATTAGAGAACAGAGGAGCAGCCGGAGTGGTCAGAGCCCAATGCAAAGGCACGTTTAATACGATCCCATAAGGCCAAAGTAGAAGAGAGGAGCGGGCATAGGATGGTCGGTCTCTTTCACATAGGAATCCAAGGCAGTAGGTCAATTGGAGTGGACGGACAAGCATACTGTTCAATAGCCAGCCAACCCGGGCGAGCAGAGTTTCTATGCAAAGACACAATCGGTGCAAGGCGGGCAGCATAGTAATATTTAGGAAGGTTAGGAAGGCCAAGGCCTCCATTAACCCGACTAGTATAGAGCGTCCCTTGAGCCACAAGACAACGGCGAAGACCCCAAACAAAAGCCAAAATATCTTTCTGAAGCCCACACAGGAAAGAAGAGGGAACATCTATAGGAACAGTTCTAAAGAAATATAAAACCTTAAGCTGGGTTCACACTAGGTATATTTCAGTCAGTATTGTGGTCCTCATATTGCAACCAAAACCAGGAGTGGATTAAAAACACAGAAAGGATCTGTTCACACAATGATGAAATTGAGTGAATGGCCGTCATATAACAGTAGATAACGGCCATTATTTCAGTATAACAGCCGTTGTTCTAAAATAACAGCAAATATTTGCCATTATATGGCGGCCATCCTCTCAATTACACCATTGTGTGAACAGATTCTTTCTGTGTTTTTAATCCACTCCTGGATTTGGTTGCTATGAGGACCACAATACTGACTGAAATATACGTAGTGTGAACCCAGCCTTAGGGAGTAAAGTCATTTTTACAGCCTCTATGCGCCCAAACCAAGAGAGATTAAGGGTAGACCAATGCGTCAGATCATCTTTAAGTTTCTTTCTAAGAGGTAAAAAGTTGGCTGTAAAAAGAGATGAAAGAGAAGGGGTGAGGGAGACCCCTAGATAGTTCAATTTGTCCTCCCTCCAGCGCAAGTCACAATTTAAACATATCAATTTAGCCATGGTGTGGGGAATGTTAATGTTAAGGACTTCAGATTTGTTGTGGTTAAAGGGGTATTCCCCCCAAGAGCTAAAAAAAATGAAATGCTCCCAAACCTAGCTGGCCTTACTCACCAAGTCCCTCTGAGTATTTTGAGCCATCTCCCATCTTTCTAGCTGCTGCCGTTCCTGAGTTACAACTTTTTCTAAGGCTACAAACCCACTTGGCGGGTCTGCAGCGAGTCTCCATGCTGCGTATTTGCTGCAGATCCCGGCCCTATACTTTTAATGGCAGACAAACACGCAGCAAGGATGTACATCCCTGCTGCGTGTTTGTCTGCAGCCCACCCCATTAACCCCGCCAGAGCTGATACTTTACCTGATCCCGGCTCCGGCGGTTCCCGATGTCTTCAGCAAGCCGGAGCGGGGACCAGGTGAAGTATATGCTCCAGCCAGCCGCCCACAGCCCCGGCCGCCCGATCGCCCCCCCCCGCAGCCCCGGCCGCCCGATCGCCCCCCCCCCCCCCCCGCAGCACTGATCGCACCCCCCCCCCCGCAGCACCGATCGCCCCCCCCCCCGCAGCACTGATCGCACGCCCCCCCCCCCCCGCAGCACCGAACGCACCCCCCCACCCCCCCCCCCCCGCAGCACCGATCGCTTGCACGCCCCCCCACAGCCCCGGCCGCGCGATCGCCCCCCCGGCAGCATCGGGTGGCCGGGGCTGCAGGGGGGCGTGCGAGCGATCGGTGCTGCGGTGGGGCGTGCGATCGGGGCTGCGGGGGGGGCGATCGGGCGGCCGGGGCTGTGGGCGGCTGGCTGGAGCATATACTTCACCTGGTCCCCGCTCCGGCTTGCTGAACACATCGGGAACCGCCGGAGCCGGGGTTAATGGGGTGGGCTGCAGACAAACTCGCAGCAGGGATGTACATCCTTGCTGCGTGTTTGTCTGCCATTAAAAGTATAGGGCCGGGATCTGCAGCAAGTGTCCCTGCAAATACGCAGCAAGGGGACTCGCTGCAGACCCGCCAAGTGGGTTTGTAGACTTGGGGTATATTCACACAAACGGTCTCGCAGCGAGATTCTCGCTGCAAGACCGGCAGGTCCTGGCAGTTCCCACAAACTATATACTCGCTGCACGGGTCCGGCGTCCTGCTCTTCCGCCCGGCCAATCAGTGAGTTGCCCAGCCGCAGCCACTGATTGGCCGGACGGGAGAGCAGGACGCCGGACCCGTGCAGCGAGGACAGGTAATGTATGCTTACAGCGGGGGAGCCGGCCGGGAGCAGAAGGGGTTAAGGGCGGCAGAATTACATACTCGCTGCGGTCGTTCAGACCGCAGCGAGTATATAGTTTGTGGGAACTGCCAGGACCTGCCGGTTCGTACCGTTCGTGTGAATATATCCTAAAACATGGTCTATATCCAAGATAGGAAACTACATTTCCCATCATGCAATGCTTCTGCCTGATGGTGGTGAAGTAGCAGAGCTGAGACAATGAAGGAGATGATGACAGTGCAGCTCTCAGTGTAGCAGAGCTGAGATGGCAGTGTCGGTGTAGCAAAGCTGAGTTGGAAGTGACGGTGTAGCAGAGCTGAGTTGGCGGTGACGGTGTAGCAGAGCTGAGTTGGCGGGGACGGTGTAGTAGAGCTGAGTTGGCGGGGACGCCGCTGTAGCAGAGCTGAGTTGGCGGGGATGCCGTTGTAGCAGAGCTGAGTTGACGGGGACGCCGGTGTAGCAGAGCTGAGTTGACGGGGACGCCGCTGTAGCAGAGCTGAGTTGGTGGTGATGCGGGCGATTGCGAGGGGCGGAGCGTGCCGCGGGTGATCGTGGGGGGCGGAGCTAGTTGCGCCGATTGTGGGGGCGGAGCTAGTCGCGGGCGATTGCGGGGGCGGAGCTAGTGGCGAAGCTTGCCGTGTGTGTGTGGGGGGGGGGGGGGGGTGCCGCGGGTGAGTGCGGAGGCTATGCTGCGGGTGAGTGAGGGATGCCACGGGTGATGGGGGGCGGTTGGTTGTGCGGCGGGGGGCTGTGTGCTGCGGGTGAGTGCTGGACGGTGCGCCGGGAGGCTCTGGACACAGGGGGTGAGCTCTGGGCTGGGGGTGACCGGGTGGTTGCTGTTAGCTGCGCTGATCACTGTCTCCCTCTGTAACATCAGTGTTCTCAGTCACTACACTGTGCTGGGACTGAGGACACGTGATGCCGTCTCAGAGGGTGGGGGCCAGGAGCAGGGAGCGTGTCGGTGTGGACTGAGGTCTGATGATTCTCTGCAATCCGTGGGGGTGAATGCAGCTGGATAACAGCAAAACTGTGCAGAATCCATAATAACTTTATATTGGAAAGATGGAAAGCTACGGGTGGGCAGCGTATTAATGCAAAAATAATTTTGGGGGGAATACCCCTTTAATCCCTAGCCCTGATACCCGGGAAAACTTATCCAGCAAATTATAAACGTTCGGGAGAGAGGTCAAGGGAGAGGTGAGCATTAGAAGAATATCACCTGCAGAAAGCGCACATTTATGTTGTTCACCAATGACCTCAATACCTTTGATACTACTGTGGGACCTGACCAGGTGGGCTAGTGGTTCCATGGCTAAAACAAACAGAACAGGTGACAAAACCCTGTCTAGTCCCTCGCTCAATCACAATGGAAGGAGACAGATGACCTCTAATGTTAACCCTTGCCGTTGGACGTGCATAAAGACCCTGTAGAATCGTTAAAAAACTAGGCCCAAAACCCCATTTGTCCAAGACATAAAACAAATAATCCCAATTAAGGGAATCAAAGGCCTTATGCAGATCCAGGGGCAAACATAAGGCTTGTTTAGATGACATCTGTGCCCACTGCCACCGAACCAGGGATATAAGGTCCACCACTCTCCTCGTCTGGTCAGCTGCCTGCTGGTTAGGAGTAAGGCCGACCTGGTCAGGATGGATGTATTGTTCCAGAAAGGAATTTAATCGGGTGGCCATCATTTCAGTGAGAATCTTGAGGTCTACATTAATGAGAGATATTGGTCTATAATTTTCAAAGTGCATGTGGTTTTTCATAGGCTTAGGTATAACTGAAATATGGGCATCTAGCGCTTCAGGGCACAATCTTTCACCCTCCCTCAGAGAACCCGTCGGGCCCCGGAGCAGAGGTACGTTTAAAGTGACTGTACCACCAGACCCAGGCTGAAGCAGTGGAGGCAGGAAACCCCAGCCCCTCCATGATGTGACTCCATTAGAATCAATGGAACCCTATCATAGAGGGGCGGGGGTTTCCTCCCACTAAGGGTGGGTCAGCCCACCTCCTGTGCTTCAGCCTGGGCCTGGTGGTACTGTCACTTTAAGACTCTTAATGGCTCTCTTCACTTCCTCCAGGGACACAGGATCTTCCATTATATCTCTATGTTCCGCTGTAAGTGTTGGTCAGTCCATATCAGCAAACAGCGAATCCGCTGCCCGTTGATTAAAAATGTGGTCCCCTTTATAAAGTTTAGAATAAAACTTATAAAAGGAGTCTAATACGGAATGGGAATTTTGCGAAGTGGAGCCATCAGAAAGCCTCAAAGTCGGGATTACCGTGTGACAAAACTTTGGGGAGAGTCTTCTAGCTAAAAAAGAACCTGGTTTATCCCCTTGGCTAAAAAAACGGTATTGCGTCTAACGTAAACTCCTCTCAGCTATTCAAGTCAATTCAATTCAGTCCGTGCCAATTCAACCTTGGCTAACAGCCCAGAATTAGGAGCACGTTTGTGTTGAGCAACTAACTTTGTGTATTCTTCAGACTTTAGCTTAAAGGTGGCCTCCCTGTCTTTTTTAAGTTGAGATGCCAATTTTATGAGAGTACCCCGGATTGTGGCCTTATGGGCCTCCCAATTGGTTGCGGCGGACATATCTTGTGGCAAATTGATAGAAAAGTAATCTTGAAGCCCAGAGACAATTTCCGCATAAGAAGAGGGGTTCGTAAATGTCTCACTTAATCTCCAAGGAAGGAATGTTGGGATCCAACACCACCGAGACCGGATCCTGATCTGACCAGGGTACAGGGGTAATAGAAGCCTTAGAGAGATCAAAAGAGAGCTGTGAGGAAAGTAGGATGTGGTCAATACGAGAATAACAAGAATGTGCTACTGAAAAATAAGTATAATCTTGAGCCGTCGCATCGATAAAGTCATTAGCATGAAATAATTTAGCTAACAGAAGACCAAGTTTAGATGGGGCTCTGGATTTGGAAAGTCCACTAGCTGTCTTGTCCAGTGAAGCGTCCAAAGCCAAGGTGGAATCCCCAGCAGTAGGCATGTAACCCATTCTCTGCCTGCCAGTTACAGGGTACAGAGAAATACACATAACAGTTTAATATAAGACATGTTACCTCACAGAATAGACTATAAACTGCTTGTGGACAGGAGCATCCTCAGCCCAGCCGCAGGAAATGCGCTCTGGTATACGACAATATGTTGCAAAATCAGTGAAAAAACATTCCTGTGTTTATTGTGCAATAGTAATGACAGCAGTGGGCAGGAAAGAAAGCTAAGGGGGCGAGTACGCAAACGGACCAATCAGGGAGATGCATGATGGGAAATGTAGTTTCCTATCTTGGCTATAGATCGGCTTTAAAAAAAACCCTGTAACTCAGGAATGGCAGCGGCTTGAAAGACAGGAGACGGCTCAAAATACTCAGGGGGACTTGGTGAGTAAGACCGGCTAGCATTTCATATTTTCACTTTTAGGTGGATAACCCCTTTAAGCTATCACCAGCTTAAATGAAAAGGGAAGGGGGATGGGATATGGGAGTGACCTTCCACCCTTACTCTGGTCGTACCTAAAAAACCTCTCCCTAATGGTGCACTCACATGTCTCTTCAGGGCTGCAGCGTAAAATCTACAGCGCATCTTTCCGCCAGTCAGTACTATGTAGACTTTGGGAAATTTGCAGTTTCAGGGTATGTGCACACTGCTTTAACCCCTTAACGACAAAGGGCGTATATTTATGCCCTATTGCCGGTAAGGGTGTTCAGAGCAGGGCCACGCGGCGACCCCGCTCTGAACCGCGGTGGTCCCGGGTGCCGATTGTAGCCCGGGACCGCAGGTATTAGCGGGCGCGGTCCGATCGCCGTGCCCGCTAATACAGTAATCAGATGCAGCTGTCAAAGATGATTACCGGATTCAGCTTATCCCTGGTGTCTAGTGGCGGAGATCGCTCCCTCGGGACGGTATCCCGGAGGAGCCATCTCCTTGTCTGAAGCCGGATGGGGACCGCTCCAAGATGGCGCCGTCCCCGACTCGGCACTCGTTACTTCCGGCTGCAGCAGCCGAAAGCAAACGAGTGCCGATCTCATGGATCTCTGCAGCATATCTATACAGCAAAGATCTGTATGAGAGATCAAAGTACTTATACTAGAAGTCCCCTAGGGGGAATAACCCTAACCCCAGGAGGGGGAATAACCCTAACCCCAGGGGGGGGAATAACCCTAACCCCAGGGGGGGGAATAACCCTAACCCCAGGGGGGGGAATAACCCTAACCCCAGAGGGGGGAATAACCCTAACCCCAGGGGGGGGAATAACCCTAACCCCAGGGGGGGGAATAACCCTAACCCCAGAGGGGGGAATAACCCTAACCCCAGAGGGGGGAATAACCCTAACCCCAGGGGGGCTTCTAGTATAAGTGTAAAAGTAAAAAATAAAGTGTTGTTAATAGTAAAAAGCCCCCTCCCCTAATAAAAGTCAGAATCACCCCCCTTTTCCCAGGTCATTAATAAAAGTAAATAAATAAATAAACAAACATGTTTGCTATCGCCGCGTGCGTAATCGCCCGAACTATTAATCACATTCCTGATCTCGTACGGTAAATGGCGTCAGCGCAAAAAAATCCCAAAGTGCAAAATTGCGCATTTTTGGTCGCATCAAATCCAGAAAAATTGTAATAAAAAGCGATTAAAAGAAGTCGTATATGCGCAATCAAGGTACCGATAGAAAGAACACATCATAGCGCAAAAACTGACACCTGACAGAGCGCCATAGACCAAAGGATAAAAGCGCTATAAGCCGGGAATAGAGTGATTTTAAGTGACGTATATTTGTTGACAATGGTTTGAATTTTTTACAGGCCATCAGATACAATATAAGTTATAAGTTCCTCCGTCCAAAGAGTTCATTCTGTGTAATACATATATTCCTGTATATAATAACCCTGTATAGTATATAGGAGCTGCCGGTCAGTATTACATATGTTCCTGTATATAACCCTGTATAGTATATAGGAGCTGCCGGTCAGTATTATATATGTTCCTGTATATAATAACCCTGTATAGTATATAGGAGCTGCCGGTCAGTATTACATATGTTCCTGTATATAATAACCCTGTATAGTATATAGGAGCTGCCGGTCAGTATTACATATGTTCCTGTATATAATAACCCTGTATAGTATATAGGAGCTGCCGGTCAGTATTACATATGTTCCTGTATATAATAACCCTGTATAGTATATAGGAGCTGCCGGTCAGTATTACATATATTACTGTATATAACCCTGTATAGTATATAGGAGCTGCCGGTCAGTATTACATATGTTCCTGTATATAATAACCCTGTATAGTATATAGGAGCTGCCGGTCAGTATTACATATGTTCCTGTATATAACCCTGTATAGTATATAGGAGCTGCCGGTCAGTATTACATATATTACTGTATATAACCCTGTATAGTGTATAGGAGCTGCCGGTCAGTATTACATATATTCCTGTATATAATAACCCTGTATAGTATATAGGAGCTGCCGGTCAGTATTACATATGTTCCTGTATATAACCCTGTATAGTATATAGGAGCTGCCGGTCAGTATTACATATGTTCCTGTATATAATAACCCTGTATAGTATATAGGAGCTGCCGGTCAGTATTACATATGTTCCTGTATATAATAACCCTGTACAGTATATAGGAGCTGCCGGTCAGTATTACATATATTACTGTATATAACCCTGTATAGTATATAGGAGCTGCAGGTCAGTATTACATATATTACTGTATATAACCCTGTACAGTATATAGGAGCTGCCGGTCAGTATTACATATATTCCTGTATATAATAACCCTGTATAGTATATAGGAGCTGCCGGTCAGTATTACATATATTACTGTATATAACCCTGTATAGTATATAGGAGCTGCCGGTCCGTATTACATATGTTCCTGTATATAATAACCCTGTATAGTGTATAGGAGCTGCCGGTCAGTATTACATATGTTCCTGTATATAATAACCCTGTATAGTATATAGGAGCTGCCGGTCAGTATTACATATGTTCCTGTATATAATAACCCTGTATAGTATATAGGAGCTGCCGGTCAGTATTACATATGTTCCTGTATATAATAACCCTGTATAGTATATAGGAGCTGCCGGTCAGTATTATATATGTTCCTGTATATAATAACCCTGTACAGTATATAGGAGCTGCCGGTCAGTATTACATATGTTCCTGTATATAATAACCTTGTATAGTATATAGGAGCTGCCGGTCAGTATTACATATGTTCCTGTATATAACCCTGTATAGTATATAGGAGCTGCCGGTCAGTATTACATATATTACTGTATATAACCCTGTATAGTATATAGGAGCTGCCGGTCAGTATTACATATATTCCTGTATATAATAACCCTGTATAGTATATAGGAGCTGCCGGTCAGTATTACATATATTACTGTATATAACCCTGTATAGTATATAGGAGCTGCCGGTCAGTATTACATATGTTCCTGTATATAATAACCCTGTATAGTATATAGGAGCTGCCGGTCAGTATTACATATGTTCCTGTATATAATAACCCTGTATAGTATATAGGAGCTGCCGGTCAGTATTATATATGTTCCTGTATATAATAACCCTGTATAGTATATAGGAGCTGCCGGTCAGTATTACATATGTTCCTGTATTTAACCCTGTATAGTATATAGGAGCTGCCGGTCAGTATTACATATATTACTGTATATAACCCTGTATAGTATATAGGAGCTGCCGGTCAGTATTACATATATTCCTGTATATAACCCTGTATATATAGGAGCTGCAGGTCAGTATTATATATGTTCCTGTATATAACCCTGTATAGTATATAGGAGCTGCCGGTCAGTATTACATATGTTCCTGTATATATAGGAGCTGCCGGTCAGTATTACATATGTTCCTGTATATAATAACCCTGTATAGTATATAGGAGCTGCCGGTCAGTATTACATATGTTCCTGTATATAACCCTGTATAGTATATAGGAGCTGCCGGTCAGTATTACATATGTTCCTGTATATAATAACCCTGTATAGTATATAGGAGCTGCCGGTCAGTATTACATATGTTACTGTATATAATAACCCTGTATAGTGTATAGGAGCTGCCGGTCAGTATTACATATGTTCCTGTATATAATAACCCTGTATAGTATATAGGAGCTGCCGGTCAGTATTACATATGTTCCTGTATATAATAACCCTGTATAGTATATAGGAGCTGCCGGTCAGTATTACATATGTTACTGTATATAATAACCCTGTATAGTGTATAGGAGCTGCCGGTCCGTATTACATATGTTCCTGTATATAATAACCCTGTATAGTATATAGCAGCTGCCGGTCAGTATTATATATGTTCTTGTATATATAGGAGCTGCCGGTCAGTATTACATATATTACTGTATATAACCCTGTATAGTATATAGGAGCTGCCGGTCAGTATTATATATATTCCTGTATATAACCCTGTATAGTATATAGGAGCTGCCGGTCAGTATTACATATGTTCCTGTATATAATAACCCTGTATAGTATATAGGAGCTGCCGGTCAGTATTACATATGTTCCTGTATATAATAACCCTGTATAGTGTATAGGAGCTGCCGGTCAGTATTACATATGTTCCTGTATATAATAACCCTGTATAGTGTATAGGAGCTGCCGGTCAGTATTACATATGTTCCTGTATATAACCCTGTATAGTATATAGGAGCTGCCGGTCAGTATTATATATGTTCCTGTATATAATAACCCTGTATAGTGTATAGGAGCTGCCGGTCAGTATTACATATGTTCCTGTATATAATAACCCTGTATAGTATATAGGAGCTGCCGGTCAGTATTACATATGTTCCTGTATATAATAACCCTGTATAGGAGCTGCCGGTCAGTATTACATATGTTCCTGTATATAATAACCCTGTATAGTATATAGGAGCTGCCGGTCAGTATTACATATGTTCCTGTATATAACCCTGTACAGTATATAGGAGCTGCCGGTCAGTATTACATATATTACTGTATATAACCCTGTATAGTATATAGGAGCTGCCGGTCAGTATTACATATATTACTGTATATAACCCTGTATAGTATATAGGAGCTGCCGGTCAGTATTACATATGTTCCTGTATATAATAACCCTGTATAGTATATAGGAGCTGCCGGTCAGTATTACATATGTTCCTGTATATAATAACCCTGTATAGTATATAGGAGCTGCCGGTCAGTATTACATATATTCCTGTATATAATAACCCTGTATAGTATATAGGAGCTGCCGGTCAGTATTACATATGTTCCTGTATATATAGGAGCTGCCGGTCAGTATTATATATGTTCCTGTATATAATAACCCTGTATAGTGTATAGGAGCTGCCGGTCAGTATTACATATGTTCCTGTATATAACCCTGTATAGTGTATAGGAGCTGCCGGTCAGTATTACATATATTCCTGTATATAACCCTGTATAGTATATAGGAGCTGCCGGTCAGTATTACATATATTACTGTATATAACCCTGTATAGTATATAGGAGCTGCCGGTCAGTATTACATATGTTCCTGTATATAATAACCCTGTATAGTATATAGGAGCTGCCGGTCAGTATTACATATGTTCCTGTATATAATAACCCTGTATAGTATATAGGAGCTGCCGGTCAGTATTATATATGTTCCTGTATATAACCCTGTATAGTATATAGGAGCTGCCGGTCAGTATTACATATATTACTGTATATAATAACCCTGTATAGTATATAGGAGCTGCCGGTCAGTATTACATATATTACTGTATATAACCCTGTATAGTATATAGGAGCTGCCGGTCAGTATTACATATATTACTGTATATAATAACCCTGTATAGTATATAGGAGCTGCCGGTCAGTATTACATATGTTCCTGTATATAATAACCCTGTATAGTATATAGGAGCTGCCGGTCAGTATTATATATGTTCCTGTATATAATAACCCTGTATACAGTGGCGTAGCCACCGTGGTCGCGGGGGTCGCCGCCGCGACCGGGCCCGCCACAAGGGGGGCCCGCGGGGCCCCCCGATCAATCACTCTTGTGACCGCAAGCATTGTTTTGCTTGCGGTCACAAGAGTTTGGCTCCGTCTTTCCCCGGCTGCTGCGCGGCTGCCGGGGGTGTCGCGTCTTACCCCCGGCAGCGCGCGCATCCCAGAACTCCCTGCGCGCCTTGGGCCCTGACTTCCGGTTTCCGGCGCGCAGGGAGTTCTGGGATGCGCGCGCTGCCGGGGATAAGACGCGACACCCCCGGCAGCCGCGCAGCAGCCGGGGACAGACCAGGAGGAGTGAGAATCAACGTGGGAGCGCGATGTCAGGTGAGTTAAGTTTTTTTTTTTTTTTATCAGCCTGTACGGGTGGGGGGAAAGGAGGGGGCCATCTATGAGGGTGGGGGGCATCTATGAGGGTGGGGGGGAAAGGAGGGGGCCATCTATGAGGGTGGGGGGGAAAGGAGGGGGCCATCTATGAGGGTGGGGGGAAAGAGGGGGCCATTTATGAGGGTGGGGGGAAGGAGGGGGCCATCTATGAGGGTGGGGGGAAAGAGGAGCAATCTATGAGGGTGGGGGGAAGGAGGGGGGCCATCTATGAGGGTGGGGGGAAAGAGGGGGGCCATCTATGAGGGTGGGGGGGGGGGAAGGGGACCATCTATAAGGGAGGGGGGAAAGAGGGGGGGCCATCTATGAGGGTGGGGGGGGAAGGGGACCATCTATAAGGGAGGGAGGAAGGGGACCATCTATAAAGGGGGGGAAAGGGGACCATCTATAAGGGAGGGGGGGAAGGGGACCATCTATAAGGGGGGAAGGGGACCATCTATAAGGGAGGGGGGGAAGGGGACCATCTATAAGGGAGGGGGGGGAGGGGGACCATCTATAAGGGAGGGGGGGGGAAGGGGACCATCTATAAGGGTGGGGGGGGGAAGGGGACCATCTATAAGGGAGGGGGGGGGAAGGGGACCATCTATAAGGGAGGGGGGGGGGGAAGGGGACCATCTATAAGGGAGGGGGGGGGAAGGGGACCATCTATAAGGGAGGGTGGGGGGAGAAGTGGGCCATCTATAAGGGAGGGTGGGGGGAGAGGGGACCATCCATAAGGGAGGGTGAGGAGAGAGGGGGCCATCTATAAGGGAGGGGGTATAGGGGGCCATCTATAAGGGAGGGGGTAGAGGGGGCCATCTATAAGGGAGGGGGTAGAGGGGGCCATCTATAAGGGAGGGGGCCATCTATTTGGGGGGGCAACATAGGGGGAGAGGGAATACACAGAGGGGGGCATATATTATTAGGAGGTCACAGAGTCAGGGCTACCCACTAAATGAGGGTGTAAAGGGGACAGTACAGATGTGCAGTGTGTAGAGAGATGGAGATGGTGTCAGAGTGTGGAGCCTAATATGTCTGTCTGGCAGATTCTGTGGATTCGTGGCTCGGAGAAGTTCTCATAACGGCCCAGGACGGATGGAGAAGATGATGAAAAGGAAAGAACTCCGATCAGAAAAGACGTCCCCTGTGAGTCACCTGATATAACTGCACTGTAATGTATATGGTGTATAGAGCCTGTGTAGAGCTGGGGCCACCTCTATATGACTGGATGAGGTGATTTAGTATACTGGATTTGGTCAGTAACAATATGGTGGTGATGGTAGTGGTTGTGGTGTGGCGGTAATGTTTCCTCCCTATATACTGGTATTACTGGTAATATTGGTCTCAGTATACAGGATTTGGTCGGTAACAGTATGGCGGTAATAGGTAATATCTGTCTTGGTGTGTGTGTGTGTATATATATATATATATATATATATATATATATATATATATATATATACATACAGTGGTACCTTGGTTTAAGAGTAACTTCGTTTAAGAGCGTTTTGGTTTAAGAGCTCACAGTTTTTCAAAATTGTGACTTGGTTTAAGAACATTGCTTTGGTTTAAGAACTTCCTGTATTGGGTGGGAGCGCGAGTGGAGAAGGGGCATGGCCTGCATAGCGGGGTCTACAGCACTGTACTCTAAACACCTTCCAAATCATAGCAGATCCCCTTCAGGCTGGGGCTTACATCAGGGGACAGGTCTGTGGGGGTAATCTCTCCATAGCTGTAACCCCTCTCTCCCCGGACAGAGAGTGCTGCATGTATGTGCCCACATCTGTCCTGCTCATTCCTTCATGCTCCCTGCAGTCTCTGTCAGCCCTTGTGTTTCCCATCCTCTCCATTACTGTACAGTACAGAATAATAAATATATTTGGGGTGCGGAACCAATTGTCTGCATTTACATGATTTCTTATAGGAAAATTTGCTTTGGTTTAAGAGTGGATTTGGATTACAAGCACGGTCCTGGAACGAATTATGCTCATAATCCAAGGCACCACTGTGTGTGTATATATATATATATATATATATATATATATATATATATATATATATATACACACACACACACACACAACAATAGCATCACTTGGTCGTGAAAGGAGGGGGGGGGGGGCCCAAGTTGGCCTCTCGCACCAGGGCCCAGGAGACATTAGCTACGCCCCTGCCTGTATAGTATATAGGAGCTGCCGGTCAGTATTACATATGTTCCTGTATATAACCCTGTATAGTATATAGGAGCTGCCGGTCAGTATTATATATGTTCCTGTATATAATAACCCTGTATAGTATATAGGAGCTGCCGGTCAGTATTACATATGTTCCTTTATATAATAACCCTGTATAGTGTATAGGAGCTGCCGGTCAGTATTACATATATTACTGTATATAATAACCCTGTATAGTATATAGGAGCTGCCGGTCAGTATTACATATATTACTGTATATAATAACCCTGTATAGTATATAGGAGCTGCCGGTCAGTATTACATATGTTCCTGTATATAATAACCCTGTATAGTGTATAGGAGCTGCCGGTCAGTATTACATATATTCCTGTATATAACCCTGTATAGTATATAGGAGCTGCCGGTCAGTATTATATATGTTCCTGTATATAATAACCCTGTATAGTATATAGGAGCTGCCGGTCAGTATTACATATGTTCCTGTATATAACCCTGTATAGTATATAGGAGCTGCCGGTCAGTATTATATATGTTCCTGTATATAACCCTGTATATATAGGAGCTGCCGGTCAGTATTACATATATTCCTGTATATAACCCTGTATAGTATATAGGAGCTGCCGGTCAGTATTATATATGTTCCTCTATATAATAACCCTGTATAGTATATAGGAGCTGCCGGTCAGTATTATATATGTTCCTGTATATAACCCTGTATAGTATATAGGAGCTGCCGGTCAGTATTATATATGTTCCTGTATATAATAACCCTGTATAGTATATAGGAGCTGCCGGTCAGTATTACATATGTTCCTGTATATAACCCTGTATAGTATATAGGAGCTGCCGGTCAGTATTACATATGTTCCTGTATATAATAACCCTGTATAGTATATAGGAGCTGCCGGTCAGTATTATATATGTTCCTGTATATAATAACCCTGTATAGTATATAGGAGCTGCCGGTCAGTATTACATATGTTCCTGTATATAACCCTGTATAGTATATAGGAGCTGCCGGTCAGTATTATATATGTTCCTGTATATAACCCTGTATAGTATATAGGAGCTGCCGGTCAGTATTATATATGTTCCTGTATATAATAACCCTGTATAGTATATAGGAGCTGCCGGTCAGTATTATATATATTCCTGTATATAATAACCCTGTATAGTATATAGGAGCTGCCGGTCAGTATTATATATGTTCCTGTATATAACCCTGTATATATAGGAGCTGCCGGTCAGTATTACATATATTCCTGTATATAACCCTGTATAGTATATAGGAGCTGCCGGTCAGTATTATATATGTTCCTCTATATAATAACCCTGTATAGTATATAGGAGCTGCCGGTCAGTATTATATATGTTCCTGTATATAACCCTGTATAGTATATAGGAGCTGCCGGTCAGTATTATATATGTTCCTGTATATAATAACCCTGTATAGTATATAGGAGCTGCCGGTCAGTATTACATATGTTCCTGTATATAACCCTGTATAGTATATAGGAGCTGCCGGTCAGTATTACATATGTTCCTGTATATAATAACCCTGTATAGTATATAGGAGCTGCCGGTCAGTATTATATATGTTCCTGTATATAATAACCCTGTATAGTATATAGGAGCTGCCGGTCAGTATTACATATGTTCCTGTATATAACCCTGTATAGTATATAGGAGCTGCCGGTCAGTATTATATAGGTTCCTGTATATAACCCTGTATAGTATATAGGAGCTGCCGGTCAGTATTACATATATTCCTGTATATATAGGAGCTGCCGGTCAGTATTACATATATTACTGTATATAACCCTGTACAGTATATAGGAGCTGCCGGTCAGTATTACATATATTCCTGTATATAATAACCCTGTATAGTATATAGGAGCTGCCGGTCAGTATTACATATATTCCTGTATATAACCCTGTATAGTATATAGGAGCTGCCGGTCAGTATTATATATGTTCCTGTATATAATAACCCTGTATAGTATATAGGAGCTGCCGGTCAGTATTACATATGTTCCTGTATATAATAACCCTGTATAGGAGCTGCCGGTCAGTATTACATATGTTCCTGTATATAACCCTGTATAGTATATAGGAGCTGCCGGTCAGTATTACATATGTTCCTGTATATAATAACCCTGTATAGTATATAGGAGCTGCCGGTCAGTATTACATATATTCCTGTATATAACCCTGTATAGTATATAGGAGCTGCCGGTCAGTATTACATATGTTCCTGTATATAATAACCCTGTATAGTATAAAGGAGCTGCCGGTCAGTATTACATATATTACTGTATATAATAACCCTGTATAGTATATAGGAGCTGCCGGTCAGTATTACATATGTTCCTGTATATAACCCTGTATAGTATATAGGAGCTGCCGGTCAGTATTACATATGTTCCTGTATATAATAACCCTGTATAGTATATAGGAGCTGCCGGTCAGTATTACATATGTTCCTGTATATAATAACCCTGTATAGTATATAGGAGCTGCCGGTCAGTATTACATATGTTCCTGTATATAACCCTGTATAGTATATAGGAGCTGCCGGTCAGTATTATATATGTTCCTGTATATAACCCTGTATAGTATATAGGAGCTGCCGGTCAGTATTACATATGTTCCTGTATATAACCCTGTATAGTATATAGGAGCTGCCGGTCAGTATTACATATGTTCCTGTATATAATAACCCTGTATAGTATATAGGAGCTGCCGGTCAGTATTACATATGTTCCTGTATATAATAACCCTGTATAGTATAAAGGAGCTGCCGGTCAGTATTACATATATTACTGTATATAATAACCCTGTATAGTATATAGGAGCTGCCGGTCAGTATTACATATGTTCCTGTATATAACCCTGTATAGTGTATAGGAGCTGCTGGTCAGTATTACATATATTACTGTATATAATAACCCTGTATAGTATATAGGAGCTGCCGGTCCGTATTACATATGTTCCTGTATATAATAACCCTGTATAGTGTATAGGAGCTGCCGGTCAGTATTACATATGTTCCTGTATATAATAACCCTGTATAGTATATAGGAGCTGCCGGTCAGTATTACATATGTTCCTGTATATAACCCTGTATAGTGTATAGGAGCTGCCGGTCAGTATTACATATATTACTGTATATAATAACCCTGTATAGTATATAGGAGCTGCCGGTCAGTATTACATATGTTCCTGTATATAACCCTGTATAGTATATAGGAGCTGCCGGTCAGTATTACATATGTTCCTGTATATAATAACCCTGTATAGTATATAGGAGCTGCCGGTCAGTATTACATATGTTCCTGTATATAATAACCCTGTATAGTATATAGGAGCTGCAGGTCAGTATTACATATGTTCCTGTATATAACCCTGTATATATAGGAGCTGCTGGTCAGTATTACATATATTACTGTATATAACCCTGTATAGTATATAGGAGCTGCCGGTCAGTATTACATATGTTCCTGTATATAACCCTGTATAGTATATAGGAGCTGCAGGTCAGTATTACATATATTACTGTATATAACCCTGTATAGTATATAGGAGCTGCCGGTCCGTATTACATATGTTCCTGTATATAATAACCCTGTATAGTGTATAGGAGCTGCCGGTCAGTATTATATATGTTCCTGTATATAATAACCCTGTATAGTATATAGGAGCTGCCGGTCAGTATTACATATGTTCCTGTATATAATAACCCTGTATAGTGTATAGGAGCTGCCGGTCAGTATTATATATGTTCCTGTATATAATAACCCTGTATAGTATATAGGAGCTGCAGGTCAGTATTACATATATTACTGTATATAACCCTGTACAGTATATAGGAGCTGCCGGTCAGTATTATATATGTTCCTGTATATAACCCTGTATAGTATATAGGAGCTGCCGGTCAGTATTACATATGTTCCTGTATATAATAACCCTGTATAGTGTATAGGAGCTGCCGGTCAGTATTATATATGTTCCTGTATATAATAACCCTGTATATAATAACCCTGTATAGTATATAGGAGCTGCCGGTCAGTATTACATATGTTCCTGTATATAATAACCCTGTATAGTATATAGGAGCTGCCGGTCAGTATTACATATGTTCCTGTATATAATAACCCTGTATAGTATATAGGAGCTGCCGGTCAGTATTACATATGTTCCTGTATATAATAACCCTGTATAGTATATAGGAGCTGCCGGTCAGTATTACATATGTTCCTGTATATAATAACCCTGTATAGTATATAGGAGCTGCCGGTCAGTATTACATATGTTCCTGTATATAATAACCCTGTATAGTATATAGGAGCTGCAGGTCAGTATTACATATATTACTGTATATAATAACCCTGTATATATAGGAGCTGCCGGTCAGTATTACATATATTACTGTATATAACCCTGTACAGTATATAGGAGCTGAGTCTGGGACTCGCCTCCGGGGGGCAGCACTCTCCTGGTAGTGTCCCCTGACACAGTCTGCTGCTTTATGGGGGACCCCCTGGGGGCAGCTCTCTCATTGGGGGGGGGGTCTTTCATCATTCTTTACCCCTCCAGACACCTGGGACGCTTAGAGGGACTAATGAAGCCCAGTATATACATATATACCATTTCTTTTTAGATGATGATGTCTACATGGAGGGAGAAAGCGAAAGGTTCGAATATGTTTTAAATGAGAGCGGAATCATTTATTATGGACTGGATGATTACATCAAAAAAATGGGATGGAACTATGGGCAGGTAAGTGGATTTGTGTCACAGCTTCTATGTCCTTGGCTTATGGCCCCTGTTACATGAATTATTAACCCTGTGCAGTTGTGCAAACCATCAGACCATGAAGGAGGAATCACTTGTCTGTCGGCTTTTTGAAGACTTCTGCAGATCTCGCTAATCGCTGCTTGTCTCCAGGTTGGTTGTGTATCTCGGTTCCATTGAAGTGAATGGAGCTTATTTGCAAACCACTCCTGACCTGATCTGGAGATAAGAGTGGTGTTGTCCCTGGAAGGAGGCGGCCATGTTTTTCTAATTCTGGAGAACCCCTTTAACTGCTACAATGTGTGGATGAATGTCATCCTTCAGATCAGACACTGACGTGACCCTGTATAAGTCACACGGAGTGACATGAAGTCAGGCGGGAGTCGGGGGTGTTCGCAGCTGATCACCGGGACGTCTGTAACAGCCTCAGTTTGTGCAATCCCCCCACCACTATAGCCTCACCTATCGCTTACTTCTTTGGGATAAATGAGTGAAATAGCAGCCGGGGTCCGGATTTCATCCAGTGCCGGACCCTCTACTGGATATCTGATAGTGAGTTCACACGGACAGATTGTTTGGTTACAATTGGTGAAAACAAAGCCAGGAATGGATATAAAAAGAGGAGAAATCTCAGTCTTTCCTTTATGACCTGTTCTCTATTTTTTAGGTTATATTTCCACTTTGGGAACATATCAGGTAAAGGCGGCCATCTTCATCAGGTGAAACTGGAAACACGTTGTGCTATATCCTTGTCTTAGTGTTTTTAGACTTTCTATATACTCACATATCTACCTGAAGGTGGCTGCGTCTGTTGGACCTGTGTTTCTCAATCTCAATCTGTCTTGTTAAATAGATGGCTGCTAATAATAATCATGATCATTAATAGCGTCCGTCTATGTTACGAGACGGCTGCCTTCCCCGATATGTTCCTGAAGTTAGAACATAGTCATAAGGCCCTATTACATGGCGCAATTGTCGTTCGATAAATCACAATATCGTTTACATTTAGGCTGCGTTCACACATTGTATTTCTGTCAGTCTTTTTTCAACCAAAATCTGAAATGGAACTGACAGGGCAACGTTATAATGGAAAGATTTGCATATTTTACTGTTTTTCAACCAACTCCTGGTTTTGGTAGAAAAAACACTGACCAAAAGACTGATGGAAATACTAAGTGTGAACTTGGCCTGAAGCGATGATCTTTCCGTGTGTATGCAGCCAACCATCAAAGACTAATGAGAAGTCTTCACGTGTCGCTGATCGTACTGCAAATTGTTTGTTGTATGTACGGACGTCATTGAATTGTTCCCTGGCCGTATGAGTGTTACGGACTTCATATTATTCTATTGGCTAAAAGAGAATAATGAAGATAAAAAAAGACAAACTGCTTGAGAGGATAAAATCCCAACCTTTTCGTTAAGTTTTTAATACTTTTTATAATATGAAATCCCTCGCGAGCACGCACGTTTACCGCCACTTCTGGTTGCGTCCCCAATTTTATAATGTCTCAGAATGAATTCTTATTGTTGAAATATTTCCTTCATTTATATGCAAGTCATTTCTTATTTTCAAAACACTTTCATTTTTTCTCAAAGATTTTCTAATTACATTTTCTAAAACATTTGTTGAGCTATTGCGTATGCGGTATGTCTTATCTCCGCCTCCTCTAGGTGACGCCATCATATTGGAGCACGGGGGGGGAAATGACAAGGTCTACATGAACTTCTGCTTGGCGCATATTTTCTAAAGTTATTGTGTGTTTGTATATATTTAAAAAATGAGCAATCCTTTTATTATTAAAGATGCTATAGAATGTAGAATCCCCGGGATCGCCCTGGAGAACGTTCGCTGAGCTATCGCCTGTACTAACCAACAGAAATTAACACTTGGCTGAAAATGCGAACGTTCACATGAACTTCCGGTTGCCACCAGAATCATAAAAATTGGTCGGTTGAATAGATTTTTTTTTTTACATAAAAATTTGTGTGTGACGGAGAAAACATTGGCTACTATCCCCACCTCTCTTATCATCTACTTTTCTCTGCATTTACGTTACTCGCACGCTAAGTATTTGTGCTGTTGTTTTGTACGCCACTTCCAGTTGGCACCAGAATTTTTCTTCTAGGTAAATGTCTAAACTTTTCAAATCTCATTAAGTGGTTATTATCATATATTTGCATGACAAAGATTCTCCCGTACGTTAGGTGCAAATTTCATAAACGGAATCAAAGTAATACATCTGTCTACACAATAATTTAAACCAATCTCAACAATCATGCAAATTTTTCATCACTAATAATATTACAATAGAATTACGTTGTCCCGGAGGAGCGACCCACACGTCCGGCTCGGGCCGGGGTCTGCGCCGTAATGGGGCTGATCCCGGAGCGGCACTCGATTGCTTCCGGCTGCAGCTGCCGAAAGCAATCCAGTACCTATCTCATTGATCTATGCTGTATAACTATACTATACATATATAACTATACAGCAAAGATCTCTGCTTATACTAGATCTATGCTTATACTAGAAGTCCCCCAGGGGGAATAATCCTAACCCCAGAGGGGAGAATAACCCTGACCCCAGAGGGGGAGAATAACCCTGACCCCAGAGGGGGAGAATAACCCTAACCCCAGAGGGGGAGAATAACCCTAACCCCAGAGGGGGAGAATAACCCTGACCCCAGAGGGGGAGAATAACCCTGACCCCAGAGGGGGAGAATAACCCTGACCCCAGAGGGGGAGAATAACCCTAAACCCAGAGGGGGAGAATAACCCTGACCCCAGAGGGGGAGAATAACCCTGACCCCAGAGGGGGAGAATAACCCTGACCCCACAGGGGGAGAAAAACCCTAACCCCAGAGGGGGAGAATAACCCTGACCCCAGAGGGGGAGAATAACCCTAACCCCAGAGGGGGAGAATAACCCTAACCCCAGAGGGGGAGAATAACCCTGACCCCAGAGGGGGAGAATAACCCTGACCCCAGAGGGGGAGAATAACCCTGAATCCAGAGGGGGAGAATAACCCTAACCCCAGAGGGGGAGAATAACCCTGACCCCAGAGGGGGAGAATAACCCTGAATCCAGAGGGGGAGAATAACCCTGACCCCAGAGGGGGAGAATAACCCTGACCCCAGAGGGGGAGAATAACCCTGAATCCAGAGGGGGAGAATAACCCTAACCCCAGAGGGGGAGAATAACCCTGACCCCAGAGGGGGAGAATAACCCTGAATCCAGAGGGGGAGAATAACCCTAACCCCAAAGGGGGAGAATAACCCTAACCCCAGAGGGGGAGAATAACCCTAACCCCAGAGGGGGAGAATAACCCTGACCCCAGAGGGGGAGAATAACCCTGACCCCAGAGGGGGAGAATAACCCTAACCCCAGAGGGGGAGAATAACCCTGACCCCAGAGGGGGAGAATAACCCTGACCCCAGAGGGGGAGAATAACCCTAACCCCAGAGGGGGAGAATAACCCTGACCCCAGAGGGGGAGAATAACCCTAACCCCAGAGGGGGAGAATAACCCTAACCCCAGAGGGGGAGAATAACCCTAACCCCAGAGGGGGAGAATAACCCTGAATCCAGAGGGGGAGAATAACCCTGACCCCAGAGGGGGAGAATAATCCTAACCCCAGAGGGGGAGAATAACCCTAACCCCAGAGGGGGAGAATAATCCTAACCCCAGAGGGGGAGAATAACCCCAGAGGGGGGGATAACTCTAACCCCAGGGGGGGAAATAACCCTGACCCCAGAGGGGGAGAATAATCCTAACCTCAGGGGAGGAATAACTCTAACCCCAGGGGGGGAAATAGGCCCCCTACCCTAATAAAAGTTTGAATCACCCCCCTTTTCCCATGTTATAAATAAAAATAAATAAACTATTAATTAATCACATTCCTGATCTCGCACGGTAAACGGCGTAAGTGCAAAAAAATCCCAAAGTGCGCATTTTTGGTCACAAATCCAGAAAAATTTAAATAAAAAGCGATCAAAAAATCGCATATGCGTAATCAAGGTACCGATAGAAAGTAAACATCATGGCGCAAAAAAATGACACCTGACACAGCGCCATAGACCAAAGGATAAAAGCGCTATAAGCCGGGAATAGAGCGATTGTAAGGGACGTATATTTGGTAACAATGGTTTGAATTTTTTACAGGCCATCAGATACAATATAAGTTATACATGTTATATATCGTTGTAATCGTAACAACTTAAGGAACATATATAACAAGTCAGTTTTACCCCAGGGCGAATGGCGTAAAATAAAATACCCTCTAAATAAAAGAAATGCTTTTTTTTTTTCAATTTCAACACACATTGAATTTTTTCCTGCTTTTGCAGTGACTTTATGCAGAAATTCAGCCTGTCATTGCAAAGTACAATTAGTGACGCAAAAAATAAGGGATCATCTGGGTCTCTAGGTGGAAAAATGCAACAGCTATGGCCTTTTAAGCACAAGGAGGAAAAAATGAAAACGCAAAAATTGAAATTGGCCCGGTCCTCTAAGGGTTAAACATGTTAATTTCTGTTGATGCCACCGGAAGAGGAGGAGGAGCTACAAGATATGTGATACAAATACGTGATACAAATCATTCCCTCCACCTACTTGAACAATGATCTGTAGGTGTAACGTGGACAGGACGACCGCAATAACAATCGCAGGTGCCGACCAGCATTCCGGCGGACCGGTATCAGGTGGTTCGTAAAGGCGCTGACTAAAAATCACTTCATCTAATAGGAGGCTTAGTCTGTTCTCGGCTTTGGCTTCTATGCATTGTAGACACAGATCATGTGGATATTCTACTATAGATTACCTAAGATGACACATTATTGTCTTGTTCTTTTACAGTTTGAAGAAGGAATTCTGGACATTTGTTTCCAGATCTTGAATAGAAGCTTAAACTATCAGGAAGATGAAGTTCTGGATCACTCCAAGAGATCTGATCCTGGCTATGTGGGCAGGGTGGTTAGTGCCATGGTGAGTAAAGGACAGCCTCATGGAAAACTCTTCCTCCTCCTCACAGGAAAAAGACTAATGTGGTCAGTTCTCCTAGAACACTATTCACACTCGGCAGGAGCACAATGCTATGGCAAAAACACAGAAAATGCAACAGCTCACCGCAATGGCAAAGTACAGACCCGATACCAATATGAAAATCACTAACAGCTCTTAGTTACCATTTGTAAATAGTGTAAACCATCCAACCAACCATAAGGTGGCCTCATGCTGAGATGGACCCTACACTGTACTATGACCTCATGCCGGGATGGACCCTACACTGTACTATGACCTCATGCCGGGATGGACCCTACACTGTACTATGGCCTCATGCCGGGATGGACCCTACACTGTACTATGGCCTCATGACGGGATGGACCCTACACTGTACTATGGCCTCATGACGGGATGGACCCTACACTGTACTATGGCCTCATGCCGGGATGGACCCTACACTGTACTATGGCCTCATGACGGGATGGACCCTACACTGTACTATGGCCTCATGACGGGATGGACCCTACACTGTACTATGGCCTCATGACGGGATGGACCCTACACTGTACTATGGCCTCATGACGGGATGGACCCTACACTGTACTATGGCCTCATGCCGGGATGGACCCTACACTGTACTCCAGCCTCATGCTGGGATGGACCCTACACTGTACTATGGCCTCATGCTGGGATGGACCCTACACTGTACTATGGCCTCATGACGGGATGGACCCTACACTGTACTATGGCCTCATGACGGGATGGACCCTACACTGTACTATGGCCTCATGACGGGATGGACCCTACACTGTACTATGGCCTCATGCCGGGATGGACCCTACACTGTACTCCAGCCTCATGCTGGGATGGACCCTACACTGTACTATGGCCTCATGCCGGGATGGACCCTACACTGTACTATGGCCTCATGCCGGGATGGACCCTACACTGTACTCCAGCCTCATGCCGGGATGGACCCTACACTGTACTATGACCTCATGCCGGGATGGACCCTACACTGTACTATGACCTCATGCCGGGATGGACCCTACACTGTACTATGGCCTCATGACGGGATGGACCCTACACTGTACTATGGCCTCATGCCGGGATGGACCCTACACTGTACTATGGCCTCATGACGGGATGGACCCTACACTGTACTATGGCCTCATGACGGGATGGACCCTACACTGTACTATGGCCTCATGACGGGATGGACCCTACACTGTACTATGGCCTCATGACGGGATGGACCCTACACTGTACTATGGCCTCATGCCGGGATGGACCCTACACTGTACTCCAGCCTCATGCTGGGATGGACCCTACACTGTACTATGGCCTCATGCTGGGATGGACCCTACACTGTACTATGGCCTCATGCCGGGATGGACCCTACACTGTACTCCAGCCTCATGCCGGGATGGACCCTACACTGTACTATGGCCTCATGCCGGGATGGACCCTACACTGTACTATGGCCTCATGCCGGGATGGACCCTACACTGTACTATGGCCTCATGACGGGATGGACCCTACACTGTACTATGGCCTCATGACGGGATGGACCCTACACTGTACTATGGCCTCATGACGGGATGGACCCTACACTGTACTCCAGCCTCATGCTGGGATGGACCCTACACTGTACTATGGCCTCATGCCGGGATGGACCCTACACTGTACTCCAGCCTCATGCCGGGATGGACCCTACACTGTACTATGACCTCATGCCGGGATGGACCCTACACTGTACTATGACCTCATGCCGGGATGGACCCTACACTGTACTATGGCCTCATGCCGGGATGGACCCTACACTGTACTATGGCCTCATGCCAGGATGGACCCTACACTGTACTATGGCCTCATGCCAGGATGGACCCTACACTGTACTCCGGCCTCATGCCGGGATGGACCCTACAATGTACTCCGGCCTCATGCCGGGATGGACCCTACACTGTACTCCGGCCTCATGCCGGGATGGACCCTACACTGTACTCCGGCCTCATGCCGGGATGGACCCTACACTGTACTATGGCCTCATGCCGGGATGGACCCTCCACTGTACTATGGCCTCATGCCGGGATGGACCCTACACTGTACTCCGGCCTCATGCCGGGATGGACCCTACACTGTACTCTGGCCTCATGCCGGGATGGACCCTACACTGTACTCCGGCCTTATGCCGGGATGGACCCTACACTTTACTATGGCCTCATGCCGGGATGGACCCTACACTTTACTATGGCCTCATGCCGGGATGGACCCTACACTGTACTCCAGCCTCATGCCGGGATGGACCCTACACTGTACTATGGCCTCATGCCGGGATGGACCCTACACTCTACTCCGGCCTCTCAATGGCATGTAATGCGCCTATCCTCTGCGCATGCAAGATCTGTCTTATACCGGCAAATATAATAACCAGCTGGGTGGGATGGGTTCAGTGCACGACCAAGTAGCGGCAGCCGCTTCCCCCATCAGGAACACAGAAAAAAGACAGGTTTGGGCAGCTCTCCTAGAACACTATTCACACTAGGCAGTTTACACTATTTGTGAATGGTGACCAAGAGCCTTATTGTTGCTTTAAAGGGAACCTGTCACCCCCCCGTGCCGGGGTGACAGGCTCCCGACCCCCCGTTAGAGCCCTCTATACTTACCTCATCCCGCCGGGTCCCGCTTCTGGATTCAGTCGGGTCCCAGAGATCTCAGCCGCTGCAGCCCGGCGCGCGCGCTGACAGATGAGTCCAACGCTCATAGAGAATGACGGAGCGCTGGACTCTCCTGTCATTCTCTATGAGTGTTGGACTCATCTCTCAGCGCGCGCGCCGGTCTGCAGCGGCTGAGATCTCCGGGACCCGACCACCTCCAGAAGCGGGACCCGGCGGGATGAGGTAAGTATAGGGGTTTCTAACGGGGGGTCGGGAGCCTGTCACCCCGGTACGGGGGGTGACAGGTTCCCTTTAAGTGAGTTTCTTATCTGTATTGGGTCTGTATCTTGCCATTGCAGTGAGCTGTTGCACTTCCTCCTACTGCTACTACTACAATTACCACTGCCATTACTACTACCACCACCACCACTGCCATTACTACCACCACCACCGCTGCTATTACTACCACCACCACCACTGCCATTACTACTACCACCACTGCCATTACTACTACCACCACCACTGCCATTACTACTACCACCACCACTGCTGCTATTTCTACTACTACACTATACTACTACACTATACTACTACTACTACACTATACTACTATACTACTACTACTACACTATACTACTACACTATACTACTACACTATACTACTACTACTACACTATACTACTATACTACTACTACTACACTATACTACTACTACACTATACTACTACTACTACACTATACTACTACACTATACTACTACACTATACTACTACTACTTCACTATACTACTATACTACTACTACACTATACTACTATACTACTACTACTACACTATACTACTACACTATACTACTACTACTACTACACTATACTACTACACTATACTACTACTACTACTACACTACACTATACTACTACTACTACTACTACTACAACACTACTACTACTACACTATACTACTACACTATACTACTACTACTACTACACTACACTATACTACTACACTATACTACTACACTATACTACTACACCATACTACTACACTATACTACTACTACTACACTATACTACTACTACACTATACTACTACACTATACTATACTACTACACTATACTACTACACTATACTACTACTACTACTACACTATACTACTACTACACTATACTACTACACTATACTACTACACTATACTACTACACTATACTACTACACTATACTACTACTACTACACTATACTACACTATACTACTACACTATACTACTACACTATACTACTACACCATACTACTACACTATACTACTACTACTACACTATACTACTACTACTACACTATACTACTACACTATACTACTACACTATACTACTACTACTACTACTACACTATACTACTACTACTACACTATACTACTACTACACTATACTACTACTACTACACTATACTACTACACTATACTACTACTACTACACTATACTACTACACTATACTACTACTACTACTACTACTACACTATACTACTACACTATACTACACTATACTACACTATACTACTACTACTACTACTACTACTACACTATACTACTACTACTACACTATACTACTACTATACTACTACTACTACACTATACTACTACACTATACTACTACTACTACACTATACTACTACACTATACTACTACACTATACTACTACTACTACTACTACTACTACACTATACTACTACTACTACTACTACTACACTATACTACTACTACTACACTATACTACTACACTATACTACTACTACTACACTATACTACTACACTATACTACTACTACTACTACTACTACACTATACTACTACACTATACTACACTATACTACACTATACTACTACTGCTACTACACTATACTACTACACTATACTACTACACTATACTACTACTACTACTACTACTACTACACTATACTACTACTACTACACTATACTACTACTATACTACTACTACTACACTATACTACTACACTATACTACTACTACTACACTATACTACTACACTATACTACTACACTATACTACTACTACTACTACTACTACTACACTATACTACTACTACTACTACTACTACACTATACTACTACTACTACACTATACTACTACACTATACTACTACACTATACTACTACTACTACTACTACACTATACTACTACTACTACACTATACTACTACACTATACTACTACACTATACTACTACTACTACTACTACACTATACTACTACTACTACACTATACTACTACTACTACTACACTATACTACTACACTATACTACTACACTATACTACTACACTATACTATACTACTACTACACTATACTACTACTACTACACTATACTACTACTACACTATACTACTACTACTACACTATACTACTACACTATACTACTACTACTACACTATACTACTACTACTACTACTACTACACTATACTACTACTACTACACTATACTACTACTATACTACTACTACTACACTATACTACTACTACTACACTATACTACTACACTATACTACTACTACTACACTATACTACTGCTACTACACTATACTACTACTACTACACTATACTACTACTATACTACTACTACTACACTATACTACTACTACTACACTATACTACTACTACTACTACTACACTATACTACTACACTATACTACTACACTATACTACTACACTATACTACTACTACACTATACTACTACACTATACTACTACTACACTATACTACTACACTATACTACTACTACACTATACTACTACACTATACTACTACTACTACTACTACACTATACTACTACTACTACTACACTATACTACTACTACTACTACACTATACTACTACTACACTATACTATACTACTACTACACTATACTACTACTACTACTACTACACTATACTACTACACTACACTATACTACTACTACTACTACACTATACTACTACACTACACTATACTACTACTACACTATACTACTACTACTACTACACTACACTACTACTACACTACACTATACTACTACACTATACTACTACTACTACTGCTGCTGGTACTATAACTACTACTGCTGCTGCCGCTATTCCTACTATCACTACTACACTATACTACTACACTATACTATACTACTACTACACTATACTACTACTACTACACTATACTACTACTACACTATACTACTACACTATACTACTACACTACACTACACTATACTACTACTACACTATACTACTACACTATACTACTACACTATACTATACTACTACTACACTATACTACTACTACTACACTATACTACTACTACACTATACTACTACACTATACTACTACACTATACTACTACACTACACTACACTATACTACTACTACACTATACTACTACACTATACTACTACACTACACTATACTACTACTACACTATACTACTACACTATACTACTACTACTACTACACTATTCTATTACTACTACACTATACTACTACTACACTATACTACTACTACACTATACTACTACTACACTATACTACTACTACTACACTATACTACTACTACACTATACTACTACTACTACACTATACTACTACTACACTATACTACTACTACACTATACTACTACTACTACACTATACTACTACTACACTATACTACTACTACTACACTATACTACTACTACACTATACTACTACTACTACACTATACTACTACTACACTATACTACTACACTATACTACTACACTATACTACTACACTACACTACACTATACTACTACTACACTATACTACTACACTATACTACTACACTACACTATACTACTACTACACTATACTACTACACTATACTACTACTACTACTACTACACTATTCTATTACTACTACACTATACTACTACTACACTATACTACTACTACACTATACTACTACTACACTATACTACTACTACTACACTATACTACTACTACACTATACTACTACTACTACTACATTATACTACTACTACACTATACTACTACTACTACACTATACTACTACTACACTATACTACTACTACTACTACACTATACTACTACTACACTATACTACTACTACTACACTATACTACTACTACTACACTATACTACTACTACTACACTACACTATACTACTACTACACTATACTACTACTACTACTACACTACACTACTACTACACTACACTATACTACTACACTATACTACTACTACTACTGCTGCTGGTACTATAACTACTACTGCTGCTGCCGCTATTCCTACTATCACTACTACTACTACACTATACTACTACACTATACTACTACACTATACTACTACTACTACTACTACTACTACTACACTATACTACTACTACACTATACTACTACTACACTATACTACTACTACTATACTATACTACTACACTATACTACTACACTATACTATACTACTACTACACTATACTACTACTACTACACTATACTACTACACTATACTACTACTACTACACTACACTATACTACTACTACTACACTATACTACTACACTATACTACTACACTATACTACTACACTATACTACTACACTATACTACTACTACTACTGCTGCTGCCGCTATTCCTACTATCACTACTACTACTACACTATACTACTACACTATACTACTACACTATACTACACTATACTACTACTACACTATACTACTACACTATACTACTACTACTACTGCTGCTGGTACTATAACTACTACTGCTGCTGCCGCTATTCCTACTATCACTACTACACTATACTACTACACTATACTATACTACTACTACACTATACTACTACACTATACTACTACTACTACTACTACACTATACTACTACTACTACTACTACACTATACTACTACTACACTATACTACTACACTATACTACTACACTATACTACTACACTACACTACACTATACTACTACTACACTATACTACTACACTATACTACTACACTATACTACTACACTATACTATACTACTACTACACTATACTACTACTACTACACTATACTACTACTACACTATACTACTACACTATACTACTACACTATACTACTACACTACACTACACTATACTACTACTACACTATACTACTACACTATACTACTACACTACACTATACTACTACTACACTATACTACTACACTATACTACTACTACTACTACACTATTCTATTACTACTACACTATACTACTACTACACTATACTACTACTACACTATACTACTACTACACTATACTACTACTACTACACTATACTACTACTACACTATACTACTACTACTACACTATACTACTACTACACTATACTACTACTACACTATACTACTACTACTACACTATACTACTACTACTACTACACTATACTACTACTACACTATACTACTACTACTACTACTACACTATACTACTACTACACTATACTACTACTACTACACTATACTACTACTACACTATACTACTACACTATACTACTACACTATACTACTACACTACACTACACTATACTACTACTACACTATACTACTACTACTACACTATACTACACTATACTACTACACTATACTATACTACTACACTACACTATACTACTACTACACTATACTACTACACTATACTACTACTACTACTACTACACTATTCTATTACTACTACACTATACTACTACTACACTATACTACTACTACACTATACTACTACTACACTATACTACTACTACTACACTATACTACTACTACACTATACTACTACTACTACACTATACTACTACTACACTATACTACTACTACTACACTATACTACTACTACTACACTATACTACTACTACTACTACACTATACTACTACTACACTATACTACTACTACTACACTATACTACTACTACTACACTATACTACTACTACTACACTACACTATACTACTACTACACTATACTACTACTACTACTACACTACACTACTACTACACTACACTATACTACTACACTATACTACTACTACTACTGCTGCTGGTACTATAACTACTACTGCTGCTGCCGCTATTCCTACTATCACTACTACTACTACACTATACTACTACTACTACACTATACTACTACTACTACTACTACACTATACTACTACTACTGCTGCTGCCGCTATTCCTACTATCACTACTACACTATACTACTACACTATACTATACTACTACTACACTATACTACTACTACTACACTATACTACTACTACACTATACTACTACACTATACTACTACACTATACTACTACACTACACTACACTATACTACTACTACACTATACTACTACACTATACTACTACACTATACTACTACACTATACTATACTACTACTACACTATACTACTACTACTACACTATACTACTACTACACTATACTACTACACTATACTACTACACTATACTACTACACTACACTACACTATACTACTACTACACTATACTACTACACTATACTACTACACTACACTATACTACTACACTATACTACTACACTATACTACTACTACTACTACTACTACACTATTCTATTACTACTACACTATACTACTACTACACTATACTACTACTACACTATACTACTACTACACTATACTACTACTACTACACTATACTACTACTACACTATACTACTACTACTACACTATAATACTACTACTACACTATACTACTACTACTACACTACACTATACTACTACTACTACACTACACTATACTACTACTACTACACTACTACTACACTACACTATACTACTACACTATACTACTACTACTACTGATGCTGGTACTATAACTACTACTGCTGCTGCCGCTATTCCTACTATCACTACTACTACTACACTATACTACTACACTATACTACTACACTATACTACTACTACTACACTATACTACTACTACTACTACACTATACTACTACACTATACTACTACTACTACACTATACTACTACTACTACACTATACTACTACTACACTATACTACTACTACTACACTATACTACTACACTATACTACTACACTATACTACTACACTATACTATACTACTACTACACTATACTACTACTACTACACTATACTACTACTACACTATACTACTACACTATACTACTACACTATACTACTACACTACACTACACTATACTACTACTACACTATACTACTACACTACACTACACTATACTACTACTACACTATACTACTACACTATACTACTACTACTACTACTACTACACTATTCTATTACTACTACACTATACTACTACTACACTATACTACTACTACTACACTATTCTACTACTACTACACTATACTACTACTACACTATACTACTACACTATACTACTACTACTACACTATACTACTACTACACTATACTACTACTACACTATACTACTACTACTACACTATACTACTACTACACTATACTACTACTACTACACTATACTACTACTACTACACTATACTACTACACTACACTACACTATACTACTACACTATACTACTACTTCTACTACACTATTCTATTACTACTACACTATACTACTACTACTACTACTACTACTACTACTACTACACTATACTATACTACTACTACTACTACACTACACTATACTACTACACTATACTACTACACTATACTACTACTACTACACTATACTACTACTACTGCTGCTGCCGCTATTCCTACTATCACTACTACACTATACTACTACACTATACTACTACTACTACACTATACTACTACACTATACTACTACACTATACTACTACTACTACACTATACTACTACACTATACTACTACTACTACACTATACTACTACACTATACTACTACTACTACACTATACTACTACTACACTATACTACTACACTATACTACTACTACTACACTATACTACTACTACACTATACTACTACACTATACTACTACTACTACACTATACTACTACACTATACTACTACTACTACACTATACTACTACTACTACACTATACTACTACACTATACTACTACTACTACACTATACTACTACTACACTATACTACTACACTATACTACTACTACTACACTATACTACTACTACACTATACTACTACACTATACTACTACACTACACTATACTACTACACTATACTACTACACTATACTACTACACTATACTACTACTACTACACTATACTACTACACTATACTACTACTACTACACTATACTACTACTACTACACTATACTACTACACTATACTACTACTACTACACTATACTACTACTACACTATACTACTACACTATACTACTACTACTACACTATACTACTACTACACTATACTACTACACTATACTACTACTACTACACTATACTACTACACTATACTACTACACTATACTACTACTACTACTACACTATACTACTACACTATACTACTACTACTACACTATACTACTACTACACTATACTACTACACTATACTACTACACTATACTATACTACTACACTATACTACTACTACACTATACTACTACACTATACTACTACACTATACTACTACTACTACACTATACTACTACTACACTATACTACTACACTATACTACTACACTATACTACTACTACTACACTATACTACTACTACACTATACTACTACTACTACACTATACTACTACACTATACTACTACACTATACTACTACTACTACACTATACTACTACACTATACTACTACTACTACACTATACTACTACTACACTATACTACTACACTATACTACTACTACTACACTATACTACTACACTATACTACTACTACTACTACTACACTATACTACTACACTATACTGCTACTACTACACTATACTACTACACTATACTACTACACTATACTACTACTACTACACTATACTACTACTACACTATACTACTACTACACTATACTACTACTACTACTACACTATACTACTACTACACTATACTACTACTACTACACTATACTACTACACTATACTACTACACTATACTATACTACACTATACTACTACTACTACTACTACTACTACTACTACACTATACTACACTATACTACTACACTACACTATACTACTACTACTACACTATACTACTACACTATACTACTACTACTACTACTACACTATACTACTACTACTACACTATACTACTACACTATACTACTACTACTACACTATACTACTACTACTGCTGCTGCCGCTATTCCTACTATCACTACTACACTATACTACTACACTATACTACTACTACTACACTATACTACTACACTATACTACTACACTATACTACTACTACTACACTATACTACTACACTATACTACTACTACTACACTATACTACTACTACACTATACTACTACACTATACTACTACTACTACACTATACTACTACACTATACTACTACTACTACTACTACACTATACTACTACACTATACTGCTACTACTACACTATACTACTACACTATACTACTACACTATACTACTACTACTACACTATACTACTACTACTACACTATACTACTACTACACTATACTACTACTACACTATACTACTACTACTACTACACTATACTACTACTACACTATACTACTACTACTACACTATACTACTACTACACTATACTACTACTACTACTACACTATACTACTACTACACTATACTACTACTACTACACTATACTACTACTACTACACTATACTACTACTACTACACTACACTATACTACTACTACACTATACTACTACTACTACTACACTACACTACTACTACACTACACTATACTACTACACTATACTACTACTACTACTGCTGCTGGTACTATAACTACTACTGCTGCTGCCGCTATTCCTACTATCACTACTACTACTACACTATACTACTACACTATACTACTACACTATACTACTACTACTACTACTACTACTACTACACTATACTACTACTACACTATACTACTACTACACTATACTACTACTACTATACTATACTACTACACTATACTACTACACTATACTATACTACTACTACACTATACTACTACTACTACACTATACTACTACACTATACTACTACTACTACACTACACTATACTACTACTACTACACTATACTACTACACTATACTACTACACTATACTACTACACTATACTACTACACTATACTACTACTACTACTGCTGCTGCCGCTATTCCTACTATCACTACTACTACTACACTATACTACTACACTATACTACTACACTATACTACACTATACTACTACTACACTATACTACTACACTATACTACTACTACTACTGCTGCTGGTACTATAACTACTACTGCTGCTGCCGCTATTCCTACTATCACTACTACACTATACTACTACACTATACTATACTACTACTACACTATACTACTACACTATACTACTACTACTACTACTACACTATACTACTACTACTACTACTACACTATACTACTACTACACTATACTACTACACTATACTACTACACTATACTACTACACTACACTACACTATACTACTACTACACTATACTACTACACTATACTACTACACTATACTACTACACTATACTATACTACTACTACACTATACTACTACTACTACACTATACTACTACTACACTATACTACTACACTATACTACTACACTATACTACTACACTACACTACACTATACTACTACTACACTATACTACTACACTATACTACTACACTACACTATACTACTACTACACTATACTACTACACTATACTACTACTACTACTACACTATTCTATTACTACTACACTATACTACTACTACACTATACTACTACTACACTATACTACTACTACACTATACTACTACTACTACACTATACTACTACTACACTATACTACTACTACTACACTATACTACTACTACACTATACTACTACTACACTATACTACTACTACTACACTATACTACTACTACTACTACACTATACTACTACTACACTATACTACTACTACTACTACTACACTATACTACTACTACACTATACTACTACTACTACACTATACTACTACTACACTATACTACTACACTATACTACTACACTATACTACTACACTACACTACACTATACTACTACTACACTATACTACTACTACTACACTATACTACACTATACTACTACACTATACTATACTACTACACTACACTATACTACTACTACACTATACTACTACACTATACTACTACTACTACTACTACACTATTCTATTACTACTACACTATACTACTACTACACTATACTACTACTACACTATACTACTACTACACTATACTACTACTACTACACTATACTACTACTACACTATACTACTACTACTACACTATACTACTACTACACTATACTACTACTACTACACTATACTACTACTACTACACTATACTACTACTACTACTACACTATACTACTACTACACTATACTACTACTACTACACTATACTACTACTACTACACTATACTACTACTACTACACTACACTATACTACTACTACACTATACTACTACTACTACTACACTACACTACTACTACACTACACTATACTACTACACTATACTACTACTACTACTGCTGCTGGTACTATAACTACTACTGCTGCTGCCGCTATTCCTACTATCACTACTACTACTACACTATACTACTACTACTACACTATACTACTACTACTACTACTACACTATACTACTACTACTGCTGCTGCCGCTATTCCTACTATCACTACTACACTATACTACTACACTATACTATACTACTACTACACTATACTACTACTACTACACTATACTACTACTACACTATACTACTACACTATACTACTACACTATACTACTACACTACACTACACTATACTACTACTACACTATACTACTACACTATACTACTACACTATACTACTACACTATACTATACTACTACTACACTATACTACTACTACTACACTATACTACTACTACACTATACTACTACACTATACTACTACACTATACTACTACACTACACTACACTATACTACTACTACACTATACTACTACACTATACTACTACACTACACTATACTACTACACTATACTACTACACTATACTACTACTACTACTACTACTACACTATTCTATTACTACTACACTATACTACTACTACACTATACTACTACTACACTATACTACTACTACACTATACTACTACTACTACACTATACTACTACTACACTATACTACTACTACTACACTATACTACTACTACTACACTATACTACTACTACTACACTACACTATACTACTACTACTACACTACACTATACTACTACTACTACACTACTACTACACTACACTATACTACTACACTATACTACTACTACTACTGATGCTGGTACTATAACTACTACTGCTGCTGCCGCTATTCCTACTATCACTACTACTACTACACTATACTACTACACTATACTACTACACTATACTACTACTACTACACTATACTACTACTACTACTACACTATACTACTACACTATACTACTACTACTACACTATACTACTACTACTACACTATACTACTACTACACTATACTACTACTACTACACTATACTACTACACTATACTACTACACTATACTACTACACTATACTATACTACTACTACACTATACTACTACTACTACACTATACTACTACTACACTATACTACTACACTATACTACTACACTATACTACTACACTACACTACACTATACTACTACTACACTATACTACTACACTACACTACACTATACTACTACTACACTATACTACTACACTATACTACTACTACTACTACTACTACACTATTCTATTACTACTACACTATACTACTACTACACTATACTACTACTACTACACTATTCTACTACTACTACACTATACTACTACTACACTATACTACTACACTATACTACTACTACTACACTATACTACTACTACTACACTATACTACTACTACACTATACTACTACTACTACACTATACTACTACTACACTATACTACTACTACTACACTATACTACTACTACTACACTATACTACTACACTACACTACACTATACTACTACACTATACTACTACTTCTACTACACTATTCTATTACTACTACACTATACTACTACTACTACTACTACTACTACTACTACACTATACTATACTACTACTACTACTACACTACACTATACTACTACACTATACTACTACACTATACTACTACTACTACACTATACTACTACTACTGCTGCTGCCGCTATTCCTACTATCACTACTACACTATACTACTACACTATACTACTACTACTACACTATACTACTACACTATACTACTACACTATACTACTACTACTACACTATACTACTACACTATACTACTACTACTACACTATACTACTACACTATACTACTACTACTACACTATACTACTACTACACTATACTACTACACTATACTACTACTACTACACTATACTACTACTACACTATACTACTACACTATACTACTACTACTACACTATACTACTACACTATACTACTACTACTACACTATACTACTACTACTACACTATACTACTACACTATACTACTACTACTACACTATACTACTACTACACTATACTACTACACTATACTACTACTACTACACTATACTACTACTACACTATACTACTACACTATACTACTACACTACACTATACTACTACACTATACTACTACACTATACTACTACACTATACTACTACTACTACACTATACTACTACACTATACTACTACTACTACACTATACTACTACTACTACACTAT
This sequence comes from Dendropsophus ebraccatus, assembly GCA_027789725.1. Classification (NCBI taxonomy): domain Eukaryota; kingdom Metazoa; phylum Chordata; class Amphibia; order Anura; family Hylidae; genus Dendropsophus; species Dendropsophus ebraccatus. Next base: position 1,360,400 of record JAQFWZ010000084.1, on the reverse strand, counting down.
ACTACTACACTATACTACTACTACTACACTATACTACTACTACACTATACTACTACACTATACTGCTACTACTACACTATACTACTACTACACTATACTACTACACTATACTACTACTACTACACTATACTACTACACTATACTACTACACTATACTACTACTACTACTACACTATACTACTACACTATACTACTACTACTACACTATACTACTACTACACTATACTACTACACTATACTACTACACTATACTATACTACTACACTATACTACTACTACACTATACTACTACACTATACTACTACACTATACTACTACTACTACACTATACTACTACTACACTATACTACTACACTATACTACTACACTATACTACTACTACTACACTATACTACTACTACACTATACTACTACTACTACACTATACTACTACACTATACTACTACACTATACTACTACTACTACACTATACTACTACACTATACTACTACTACTACACTATACTACTACTACACTATACTACTACACTATACTACTACTACTACACTATACTACTACACTATACTACTACTACTACTACTACACTATACTACTACACTATACTGCTACTACTACACTATACTACTACACTATACTACTACACTATACTACTACTACTACACTATACTACTACTACACTATACTACTACTACACTATACTACTACTACTACACTATACTACTACTACACTATACTACTACTACTACACTATACTACTACACTATACTACTACACTATACTATACTACACTATACTACTACTACTACTACTACTACTACTACTACACTATACTACACTATACTACTACACTACACTATACTACTACTACTACACTATACTACTACACTATACTACTACTACTACTACTACACTATACTACTACTACTACACTATACTACTACACTATACTACTACTACTACACTATACTACTACTACTGCTGCTGCCGCTATTCCTACTATCACTACTACACTATACTACTACACTATACTACTACTACTACACTATACTACTACACTATACTACTACACTATACTACTACTACTACACTATACTACTACACTATACTACTACTACTACACTATACTACTACTACACTATACTACTACACTATACTACTACTACTACACTATACTACTACACTATACTACTACTACTACTACTACACTATACTACTACACTATACTGCTACTACTACACTATACTACTACACTATACTACTACACTATACTACTACTACTACACTATACTACTACTACTACACTATACTACTACTACACTATACTACTACTACACTATACTACTACTACTACTACACTATACTACTACTACACTATACTACTACTACTACACTATACTACTACACTATACTACTACACTATACTATACTACACTATACTACTACTACTACTACTACTACTACTACACTATACTACACTATACTACTACACTACACTATACTACTACTACACTATACTACTACTACTACACTATACTACTACACTATACTACTACTACTACTACTACACTATACTACTACTGATACTACTACACTATACTACACTATACTACACTATACTACTACACTATACTACTACTACTACTGCTGCTGGTACTATAACTACTACTGCTGCTGCTATTCCTACTATCACTACTACACTATACTACTACACTATACTATACTACTACTACACTATACTACTACACTATACTACTACTACACTATACTACTACTACTACACTATACTACTACTACACTATACTACTACACTATACTACTACTACACTATACTACTACTACACTATACTACTACTACGCTATACTACTACTACACTATACTACTACTACACTATACTACTACTACTACACTATACTACTACTACACTATACTACTATTACTACACTATACTACTACTACACTATACTACTACTACACTATACTACTACTACACTATACTACTATTACTACACTATACTACTACTACACTATACTACTACACTATACTACTACTACTACTACTACTACTACACTATACTACTACTACTACACTATACTACTACTACTACACTATACTACTACTGATACTACTACACTATACTACACTATACTACACTATACTACTACACTATACTACTACACTATACTACTACTACTACTGCTGCTGGTACTATAACTACTACTGCTGCTGCTATTCCTACTATCACTACTACACTATACTACTACTACTACTACACTATACTACACTATACTACTACTACACTATACTACTACTACTACACTATACTACTACTACACTATACTACTACTACTACTGCTGCTGCTATTCCTACTATCACTACTACACTATACTACTACACTATACTACTACTACTACACTATACTACTACACTATACTACTACTACACTATACTACTACTACTACACTATACTACTACTACTACACTATACTACTACACTATACTACTACTACTACACTATACTACTACTACACTATACTACTACACTATACTACTACTACACTATACTACTACTACTACTGCTGCTGGTACTATAACTACTACTGCTGCTGCCGCTATTCCTACTATCACTACTACTACTACACTATACTACTACACTATACTACTACACTATACTACTACTACTACTACTACTACTACTACACTATACTACTACTACACTATACTACTACTACACTATACTACTACTACTACACTATACTACACTATACTACTACACTATACTACTGCTACTACTGCTGCTGGTACTATAACTACTATCACTACTACTACTACACTATACTACTACACTATACTACTACACTATACTACTACTACTACACTATACTACTACTACTACACTATAATACTACTACTACACTATACTACTACACTATACTACTACTACTACTGCTGCTGCTATTCCTACTATCACTACTACTACTACACTATACTACTACACTATACTACTACTACTACACTATACTACACTATACTACTACTACTACACTATACTACTACTACTACTACTACTACACTATACTACTACACTATACTACTACTACTACACTATACTACTACACTATACTACTACTACTACTACATTATACTACTACTACACTATACTACTACTACACTGTACTACTACTACTACTACACTATACTACTATTACACTATACTACTACACTATACTACTACTACTACACTATACTACTACTACTACACTATACTACTACTACACTATACTACTACACTATACTACTACTACACTATACTACTACTACTACTGCTGCTGGTACTATAACTACTACTGCTGCTGCCGCTATTCCTACTATCACTACTACTACTACACTATACTACTACACTATACTACTACTACTACTACTACACTATACTACTACTACTGCTGCTGCCGCTATTCCTACTATCACTACTACTACTACACTATACTACTACACTATACTACTACACTATACTACTACTACTACTACACTACACTATACTACTACACTATACTACTACACTATACTACTACACTATACTACTACTACTACTACTGCTGCTGGTACTATAACTACTACTGCTGCTGCTATTCCTACTATCACTACTACACTATACTACTACTACTACTACACTATACTACTACTACACTATACTACTACTACTACTACACTACACTATACTACTACACAATACTACTACACTATACTACTACTACACTATACTACTACACTATACTACTACTACTACACTATACTACTACTACTACTACTACTACTACTACACTATACTACTACTACTACACTATACTACTACTATACTACTACTACTACACTATACTACTACTACACTATACTACTACTACACTATACTACTACACTATACTACTACTACTACACTATACTACTACACTATACTACTACACTATACTACTACTACTACTACTACTACTACTACACTACTACACTATACTACTACTACTACACTATACTACTACACTATACTACTACACTATACTACTACTACTACTACTACTACTACTACACTACTACACTATACTACTACTACTACACTATACTACTACACTATACTACTACTACACTATACTACTACTACTACTACTACTACACTATACTACTACTACTACTACTGCTGCTGGTACTATAACTACTATCACTACTACTCCCATAAAGAGATGAAGCAGAATAGAGTAAAGACCCATATTCCACCAACAGATCTGACGACAGATTATCTGCCAAAGATTTGAAGCCAAACCCAGGAACAGACTATAAATAGAGAACAGGTCATAAAGGAAAGACTGAGATTTCTCCTCTTTTCAAATCCACTCCTGGGTTTGACTTCAAATCTTTGGCAGATAATTTGTCGTCAGATCTGTTGGTGGAATATGGGTCTTTACTTGTCACTTCTTGTGTTTTGCATTGTGACTCCATACAGTAACCCTCCTGTAACCCTATGTACACCACAGATAAGACATTGTCATATTTCTAGAAGTGTTGCCCTCTGCAGCACTGTTCTATAGCTAAACATAACCAACATAAATCCAAAGTATATACTGTGTGTATATATATATATATATATATATACACACACTAGGAAGCATAGGGCGGTTCAGAGCTACTATTGTCATCCGTGAGTACGGGTGTCTCTTATCTCTTCTACTTATACACCTGTTCCGGCAGATTACATTCACTACATTGGGCAGGGCTCCTCTGGCAACTCCTCTTCTCTCTACTACAAAGCAACTTCTACTTCTACAAGCATTGGTTATCTCCGTGTCAGCACCAACGTTGTGTGTCAAGATTTGCACTACCGTTATTACGTGTACTGTTCAACTTGAATCATACTTCAGTAAAGTATTTTTTTACTAAACGCACAGGACTCTGGTCAGATCTGTCATTTACCTGCACCCACACACCATCATAGACTTGGGTCCCATCCTGCACCTATAGTAAACTTCTGGCTGAACTATAAGGATATTTATAATGGTGCTGAGAACCCCCCCCCCCCCCCTCATTAATGCTGATAGTCGCTTTGCTTTCAATAGTTATCTTTTTTCCTTTTACAGATCAACAGCTTTGAAGATGAAGGTGTGCTGGAGGGCAACTGGGGTAATCGATATTCAGGTGGGGTTGATCCCCAGGATTGGAATGGCAGTGTAGACATCCTGAAAATGTGGCGGAAAAGAGGTTACAGACCGGTCAAGTATGGACAATGCTGGGTGTTCGCAGGAGTCATGTGCACTGGTAATATATATTCACTCTTATATCCCTATAATAATATCCCTTTCCCTTACATCCTAAGCAGCAGCACAAATGGGGAGAGTCCATCTTCCTCCAATGATAGGACAGATGGGAACAACAATTTAAGACTTAATTGACAACGCCTATAAGAACCGGCCTACCCTGGCTCCTTGTGTGTTTTCTCATCTCCTGTAGGATGGGCTCAGGCTCAGGCCTATGTGTGTTCTCTCCTCCTGTAGGATGGGAGCAGGCTCAGGCTCAGGCCTATGTGTGTGTTCTCTCCTCCTGTAGGATGGGAGCAGGCTCAGGCCTATGTGTGTGTTCTCTCCTCCTGTAGGATGGGAGCAGGCTCAGGCCTATGTGTGTGTTCTCTCCTCCTGTAGGATGGGCTCAGGCTCAGGCCTATGTGTGTGTTCTCTCCTCCTGTAGGATGGGAGCAGGCTCAGGCCTATGTGTGTGTTCTCTCCTCCTGTAGGATGGGAGCAGGCTCAGGCCTATGTGTGTGTTCTCTCCTCCTGTAGGATGGGAGCAGGCTCAGGCCTATGTGTGTGTTCTCTCCTCCTGTATGATGGGAACAGGCTCAGGCCTATGTGTGTGTTCTCTCCTCCTGTAGGATGGGAGCAGGCTCAGGCCTATGTGTGTGTTCTCTCCTGTAGGATGGGAGCAGGCTCAGGCCTATGTGTGTTTTCTCATCTCCTGTAGGATGGGAGCAGGCTCAGGCCTATGTGTGTGTTCTCTCCTCCTGTATGATGGGAACAGGCTCAGGCCTATGTGTGTGTTCTCTCCTCCTGTAGGATGGGAGCAGGCTCAGGCTCAGGCCTATGTATGTGTGCTCTCCTCCTGTAGGATAGGAGCAGGCTCAGGCCTATGTGTGTTTTCTCATCTCCTGTAGGATGGGAGCAGGCTCAGGCTCAGGCCTATGTGTGTGTTCTCTCCTCCTGTAGGATGGGAGCAGGCTCAGGCCTATGTGTGTGTTCTCTCCTCCTGTAGGATAGGAGCAGGCTCAGGCCTATGTGTGTGTTCTCTCCTCCTATAGGATGGGAGAAGGCTCAGGCCTATGTGTGTGTTCTCTCCTGTAGGATGGGACCAGGCTCAGGCCTATATGTGTGTTCTCTCCTCCTATAGGATGGGAGCAGGCTCAGGCCTATGTGTGTGTTCTCTCCTCCTGTAGGATGGGAGCAGGCTCAGGCCTATGTGTGTGTTCTCTCCTCCTGTAGGATGGGAGCAGGCTCCGGCCTATGTGTGTGTTCTCTCCTCCTGTAGGATGGCAGCAGGCTCAGGCCTATGTGTGTGTTCTCTCCTCCTGTAGGATGGGAGCAGGCTCAGGCTCAGGCCTATGTGTGTTCTCTCCTCCTGTAGGATAGGAGCAGGCTCAGGCCTATGTGTGTGTTCTCTCCTCCTGTAGGATGGGAGCAGGCTCAGGCCTATGTGTGTGTTCTCTCCTCCTGTAGGATGGGAGCAGGCTCAGGCCTATGTGTGTGTTCTCTCCTCCTGTAGGATGGGAGCGGGCTCAGGCCTATGTGTGTGTTCTCTCCTCCTGTAGGATAGGAGCAGGCTCAGGCCTATGTGTGTGTTCTCTCCTCCTGTAGGATGGGAGCAGGCTCAGGCCTATGTGTGTGTTCTCTCCTCCTGTAGGATGGGAGCAGGCTCCGGCCTATGTGTGTGTTCTCTCCTCCTGTAGGATGGGAGCAGGCTCAGGCCTATGTGTGTTCTCTCCTCCTGTAGGATGGGAGCAGGCTCAGGCCTATGTGTGTGTTTTCTCCTCCTGTAGGATGGGAGCAGGCTCAGGCTCAGGCCTATGTGTGTTCTCTCCTCCTGTAGGATAGGAGCAGGCTCAGGCCTATGTGTGTGTTCTCTCCTCCTGTAGGATGGGAGCAGGCTCAGGCCTATGTGTGTTCTCTCCTCCTGTAGGATGGGAGCAGGCTCAGGCCTATGTGTGTTCTCTCCTCCTGTAGGATGGGAGCAGGCTCAGGCCTATGTGTGTGTTCTCTCCTCCTGTAGGATGGGAGCAGGCTCAGGCCTATGTGTGTGTTCTCTCCTCCTGTAGGATGGGAGCAGGCTCAGGCCTATGTGTGTGTTCTCTTCTCCTGTAGGATGGGAGCAGGCTCCGGCCTATGTGTGTGTTCTCTCCTCCTGTAGGATGGGAGCAGGCTCGGGCCTATGTGTGTGTTCTCTCCTCCTGTAGGATGGGAGCAGGCTCAGGCCTATGTGTGTGTTCTCTCCTCCTGTAGGATAGGAGCAGGCTCAGGCCTATGTGTGTTCTCTCCTCCTGTAGGATGGGAGCAGGCTCAGGCCTATGTGTGTTCTCTCCTCCTGTAGGATGGGCTCAGGCTCAGGCCTATATGTGTGTTCTCTCCTCCTGTAGGATGGGAGCAGGCTCCGGCCTATGTGTGTGTTCTCTCCTCCTGTAGGATGGGAGCAGGCTCCGGCCTATGTGTGTGTTCTCTCCTCCTGTAGGATGGGAGCAGGCTCAGGCCTATGTGTGTGTTCTCTCCTCCTGTAGGATGGGAGCAGGCTCAGGCCTATGTGTGTGTTCTCTCCTCCTGCAGGATGGGAGCAGGCTCAGGCTCAGGCCTATATGTGTGTTCTCTCCTCCTGTAGGATGGGAGCAGGCTCAGGCCTATGTATGTGTTCTCTCCTCCTGTAGGATAGGAGCAGGCTCAGGCCTATGTGTGTGTTCTCTCCTCCTGTAGGATGGGAGCAGGCTCAGGCCTATGTGTGTGTTCTCTCCTCCTGTAGGATGGGAGCAGGCTCAGGCCTATGTGTGTGTTCTCTCCTCCTGTAGGATGGGAGCAGGCTCAGGCTCAGGCCTATGTGTGTGTTCTCTCCTCCTGTAGGATGGGAGCAGGCTCAGGCCTATGTGTGTGTTCTCTCCTCCTGTAGGATGGGAGCAGGCTCAGGCCTATGTGTGTGTTCTCTCCTCCTGTAGGATGGGAGCAGGCTCAGGCCTATGTGTGTGTTCTCTCCTCCTGTAGGATGGGAGCGGGCTCAGGCCTATGTGTGTTCTCTCCTCCTGTAGGATAGGAGCAGGCTCAGGCCTATGTGTGTTCTCTCCTCCTGTAGGATGGGAGCAGGCTCAGGCCTATGTGTGTGTTCTCTCCTCCTGTAGGATGGGAGCAGGCTCGGGCCTCTGTGTGTGTTCTCTCCTCCTGTAGGATGGGAGCAGGCTCAGGCTCAGGCCTATGTGTGTGTTCTCTCCTCCTGTAGGATGGGAGCAGGCTCAGGCCTATGTGTGTGTTCTCTCCCCCTGTAGGATGGGAGCAGGCTCAGGCCTCTGTGTGTGTTCTCTCCTCCTGTAGGATGGGAGCAGGCTCAGGCCTATGTGTGTGTTCTCTCCTCCTGTAGGATGGGAGCAGGCTCCGGCCTACGTGTGTGTTCTCTCCTCCTGTAGGATGGGAGCAGGCTCAGGCCTATGTGTGTTCTCTCCTCCTGTAGGATGGGCTCAGGCTCAGGCCTATGTGTGTGTTCTCTCCTCCTGTAGGATAGGAGCAGGCTCAGGCTCAGGCCTATGTGTGTGTTCTCTCCTCCTGTAGGATGGGAGCAGGCTCCGGCCTATGTGTGTGTTCTCTCCTCCTGTAGGATGGGAGCAGGCTCCGGCCTATGTGTGTGTTCTCTCCTTCTGTAGGATGGGAGCAGGCTCAGGCCTATGTGTGTGTTCTCTCCTCCTGCAGGATGGGAGCAGGCTCAGGCCTATGTGTGTGTTCTCTCCTCCTGTAGGATGGGAGCAGGCTCAGGCCTATGTGTGTGTTCTCTCCTCCTGTAGGATGGGAGCAGGCTCAGGCCTATGTGTGTGTTCTCTCCTCCTGCAGGATGGGAGCAGGCTCAGGCCTATGTGTGTGTTCTCTCCTCCTGTAGGATGGGCTCAGGCTCAGGCCTATGTGTGTGTTCTCTCCTCCTGTAGGATGGGAGCAGGCTCAGGCTCAGGCCTATGTGTGTGTTCTCTCCTCCTGTAGGATAGGAGCAGGCTCAGGCCTATGTGTGTGTTCTCTCCTCCTGCAGGAGGGGAGTAGGCTCAGGCCTATGTGTGTGTTCTCTCCTCCTGTAGGATGGGAGCAGGCTCAGGCCTATTTGTGTGTTCTCTCCTCCTATAGGATGGGAGCAGGCTCGGGCATATGTGTGTGTTCTCTCCTGTAGGATGGGAGCAGGCTCAGGCCTATGTGTGTTCTCTCCTCCTGTAGGATAGGAGCAGGCTCAGGCCTATGTGTGTGTTCTCTCCTCCTGTAGGATGGGAGCAGGCTCAGGCCTATTTGTGTGTTCTCTCCTCCTATAGGATGGGAGCAGGCTCGGGCATATGTGTGTGTTCTCTCCTGTAGGATGGGAGCAGGCTCAGGCCTATGTGTGTGTTCTCTCCTCCTGTAGGATGGGAGCAGGCTCAGGCTCCGGCCTATGTGTGTGTTCTCTCCTGTATGATGGGAGCAGGCTCAGGCCTATGTATGTGTTCTCTCCTCCTGTAGGATGGGAGCAGGCTCAGGCCTATGTGTGTGTTCTCTCCTCCTGTAGGATGGGAGCAGGCTCAGGCCTATGTGTGTGTTCTCTCCTCCTGTAGGATAGGAGCAGGCTCGGGCCTATGTGTGTGTTCTCTCCTCCTGTAGGATGGGAGCAGGCTCGGGCCTATGTGTGTGTTCTCTCCTCCTGTAGGATGGGAGCAGGCTCAGGCCTATGTGTGTGTTCTCTCCTCCTGTAGGATGGGAGCAGGCTCGGGCCTATGTGTGTGTTCTCTCCTCCTGTAGGATGGGAGCAGGCTCAGGCCTATGTGTGTGTTCTCTCCTCCTGTAGGATGGGAGCAGGCTCAGGCCTATGTGTGTGTTCTCTCCTCCTGTAGGATGGGAGCAGGCTCAGGCTCCGGCCTATGTGTGTGTTCTCTCCTGTATGATGGGAGCAGGCTCAGGCCTATGTATGTGTTCTCTCCTCCTGTAGGATGGGAGCAGGCTCAGGCCTATGTGTGTGTTCTCTCCTCCTGTAGGATGGGAGCAGGCTCAGGCCTATGTGTGTGTTCTCTCCTCCTGTAGGATAGGAGCAGGCTCAGGCCTATGTGTGTGTTCTCTCCTGTAGGATGGGAGCAGGCTCAGGCCTATGTGTGTGTTCTCTCCTCCTGTAGGATGGGAGCAGGCTCAGGCCTATGTGTGTGTTCTCTCCTGTAGGATGGGCGCAGGCTCGGGCCTCTGTGCGTGTGCCGCCAGAAGCAGTATAGGCAGCATATTTAGATGTTATATGACTTTTGTGGGGCAAAACAATAGTTAAATATCAATTATGGTAGGAGTACCCCTTTAACTTTTGCATCATGTATGAAGTTTAGACTGGTCAGGGTCTAAACCCCCTCCAATACTTAGCTATAGCCAAGTAAAAAGCACAGTAGCATGGCTCACTCCCCAGCTCAGTGCACAGTAGTAGGGTCACTCCCCAGCTCAGTGCACAGTAGTAGGGTCACTCCCCAGCTCAGTGCACAGTAGTAGGGTCACTCCCCAGCTCAGTGCACAGTAGTAGGGTCACTCCCCAGCTCAGTGCACAGTAGTAGGGTCACTCCCCAGCTCAGGGCACAGTAGTAGGGTCACTCCCCAGCTCAGTGCACAGTAGTAGGGTCACTCCCCAGCTCAGTGCACAGTAGTAGGGTCACTCCCCAGCTCAGTGCACAGTAGTAGGGTCACTCCCCAGCTCAGTGCACAGTAGTAGGATCACTCCCCACCTCAGTGCACAGTAGTAGGATCACTCCCCAGCTCAGGGCGCAGTAGTAGGGTCACTCCCCAGCTCAGGGCACAGTAGTAGGGTCACTCCCCAGCTCAGTGCACAGTAGTAGGGTCACTCCCCAGCTCAGTGCACAGTAGTAGGGTCACTCCCCAGCTCAGTGCACAGTAGTAGGCTCACTCCCCAGCTCAGTGCACAGTAGTAGGATCACTCCCCAGCTCAGGGCACAGAAGTAGGGTCACTCCCCAGCTCTGTGCACAGTAGTAGGATCACTCCCCAGCTCAGGGCACAGTAGTAGGGTCACTCCCCAGCTCAGGGCACAGTAGTAAGGTCACTCCCCAGCTCAGTGCACAGTAGTAGGGTCACTCCCCGGCTCAGTGCACAGTAGTAGGGTCACTCCCCAGCTCAGTGCACAGTAGTAGGGTCACTCCCCAGCTCAGTGCACAGTAGTAGGGTCACTCCTCAGCTCAGTGCACAGTAGTAGGGTCACTCCCCAGCTCAGGGCACAGTAGTAGGGTCACTCCCCAGCTCAGTGCACAGTAGTAGGGTCACTCCCCAGCTCAGTGCACAGTAGTAGGGTCACTCCCCAGCTCAGTGCACAGTAGTAGGGTCACTCCCCAGCTCAGTGCACAGTAGTAGGGTCACTCCTCAGCTCAGTGCACAGTAGTAGGGTCACTCCCCAGCTCAGTGCACAGTAGTAGGGTCACTCCCCAGCTCAGTGCACAGTAGTAGGATCACTCTCCAGCTCAGTGCACAGTAGTAGGGTCACTCCCCAGCTCAGTGCACAGTAGTAGGGTCACTCCCCAGCTCAGGGCACAGTAGTAGGGTCACTCCCCAGCTCAGGGCACAGTAGTAGGGTCACTCCCCAGCTCAGGGCACAGTGGTAGGGTCACTCCCCAGCTCAGGGCACAGTAGTAGGGTCACTCCCCAGCTCAGGGCACAGTAGTAGGGTCACTCCCCAGCTCAGTGCACAGTAGTAGGGTCACTCCCCAGCTCAGTGCACAGTAGTAGGGTTCACTCCCCAGCTCAGTGCACAGTAGCAGGGTTCACTCCCCAGCTCAGTGCACAGTAGTAGGGTCACTCCCCAGCTCAGGGCACAGTAGTAGGATCACTCCCCACCTCAGTGCACAGTAGTAGGATCACTCCCCAGCTCTGTGCACAGTAGTAGGGTCACTTCCTAGCTCTGTGCACAGTAGTAGGGTCACTCCCCAGCTCAGTGCACAGTAGTAGGGTCACTCCCCAGCTCAGTGCACAGTAGTAGGGTCACTCCACAGCTCAGGGCACAGTAGTAGGGTCACTCCCCAGCTCAGTGCACAGTAGTAGGGTCACTCCCCAGCTCAGGGCACAGTAGTAGGGTCACTCCCCAGCTCTGTGCACAGTAGTAGGGTCACTCCCCAGCTCAGTGCACAGTAGTAGGATCACTCCCCAGCTCTGTGCACAGTAGTAGGGTCACTCCCCAGATCAGTGCACAGTAGTAGGGTCACTCCCCAGCTCAGTGCACAGTAGTAGGGTCACTCCCCACCTCAGTGCACAGTAGTAGGATCACTCCCCAGCTCTGTGCACAGTAGTAGGGTCACTCTCCAGCTCAGGGCACAGTAGTAGGGTCACTCCCCAGCTCTGTGCACAGTAGTAGGGTCACTCCCCAGCTCAGTGCACAGTAGTAGGATCACTCCCCAGCTCTGTGCACAGTAGTAGGGTCACTCCCCAGCTCAGTGCACAGTAGTAGGGTCACTCCCCAGCTCAGGGCGCAGTAGTAGGGTCACTCCCCAGCTCAGTGCACAGTAGTAGGATCACTCCCCAGCTCAATGCACAGTAGTAGGATCACTCCCCAGCTCAATGCACAGTAGTAGGGTCACTCCCCAGCTCAGTGCACAGTAGTAAGGTCACTCCCCAGCTCAGGGCACAGTAGTAGGGTCACTCCCCAGCTCAGTGCACAGTAGTAGGGTCACTCCCAGGCTCAGTGCACAGTAGTAGGGTCACTCCCCAGCTCAGGGCACAGAAGCATGGATCACTCCCTAGCTCAGTGCACAGTAGTAGGGTCACTCCCCAGCTCAGGGCACAGTAGTAGGGTCACTCCCCAGCTCAGGGCACAGTGGTAGGGTCACTCCCCAGCTCAGGGCACAGTAGTAGGGTCACTCCCCAGCTCAGGGCACAGTAGTAGGGTCACTCCCCAGCTCAGTGCACAGTAGCAGGGTTCACTCCCCAGCTCAGTGCACAGTAGTAGGGTCACTCCCCAGCTCAGTGCACAGTAGTAGGGTCACTCCCCAGCTCAGTGCACAGTAGTAAGGTCACTCCCCAGCTCTGTGCACAGTAGTAGGGTCACTTCCTAGCTCTGTGCACAGTAGTAGGGTCACTCCCCAGCTCTGTGCACAGTAGTAGGGTCACTCCCCAGCTCAGTGCACAGTAGTAGGATCACTCCCCAGCTCAGTGCACAGTAGTAGGATCACTCCCCAGCTCAATGCACAGTAGTAGGGTCACTCCCCAGCTCAGTGCACAGTAGTAAGGTCACTCCCCAGCTCAGTGCACAGTAGTAGGGTCACTCCCCAGCTCAGGGCACAGTAGTAGGATCACTCCCCAGCTCAGGGCACAGTAGCATGGCTCACTCCCCAGCTCATTGCACAGTATTAGGGTCACTCCCCAGCTCAGGGCACAGTAGTAGGATCACTCCCCAGCTCAGTGCACAATATTAGGGTCACTTTCCCGCTCAGTGCACAGTAGTAGGATCACTCCCCAGCTCAGTGCACAGTAGTAGGCTCACTCCCCAGCTCAGTGCACAGTAGTAGGGTCACTCCCCAGCTCAGTGCACAGTAGTAGGATCACTCCCCAGCTCAGTGCACAGTAGTAGGGTCACTCCCCAGCTCAGTGCACAGTAGTAGGATCACTCCCCAGCTCAGTGCACAGTAGTAGGGTCACTCCCCAGCTCAGTGCACAGTAGTAGGGTCACTCCCCAGCTCAGGGCACAGTAGTAGGGTCACTCCCCAGCTCAGGGCACAGTAGTAGGCTCACTCCCCAGCTCAGTGCACAGTAGTAGGGTCACTCCCCAGCTCAGTGCACAGTAGTAGGGTCACTCCCCAGCTCAGTGCACAGTAGTAGGGTCACTCCCCAGCTCAGTGCACAGTAGTAGGATCACTCCCCACCTCAGTGCACAGTAGTAGGGTCACTCCCCAGCTCAGTGCACAGTAGTAGGGTCACTCCCCAGCTCAGTGCACAGTAGTAGGATCACTCCCCACCTCAGTGCACAGTAGTAGGGTCACTCCCCAGCTCAGTGCACAGTAGTAGGGTCACTTCCCAGCTCAGTGCACAGTAGTAGGATCACTCCCCAGCTCAGTGCACAGTAGTAGGGTCACTCCCCAGCTCAGGGCACAGTAGTAGGGTCACTCCCCAGCTCAGTGCACAGTAGTAGGGTCACTCCCCAGCTCAGTGCACAGTAGTAGGGTCACTCCCCAGCTCAGTGCACAGTAGTAGGGTCACTCCCCAGCTCAGGGCACAGTAGTAGGGTCACTCCCCAGCTCAGTGCACAGTAGTAGGGTCACTCCCCAGCTCAGTGCACAGTAGTAGGATCACTCCCCAGCTCAGTGCACAGTAGTAGGGTCACTCCCCAGCTCAGTGCACAGTAGTAGGGTCACTCCCCAGCTCAGGGCACAGTAGTAGGCTCATATATTTCAGGGCTGGGGGGGATATATATACAGGGCTGGGGGGATATATATACAGGGCTGGGGGGAGAGGATACATATACAGGGCTGGGGGGGATATATATACAGGGCTGGGGGGGAGAGGGGATATACAGGGCTGGGGGGGAGAGGGGATATATATTCAGGGCTGGGGGGGAGAGGGGATATATATACAGGGCTGGGGGGGAGAGGGGATATGTATACAGGGCTGGGGGGAGAGGATATATATATACAGAGCTGGGGGGATATATATACAGGGCTGGGGGGAGAGGATATATATATATACAGGGCTGGGGGGGAGGATATACTGTATATATACAGGGCTGGGGGGGAGAGGATATATATATATACAGGGCTGGGGGGAGGATATACTGTATATATACAGGGCTGGGGGGGAGAGGATATATATACAGGGCTGGGGGGGAGAGGATATATATACAGGGCTGGGGGGAGAGGATATATATACAGGGCTGGGGGGGAGCGGATATATATACAGGGCTGGGGGCAGAGGATATATATACAGGGCTGGGGGGGAGAGGGCTCTATATACAGGGCTGGGGGGGGAGAGGATATATATACAGGGCTGGGGGGGAGAGGATATATATACAGGGCTGGGGGGGAGAGGATATATATACAGGGCTGGGGGGGAGAGGATATATATACAGGGCTGGGGGGGAGAGGATATATATACAGGGCTGGGGGGGAGAGGATATATATACAGGGCTGGGGGGGAGGATATACTGTATATATACAGGGCTGGGGGGGAGAGGATATATATACAGGGCTGGGGGGGGAGGGGATATATACAGGGCTGGGGGGGGAGAGGGGATATATACAGGGCTGGGGGGGAGAGGGGATATATACAGGGCTGGGGGGGAGGATATACTGTATATATACAGGGCTGGGGGGGGAGAGGATATATATACAGGGCTGGGGGGAGAGGGGATATATACAGGGCTGGGGGGAGAGGATATATATACAGGGCTGGGGGGGAGAGGGGATATATACAGGGCTGGGGGGAGAGGATATATATACAGGGCTGGGGGGAGAGGGGATATATACAGGGCTGGGGGGGGAGGATATACTGTATATATACAGGGCTGGGGGGGAGAGGATATATATACAGGGCTGGGGGGGGGGAGGGTATATATACAGGGCTGGGGGGAGAGGGGATATATACAGGGCTGGGGGGGAGGATATACTGTATATATACAGGGCTGGGGGGGAGAGGATATATATACAGGGCTGGGGGGGAGGATATACTGTATATATACAGGGCTGGGGGGGGAGAGGATATATATACAGGGCTGGGGGGGGAGAGGATATATATATACAGGGCTGGGGGGGGGGGAGAGGATATATATACAGGGCTGGGGGGGAGGATATACTGTATATATACAGGGCTGGGGGGGGGGAGAGGATATATATACAGGGCTGGGGGGGAGAGGGCTCTATATACAGGGCTGGGGGGGGGAGAGGATATATATACAGGGCTGGGGGGGAGAGGGTATATATACAGGGCTGGGGGGAGAGGGGATATATACAGGGCTGGGGGGGAGGATATACTGTATATATACAGGGCTGGGGGGGGGAGAGGATATATATACAGGGCTGGGGGGGAGAGGGCTCTATATACAGGGCTGGGGGGGGGAGGGGATATATATACAGGGCTGGGGGGGAGAGGATATATATACACGGCTGGGGGGGAGAGGGGATATATACAGGGCTGGGGGGAGAGGGTATATATACAGGGCTGGGGGGGAGGATATACTGTATATATACAGGGCTGGGGGGGGGAGAGGATATATATACAGGGCTGGGGGGGAGGGGATATATACAGGGCTGGGGGGAGAGGGGATATATATATATATATATATATATATATATACAGGGCTGGGGGGGAGAGGATATATATACAGGGCTGGGGGGGGGAGAGGATATATATACAGGGCTGGGGGGGGAGAGGGGATATATACAGGGCTGGGGGGGGAGAGGGGATATATATACAGGGCTGGGGGGAGAGGATATATATACAGGGCTGGGGGGGAGGATATACTGTATATATACAGGGCTGGGGGGGGAGAGGATATATATACAGGGCTGGGGGGGGGGGGGGGATATATACAGGGCTGGGGGGGGAGAGGATATATATACAGGGCTGGGGGGGGGAGGGGATATATACAGGGCTGGGGGGAGAGGGGATATATATATATATATATATACAGGGCTGGGGGGGAGAGGATATATATACAGGGCTGGGGGGGGAGAGGGGATATATACAGGGCTGGGGGGAGAGGGTATATATACAGGGCTGGGGGGGGGAGAGGGTATATATATATATACAGCAATAGCTTTTGCAGACAGCATTAACTATCTGAGACCTCAGTGGGCCCCTGCCTGAGTGGGCCCGGGAGCAACCGCCCCCCCTGCACCCCCCAAATTTCGCCACTGGAAGGACGACAAAATGAGGCGGTTTATAATCCCTATTACTACTAGAGATAGAACCATGAGGAGGATAGACGGACAGTGGCGTAGCCACCGTGGTCGCGGGGGTCGCCGCCGCGACCGGGCCCGCCACAAAGGCGGCCCCGCAAGGCCCTCCCTTTCAATCACTCTTGTGACCGCAAGCATTGTTTTGCTTGCGGTCACAAGAGTCCGACTCTTTCTTCCCCCGGCTGCTGCGCGGCTGCCGGGGATGTCGCGTCTTATCCCCGGCAGCGCACGTATCCCAGAGCTCCCTGCGCGCCTTGGGCCCTGACTTCCGGGAGCTCTGGGATGCGCAGCAGCCGGGGACAGACCGAAGGAGTGAGGATCAACGTGGGAGCGCGATGTCAGGTGAGTTAAGTTTTGTTTTTTATCAGCCTGTACAGGTGGGGGGAAAGAGGGGGGCATCTATGAGGGAGGGGGGAAAGGAGGGGGGCAATCTATGAGGGTGGGGGGAAAGGGGGCCATCTATAAGGGAGGAGGGGAGGGTGAAGGGGACCATCTATAAGGGAGGAGGGGGGGGGTGAAGGGGACCATCTATAAGGGAGGAGGGGGGGGGGGGTGAAGGGGACCATCTATAAGGGAGGAGGGGGGGGGGTGAAGGGGACCATCTATAAGGGAGGAGGGGGGGGTGAAGGGGACCATCTATAAGGGAGGAGGGGGGGGTGAAGGGGACCATCTATAAGGGAGGGGGGGGGGGTGAAGGGGACCATCTATAAGGGAGGAGGGGGGGGGGGAAGGGGACCATCTATAAGGGAGGAGGGGGGGGTGAAGGGGACCATCTATAAGGGAGGAGGGGGGGGTGAAGGGGACCATCTATAAGGGAGGGGGGGGGTGAAGGGGACCATCTATAAGGGAGGGGGGGGGGGTGAAGGGGACCATCTATAAGGGAGGAGGGGGGGGGGGGAAAGGGGACCATCTATAAGGGAGGAGGGGGGGGTGAAGGGGACCATCTATAAGGGAGGAGGGGGGGGTGAAGGGGGCCATCTATAAGGGAGGAGGGGGGGAGAGGGGGCCATCTATAAGGGAGGAGGGGGGGGTGAAGGGGGGCCATCTATAAGGGAGGAGGGGGGGAGAGGGGGCCATCTATAAGGGAGGGGGGGGGAGAGGGGACCATCTATAAGGGAGGGGGGGGGGGGGTGAAGGGGACCATCTATAAGGGAGGGGGGGGTGAAGGGGACCATCTATAAGGGAGGGGGGGGGTGAAGGGGACCATCTATAAGGGAAACGGGGGGGTGAAGGGGACCATCTATAAGGGAGGAGGGGGGGGTGAAGGGGACCATCTATAAGGGAGGGGGGGGGAGAGGGGGCCATCTATAAGGGAGGGGGGGGAGAGGGGGACCATCTATAAGGGAGGGGGGGGAGAGGGGGCCATCTATAAGGGAGGGGGGAGAGGGGAACCATCTATAAGGGAGGAGGGGGGGTGAAGGGGACCATCTATAAAGGAGGAGGGGGGGGTGAAGGGGACCATCTATAAGGGAGGGGGGGTGAAGGGGACCATCTATAAGGGAGGGGGGAGAGGGGGACCATCTATAAGGGAGGGGGGGGGGTGAAGGGGACCATCTATAAGGGAGGGGGGAGAGGGGGACCATCTATAAGGGAGGGGGGAGAGGGGGCCATCTATAAGGGAGGGGGGGGGGAGAGGGGGCCATCTATAAGGGGGGGGAGAGAGGGGAACCATCTATAAGGGAGGGGGGAGAGGGGACCATCTATAAGGAGGGCAACATGGGGGGAGAGGGGCCATCTATTTGGGGGGGGCAACATAGGGGGAGAGGGAATACACAGAGGGGGGCATATATTATTAGGGGGTCACACTAAATGAGGGTGTAAAGGGGCCAATACAGATGTGCAGTGTGTATATAGATGAGGATGGTGCCAGAGCGAGGAGCCTAATATGTCTGTCTGGCAGATTCTGTGGATTCGTGGCTCTGAGAAGTTCTCATAACGGCCCAGGACAGATGGAGAAGAAGATGAAAAGGGAAGAACTCCGATCAGAAAAGACGTCCCCTGTGAGTCACCTGATATAACTGCACTGTAATGTATATGGTGTATAGAGCCTGTGTAGAGCTGGGGCCACCTCTATATGACTGGATGAGGTGATTTAGTATACTGGATTTGGTCAGTAACAATATGGTGGTGATGGTAGTGGTTGTGGTGTGGCGGTAATGTTTCCTCCCTATATACTGGTATTACTGGTAATATTGGTCTCAGTATACAGGATTTGGTCGGTAACAGTATGGCGGTAATATGTATGGTGATAATACTTTCTCTTCCAATATGCTGGTGTTAGTGGTAATATCTGTCTTGGTGTGTGTGTATATATATATATATATATATATATATATATATATATGTATATATACACACACCAATAGCATCACTTGGTCGTGAAAGGAGGGGGGGGGGGCCCAAGTTGGCCTCTCGCACCAGGGCCCAGGAGACATTAGCTACACCCCTGTGGACGGACTATTCTCACCATGGCAGGATACTGTCGGAGCCCTACCTTATTTTCCTTCAGGATTAAGTGCTGGTGAGAATTTTACCCAAATGTTCCATCTTTTACATAAATCAATACTTTGAGTTTCCCAGGTTCTTGCTGAAACCTTCAATCCAACCTGCAAATCCTCAGTCTATTCTATCAGGAGGCCGGATGTAAGGTATCTCAGCCTCCTAGAGCGCACTGTTACCGGGGCAATGGCCGGATGTAAGGTATCTCAGCCTCCTAGAGCGCACTGTTACCGGGGCAATGGCCGGATGTAAGGTATCTCAGCCTCCTAGAGCGCACTGTTACCGGGGCAATGGCCGGATGTAAGGTATCTCAGCCTCCTAGAGCGCACTGTTACCGGGGCTTTGGCCGGATGTAAGGTATCTCAGCCTCCTAGAGCGCACTGTTACCGGGGCAATGGCCGGATGTAAGGGATCTCAGCCTCCTAGAGCGCACTGTTACCGGGGCAATGGCCGGATGTAAGGTATCTCAGCCTCCTAGAGCGCACTGTTACCGGGGCAATGGCCGGATGTAAGGGATCTCAGCCTCCTAGAGCGCACTGTTACCGGGGCAATGGCCGGATGTAAGGTATCTCAGCCTCCTAGAGCGCACTGTTACCGGGGCAATGGCCGGATGTAAGGTATCTCAGCCTCCTAGAGCGCACTGTTACCGGGGCAATGGCCGGATGTAAGGTATCTCAGCCTCCTAGAGCGCACTGTTACCGGGGCAATGGCCGGATGTAAGGTATCTCAGCCTCCTAGAGCGCACTGTTACCGGGGCAATGGCCGGATGTAAGGTATCTCAGCCTCCTAGAGCGCACTGTTACCGGGGCAATGGCCGGATGTAAGGTATCTCAGCCTCCTAGAGCGCACTGTTACCGGGGCAATGGCCGGATGTAAGGTATCTCAGCCTCCTAGAGCGCACTGTTACCGGGGCAATGGCCGGATGTAAGGGATCTCAGCCTCCTAGAGCGCACTGTTACCGGGGCAATGGCCGGATGTAAGGTATCTCAGCCTCCTAGAGCGCACTGTTACCGGGGCAATGGCCGGATGTAAGGTATCTCAGCCTCCTAGAGCGCACTGTTACCGGGGCAATGGCCGGATGTAAGGTATCTCTGCCTCCTAGAGCGCACTGTTACCGGGGCAATGGCCGGATGTAAGGTATCTCAGCCTCCTAGAGCGCACTGTTACCGGGGCAATGGCCGGATGTAAGGTATCTCAGCCTCCTAGAGCGCACTGTTACCAGGGCAATGGCCGGATGTAAGGTATCTCAGCCTCCTAGAGCGCACTGTTACCAGGGCAATGGCCGGATGTAAGGTATCTCAGCCTCCTAGAGCGCACTGTTACCAGGGCAATGGCCGGATGTAAGGTATCTCAGCCTCCTAGAGCGCACTGTTACCAGGGCAATGGCCGGATGTAAGGTATCTCAGCCTCCTAGAGCGCACTGTTACCAGGGCAATGACCATGAATTGTGTACTCACTGACAGGATCTGCATGGACCGGACATTAGGTCATATGACCAACTTTCAGTACAACGGGGGTTATGAAAAGTAATGCCCCCCCCCTACCTTCTTATGGGTCTTGCTAGATCCCCATTCGTGCTGCAGCTTAGGATGTAAGGGAAAGTTTCATTTTCACTTATTCTTAACTAAGGAAAGTGTAGACAAATTACTGTAAATGTGTGGATTTTCTATTATAGACTTAAAGGGGCAGTGCGGTGCTACACTTTGTGTGTTATTTAGTGAATAATTGTGTAGCACCGCACTACCCCTTTAAAGGTTTACTTCAGAGTTGTTGTTTTTTTTTCTAATCAATTGGTTTGAGAAAGTTATATAGATTTGTAAATTACATCTATGTAAAGATTTCCAGTATTCCAGTAGTTATCAGGTGCTGTATGTCCTACAGGAAGTGGTGTATTCTCTCCAGTCTTCAGTACTTATCAGCTGCTGCATGTCCTGCAGAAAGTGGCGTATTCTCTCCACTATGACACAGTGCTCTCTGCTGCCACCTCTGTCCATGTCAGGAACTGTCCAGAGCAGCAGCAAATCCCTATAGAAAACCTCTCCTGCTCTGGACAGTTCCTGACATGGACAGAGGTGGCAGCAGAGAGCACTGTGTCATAGTGGAGAGAATACACCACTTCCTGCAGGACATACAGCAGCTGATAAGTACTGGGAGACTGAACATTTATATATAGAAGCAAATTACAAATCTATATAACTTTCTGACTCCAGTCACTGGAGTTCCCCTTGAAGTAAAAAGCTGGCCCACCCCACCAATTTGGGAAGAATCAGCCACTCTCTATTGTGTCTTCCTACTCTCTCCTGACAGATGTCTGGCAGTGCCCCCCCGGCTCGGGGAGTCTATGGGCATATATAACTAGGGATGCATAAAGCATTTCATGGCATCTGACTAATAATAAGGCAATACAGAAAACAGATCACTCAGGGAGGCCGGCTGAAGAAGGCCTTGCCGGCTGAGCATGCACCTAGGGTTAGGGTGAGTGCTGTAACCAGCAGGTGGTGGTGTCTTCTTTGGCTGGTCTCCCTGAGATCAGTGATCTGTTTCTCTTATGGCTCTACTAGGCATTGCTCCCACCTAGCCAGAATCCTGCTCCACACTGATGAGGGGCAACACCCTGGGGCAGGTGTCTGGGGATGGACACCCCGGGGCAGGTGTCTGGGGATGGACACCCCGGGGCAGATGTCTGGGGATGGACACCCCGGGGCAGATGTCTGGGGATGGACACCCCGGGGCAGGTGTCTGGGGATGGACACCCCGGGGCAGATGTCTGGGGATGGACACCCCGGGGCAGATGTCTGGGGATGGACACCCCGGGGCAGATGTCTGGGGATGGACACCCCGGGGCAGATGTCTGGGGATGGACACCCCGGGGCAGATGTCTGGGGATGGACACCCCGGGGCAGGTGTCTGGGGATGGACACCCCGGGGCAGATGTCTGGGGATGGACACCCCGGGGCAGGTGTCTGGGGATGGACACCCCGGGGCAGGTGTCTGGGGATGGACACCCCGGGGCAGGTGTCTGGGGATGGACACCCCGGGGCAGGTGTCTGGGGATGGACACCCCGGGGCAGGTGTCTGGGGATGGACACCCCGGGGCAGGTGTCTGGGGATGGACACCCCGGGGCAGGTGTCTGGGGATGGACACCCCGGGGCAGGTGTCTGGGGATGGACACCCCGGGGCAGGTGTCTGGGGATGGACACCCCGGGGCAGGTGTCTGGGGATGGACACCCCGGGGCAGATGTCTGGGGATGGACACCCCGGGGCAGATGTCTGGGGATGGACACCCCGGGGCAGATGTCTGGGGATGGACACCCCGGGGCAGTTGTCTGGGGATGGACACCCCGGGGCAGATGTCTGGGGATGGACACCCCGAGGCAGATGTCTGGGGATGGACACCCCGGGGCAGGTGTCTGGGGATGGACACCCCGGGGCAGATGTCTGGGGATGGACACCCCGGGGCAGGTGTCTGGGGATGGACACCCCGGGGCAGGTGTCTGGGGATGGACACCCCGGGGCAGGTGTCTGGGGATGGACACCCCGGGGCAGGTGTCTGGGGATGGACACCCCGGGGCAGGTGTCTGGGGATGGACACCCCGGGGCAGGTGTCTGGGGATGGACACCCCGGGGCAGGTGTCTGGGGATGGACACCCCGGGGCAGGTGTCTGGGGATGGACACCCCGGGGCAGGTGTCTGGGGATGGACACCCCGGGGCAGGTGTCTGGGGATGGACACCCCGGGGCAGATGTCTGGGGATGGACACCCCGGGGCAGATGTCTGGGGATGGACACCCCGGGGCAGATGTCTGGGGATGGACACCCCGGGGCAGATGTCTGGGGATGGACACCCCGGGGCAGATGTCTGGGGATGGACACCCCGGGGCAGATGTCTGGGGATGGATCCCGGGGATTTCCCTGGTCGTATCCTCAGACTCGTAATTGGGTTGGATATTGACTGAAGGGGCCACGTAATATGGTGGTTTGGTGGTCTCAGGAGACTTCTATTGGCCAGGTCCTTCCTTGACTAGTCCTGTGTTTTGAGACTGGTAACTGAGGCTCTGTAGGGGGCGCTGTGTACACAAGGGAGTGCAGACATCGGTCACAGGATGGAGCCCCCATACATTAGGTTGTCACTGATTGGATCTGCATTTGTTCTTTTCTGATTTGGGGTAACTTTATAACATCTTGACATTTTTATGCCTTTATTCATTTGCAGTTCTTCGCTGTTTGGGAATACCAACCAGAGTGGTGACAAATTTTGTTTCGGCCCATGACAAGGATGGAAATCTGAGTATCGATAGTCTCTACAGTAAAAAGGGAAAATCCATGAGTAAAGACAGCCTGTGGTATGGAAGATATTCTCTATTCTTATCTGCATGTGTGTGTGGGGGGGGGGAGCAGATGTTGGGGGGCACTTATCCCGGTAGCCAGGAGTGGGAGCAGCTGGCCACCCCCGGATTCTCTGGCAGCACTGTGCACTTACTAGGAGTTGTAGTTGCTGCAGATGAGTAGAGTAGTTGTAGAGCTGCGGGGGTTGTACTGGAGGGATAACAGAGTCTCTGATCTGACAAGGACAGGACTAAGGACAGTCCCCGACCTCCCTGTCTCTGCACACAATAGGCACTCTGCTAGGAGGTAGGTACTTGTAGTGTCACACACTCATAGATCTACAATCCACACAACACTCATAAGGGCTTGAACAATCTTTGAAGACAATAGCCAGTGGCGGATTAAATGTACCCTGTGCCCCGGGCTGTCCCCCTACCTGGGCCCCCCCCCCTCCTTCCACTTCGTACACAACCGACCCCAGCTGAAAAACAACTCCCATCATGAACTGCCAGCAGGCCATGATGAGGTTGTAGTGCTGTAACCTGGAGAGACAGAAGACTGCAAAACTACAACTCCCATCATGAGCTCCCAGTAGACATGATGGAGATTGTAGTGCTGCAATCTGGAGAGACAGAGACTGCAAAACTACAACTCCCATCATGAGCTCCCAGTAGACATGATGGAGATTGTAGTGCTGCAATCTGGAGAGACAGAGACTGCAAAACTACAACTCCCATCATGAAGTGTTAACATGGCATGATGGAGGTTGTAGTTCTAGGGATAACCTGTCAATGTTTCTGCTCTTCTCTGGGGCTTACATCTACACATATAATGTACATACATACACCATATACATACATTGTATACACATATACTGTGCATGCATACAGTTACATCATTTACACACATACTGTAATGCATACACATACATCATATACACCCATACTGTACATGCATACACATATACATATCACATACACATACTGTACATGCATATACATACATCATATACACCCATACTGTACATGCATACACATATACATATCACATACACATACTGTACATGCATATACATACATCATATACACCCATACTGTACATGCATACACCATATACATACATCATATACACACACACTACATGCATACATCATATACACATACTGTACATGTGTACATACATCCTTTAAACACACATAGTACATTTACTGAGCACATTACATACAGAAACACACTTTATACACATACACTTCCACACTGCATGTTTACATCCACAGTTCTCATACACAGACAGGTGCGTGTGTGCACACACGCACACACACACACACACACACACACACACACACACACACAGTATACAGCCTGACCCAGTGTAACAGACACCACACACAGTATACAGCCTGACCCAGTGTGACACCACACACAGTATACAGCCTGACCCAGTGTAACACCACACACTGTTACACTGGGTCAGGCTGTATACTGTGTGTGGTGTTACACTGGGTCAGGCTGTATACTGTGTGTGGTGTCTGTTACACTGGGTCAGGCTGTATACTGACACCACACACAGTATACAGCCTAACCCAGTGTGACACCACACACAGTATACAGCCTGACCCAGTGCAACACCACACACAGTATACAGCCTGACCCAGTGTAACAGACACCACACACAGTATACAGCCTGACCCAGTGTAACACCACACACACACACAGTATACAGCCTGACCCAGTGTAACACCACACACACACACAGTATACAGCCTAACCCAGTGTAACACCACACACAGTATACAGCCTGACCCAGTGTAACACCACACACAGTATACAGCCTGACCCAGTGTAACACCACACACAGTATACAGCCTGACCCAGTGTAACACCACACACACAGTATACAGCCTGACCCAGTGTAACACCACACACAGTATACAGCCTGACCCAGTGTAACACCACACACAGTATACAGCCTGACCCAGTGTAACACCACACACAGTATACAGCCTGACCCAGTGTAACACCACACACAGTATACAGCCTGACCCAGTTTAACACCACACACAGTATACAGCCTGACCCAGTGTAACACCACACACAGTATACAGCCTGACCCAGTGTAACACCACACACAGTATACAGCCTGACCCAGTGTAACACCACACACAGTATACAGCCTGACCCAGTGTAACACCACACACAGTATACAGCCTGACCCAGTGTAACACCACACACAGTATACAGCCTGACCCAGTGTAACACCACACACACACAGTATACAGCCTGACCCAGTGTAACACCACACACACAGTATACAGCCTGACCCAGTGTAACACCACACACAGTATACAATTTCCGCCTGTTTTCCTCAATGTGAACGTACCCTTACTTGTATAATCCTTCAGAAGCAGCAGCAGAAGAAGAGTCCCCCCAGTGTGATTAGATTTGGTCCCGATTCTTCCCCGCTGTCCCTCCACGCGGCTCTGTAGCCAGAAATGGCTGTGATCTAGTAGTCAGCAGAAATAACAGAAGTCCCCGCAAGACGGCAGGCCAGGGCCTGGAAGAGTCCGCTCAGCAGGGTCTGTGGATACACACCCTCTCATACACTGACAACTAGAACTCTGAACCCAATAGTCCCACCCCAATATATATATATATATATATCTATATATATCTATATATATATATATATCTATATATATATATATTATATAAAGAGAGAGCGAAGGCTAACGAGTGGAATCTAACTGGGCAATAGACATAAGATAACCCTCAGTGATAGGTGACTACTCCTGAGGTCGCTAACTTGGGGACTGTTTACTAGAAATCATCAGACAGTGACAGGAAATACACATCATCAATAACAGAGACATCAGGCAACACTTCTGTACTTCATCAGCCGTGCAGTAGGACAGTGACATCTAGTGGCGGGAATCGTACACTACTGACTACAGTCTCAGAGGTTATACATACACATAGTACCGACCTATACTTGTAAGAAAGAACAGTGGACCCGGCTCTGGGACACTGCATGTGTATATCCTGCATGTGTGGTGTGTGTGTGTGTATCCTCTGTGTGTGTGTATGTACCTCCTGCATGTGTGTGGTGTGTGTCTGTGTGTATATCCTGCATGTGTGGTGTGTGTGTGTGTATCCTCTGTGTGTGTGTATGTACCTCCTGCATGTGTGTGGTGTGTGTGTGTGTGTATATCCTGCATGTGTGGTGTGTGTGTGTATATCCTGCATGTGTGGTGTGTGTGTGTGTGTGTATATCCTGCATGTGTGGTGTGTGTCTGTGTGTATATCCTGCATGTGTGGTGTGTGTGTGTATATCCTCTGTGTGTGTGTGTATGTATCTCCTGCATGTGTGTGGTGTGTGTGTGTGTATATCCTGCATGTGTGGTGTGTGTGTGTGTGTGTGTATATCCTGCATGTGTGGTGTGTGTGTGTGTATGTATCTCCTGCATGTGTGTGGTGTGTGTGTGTGTGTGTGTATATCCTGCATGTGTGGTGTGTGTGTGTATATCCTGCATGTGTGGTGTGTGTGTGTATATCCTGCATGTGTGGTGTGTGTGTGTGTATATCCTCTGTGTGTGTGTGTGTATGTATCTCCTGCATGTGTGTGGTGTGTGTGTGTGTGTATATCCTGCATGTGTGGTGTGTGTGTGTGTGTGTGTGTGTATATCCTGCATGTGTGGTGTGTGTGTGTATGTATCTCCTGCATGTGTGTGGTGTGTGTGTGTATATCCTGCATGTGTGGTGTGTGTGTGTATATCCTGCATGTGTGGTGTGTGTGTGTGTGTATATCCTGCATGTGTGGTGTGTGTGTGTGTGTATATCCTGCATGTGTGGTGTGTGTGTGTATATCCTGCATGTGTGGTGTGTGTGTGTGTGTGTGTGTGTGTGTGTGTGTGTGAATATCCTGCATGTGTGGTGTGTGTGTGTGTGTATGTGCATATCCTGCATGTGTGGTGTGTGTATATCCTGCATATGTGGTTTGTGTATATATCCTCCATGTGTGTGTATATCCTGCATGTGTGGTGTGTTGTGTGTATATATCCTCCGTGTGTGTGTGTGTAGACAGTATATCCTGCATGTGTGGTGTGTGTGTGTGTGTGTGTATATCCTCCGCATATGGTGTGTGTATACCCTGTATTTGTGGTGTGTGTGTATCCTCAGTGTGTGTATATCCTGTGTGTGTGTATATCCTGCATGTGTGGTGTGTGTGTGTATATCCTGCATGTGTGGTGTGTGTGTGTATATCCTGCATGTGTGGTGTGTGTGTGTGTGTGTGTATATCCTCTGTGTGTGTGTGTGTGTATGTATCTCCTGCATGTGTGTGGTGTGTGTGTGTGTGTATATCCTGCATGTGTGGTGTGTGTGTGTGTGTGTGTGTGTGTGTGTGTATATCCTGCATGTGTGGTGTGTGTGTGTATGTATCTCCTGCATGTGTGTGGTGTGTGTGTGTGTATGTATCTCCTGCATGTGTGTGGTGTGTGTGTGTGTGTGTGTATATCCTGCATGTGTGGTGTGTGTGTGTATATCCTGCATGTGTGGTGTGTGTGTGTATATCCTGCATGTGTGGTGTGTGTGTGTGTGTGTGTGTGTATATCCTCTGTGTGTGTGTGTGTATGTATCTCCTGCATGTGTGTGGTGTGTGTGTGTGTGTATATCCTGCATGTGTGGTGTGTGTGTGTGTGTGTGTGTATATCCTGCATGTGTGGTGTGTGTGTGTATGTATCTCCTGCATGTGTGTGGTGTGTGTGTGTATATCCTGCATGTGTGGTGTGTGTGTGTATATCCTGCATGTGTGGTGTGTGTGTGTGTATATCCTGCATGTGTGGTGTGTGTGTGTGTGTGTGTGTATATCCTGCATGTGTGGTGTGTGTGTGTATATCCTGCATGTGTGGTGTGTGTGTGTGTGTGTGAATATCCTGCATGTGTGGTGTGTGTGTGTGTGTGTGTGTGTGTGTGTGTATATCCTGCATGTGTGGTGTGTGTGTGTATATCCTGCATATGTGGTTTGTGTATATATCCTCCATGTGTGTGTATATCCTGCATGTGTGGTGTGTTGTGTGTATATATCCTCCGTGTGTGTGTGTGTAGACAGTATATCCTGCATGTGTGGTGTGTGTGTGTGTGTGTGTATATCCTCCGCATATGGTGTGTGTATACCCTGCATTTGTGGTGTGTGTGTATCCTCAGTGTGTGTATATCCTGTGTGTGTGTATATCCTGCATGTGTGGTGTGTATGTGTCTGTGTGTATATCCTGCATATGTGGTGTGTGTGTATATCCTGCATATGTGGTATGTATATATCCTCCGTGTGTGTGTATATCCTGCATGTGTGGTGTGTATATATCCTGCATGTGTGGTGTGTGTGTGTGTGTGTGTATCCTCCGCATATGGTGTGTGTATTCCCTGCATTTGTGGTGTGTGTATATATCCTCCGTGTGTGTGTATCCTGCATGTGTGGTGTGTAGTGTGTATATATCCTCCGTGTGTGTGTGTAAACGGTATATCCTGCATATGTGGTATGTGTATATATCCTCCGTGTGTGTGTATCCTGCATGTGTGGTGTGTAGTGTGCATATATCCTCCGTGTGTGTGTGTAAACGGTATATCCTGCATGTGTGGTGTGTGTGTGTATCCTCAGTGTGTTTGTGTGTGTATATCCTGCGTGTGTGGTGTATGTATAGGTCCTCAGGGCTGTGTAGCAGCATTATGGGCCCCTGGGCAGAGCTTTGAATTGCCCCCCCCCCCCCTCCCCACTTAACCAGGGAGAACAACATGGTTTATCCACAGCTACAGAGGGGCAACAGCTCATATATGATCGGGCCCCTGTATACTAGATCATACAGCATACAGGGATACATCATGCATAGTTGCCAACGTGACATTTTTTTTTCAGAGACACTTTAGCGTTAACAAGGGGTGTGGTTTGCGGGGTGTGGCTCTGTGGTTTGCTGGTGTTTTAGAATAGAATTTTATAGTCCAAACAATACAAAGGGAGCATTACACACACCCCTATCAGGTCCCCAGTATATTACACACCCCAGTATTGGGTCCCCAGTATATTACACACCCCAGAATTGGGTCCCCAGTATATTACCCACTCCAGTATTGGGTCCCCAGTATATACACACCCCAGTATTAGGTCCCCAGTATATTACACACAGCACTATCATATCCCCAGTATATTACACCCCATTATCAGATCCGCAGTATATTACAAACCCCACTATCAGATCCCCAGTATATTACACACCCCACAATCAGATCCGCAGTATATTACACACCCCACTATCAGATCCCCAGTATATTAAACACCCCACTATCAGATCCCAAGTATATTACACACCCCACTATCAGATCCCCAGTATATGACACACCCCACTATCAGATCCCCAGTATATAACACACCCCACTATCAGATCCCCAGTATATTAAACACCCCACTATCAGATCCCCAGTATTATACACACCCAACTATCATATCCCCAGTATATTACACCCCACTATCAGATCCCCAGTATATTACAC
This sequence comes from Dendropsophus ebraccatus, assembly GCA_027789725.1. Classification (NCBI taxonomy): domain Eukaryota; kingdom Metazoa; phylum Chordata; class Amphibia; order Anura; family Hylidae; genus Dendropsophus; species Dendropsophus ebraccatus. Next base: position 1,329,892 of record JAQFWZ010000084.1, on the reverse strand, counting down.
ACCCCACTATCAGATCCCCAGTACATTACACACCCCACTATCAGGTCCCCAGTATATTACACACCCCACTATCAGATCCCCAGTATATTACACACCCCACTATCAGATCCCCAGTATATTAAACACCCCACTATCAGATCCCCAGTATTATACACACCCAACTATCATATCCCCAGTATATTACACCCCACTATCAGATCCCCAGTATATTACACACCCCACTATCAGATCCCCAGTATATTACACACCCAACTATCAGATCCCCAGTATATTACACCCCATTATCAGATCCGCAGTATATTACAAACCCCACTATCAGATCCCCAGTATATTACACCCCACTATCAGATCCCCAGTATATTACACACCCCACTATCAGATCCCCAGTATATTACACACCCCAATATCAGATCCCCAGTATATTACACACCCCACTATCAGATCCCCAGTATATTACACACCCCAATATCAGATCCCCAGTATATTACACACCCCACTATCAGATCCCCAGTATATTACACACCCCACTATCAGATCCCCAGTACATTACACACCCCAATATCAGATCCCCAGTATATTACACACCCCACTATCAGATCCCCAGTATATTACACACCCCACTATCAGATCCCCAGTATATTACACACCTCACTATCTGGTCCCCAGCATGTTACACACCCCACTATCCGATCCCCAGTATATTACACACCCCACTATCTGGTCCCCAGCATTTTACACACCCCACTATCAGATCCCCAGTATATTACACTCCCCACTATCGGGTCCCCAGCATGTTACACACCCCACTATCAGATCCCCAGTATATTACAGACCTCATTATCTGGTCCCCAGCATGTTACACACCCCACTATCAGATCCCCAGTATATTACAGACCTCACTATCTGGTCCCCAGTATATTATACACCCTAGTATGGGGCACCCAGTGTATTACACACCCCACTATCAGGTCTCCAGTATGTTACACACCCCAGTATATTACACACCCTAGTATGGGGCACCCAGTTTATTACACACTCCAGTATTGGGTCCCCAGTATATTACACACCCCAGCATTAGGTCCCCAGTATATTACACACCCCACTATCAGATCCCCAGTATATTACACACCCCACTATCAGATCCCCAGTATATTAAGCGCCCCACTATCAGATCCCCAGTATATTACACACCCCACTATCAGATCCCCAGTATATGACACACCACACTATCAGATCCCCAGTATATTACACACCCCACTATCAGATCCCCAGTATATTAAACACCCCACTATCAGATCCCCAGTATATTACACACCCCACTATCAGATCCCCAGTATATTACACACCCCACTATCAGATCCCCAGTATATTACACACCCCACTATCAGATCCCCAGTATATTACACTCCCCACTATCGGGTCCCCAGCATGTTACACACACCACTATCAGATACCCAGTATATTACAGACCTCACTATCTGGTCCCCAGTATATTATACACCCTAGTATGGGGCCAGTGTAATACACCGATTGTATTACACACCCCACTATCAGGTCTCCAGTATGTTACACACCCCAGTATATTACACACCCTGGTATGGGGCACCCAGTATATTACACACTCCAGTATTGGGTCCCCAGTATATTACACACCCCACTATCAGGTGTCCAGTATATTATACATCCTAGTATGGGGCACCCAGTATATTACACACTCCAGTATTGGGTCCCTAGTATATTACACACCCCACTATCAGGTGTCCAGTATATTATACATCCTAGTAGGGGGCACACAGTATATTACACACTCCAGTATTGGGTCCCCAGTATATTACACACCCCACTATCAGATCCCCAGTATATTACACACCCTAGTATGGGGCACCCAGTATATTACACACTCCAGTATTGGGTCCTTAGTATATTACACACCCCACTATCGGGTCCCCAGTATATTACATACCCCACTATTAGTTCACCAGCATGCAGTATAATATGATAGGATTAGATACAGCCATATGGTAGACCATATCATACTGGACGGGATTAGATACACAGCTGAGCACTCAATATAACATGATAGGATCAGATACAGCAGTTTAGTAGACAATATCAGATTGGGTAGGATTAGATAGTTGAGCAGACAGTATCACATGATGGGATGAGATACAGTGGCTCAGCAGATGGTATTACAGTTCATGAGCTTAGATACACAGCTCAGCGGTAAGTGATACAGTTGTAGCTGGTAACATGGCTGGTGTGGATGACACTGAACCTTTGGCAGGCAGGGTAACCTTCAGAGCAGCATGCAGGCTGTGGCTAATAGCTAGCACTCTACTGACTGACTGTATATACTGCTAGTTTGTGCCCATATGATGTAGCCGCAGCCCATCATACTACTACCCCCTTGTCATCCTCCTGACCCTCCATTATCATACAATTTCACCCTTCGTTATCCTCCTGCCCCTCCATCATCCATTATCATACTACTTATACCACCAGTCTCACATCACTGTATCCCAGTCACAGCTCTGATCCCCAGTATATTACACCCCATTATCAGATCCGCAGTATATTACAAACCCCACTATCAGATCCCCAGTATATTACACCCCACTATCAGATCCCCAGTATATTACACACCCCACTATCAGATCCCCAGTATATTACACACCCCAATATCAGATCCCCAGTACATTACACACCCCCAATATCAGATCCCCAGTATATTACACACCCCACTATCAGATCCCCAGTATATTACACACCCCACTATCAGATCCCCAGTATATTACACACCTCACTATCTGGTCCCCAGCATGTTACACACCCCACTATCAGATCCCCAGTATATTACACACCCCACTATCAGGTCCCCAGTATATTACACACCCCACTATCAGATCCCCAGTATATTACACTCCCCACTATCGGGTCCCCAGCATGTTACACACCCCACTATCAGATCCCCAGTATATTACAGACCTCATTATCTGGTCCCCAGCATGTTACACACCCCACTATCAGATCCCCAGTATATTACAGACCTCACTATCTGGTCCCCAGTATATTATACACCCTAGTATGGGGCACCCAGTGTATTACACACCCCACTATCAGGTCTCCAGTATGTTACACACCCCAGTATATTACACACCCTAGTATGGGGCACCCAGTTTATTACACACTCCAGTATTGGGTCCCCAGTATATTACACACCCCAGCATTAGGTCCCCAGTATATTACACACCCCACTATCAGATCCCCAGTATATTACACACCCCACTATCAGATCCCCAGTATATTAAGCACCCCACTATCAGATCCCCAGTATATTACACACCCCACTATCAGATCCCCAGTATATGACACACCACACTATCAGATCCCCAGTATATTACACACCCCACTATCAGATCCCCAGTATATTAAACACCCCACTATCAGATCCCCAGTATATTACACACCCCACTATCAGATCCCCAGTATATTACACACCCCACTATCAGATCCCCAGTATATTACACACCCCACTATCAGATCCCCAGTATATTACACACCCCACTATCAGATCCCCAGTATATTACACTCCCCACTATCGGGTCCCCAGCATGTTACACACACCACTATCAGATACCCAGTATATTACAGACCTCACTATCTGGTCCCCAGTATATTATACACCCTAGTATGGGGCCAGTGTAATACACCGATTGTATTACACACCCCACTATCAGGTCTCCAGTATGTTACACACCCCAGTATATTACACACCCTGGTATGGGGCACCCAGTATATTACACACTCCAGTATTGGGTCCCCAGTATATTACACACCCCACTATCAGGTGTCCAGTATATTATACATCCTAGTATGGGGCACCCAGTATATTACACACTCCAGTATTGGGTCCCTAGTATATTACACACCCCACTATCAGGTGTCCAGTATATTATACATCCTAGTAGGGGGCACCCAGTATATTACACACTCCAGTATTGAGTCCCCAGTATATTACACACCCCACTATCAGATCCCCAGTATATTACACACCCTAGTATGGGGCACCCAGTATATTACACACTCCAGTATTGGGTCCTTAGTATATTACACACCCCACTATCGGGTCCCCAGTATATTACATACCCCACTATTAGTTCACCAGCATGCAGTATAATATGATAGGATTAGATACAGCCATATGGTAGACCATATCATACTGGACGGGATTAGATACACAGCTGAGCACTCAATATAACATGATAGGATCAGATACAGCAGTTTAGTAGACAATATCAGATTGGGTAGGATTAGATAGTTGAGCAGACAGTATCACATGATGGGATGAGATACAGTGGCTCAGCAGATGGTATTACAGTTCATGAGCTTAGATACACAGCTCAGCGGTAAGTGATACAGTTGTAGCTGGTAACATGGCTGGTGTGGATGACACTGAACCTTTGGCAGGCAGGGTAACCTTCAGAGCAGCATGCAGGCTGTGGCTAATAGCTAGCACTCTACTGACTGACTGTATATACTGCTAGTTTGTGCCCATATGATGTAGCCGCAGCCCATCATACTACTACCCCCTTGTCATCCTCCTGACCCTCCATTATCATACAATTTCACCCTTCGTTATCCTCCTGCCCCTCCATCATCCATTATCATACTACTTATACCACCAGTCTCACATCACTGTATCCCAGTCACAGCTCTGATCCCCAGTATATTACACCCCATTATCAGATCCGCAGTATATTACAAACCCCACTATCAGATCCCCAGTATATTACACCCCACTATCAGATCCCCAGTATATTACACACCCCACTATCAGATCCCCAGTATATTACACACCCCAATATCAGATCCCCAGTACATTACACACCCCAATATCAGATCCCCAGTATATTACACACCCCACTATCAGATCCCCAGTATATTACACACCCCACTATCAGATCCCCAGTATATTACACACCTCACTATCTGGTCCCCAGCATGTTACACACCCCACTATCCGATCCCCAGTATATTACACACCCCACTATCTGGTCCCCAGCATTTTACACACCCCACTATCAGATCCCCAGTATATTACACTCCCCACTATCGGGTCCCCAGCATGTTACACACCCCACTATCAGATCCCCAGTATATTACAGACCTCATTATCTGGTCCCCAGCATGTTACACACCCCACTATCAGATCCCCAGTATATTACAGACCTCACTATCTGGTCCCCAGTATATTATACACCCTAGTATGGGGCACCCAGTGTATTACACACCCCACTATCAGGTCTCCAGTATGTTACACACCCCAGTATATTACACACCCTAGTATGGGGCACCCAGTTTATTACACACTCCAGTATTGGGTCCCCAGTATATTACACACCCCAGCATTAGGTCCCCAGTATATTACACACCCCACTATCAGATCCCCAGTATATTACACACCCCACTATCAGATCCCCAGTATATTAAGCACCCCACTATCAGATCCCCAGTATATTACACACCCCACTATCAGATCCCCAGTATATGACACACCACACTATCAGATCCCCAGTATATTACACACCCCACTATCAGATCCCCAGTATATTAAACACCCCACTATCAGATCCCCAGTATATTACACACCCCACTATCAGATCCCCAGTATATTACACACCCCACTATCAGATCCCCAGTATATTACACACCCCACTATCAGATCCCCAGTATATTACACACCCCACTATCAGATCCCCAGTATATTACACACCCCACTATCGGGTCCCCAGCATGTTACACACACCACTATCAGATACCCAGTATATTACAGACCTCACTATCTGGTCCCCAGTATATTATACACCCTAGTATGGGGCCAGTGTAATACACCGATTGTATTACACACCCCACTATCAGGTCTCCAGTATGTTACACACCCCAGTATATTACACACCCTGGTATGGGGCACCCAGTATATTACACACTCCAGTATTGGGTCCCCAGTATATTACACACCCCACTATCAGGTGTCCAGTATATTATACATCCTAGTATGGGGCACCCAGTATATTACACACTCCAGTATTGGGTCCCTAGTATATTACACACCCCACTATCAGGTGTCCAGTATATTATACATCCTAGTAGGGGGCACACAGTATATTACACACTCCAGTATTGAGTCCCCAGTATATTACACACCCCACTATCAGATCCCCAGTATATTACACACCCTAGTATGGGGCACCCAGTATATTACACACTCCAGTATTGGGTCCTTAGTATATTACACACCCCACTATCGGGTCCCCAGTATATTACATACCCCACTATTAGTTCACCAGCATGCAGTATAATATGATAGGATTAGATACAGCCATATGGTAGACCATATCATACTGGACGGGATTAGATACACAGCTGAGCACTCAATATAACATGATAGGATCAGATACAGCAGTTTAGTAGACAATATCAGATTGGGTAGGATTAGATAGTTGAGCAGACAGTATCACATGATGGGATGAGATACAGTGGCTCAGCAGATGGTATTACAGTTCATGAGCTTAGATACACAGCTCAGCGGTAAGTGATACAGTTGTAGCTGGTAACATGGCTGGTGTGGATGACACTGAACCTTTGGCAGGCAGGGTAACCTTCAGAGCAGCATGCAGGCTGTGGCTAATAGCTAGCACTCTACTGACTGACTGTATATACTGCTAGTTTGTGCCCATATGATGTAGCCGCAGCCCATCATACTACTACCCCCTTGTCATCCTCCTGACCCTCCATTATCATACAATTTCACCCTTCGTTATCCTCCTGCCCCTCCATCATCCATTATCATACTACTTATACCACCAGTCTCACATCACTGTATCCCAGTCACAGCTCTGATTACCAGTCTCCTATTTCTGTATACTCGCCTCTCACACCTGTATGTATAGCTTATTCCCCTTTAGCATAATCTCCCCTGTATAGGCACCTCATTACCCGGCTCCCTGCAGCACAGAGGTGATGTCCCTGTCAGGCCCTGTAGATGGGGGGAGAGCGGCCGCTAGTGACTGAGGGGGGAGAGAGGGGTCTCTAGTGGCTGCAGGCAGAATATACAGCCTCCAGTCATACATGTGTGTGTATGTGTACATTAACGTTAACAAGGGGTGTGGTTTGCGGGGTGTGGCTCTGTGGTTTGCTGGTGTTTTAGAATAGAATTTTATAGTCCAAACAATACAAAGGGAGCATTACACACATCCCTATCAGGTCCCCAGTATATTACACACCCCAGTATTGGGTCCCCAGTATATTACCCACCCCAGTATTGGGTCCCCAGTATATACACACCCCAGTATTAGGTCCCCAGTATATTACACACAGCACTATCATATCCCCAGTATATTACACCCCATTATCAGATCCGCAGTATATTACAAACCCCACTATCAGATCCCCAGTATATTACACACCCCACAATCAGATCCGCAGTATATTACACACCCCACTATCAGATCCCCAGTATATTAAACACCCCACTATCAGATCCCAAGTATATTACACACCCCACTATCAGATCCCCAGTATATGACACACCCCACTATCAGATCCCCAGTATATAAGACACCCCACTATCAGATCCCCAGTATATTAAACACCCCACTATCAGATCCCCAGTATTATATACACCCAACTATCATATCCCCAGTATATTACACCCCACTATCAGATCCCCAGTATATTACACACCCCACTATCAGATCCCCAGTACATTACACACCCCACTATCAGGTCCCCAGTATATTACACACCCCACTATCAGATCCCCAGTATATTACACACCCCACTATCAGATCCCCAGTATATTAAACACCCCACTATCAGATCCCCAGTATTATACACACCCAACTATCATATCCCCAGTATATTACACCCCACTATCAGATCCCCAGTATATTACACACCCCACTATCAGATCCCCAGTATATTACACACCCAACTATCAGATCCCCAGTATATTACACCCCATTATCAGATCCGCAGTATATTACAAACCCCACTATCAGATCCCCAGTATATTACACCCCACTATCAGATCCCAAGTATATTACACACCCCACTATCAGATCCCCAGTATATTACACACCCCAATATCAGATCCCCAGTATATTACACACCCCACTATCAGATCCCCAGTATATTACACACCCCAATATCAGATCCCCAGTATATTACACACCCCACTATCAGATCCCAAGTATATTACACACCCCACTATCAGATCCCCAGTATATGACACACCCCACTATCAGATCCCCAGTATATAAGACACCCCACTATCAGATCCCCAGTATATTACCCACCCCAGTATTGGGTCCCCAGATATACACACCCCAGTATTAGGTCCCCAGTATATTACACACAGCACTATCATATCCCCAGTATATTACACCCCATTATCAGATCCGCAGTATATTACAAACCCCACTATCAGATCCCCATTATATTACACACCCCACAATCAGATCCGCAGTATATTACACACCCCACTATCAGATCCCCAGTATATTAAACACCCCACTATCAGATCCCAAGTATATTACACACCCCACTATCAGATCCCCAGTATATGACACACCCCACTATCAGATCCCCAGTATATAAGACACCCCACTATCAGATCCCCAGTATATTAAACACCCCACTATCAGATCCTCATTATTATATACACCCAACTATCATATCCCCAGTATATTACACCCCACTATCAGATCCCCAGTATATTACACACCCCACTATCAGATCCCCAGTACATTACACACCCCACTATCAGGTCCCCAGTATATTACACACCCCACTATCAGATCCCCAGTATATTACACACCCCACTATCAGATCCCCAGTATATTAAACACCCCACTATCAGATCCCCAGTATTATACACACCCCACTATCAGATCCCCAGTATATTACACCCCACTATCAGATCCCCAGTATATTACACACCCCACTATCAGATCCCCAGTATATTACACACCCAACTATCAGATCCCCAGTATATTACACCCCATTATCAGATCCGCAGTATATTACAAACCCCACTATCAGATCCCCAGTATATTACACCCCACTATCAGATCCCCAGTATATTACACACCCCACTATCAGATCCCCAGTATATTACACACCCCAATATCAGATCCCCAGTATATTACACACCCCACTATCAGATCCCCAGTATATTACACACCCCAATATCAGATCCCCAGTATATTACACACCCCACTATCAGATCCCCAGTATATTACACACCCCACTATCAGATCCCCAGTACATTACACACCCCAATATCAGATCCCCAGTATATTACACACCCCACTATCAGATCCCCAGTATATTACACACCTCACTATCTGGTCCCCAGCATGTTACACACCCCACTATCCGATCCCCAGTATATTACACACCCCACTATCTGGTCCCCAGCATTTTACACACGCCACTATCAGATCCCCAGTATATTACACTCCCCACTATCGGGTCCCCAGCATGTTACACACCCCACTATCAGATCCCCAGTATATTACAGACCTCATTATCTGGTCCCCAGCATGTTACACACCCCACTATCAGATCCCCAGTATATTACAGACCTCACTATCTGGTCCCCAGTATATTATACACCCTAGTATGGGGCACCCAGTGTATTACACACCCCACTATCAGGTCTCCAGTATGTTACACACCCCAGTATATTACACACCCTAGTATGGGGCACCCAGTTTATTACACACTCCAGTATTGGGTCCCCAGTATATTACACACCCCAGCATTAGGTCCCCAGTATATTACACACCCCACTATCAGATCCCCAGTATATTACACACCCCACTATCAGATCCCCAGTATATTAAGCACCCCACTATCAGATCCCCAGTATATTACACACCCCACTATCAGATCCCCAGTATATGACACACCACACTATCAGATCCCCAGTATATTACACACCCCACTATCAGATCCCCAGTATGTTAAACACCCCACTATCAGATCCCCAGTATATTACACACCCCACTATCAGATCCCCAGTATATTACACACCCCACTATCAGATCCCCAGTATATTACACACCCCACTATCAGATCCCCAGTATATTACACACCCCACTATCAGATCCCCAGTATATTACACTCCCCACTATCGGGTCCCCAGCATGTTACACACACCACTATCAGATACCCAGTATATTACAGACCTCACTATCTGGTCCCCAGTATATTATACACCCTAGTATGGGGCCAGTGTAATACACCGATTGTATTACACACCCCACTATCAGGTCTCCAGTATGTTACACACCCCAGTATATTACACACCCTAGTATGGGGCACCCAGTATATTACACACTCCAGTATTGGGTCCCCAGTATATTACACACCCCAGTATCAGGTGTCCAATATATTATACATCCTAGTATGGGGCACCCAGTATATTACAGACTCCAATATTGGGTCCCCAGTATATTACACACCCCACTATCAGGTCCCCAGTATATTATACATTCTAGTATTGGGCACCCAGTATATTACACACCCCACTATCAGGTCTCCAGTATGTTACACACCCCAGTATATTACACACCCTAGTATGGGGCACCCAGTATATTACACACTCCAGTATTGGGTCCCCAGTATATTACACACCCCACTATCAGGTGTCCAGTATATTATACATCCTAGTATGGGGCACCCAGTATATTACACACTCCAGTATTGGGTCCCTAGTATATTACACACCCCACTATCTGGTGTCCAGTATATTATACATCCTAGTAGGGGGCACACAGTATATTACACACTCCAGTATTGGGTCCCCAGTATATTACACACCCCACTATCAGGTCCCCAGTATATTACACACCCTAGTATGGGGCACCCAGTATATTACACACTCCAGTATTGGGTCCTTAGTATATTACACACCCCACTATCGGGTCCCCAGTATATTACATACCCCACTATTAGTTCACCAGCATGCAGTATAATATGATAGGATTAGATACAGCCATATGGTAGACCATATCATACTGGACGGGATTAGATACACAGCTAAGCACTCAATATAACATGATAGGATCAGATACAGCAGTTTAGTAGACAATATCAGATTGGGTAGGATTAGATAGTTGAGCAGACAGTATCACATGATGGGATGAGATACAGTGGCTCAGCAGATGGTATTACAGTTCATGAGCTTAGATACACAGCTCAGCGGTAAGTGATACAGTTGTAGCTGGTAACATGGCTGGTGTGGATGACACTGAACCTTTGGCAGGCAGGGTAACCTTCAGAGCAGCATGTAGGCTGTGGCTAATAGCTAGCACTCTACTGACTGACTGTATATACTGCTAGTTTGTGCCCATATGATGTAGCCGCAGCCCATCATACTACTACCCCCTTGTCATCCTCCTGACCCTCCATTATCATACAATTTCACCCTTCGTTATCCTCCTGCCCCTCCATCATCCATTATCATACTACTTATACCACCAGTCTCACATCACTGTATCCCAGTCACAGCTCTGATTACCAGTCTCCTATTTCTGTATACTCGCCTCTCACACCTGTATGTATAGCTTATTCCCCTTTAGCATAATCTCCCCTGTATAGGCACCTCATTACCCGGCTCCCTGCAGCACACAGGTGATGTCCCTGTCAGGCCCTGTAGATGGGGGGAGAGCGGCCGCTAGTGACTGAGGGGGGAGAGAGGGGTCTCTAGTGGCTGCAGGCAGAATATACAGCCTCCAGTCATACATGTGTGTGTATGTGTACATATATATATATATATATATATATATATATATATATATATATATATATATGTGTGTGTATACAGTATATATACAGTATGTGTAATATATATATATATATATATATATATATTACACATACTGTATATATACTGTATACACACATATATATATATATATATATATGTGTGTGTGTGTATACAGTATATATACAGTATGTGTAATATATATATATATATTACACATACTGTATATATACTGTATACACACACATATATATATATATATATATGTGTGTGTGTATACAGTATATATACAGTATGTGTAATATATATATATATATATATATATATATACACACACACACAATCTTCTGCCTTTCTCTTCTCTCTTCAGCCTGATTTATGGACAACAAAGGTCAACCATCATCTGGTCATGAGTCAGTTTATATAATGACCAGAAAAAGTGCTGTCCCTCCTAAACAGAAACGGGGGTGTAGCGTATTGGGTGGGGGGTGTAGCGTATTGGGTGGGGGTATTGTAGTGTAGTGGGTGGGGCGTATTGGGTGGGGGTTGAGGTGGTGTAGCATATTGGGTGGGAGGATTGTGGTGTAGTGGCTGGGGCGTATTGGGTGGGGGATTGTAGCTTATTGGGTTGGGGGGGTGTAGCGTATTGGGTGGGGGGGTAGCGTATTGGGTGGAGGGATTGTAGCGTATTGGGCGGGGGTGGTTGTAGCGTATTGGGTGGGGGGATTGTAGCGTATTGGGTGGGGGGGTGGTTGTGGCGTATTGGGTGGGGGTGGTTGTAGGGTATTGGGTGGGGGGGTGTAACATATTGGGTGGGGGGATTGTAGCATTTTGGGAGAAGGGGGTTGTGGCGTATTGGGTGGGGGGATTGTAGCTTATTGGGTGGGGGGGTGTAGCGTATTGGGTGGGGGGTGTAGCATATTGGGTGGGAGGATTGTAGCTTATTGGGTGGGGGGGTGTAGCGTATTGGGTGGGGGGGTGTAGTGTATTGGGTGGGGGGATTGTAGTGTAGTGGTCGGGTGTATTGGGTGGGGGGTGTAGCGTATTGGGTGGAGGGATTGTAGCGTATTGGGTGGGGGGTGGTTCTAGTGTATTGGTGGGGGGTTGTAGCGTATTGGGTGGGGGGTGTAGCGTATTGGGTGGGGGGGTGGGGGTGGCGTATTGGGTGGGGGGGGGGTGTAGCGTATTGGGTGGGGGGGGGGGTGTAGTGTATTGGAGCCATCATCATCACTCCACCCAGCAACTCAGAGACAACTGAAATCTAGAGGGGAAAACTGATGAAAATGCCATGTACAAGTTCTATAATGAGCAGAAATAGTGCTTTCCCTCAGCTGATCCCGAACAGTCGCCATAAAGAGCCGGGACCCCATAAAGAGCAGGGACAGCCATAAAGAGCAGGGACAGCCATAAAGAGCCGGGACGCCATAAAGAGCCGGGACCCCATAAAGAGCAGGGACGCCATAAAGAGCAGGGACAGCCATAAAGAGCAGGGACAGCCATAAAGAGCCGGGACCCCATAAAGAGCAGGGACAGCCATAAAGAGCCAGGACCCCATAAAGAGCAGGGACACATCAAACTGTAAAGAGTAAAGAATTCAACAAAATAATTAGTATTTTTAATCTATTTCCTAATCTTCAGGAACTTTCATGTGTGGAATGAGAGTTGGTTCTCTAGAAGAGAGTTGGGTGCGAGTTATGGAGGATGGCAAGTGCTGGATTCCACTCCGCAAGAGCTAAGTGGAGGTAAAAGATGAGCTCTGTTACTTCCAGCAGACTCGCCATGTTTCAGCAGTTCTCTCTTTGGAAAATTCGAACTGTAATGCTGGTGCTGCCCGTTCCTGCTCACCACTGCCGCCCTGTCTGCTCCCCTGCTGTACTGTATGCTGGTGCCGCCTGTTCCTGCTCACTACTGCCGCCCTGTCCACTCCCCTGCTGTGCTGTATGCTGCTGCCTGTTCCTGCTCGCCACTGCCGCCCTGTCCACTCCCCTGCTGTGCTGTATGCTGGTGCCGCCCGTTCCTGCTCACTACTGCCGCCCTGTCTGCTCCCCTGCTGTACTGTATGCTGGTGCCGCCTGTTCCTGCTCACTACTGCCGCCCTGTCTGCTCCCCTGCTGTACTGTATGCTGGTGCCGCCTGTTCCTGCTCACCACTGCCGCCCTGTCTGCTCCCCTGCTGTACTGTATGCTGGTGCTGCCCGTTCCTGCTCACCACTGCCGCCCTGTCTGCTCCCCTGCTGTACTGTATGCTGGTGCCGCCTGTTCCTGCTCACCACTGCCGCCCTGTCTGCTCCCCTGCTGTACTGTATGCTGGTGCCGCCCGTTCCTGCTCACTACTGCCGCCCTGTCCACTCCCCTGCTGTGCTGTATGCTGCTGCCCGTTCCTGCTCACCACTGCCGCCCTGTCTGCTCCCCTGCTGTACTGTATGCTGCTGCCCGTTCCTGCTCGCCACTGCCGCCCTGTCTGCTCCCCTGCTGTACTGTATGCTGCTGCCCGTTCCTGCTCGCCACTGCCGCCCTGTCTGCTCCCCTGCTGTACTGTATACTGGTGCCGCCCGTTCCTGCTCACTACTGCCGCCCTGTCCACTCCCCTGCTGTGCTGTATGCTGCTGCCCGTTCCTGCTCACTACTGCCGCCCTGTCTGCTCCCCTGCTGTACTGTATGCTGGTGCCGCCCGTTCCTGCTCACTACTGCCGCCCTGTCTGCTCCCCTGCTGTACTGTATGCTGCTGCCTGTTCCTGCTCACCACTGCCGCCCTGTCTGCTTCCCTGCTGTACTGTATGCTGCTGCCCGTTCCTGCTCACCACTGCCGCCCTGTCTGCTCCCCTGCTGTACTGTATGCTGCTGCCCGTTCCTGCTCGCCACTGCCACCCTGTCTGCTCCCCTGCTGTACTGTATACTGGTGCCGCCCGTTCCTGCTCACTACTGCCGCCCTGTCCACTCCCCTGCTGTGCTGTATGCTGCTGCCCGTTCCTGCTCACTACTGCCGCCCTGTCTGCTCCCCTGCTGTACTGTATGCTGGTGCCGCCCGTTCCTGCTCACTACTGCCGCCCTGTCTGCTCCCCTGCTGTACTGTATGCTGGTGCCTGTTCCTGCTCACCACTGCCGCCCTGTCTGCTCCCCTGCTGTACTGTATGCTGCTGCCCGTTCCTGCTCACTACTGCCGCCCTGTCTGCTCCCCTGCTGTACTGTATGCTGCTGCCTGTTCCTGCTCACTACTGCCGCCCTGTCTGCTCCTCTGCTGTACTGTATGCTGCTGCCCGTTCCTGCTCACCACTGCCGCCCTGTCTGTTCCCCTGCTGTACTGTATACTGGTGCCTGTTCCTGCTCACTACTGCCGCCCTGTCTGCTCCCCTGCTGTACTGTATGCTGGTGCCTGTCCTGCTCACTACTGCCACCCTGTCTGCTCCCCTGCTGTACTGTATGCTGGTGCCTGTTCCTGCTCACTACTGCCGCCCTGTCTGCTCCCCTGCTGTACTGTATGCTGCTGCCTGTTCCTGCTCACTACTGCCGCCCTGTCTGCTCCCCTGCTGTACTGTAGACTACTGCCTGTTCCTGCTCGCCACTGCCGCCCTGTCTGCTCCCCTGCTGTGCTGTATGCTGCTGCCCGTTCCTGCTCGCCACTGCCGCCCTGTCTGCTCCCCTGCTGTACTGTATGCTGGTGCCGCCTGTTCCTGCTCACTACTGCCGCCCTGTCTGCTCCCCTGCTGTACTGTATGCTGCTGCCTGTTCCTGCTCACTACTGCCGCCCTGTCTGCTCCCCTGCTGTACTGTATGCTGCTGCCCATTCCTGCTCACTACTGCCGCCCTGTCTGCTCCCCTGCTGTACTGTATGCTGGTGCCTGTTCCTGCTCACTACTGCCGCCCTGTCTGCTCCCCTGCTGTACTGTATGCTGCTGCCTGTTCCTGCTCACCACTGCCGCCCTGTCTGCTCCCCTGCTGTACTGTATGCTGGTGCTGCCCATTCCTGCTCACTACTGCCGCCCTGTCTGCTCCCCTGCTGTACTGTATACTGGTGCCGCCTGTTCCTGCTCACTACTGCCGCCCTGTCTGCTCCCCTGCTGTACTGTATACTGGTGCCGCCTGTTCCTGCTCACTACTGCCGCCCTGTCTGCTCCCCTGCTGTACTGTATGCTGCTGCCCGTTCCTGCTCAATACTGCCGCCCTGTCTGCTCCCCTGCTGTGCTGTATGCTGCTGCCCGTTCCTGCTCACTACTGCCGCCCTGTCTGCTCCCCTGCTGTGCTGTATGCTGGTGCCTGTTCCTGCTCACTACTGCCGCCCTGTCCACTCCCCTTCTGTACTGTATGCTGCTGCCTGTTCCTGCTCACCACTGCCGCCCTGTCTGCTCCCCTGCTGTACTGTATGCTGCTGCCTGTTCCTGCTCACCACTGCCGCCCTGTCTGCTCCCCTGCTGTACTGTATACTGCTGCCTGTTCCTGCTCACCACTGCCGCCCTGTCTGCTCCCCTGCTGTACTGTATGCTGGTGCCTGTTCCTGCTCGCCGCTGCCGCCCTGTCTGCTCCCCTGCTGTACTGTATGCTGCTGCCCGTTCCTGCTCACTACTGCCGCCCTGTCTGCTCCCCTGCTGTACTGTATACTGGTGCCTGTTCCTGCTCACTACTGCCGCCCTGTCTGCTCCCCTGCTGTACTGTATGCTGCTGCCTGGGCTGCTCGTCTTCCCTAGCATCCTTGTGCCTGCTGCAGTGGCCACTAGGGGGCATGTGTGACCGCCTGCTCTGGATTTATAGAGGCAGCTTGTCGCCGCCCACTACTGCCACCTGCCAATCCAGAGCCACCTGCACCTATTTAAACTCCCTCCAGCCCTGGGCTGTCTCCCCCGCTGAAGAGCCGGCCTGCTGACCACCATTACTCGCTCTGTTCCCTGTTCCGCTGACTCTTTGTCTGGTTTATGGCAACCAGCTGCAGCTCACACCAGGACGGTGAGTGACCCGATGCCCTCGAGCCAAAGAAGTCCAGGTCCCACATCCTGCAGCCAGATAAAGGGGGAAGATCTAGGGAGCAGATAGACTATCAACAGCTGAACAATAAGCAGGAGATTTATCAGAGGGTGCAAACTGCCCACAGCAACCAATCACAGCTCAGCTCCCCCAGCAACCAATCACAGCTCAGCTCCCACAGCAACCAATCACAGCTCAGTTCCCACAGCAACCAATCACAGCTCAGCTCCCACAGCAACCAATCACAGCTCAGCTCCCACAGCAACCAATCACAGCTCAGCTCCCACAGCAACCAATCACAGCTCAGCTCCCACAGCAACCAATCACAGCTCAGTTCCCACAGCAACCAATCACAGCTCAGCTACCACAGCAACCAATCACAGCTCAGCTCCCACAGCAACCAATCACAGCTCAGCTCCCACAGCAACCAATCACAGCTCCTCTTTCCTTTCACCAGAGCTGAAAGCTGAGCTGTGATTTGTTGCTGCGGGAGCTGAGCTGTGATTTGTTGCTGCGGGAGCTGAGCTGTGATTTGTTGCTGTGGGAGTCTAAATTTTGCACCCTTTGATAAATCTCCCCCATAATGTTCAATCTCCCTGCAGCGCCCCCACAGGGGTAGTGAGGCATTACACAGGGGGGGATCCTGAATGGGAATGATATGTAGATGTGTTTCCTGTAGGAGTCCACTGCTGCGGCCCGACCTCCGTCCACGCCATCAAACAAGGAGACATTGATCTGGATTACGATGGCCCATTCATTTTCTCGGAAGTTAACGCTGATCGCATTACGTGGGTTTACTACGACAAGGATCTAAAGGAGAAAGTCTACACCGACAGCGAATCTGTGGGCAAATATATCAGCACCAAAGCTGTGGGCAGCGATAAACGGATGGATATAACGGACAGCTACAAATATCCAGAGGGTGAGTCCTCCGTCAGGGCCCCCTTCTCTCTCTCTTAGTGGCTGTACTGGAGGGGGGCGAGGGGGGTGGGCTGTCCTAGAGGGGGGGCGAGGGGGGTGGGCTGTCCTGGAGGGGGGGCGAGGGGGGTGGGCTGTCCTGGAGGGGGGGGGGGGGCGAGGGGGGTGGGCTGTCCTGGAGGGGGGGCGAGGGGGGTGGGCTGTCCTGGAGGGGAGGCGAGGGGGGTGGGCTGTCCTGGAGGGGGGGCGAGGGGGGTGGGCTGTCCTGGTGGGGGGGGTGAGGGGGGTGGGCTGTCCTGGAGGGGGGGCGAGGGGGGTGGGCTGTCCTGGAGGAGGGCGAGGGGGGTGGGCTGTCCTGGTGGGGGGGTGAGGGGGGTGGGCTGTCCTGGAGGGGGGTGGGCTGTCCTGGTGGGGGGGGGGGGGGTGAGGGGGGGTGGGCTGTACTGGAGGGGGGTGGGCTGTCCTGGAGGAGGGTGAATAAAATACAAGGGGACAGCACTCCATAGCGTGGATCAATGATATAAAAAACACAGGGAGGAATCAGTGTGTCCGGAGACTCTCACCTGGTGGAGTTGTGCTATAGATAGAGGCACAACACTCATCAAAGCATATGTAAAAGGACCGCAGCCGCTCCCGCTATCCCAAGGGAATGATAAATGTAAAAACACCTCCAACACCACAAATCACGGATCAAGGGGCGCAGGTCCAGAGAGAAAAAGGTAAAAATAGAATATAAAATAATTTAATAATATAATAAGACCCAACGCGTTTCGGAACCGCATCGGTTCCTTTTTCAAGAGTCACTTGAGGACTCTTATTATATTATTAAATTATTTTATATTCTATTTTTACCTTTTTCTCTCTGGACCTGCGCCCCTTGATCCGTGATTTGTGGTGTTGGAGGTGTTTTTACATTTATCATTCCCTGGAGGAGGGTGGGCTGTCCTGGAGGAGGGCGAGGGGGGTGGGCTGTCCTGGAGGAGGGCGAGGGGGGTGGGCTGTCCTGGAGGGGGCTATGCTGTCCTGGAGGGGTGGGGCTGTACTGACCTACACCAGAGCTGAGAGCAGGGACACAGCAGGTGGTTACATTATATAGTCAGGTAGGTGACAGGGAGAGCTGCTGGAGCAGGGACACAGCAGGTGGAGGGTTACATTATATAGTCAGGTAGGTGACAGGGAGAGCTGCTGGAGCAGGGACACAGCAGGTGGTTACATTATATAGTCAGGTAGGTGAGAGGGAGAGCTGCTGGAGCAGGGACACAGCAGGTGGTTACATTATATAGTCAGGTAGGTGACAGGGAGAGCTGCTGGAGCAGGGACACAGCAGGTGGTTACATTATATAGTCAGGTAGGTGACAGGGAGAGCTGCTGGAGCAGGGACACAGCAGGTGGTTACATTATATAGTCAGGTAGGTGACAGGGAGAGCTGCTGGAGCAGGGACACAGCAGGTGGTTACATTATATAGTCAGGTACGTGACAGGGAGAGCTGCTGGAGCAGGGACAGCAGGTGGTTACATTATATAGTCAGGTAGGGGACAGGGAGAGTTGCTGGAGCAGGGACACAGCGGGTGGTTACATTATATAGTCAGGTAGGTGACAGGGAGAGCTGTTGGAGCAGGGACAGCAGGTGGTTACATTATATAGTCAGGTAGGTGAGAGGGAGAGCTGCTGGAGCAGGGACACAGCAGGTGTTTAAATTGCATAGTCAGGTAGGTGACAGGGAGAGCTGCTGGAGCAGGGATACAGCAGGTGGTTACATTATATAGTCAGGTAGGTGACAGGGAGAGCTGCTGGAGCAGGGACACAGCAGGTGGTTACATTATATAGTCGGGTAGGTGAGAGGGAGAGCTGCTGGAGCAGGGACACAGCAGGTGGAGGGTTACATTATATAGTCAGGTAGGTGACAGGGAGAGCTGCTGGAGCAGGGACACAGCAGGGGGAGGGTTACATTATATAGTCAGGTAGGTGACAGGGAGAGCTGGTGGAGCAGGGACACAGCAGGGGGAGGGTTACATTATATAGTCAGGTAGGTGACAGGGAGAGCTGCTGGAGCAGGGACACAGCAGGTGGAGGGTTACATTATATAGTCAGGTAGGTGACAGGGAGAGCTGCTGGAGCAGGGACACAGCATGTGGTTACATTATATAGTCAGGTAGGTGACAGGGAGAGCTGATGGAGCAGGGATACAGCAGGTGGTTACATTATATAGTCATGTAGGTGACAGGGAGAGCTGCTGGAGCAGGGACACAGCAGGTGGAGGGTTACATTATATAGTCAGGTAGGTGACAGGGAGAGCTGCTGGAGCAGGGACACAGCAGGTGGTTACATTATATAGTCAGGTAGGTGACAGGGAGAGCTGCTGGAGCAGGGACACAGCAGGTGTTTAAATTGCATAGTCAGGTAGGTGACAGGGAGAGCTGCTGGAGCAGGGATACAGCAGGTGGTTACATTATATAGTCAGGTAGGTGACAGGGAGAGCTGCTGGAGCAGGGACACAGCAGGTGGTTACATTATATAGTCAGGTAGGTGACAGGGAGAGCTGCTGGAGCAGGGACACAGCAGGTGGTTACATTATATAGTCAGGTAGGTGAGAGGGAGAGCTGCTGGAGCAGGGACACAGCAGGTGGTTACATTATATAGTCAGGTAGGGGACAGGGAGAGCTGCTGGAGCAGGGACACAGCAGGTGGTTACATTATATAGTCAGGTAGGTGACAGGGAGAGCTGCTGGAGCAGGGACACAGCAGGGGGAGGGTTACATTATATAGTCAGGTAGGTGACAGGGAGAGCTGGTGGAGCAGGGACACAGCAGGGGGAGGGTTACATTATATAGTCAGGTAGGTGACAGGGAGAGCTGCTGGAGCAGGGACACAGCAGGGGGAGGGTTACATTATATAGTCAGGTAGGTGACAGGGAGAGCTGCTGGAGCAGGGACACAGCAGGGGGAGGGTTACATTATATAGTCAGGTAGGTGACAGGGAGAGCTGGTGGAGCAGGGACACAGCAGGGGGAGGGTTACATTATATAGTCAGGTAGGTGACAGGGAGAGCTGGTGGAGCAGGGACACAGCAGGGGGAGGGTTACATTATATAGTCAGGTAGGTGACAGGGAGAGCTGCTGCTAATTCCATACAATGTACGAGCGTCGTATGGGACCATCTTTTAGAAAAACTTGTAATTTAGTAACAGCGGCAGCTAGAAAGGCAGGAGGTGGCTCTAATTACTCGGAGGGACATGGTAAGTAAGACCAGCTAGGTTTGGGAGCTTATAATTTTTTAGCTTTTTCCTAGTGTTTTGGTAAACAGTGACCTGTAGTGGCGGGAGGAGCATACTACAGTCCTAAGTCTCAAAGCATATACATACACACAGTACCAACCTATACTCGCTAGAAAGGAGCAGTAGACACCCGCTGTGGGACACTGCACTTCATTGGCGTGGCACTTTTTTTTAAAGTAAGTGAGTATAGGCGCATTGTCTTTTGCAACCTGTGGCGTGTAATGATAGGCAGGGGAGCCGACACTAACAACTTGACCACCACCAGCATGATCCGTCACATGTCACCTAAGCATCGGACTAAGTGGAACCAAGGCCACTGTCCGCACCTAGGGCTTGTGGTCGCTACATTTCTTTGATGGCAAGCTGGAAGCTTTGGGGGAAGCCGCAACGGGCCATGCTGAAAATTGCTCAGCCGAGGCAACAAACAGAACACTGCCGCGGAGCAGGTGAACCGTATTGAGCAGCAATACAACACATATAAATTATCAAAAATATAACATAATAATGATGATAATTTATGGTAATTAAATCAATAAGCAATGAAACCGGGCTGAGTAGAATATTAAAAACAGCAAAAAACATACACGAGGGGGCTGCTGCAGGTGGGCACAGTAATTAAAGAACACAGTGAAAATATGAAAAAGATCATGTATCATGAAAGAGTCAAAGTGCTATAAATAATAAGGAAGATCCTAATCTATAACCAAGTCCATGCAAATATAAACAATAGTAATGAACAAAGTATAATACCATCAGTGGTAAAAATCCAGGGCTCCACCGGCTGCCCCCACCCCTTGAAAAAGGCTACGCCGAAACGTGCGTCGAGGTGGGGGCAGCCGGTGGAGCCCTGGATTTTTACCACTGATGGTATTATACTTTGTTCATTACTATTGTTTATATTTGCATGGACTTGGTTATAGATTAGGATCTTCCTTATTATTTATAGCACTTTGACTCTTTCATGATACATGATCTTTTTCATATTTTCACTGTGTTCTTTAATTACTGTGCCCACCTGCAGCAGCCCCCTCGTGTATGTTTTTTGCTGTTTTTAATATTCTACTCAGCCCGGTTTCATTGCTTATTGATTTAATTACCATGAATTATCATCATTATTATGTTATATTTTTGATAATAAAATGTATATGTGTTGTAATACATCAGAGGTTCAGTTCTTTCTTTATTGGTGTATAGTTGTAACTAGAACCCAAGTTTCTCATTACTCTAATATTTTTTCCCCATATATTGGAATAGTATAGGTAGTGTCTTGTATGGTGGAGTTCTGCATATCTTGTATATGTGTCAGTATTGAGCAGCAGACTGATGTGTGGCTCTCACCGCGTAACTTAGAACCAGGCCAGGTTGTGTGTGACAGTGGCTGTAACCTGGTGGCGGCTCTCGAGCTCGTCTACCTCACACCTTGGCCTGGCACACAGTTTCAGCCTTGTGGTTCAGCGTTTCCTAACATACCCTGGTTGCCTGAGCTGCTTATTTCTGCTCATTTCAACGCCCTGAAGACACTGCAGCAGCGCTGCCACTTGCCAGCTCACCGGCTCTTGTGTGATGTGGCCCCGTGCAGGAACTCCACACTCTACATAGTGGCCAGAGTTTGCCAGGAGCAGAGAGCCATCAGGAAGTATAAGCTGCAGCATATTCATCACTTTGCCAGTCAGCCGCACTGGGCAGTTGAGTAGCTACCACGGCCGCAGCAGTCGCCACCATGGGGGAGCCCGCGATGCCCCCCCTTGCCACTGTACTGCTCCCCTCCCACGGGCCCCCGGCTGACTTGTGGCTTCCAGCTCCCTGGCTCTGCCCCATCCCCGGCAGGCAGCAGCACACACACCAGGGAGCTCTGTGTGCGTCCCGTTACTGCCCCGGCGCACACAACTGGTCTGTGTGTGCTGCATAGTTGCCAACAGTTTTGCAAAACCATGTCCCAGGAAGCTCCACCCCCCGCCGCAAGAAGCCCCGTCCCCCGCCAGCGCGTGTGACTAGGAGGCTACAGAAACCATACAGGTGAGGATGATGAAGGGTGGTGTAGTGGTATGATGATGGAAGGGCATGAGGATGATGAAGGGTGTAGTGGTATGATGATGAAGGAACAAGAGGATGATGAGGGGTGTAGTGGTATGATGATGAAGGAACAAGAGGATGATGAGGGGTGTAGTGGTATGATGATGATGAAAGGGCAGGAGGATGATGAGGGGTGTAGTGGTATGATGATGAAGGAACAAGAGGATGATGAGGGGTGTAGTGGTATGATGATGAAGGAACAAGAGGATGATGAGGGGTGTAGTGGTATGATGATGAAGGAACAAGAGGATGATGAGGGGTGTAGTGGTATGATGATGAAGGAACAAGAGGATGATGAGGGGTGTAGTGGTATGATGATGAAGGAACAAGAGGATGATGAGGGGTGTAGTGGTATGATGATGATGAAAGGGCAGGAGGATGATGAGGGGTGTAGTGGTATGATGATGGAACAAGAGGATGATGAGGGGTGTAGTGGTATGATGATGATGGAACAAGAGGATGATGGGAATGTAGTGGTATGATGATGGAACAAGAGGATGATGAGGGGTGTAGTGGTATGATGATGAAGGAACAAGAGGATGATGGGGGGTGTAGTGGTATGATGATAAAAGGGCAGGAGGAGGATGAAGGGATGTAGTGGTATGATGATGGAGGGGCAGGAGGAGGATGAAGGGGTGTAGTGGTATGATGATGGAGGGGCAGGAGGAGGATGAAGGGGTGTAGTGGTGTGATGATGGAGGGACAGGAGGATGATGAGGGGTGTAGTGGTATGATGGTGAAGGAACAATAGGATGATGAGGGGTGTAGTGGTATAATGATGGAGGGGCAGGAGGAGGATGAAGGGGTGTAGTGGTGTGATGATGGAGGGACAGGAGGATGATGAGGGGTGTAGTGGTATGATGATGGAGGGACAGGAGGATGATGAGGGGTGTAGTGGTGTGATGATGAAAGGGCAGGAGGAGGATGAAGGGGTATTAGTATGATGAAGGACAAGGATGAAGGGGGTAGTAACACAAAGACTGAGGAGCAGGAGGATGAAAGGAGGTTGTAGTATGATGATGGAGGGGCAGGAGGAGGGGACAATATGGGGGGGCATCTGTAAGGGGGATAAAATGGGCGGCCATCTATAAGGTGATAACATGGGGGCCATCTATATGGGGGATAACATGGGGAGGCATCTATAAGGGGGAAACATTGGGGGGCATCTATAAGGTGGACTACACGAGGGGTGCATGCACAGAGGGGGGCATATACTATAAGAGGGATCACATAGTGTCAGGGCTACCTACTAAAGGAGGGCATAAAGGGGACAGTACAGATGTGCAGTGTGTAGAGAGATGGAGATGGTGCCAGAGTGAGGAGCCTAAAATGTCTGTCTGGCAGATTCTGTGGATTTGTGGCTCGGAGAATTTCTCATAACGGCCCAGGACAGATGGAGAAGATGAAAAGGGAAGAACTCTGATCAGAGAAGACGTCCCCTGTGAGTCACCTGATGTAACTGCACTGTAATGTATATGGTGTACAGAACCTGTGTACAGTGTATCCACCTCTATATGACTGGATGAGGTGATAGTGATCTGTGTACAGTGGATTATTCAGTAGCAGCGGTGGTGTTAGTATGTAGTGGTATTAGTCAGTATGTGGTAGCTTTAGTCAGTATGTGGTGGTATAAGTCAGTAGCAGCAGTGGTGTTAGTCAGTATGTGGCGGTATTAGTCAGTATGTGGCGGTATTAGTCAGTATGCGGTGGTGTTATTTGTTACTTGTTATCTGCTACAGTGTTTTATTGGATTTAGTACACTGGATTTGGTCAGTAACATGACATGGGAAAAATAATCCCTCTGTGGCCAATTTCCAAAGCCCCCCCCCCTTTCCTAGAAATGAGACACCGACTCCAGCCTTTGGAAAATATTTGGCCACAGCAGCCAATTTTATTATTAACAAAATAACACAAAACATAAATAACCATTATCTGAATATACATATAATATAACATTGTAACTAACTGTCCGGTACGGGAGGGGGTCCTTGAAGCTAAAATATATAACCGGCCACCATAAATTGCACTATTTATCCTGGAGATAAACATCTTATAATTATTCCTGCCCCCAGCCGGTTACCCCAGGCTCAGGAGCCCATATTCCAACTTCATTGCCCGATTACCCATAACACCCGACTACTCCCCGGGACACCACCCTGTCAGGAGCCCAATATCCTCCAATTAACCTGCTGATCCTCTAATTAAACGGGGGGTTCACCCTCCCTCGTGTACCCCCTTTTCACATTTTTGCCAACTCCAAGGACCCCCTAACCCACCACCACGAGCACCTTTGAACCCCTCAAACGTGCGAGTTCCTCCACAAAACAAGGGCCTGTTCTATCCCCTCACCCAACGCCAGAGTCCAAAGGTCGGTCCCCACAGCGTTCAGATGAACGCCATCTCCCAACCAATAATCCACGGAAACATCCTCCAAATCGCGATGTCTCACGGACACCCCCCCATTCCTGGACACAAACGAGACCACCGCCCTGTTAACCTTCACCCGGGCCTTATTTAGCTTTTCCACGGATCGAGCCACTTTCCAAGTCCTCCTGGGGACGATGTCCGACCACACCACCAGCACCCCAGGAAAAGTCCTCCAGAGGCGCAAAATGTCATAGCGGACATCCCTGATCAGCTCGCGGAAGGGGCGCACTCCCAGATCATTCCCCCCCAAATGCAACACCAATATATCCGGGGGCCTGTCAAGCCGAGCAAAACGATAGAAGTCAGGAAGCATACGATTCCACACCATACCGCTCACCCCCAGCCACCGCACGACTGCCTCCTCCCTGGACAAACCAAGCTGCCGCCCTTCCGGACGAACGTCCGCCCTCTGCGCACCCCGGCATACAAACGAGTGCCCCATAATCCAAATCAGACCGAGTCCTGAACCTGCAACACACAAAAAACAAGGGGCGGGGGGGGGGGGGGGGGGGGGGGGGGGGTTAAAGAAAGAAAAATAAAAACACACCAAACACAAGCAATATCACACTTGCCGAGGACAGCCGCCCCACCCCCCAATAATCCAACACTCGCCCTCACTAAACCACTACCATATGCTGCCTCACATAAGACTTGTACCGACCCGACTCCCACCTACCTATGCGCTGCACAACCTCCGCACTCAGCCCCCAACTAGCCGCTTCGGTAGCTGCCCCAATCCTGAATGAATGGGGGGCGAAAGCCAACCCATCCAAGCCTAACTCCTCCAGACATCTCCTAAAAACCGCCGTAAATTGGTACCTAGACAGAAAAGACCCGTCACCGTGGCGTAACAAAGGGCCCCCAGCCGACCCACGAAAACCCAGGAAAACCGCCAAACAATGCACCGGACACATTGGCGACCCCCGCACTGCCCGCAACACCACCTCACGTCCCCTTCCCCTCTGATCCGTTTTGGACCGCCGGATCCGAAATACTACCGTATCCCCCTCCAGGAGGACATCCTCCCGCAACAAGCCCCCCGCTCTACTAACCGAAGGGGACACCAACTCCCCCACCCGCAAGGCCCCAAAAAACGCCCACGAGAAAGCTAAACTAAACAATGCAACCTCCGACTCTGACCTGCCTACTGACACCAACCGAGCCCCAATCCTTTCCAACAACTTGAACGACACTGGCCTTCTCGTATCAGGCTGAACTCTACCCCTGCGAAACCCCTTCAATGCCTGACCCACTAAAAAATCCTTGGTAACATCTCCGGAACCGCTCCCACTGCTGACGAGAAAGAGAATCGGCCACTGAGTTACGCACACCCGGCACATGAACCGCCACCACCCAAGCATTAAGGGACAGACAGCTAAGCACCAAATGACGCAGCAAGCGCACCACCAGTGGGGACGAGGCCGAGCCGGAATTGATGGCGGAAACCACTGCTTGATTATCGCAATGGAACCGGACCTTCCTGTCCCGGAACTTCTCCCCCCAGACCGACACTGCAACTACTATGGGGAAAAGTTCCAGGAGAGCAAGATTCCGCACGAGACCCCTTACCACCCATTCCTCCGGCCACAGTCCCGCACACCACTGGCCCCCGCAATAGGCTCCAAACCCCACGCTCCCCGCTGCATCAGTGAACAACTCCCAGTCAAAATCATTCACTACCGGGGCTATCACCAGAGATCTGCCATTATAGGCCTCCAAAAAGGAAGACCACACCCTTAAATCCTCCCGTAAATCACTCGTCAAACGGACAAAATGATGTGGTGCCCTAACACCCGCCGTCGCCCCCGCCAAACGTCTGCAGAACACCCTCCCCATGGGCATAATACGGCAGGCAAAGTTCAATTTCCCCAAAAGCGACTGAAGCTCCCTGAGTTGAATTTTCTGCTTAACCTGAGCCCGCCGGACCTCTGCCTTCAGAGCCTCAAGCTTGTCGTCAGGCAACCTACACTCCATCCGTAAAGAATCAATAGTGATTCCCAGGAACTTAAGTGCAGTCGCCGGGCCCTCCGTTTTATCCCTGGCCAGCGGAACCCCAAAACGATCCGAAACCCACTCCATCGTCCCCAGTAATGTCCGACAAATGGGCGATCCGGGTGGACCAATGAACAGAAAATCGTCCAAATAATGAACGACCGACTGCACCCCGGCCAGATCCCGGACCACCCATTCGAGGAAGGAGCTGAATGCTTCAAAATAGGCACACGAGAGCGAGCAGCCCATGGGGAGACACCTATCAACAAAAAAGGCGCCTTCCCAAAAACAGCCCAGCAAACGCATACTCACAGGGCGAACTGGAAGAAGGCGAAAAGCGGATTCAATATCCGTTTTTGCCATCAACGCTCCCGGGCCATACTCTCGCACCCATGCCACCGCCGCATCAAACGAGGTGTAGACCACCGAGCATAAGTCGTGGTCTATCCCGTCATTCACCGACCTGCCATGGGGGTGAGAAAGGTGATGAATGAGCCGAAATTTATTCGGCTCCTTCTTGGGAACTACGCCCAACGGGGACACCACCAGATCCCCCCAAGGGGGGGAAGAGAAGGGGCCCGCCATCCTACCTAAGGAGACTTCCTTGGACAATTTCTCAGAGACCACCAATGGGTGTTGATAAGCCGACCGCAGATTTCTTGTCGTAAAAGGGACCACATGGGGAGGCAAAGGAATAAGAAAACCTTCCGTAAACCCCTCAATGAGCAGAGCCACCCTGGCCCTGTCCGGGAACCTGTCTAGAAAGGGGCGCATCGCGCCCACTATCACCGGAGTCACCCCCATATCCAGCTCCACGACCTTTCCCCCTTCTGAAACAGCGGGCGGAACCATGCGAGGTCCCCCCACATGTTCCGCAGGCATGCCGAAATTTGCAGGCCGTCCCATACTTGCACTGGCCCTCATTAAACTGCCAGCACAAACCGGCCTTACCTCCCCCCCCGGATTGCTGCGACTGGAGTTGCCCTGAGGACTGGCCGGAGGGTCCGGCCCCCCCGAGAAAGGACTGCCCCTGGCGTGCAGGCCCCATGACCTTCAGCCAGAGACCAATATCCTTCTGGTCCCATTTGATACTTGGCCTAACCGCCTTCCGCTGCCTAAACTGTTCGTCATACCGGAGCCAAGCCTGACCCCCGTAGACGTGGTATGCCTCACCGATGGAATCCTGATAGCAGAAAAGGCCCGAACAATTCTCAGGGGCCTTTTCCCCTATCACGCTTGCCAAGATGGCGAAAGCCTGAAGCCAATTTGTAAAAGATTGGGGAATAAGCCGCCACCGGCACTTCTCCTCCTCTTCCTTTTTCAGCTCAAAACGTTTGCCCTTGTCTAGATTAAATTTTTCCAGCGGGAGGAGGGAGAAAATCTCCACATACTCATCCCGCCAGATTTTTTCCCTCACTTCCGGTTTTAAATGAGCCCCCAAGGGCCCCTCGAAACAAACATAAACCTCACCCTTAGCCCGGTCATCCAATCTCACCCAATCCACCTCTTTTTCCTTGTCCGTCTGGACGGACACGGCCACGCCAGCCGAACCCCCCGAGGTCACTCCTTCCACCGCAGCCGCGGAAACCGGTGCCTGAGGCACCCCAACCCACGCTGTGACAGGCGCCTGCGCAACCCCCGTCCCAACCGCCACCCGTCCAGAGACCCGTTCCACCACAGAAGGCGCTTGCGCAACCTCAGGCCCTGCTGCCGCCGCCACTTGCCCTGTAGATGACGCGCGCCCCACCAAGGCCCTAATCCCTGCTAAGAGCTCCTGTAAACTCGCCCCCAAACCCCCCCATGGGTCCCCCGCCTCTGGACCAGACACCCCCACACCGGGATCCCCCCGACCCCAACCCCCCCCAGCAGAGACAAGTGAAAAAGGGACAGACAAGGAGGACTCACCGGGCTGCCCGGGTGCTGTGGGCCCGCCAGCCGGAAACTCCGCGTCCAACCGTTGATCCGCCTCCGCGCCGCCGTCACGAAGATCAAAGCCGGGCCGCAAGGAACCGGCCCGACGATTGCGGGCCACCTGTGAGGATGCTGAAGCAGGGGGACCCAATCCCCTCCCCGGCGCTAGGCCGCTAGTAGGCAGGGACACAGCAGACCGCATAGGCTCCTGTCGGCTGCCTCTGATGACGTCATCAGTCGCGCGCCCGGCTGCCGACCGCAACCGGCGCAAAGTGCTTCGGGGGTTCTGGGTGGTGAGGGCACGTCTGGCAGGCACCCTGGCCGGTACCTCACCAATGGAGCCTGCCGCCGGAGACTGCTCCAGATGACTGGAAGGGGGGAGGGGGCCCCTGGGTGAGGGCTGAGACCTACCCCGATCCGCTGGGCCCGGCCGCACCGGTGGATTCCTCTCAGATCGTGGGCCCCAAACCCGGGCGGTGGGGAGGGGGACCGAGCCTGGAGGGTCCCTGGAGGGGCTCCTGCGGCGGCGTCGGGCCCTCGGGGGAGAAGACGGGCTCAGCCGAGTAGGCGGCCGCGAGCGCCGCGAGCTGCGCTGCCGGGCAGGAGGGGGCGGGCTGTCGTCATCATCATTCCGGCGCACCGAGGGAAAGGCCGAGAACAGGGAGCCGGGAGAAGACACCGGGGCAGGGGACCCCGCTCCGGACGGTCCAGGAACAGCCGGCCCGGGAGAACCGGCCGCCATAGGAGGAGCGGAGGAGGGGTTCAGGATGGCCTGTACCTGGGAGTCCAACCAGGCCCGATCTTCAAAGGATGCCGCCGCTTCCCTCAGGTGCCGCAACAACTCCGGAACCGTAAGATCCATAACGGTAAGTTGCAGCCTGCACGTCACCGGTCGTCACAACTCTTCAACCACCGCTCCTCGTGTGTTGCCTTGTTCCTCAGGAGGGAGGTTTATAAAACCTCCCCTCGCAACTAGCTCCACCCCCACCCTGTTCCCGCTCACACTAACAGACTTTCCCCCCACCCCCTATTAACCCTTGCGCTCCATTTTCCCTGTCATGCCGGCCTCCCTAAACTACGTTGCGTCCGGCCTTCCCTATATGGTGTTGATGGTGATATATATACACACACCAATAGTATCGAGGAAGGGGGGGCCCAAGTTGACCTCTTGCACCATGGCCCAAGAGACATTAGCTACGCCCCTGGCACTGGGCGTGGATGGCTGACATCTGGGAGGTTTTAGCAAACTTTGAAAACTCAGCCCAGATGGTGAGTTGCGATACTGCTAGTGTGAGCTTTACCGTACCACTGCTGTCTCTATTGAATTGCTTGCTGCAGTCCATTAAGGATGAAGCTTTGTGCAGGAGCCAGGAGATAGAGCAAGAGAGTGCAATGGATGATAGTATTTCAACGCATCTGTTTGGCGCGGATGGTCTAAAGAGGAGATGGAGAGTCCTGTTCCTGGTCAGGGCAGAGGATTGTTGGCCGTCTGGCACACCATGGTAGACTTACCGTTACTGCCATTTTTTACAAGGATTAATGGCTGTTCACCTTCCTCGACCCCCAGTATAGGTTGTGTGGGTTAGGGTCCAGGCAGTATGCCAAGCACTGGAAGAAGAACACTATCCAAGACGTGTGTAACGCCTGGACTAGTGGATCCATTGGACCGTCACCAGCGATGGCACTGACCTCACCAGGGAGCGGAGTCTAAGGGGCCGCTGGTTTTCACCAGAGCCCGCCGCAAGGCGGGATGGACTTGCTGCGGCAGGCGACCCCCAGGTCGCTACCCCTGGCTTGGTTGCTGGTGATGGCAGGCGAGGCGTGGCAGGAGCAGTAGGCAGGAGATGGTACTGGCAATGGTCTGTAGGTGAGACCGCACGTGACAGGCTGAACACAGGAACCAAAGTGTAACGGGGAAGCAGGAACCAGGAACAAGGAGTGGGGACCAGGTAGCGGACAGGAATCAGGAACTACAGGGAGCTGGGCCAAACGCTATGGGAAGCATGTAGAGGCTCCAACACCTGCAGTGGGGCAGGGCTGGAATTTATAGGGAGTGATTGTGTGCATGACCAATTAGGAGCGCACTGCCCCTTTAAATCTGAGACAGCCGGCGCGCGCGCCCTAGGGGGCGGGGACGCGCGCGCCGGCCGGCACAGCGACGGACAGGAGCGTGGAGAGGTGAGGCGCCCCCCGGGGCCGAAGTAACAGCAGCGCCGGGTCCCTGCCTATGGACACCGGCTGCTGCATGGGGAAGAGAGGAGTCGCGGCGGCGGCCCGGAGCACGGGACGCCGCCGCGGCCGTGACAACGTGGAACATGTTTATAATACAAAACTTAGATAAATCCACCAATACGCATCCTAGGATGTCACAGAGGGACAAGTTCTGGAAGACGGTGAGGGAGTATGTAGTATCCCAGATCCCTCTACGCCATTCAACTCTTGGGTGTCTGGACACATGGCATGAACTGGCGCTGTATGACTTGGATGTGCTGGACGGCCCTGGCACTAGCATCTTGTCAGAAAGGGTATATAGCACCACTGGGGGGGGTAATCACTGATAAGCTGACAGGACGGTGAGGGAGAATCTGAGGCAACTCAACATCCTATTGGTGGTAACTCTCCAGAAGAAAGGATTGTGGGATGTGTCTGGCAATCATACTCTTCGACATGCAAAACATCACATAATACAGACAATGCAGCAGTGTATAGAGCTCCTGTACAGCAGTGTATAGAGCTACTGTGCAGCAGTATATAGAGCTCCTGTGCAGCAGTGTATAGAGCTCCTGTGCAGCAGTATATAGAGCTCCTGTGCAGCAGTGTATAGAGCTACTGTGCAGCAGTGTATAGAGCTCCTGTGCAGCAGTGTATAGAGCTCCTGTGCAGCAGTGTATAGAGCTTCTGTGCAGCAGTATATAGAGCTACTGTGCAGCAGTATATAGAGCTCCTGTGCAGCAGTGTATAGAGCTACTGTGCAGCAGTATATAGAGCTACTGTACAGCAGTGTATAGAGCTACTGTGCAGCAGTATATAGAGCTCCTGTGCAGCAGTGTATAGAGCTACTGTGCAGCAGTATATAGAGCTACTGTACAGCAGTGTATAGAGCTACTGTGCAGCAGTATATAGAGCTCCTGTGCAGCAGTGTATAGAGCTCCTGTGCAGCAGTATATAGAGCTCCTGTGCAGCAGTGTATAGAGCTCCTGTGCAGCAGTGTATAGAGCTCCTTTGCAGCAGTATATAGAGCTCCTGTGCAGCAGTATATAGAGCTACTGTGCAGCAGTATATAGAGCTCCTGTGCAGCAGTATATACAGCTACTGTGCAGCAGTATATAGAGCTCCTGTGCAGCAGTGTATAGAGCCCCTGTGCAGCAGTGTATAGAGCTCCTGTGCAGCAGTGTATAGAGCTCCTGTGCAGCAGTGTATAGAGCCCCTGTGTAGCAGTGTATAGAGCCCCTGTGCAGCAGTATATATAGCTACTGTGCAGCAGTGTATAGAGCCCCTGTGCAGCAGTGTATAGAGCTCCTGTGCAGCAGTGTATAGAGCCCCTGTGCAGCAGTGTATAGAGCTCCTGTGCAGCAGTGTATAGAGCTCCTGTGCAGCAGTGTATAGAGCCCCTGTGCAGCAGTGTATATAGCTACTGTGCAGCAGTATATACAGCTACTGTGCAGCAGTGTATAGAGCTCCTGTGCAGCAGTGTATAGAGCTCCTTTGCAGCAGTATATAGAGCTCCTGTGCAGCAGTATATAGAGCTACTGTGCAGCAGTATATAGAGCTCCTGTGCAGCAGTATATATAGCTACTGTGCAGCAGTGTATAGAGCCCCTGTGCAGCAGTGTATAGAGCTCCTGTGCAGCAGTGTATAGAGCCCCTGTGCAGCAGTGTATAGAGCTCCTGTGCAGCAGTGTATAGAGCTCCTGTGCAGCAGTGTATAGAGCTCCTGTGCAGCAGTGTATAGAGCCCCTGTGCAGCAGTGTATATAGCTACTGTGCAGCAGTATATACAGCTACTGTGCAGCAGTGTATAGAGCCCCTGTGCAGCAGTATATATAGCTACTGTGCAGCAGTGTATAGAGCTCCTGTGCAGCAGTATAAAGAGCTCCTGTGCAGCAGTATATATAGCTACTGTGCAGCAGTGTATAGAGCCCCTGTGCAGCAGTATATATAGCTACTGTGCAGCAGTGTATAGAGCTCCTGTGCAGCAGTATATATAGCTCCTGTGCAGCAGTATAAAGAGCTCCTGTGCAGCAGTATATAGAGCTACTGTGCAGCAATGTATAGAGCTCCTGTGCAGCAGTGTATAGAGCTACTGTGCAGCAGTGTATAGAGCTTCTGTGCAGCAGTATATAGAGCTACTGTGCAGCAGTATATAGAGCTACTGTGCAGCAGTATATAGAGCTACTGTACAGCAGTGTATAGAGCTACTGTGCAGCAGTATATAGAGCTCCTGTGCAGCAGTGTATAGAGCTCCTGTGCAGCAGTATATAGAGCTCCTGTGCAGCAGTGTA
The DNA here is from genome assembly GCA_027789725.1 of Dendropsophus ebraccatus. Taxonomy (NCBI): domain Eukaryota; kingdom Metazoa; phylum Chordata; class Amphibia; order Anura; family Hylidae; genus Dendropsophus; species Dendropsophus ebraccatus. The sequence continues at coordinate 1,296,009 of JAQFWZ010000084.1, read as the reverse complement.
TAAAGCTACTGTGCAGCAGTATATATAGCTACTGTGCAGCAGTATAAAGAGCTCCTGTGCAGCAGTGTATAGAGCTCCTGTGCAGCAGTATATAGAGCTCCTGTGCAGCAGTGTATAAAGCTACTGTGCAGCAGTATATATAGCTACTGTGCAGCAGTATAAAGAGCTCCTGTGCAGCAGTATATAGAGCTCCTGTGCAGCAGTGTATAAAGCTACTGTGCAGCAGTATATATAGCTACTGTGCAGCAGTATAAAGAGCTCCTGTGCAGCAGTGTATAGAGCTCCTGTGCAGCAGTGTATAAAGCTACTGTGCAGCAGTATATATAGCTACTGTGCAGCAGTGTATAGAGCTCCTGTGCAGCAGTGTATAGAGCCCCTGTGCAGCAGTGTATAGAGCTCCTGTGCAGCAGTGTATAGAGCTCCTGTGCAGCAGTGTATAGAGCCCCTGTGCAGCAGTATATAGAGCTCCTGTGCAGCAGTGTATAGAGCTCCTGTGCAGCAGTGTATAGAGCCCCTGTGCAGCAGTATATATAGCTCCTGTGCAGCAGTGTATAGAGCTCCTGTGCAGCAGTGTATAGAGCTCCTGTGCAGCAGTGTATAGAGCTCCTGTGCAGCAGTATAAAGAGCTCCTGTGCAGCAGTATATATAGCTACTGTGCAGCAGTGTATAGAGCTCCTGTGCAGCAGTGTATAGAGCTCCTGTGCAGCAGTGTATAGAGCTCCTGTGCAGCAGTGTATAGAGCTCCTGTGCAGCAGTGTATAGAGCTCCTGTGCAGCAGTGTATAGAGCTCCTGTGCAGCAGTGTATAGAGCTACTGTGCAGCAGTGTATAGAGCTCCTGTGCAGCAGTATATATAGCTACTGTGCAGCAGTGTATAGAGCTCCTGTGCAGCAGTATATATAGCTCCTGTGCAGCAGTATAAAGAGCTCCTGTGCAGCAGTATATAGAGCTACTGTGCAGCAATGTATAGAGCTCCTGTGCAGCAGTGTATAGAGCTCCTGTGCAGCAGTGTATAGAGCTACTGTGCAGCAATGTATAGAGCTCCTGTGCAGCAGTGTATAGAGCTCCTGTGCAGCAGTGTATAAAGCTACTGTGCAGCAGTGTATAGAGCTCCTGTGCAGCAGTGTATAGAGCCCCTGTGCAGCAGTGTATAGAGCTCCTGTGCAGCAGTGTATAGAGCTCCTGTGCAGCAGTGTATAGAGCCCCTGTGCAGCAGTATATAGAGCTCCTGTGCAGCAGTGTATAGAGCTCCTGTGCAGCAGTGTATAGAGCTCCTGTGCAGCAGTGTATAGAGCTCCTGTGCTGCAGTGTATAGAGCTTCTGTGCAGCAGTATATAGAGCTACTGTGCAGCAGTATATATAGCTACTGTGCAGCAGTATATATAGCTCCTGTGCAGCAGTGTATAGAGCTCCTGTGCAGCAGTGTATAGAGCCCCTGTGCAGCAGTATATAGAGCTCCTGTGCAGCAGTGTATAGAGCTCCTGTGCAGCAGTATATAGAGCTACTGTGCAGCAGTGTATAGAGCTTCTGTGCAGCAGTATATAGAGCTACTGTGCAGCAGTATATAGAGCTACTGTGCAGCAGTATATAGAGCTCCTGTGCAGCAGTATATAGAGCTCCTGTGCAGCAGTGCATAGAGCCCCTGTGCAGCAGTGTATAGAGCTCCTGTGCAGCAGTGTATAGAGCTATTAGGTATATTATGTACGGCCGGGGGATGTATACTATGTACGGCCGGGGGGTTGGGGTGTGGGGGGTACATTATGCACGGCCGGGGGATGTATACTATGTACGGCGGGGGGTGGGGGGGGTACATTATGCGCGGCCGGGGGATGTATACTATGTACGGCGGGGGGTGGGGGGGTACATTATGCGCGGCCGGGGGATGTATACTATGTACGGCGGGGGGTGGGGGGGTACATTATGCGCGGCCGGGGGATGTATACTATGTACGGCCGGGGGATGTATACTATGTACGGCGGGGGGTGGGGTGTGGGGGGTACATTATGCGTGGCCGGGGGATGTATACTATGTACGGCAGGGGGTGGGGGGGTACATTATGCGCGGCCAGGGGATGTATACTATGTACGGCGGGGGGTGGGGGGGTACATTATGCGCGGCCGGGGGATGGATACTATGTACGGCGGGGGGTGGGGTGTGGGGGGTACATTATGCGCGGCCGGGGGATGGATACTATGTACGGCGGGGGGTGGGGGGGGTACATTATGCGCGGCCGGGGGATGGATACTATGTACGGCGGGGGGTGGGGGGGGTACATTATGCGCGGCCGGGGGATGGATACTATGTACGGCGGGGGGGGGGGGGGGTACATTATGCGCGGCCGGGGGATGGATACTATGTACGGCGGGGGGTGGGGGGGGTACATTATGCGTGGCCGGGGGATGGATACTATGTACGGCGGGGGGTGGGGGGGGTACATTATGCGCGGCCGGGGGATGGATACTATGTACGGCGGGGGGTGGGGGGGGTACATTATGCGCGGCCGGGGGATGGATACTATGTACGGCGGGGGGTGGGGGGGGTACATTATGCGCGGCCGGGGGATGGATACTATGTACGGCGGGGGGTGGGGGGGGTACATTATGCGCGGCCGGGGGATGGATACTATGTACGGCGGGGGGTGGGGGGGGTACATTATGCGCGGCCGGGGGATGTATATATCATGTGAACAGGATGTAATATTACCGCTATTATTACTTTGTCTTTCAGAGTCTGAGCAAGAAAGATTAATTTACTTAAAAGCTTCTAAGAAGTTAAAAGAGATGGGGCTCATTACCAAGGAGGGGGGCAGGAAGCGCGGCATCGGCAAGAGACGGCGCAAGAAGAGAAGCGCGGGATCTGCGCCTGATCACTCAGATGAGGAGGAAGAGGAGGAATTTGACATTAAAGGGAGATTTGAGCTGAATTCTTCCACAAACTTCGGAGATGACATTGAGCTGACGCTGCATTTACAGAACACCAGCAAGAAGAGTCAGGCCCTGAAGGTGCGGCTAAGCTCCTCCACCATAGAATACACTGGCAGACCCTACTCTGAAATCTACTCCCATGCTGCCGACCTCACCGTGCCCCCCAGGAAAGGTCAGTCATTACTCCAGTCTGCTTGTCAGGCCGCAAACATGTCGGTGTGGCTCTGGGAAGCTACTGTACTCTCCTATCCTCACCTCCTGTGGTCTCCGCCAATGCTTCTGCTCCTCCAGGTTGTGTGGCCGCTCTGTCAATCACTTACTGAGGCGGGACATCTCCTCAGCCACTGATTGGCTGATACCACAGGCCATGTGCTGATGGGATGACACATCCATGGAGCCGGGGGGGGGGGGGGCTTGGTTCTCTATTATGGGAGCACGGAAAATGGTGACTGCAGAGTTATAGATCGCCAACCGAGTGAGTATATGTACGTCCTAAACAGTGGGAGCCGAGAGCAGGACGGACGGAGGGGAAATAGCTGGAAAACAGCTCAAAATACAGAGTCGCCTGCTGTAAGCAAAATGTTGCCCTATGGACGGGCTATCTAACAACAGCAAAAGGGTTTTGGGTAGAATACCCCTTTAATAAATGAGACATATTATCTCTATATATATCATCCCTGTATATTATCCCTGTATATCATCCCTGTATATCATCCCTGTATATCATCCCTATATATCATCCCTATATATCCTCCCTGTATATCATCCCTGTATATCATCCCTGTATATCATCCCTGTATATCATCCCTGTATATCATCCCTGTATATCATCCCTGTATATCATTCCTGTATATTATCTCTATATATCCTCCCTGTATATCCTCCCTGTATATTATCCCTGTATATTATCCCTGTATATCATCCCTGTATATCCTCCCTGTATATCCTCCCTGTATATTATCCCTGTATATTATCCCTGTATATCATACCTGTATATCATCCCTGTATATCATCCCTGTATATTATCCCTGTATATCATCCCTGTATATCATCCCTGTATATCCTCCCTGTATATCCTCCCTGTATATCATCCCTGTATATCATCCCTGTATATTATACCTGTATATCATACCTGTATATTATCCCTATATATCATCCCTGTATATCCTCCCTGTATATTATCCCTGTATATTATCCCTGTATATCATACCTGTATATCATCCCTGTATATCATCCCTGTATATCATCCCTGTATATTATCTCTATATATCCTCCCTATATATCATCCCTGTATATCATCCCTATATATCATCCCTATATATCCTCCCTGTATATCATCCCTGTATATCATCCCTGTATATCATCCCTGTATATCATTCCTGTATATTATCTCTATATATCCTCCCTGTATATCCTCCCTGTATATTATCCCTGTATATTATCCCTGTATATCATCCCTGTATATCCTCCCTGTATATCCTCCCTGTATATTATCCCTGTATATTATCCCTGTATATCATACCTGTATATCATCCCTGTATATCATCCCTGTATATCATCCCTGTATATTATCCCTGTATATCATCCCTGTATATCATCCCTGTATATCATCCCTGTATATTATCCCTGTATATCATCCCTGTATATTATCCCTGTATAGTATCCCTGTATATCATCCCTGTATATTATCCCTGTATATTATCCCTGTATATTATCCCTGTATATCATCCCTGTATATTATCCCTGTATAGTATCCCTGTATATTATCCCTGTATATTATGCCTATATATCATCCCTGTATATTATCTCTATATATTATCCCTGTATATCCTCCCTGTATATTATCCCTATATATCATCCCTGTATATTATCCCTGTATATTATCCCTATATATCATCCCTGTATATCATCCCTGTATATTATCCCTGTATATTATCCCTATATATCATCCCTGTATATCCTCCCTGTATATCCTCCCTGTATATTATCCCTGTATATTATCCCTATATATCATCCCTGTATATTATCCCTGTATATTATGCCTGTATATTATCTCTATATATTATCCCTATATATCATCCCTGTATATCATCCCTGTATATCCTCCCTGTATATCATCCCTGTATATTATCCCTGTATATCATCCCTATATATCATCCCTGTATATCATCCCTGTATATAATCCCTGTATATCATCCCTGTATATCATCCCTGTATATCATTCCTGTATATTATCTCTATATATCCTCCCTGTATATCCTCCCTGTATATTATCCCTGTTAGGGCTGGGCGATATGGGCAAAAAATAAAATCTCGATTTTTTAAAAATTTTTGACGATTCTCGATTTAAATCTCGATTTTTTTCCTTTTTTGCTAAATAAACAGAACATTTTCTCCCTGCAGCATCAGATACTATTTTAATATTTTAGACAACAACTGTATTGATTTCCAGTGTAACAGAGGCCCCATATAGTATAGGAAATCATGTTTGTGCCTCCATCTACGTAGGGTGTAGTAGTGGAGGTATAGTGGATAGGGGGTGTAGGAGTGGAGGTATAGTGGATAGGGGGTGTAGGAGTGGAGGTATAGTGGATAGGGGGTGTAGGAGTGGAGGTATAGTGGATAGGGGGTGTAGTAGTGGATAGGGGGTGTAGGAGTGGAGGTATAGTGGATAGGGGGTGTAGGAGTGGAGGTATAGTGGATAGGGGGTGTAGGAGTGGAGGTATAGTGGATAAGGGGTGTAGTAGTACAGGTATAGATGAGGGGTGACTGGGGTAAAACTGAAGGGGACTGGGGTGACACTAAAGGGGACTGGGGTGACACTAAAGGGGACTGGGGTGACACTGGGGGACACTAAAGGGGACTGGGGTGACACTAAAGGGGACTGGGATGACACTAAAGGGGACTGGGGTGACACTAAAGGGGACTGGGGTGACACTAAAGGGGACTGGGGTGACACTAAAGGGGACTGGGGTGACACTGGGGGACTGGAGGGACAATGGGGGACACTAAAGGGGACTGGGGTGACACTAAAGGGGACTGGGGTGACACTAAAGGGGCCTGGGGTGACACTAAAGGGGACTGGGGTGACACTAAAGGGGACTGGGGTGACACTAAAGGGGACTGGGGTGACACTGGGGGACTGGAGGGACAATGGGGGACACTAAAGGGGACTGGGGGGACACTGAGGGGGCTGGGGGGACAATGGGGGACACTAAAGGGGACTGGGGGGACACTGAGGGGGCTGGGGGGACTGGGGGGGACACTGAGGGAACAATGAGGGGACTGGGGGGGACACACTGAAGGGGACTGGGGGGGGGACACTGAAGGGGACTGGGGTGACACTAAAGGGGACTGGGGTGACACTAAAGGGGACTGGGGTGACACTGGGGGACTGGAGGGACAATGGGGGACACTAAAGGGGACTGGGGGGACACTGAGGGGGCGGGGGGGACTGGGGGGGACACTGAGGGAACAATGAGGGGACTGGGGGGGACACACTGAAGGGGATGGGGGGGGACACTGAGGGAACAATGAGGGGATGGGGGGGACACTGAAGGGGACTGGGGGGGACACTGAAGGGGACTGGGGGGGACACTGAAGGGGACTGGGGGGGGGACACTGAGGGAACAATGAGGGGATTGGGGGGACACTGAGGGGACTGGGGGGTGACTGGTGCAGCTGGAGGTGATTGGAGCAGGAGGGCACATACATCTCCTCCTCCTCTCACCATCACACACACGCTCCCCTCCCGGCCAGATATGGAGGTCCCGGGTCTGTGGAGGAGGCTGCAGGGACTACAGTAGGTGGTGATCGCATAGCTGCGGGTCACGGAGATATACAGCGGGAACGGGGGTCTGCAGCGAGCCCCCCGTTCCCGCTGTATAGCTCCAGGACGAGCAGCGCCGCGATCACCACCTACTGTAGTCCCTGCGGCCTCCTCCTCCACATACCCGGGACCTCCATATCTGGCCGGGAGGGGAGTGGGACGCTCAGTGGAAGGGGCGGGGGCAGATCAGCGGCGGCGCTGTCAGTGGCTGGAGGCCGCCGGTACTGCACCGCCCCTCTCCAGCATCTTCTCCCCGCTCACCCGCACCGCCCCTCCACAGCTCTCCCGCCGGCCCGCACCGCAACCCCCCTTCTCTCAGCTTCTCCCCGGCACCGCAGCCCGAAATGATTTTTTGTGAAAATCGAATTTACGATTTTCACAAAAAATCAAATCGATTTCAACGTTCTGGACGATTAATCGAATTAATTCGATTAATCGCCCAGCCCTAATCCCTGTATATCCTCCCTGTATATCATCCCTGTATATCATCCCTGTATATCATCCCTGTATATCATCCCTGTATATTATCTCTATATATCCTCCCTGTATATCCTCCCTGTATATTATCTCTATATATCCTCCCTGTATATTATCCCTATATATCATCCCTGTATATTATCCCTGTATATTATGCCTATATATCATCCCTGTATATTATCCCTGTATATTATCCCTATATATCATCCCTGTATATCATCCCTGTATATTATCCCTGTATATTATCCCTATATATCATCCCTGTATATCCTCCCTGTATATTATCCCTGTATATTATCCCTATATATCATCCCTGTATATTATCCCTGTATATTATGCCTATATATCATCCCTGTATATTATCTCTATATATTATCTCTATATATTATCCCTGTATATCCTCCCTGTATATCCTCCCTGTATATCCTCCCTGTATATCCTCCCTGTATATCATCCCTGTATATTATCCCTGTATATCATCCCTATATATCATCCCTGTATATTATCCCTGTATATCATCCCTGTATATCATCCCTGTATATCATCCCTGTATATCATTCCTGTATATTATCTCTATATATCCTCCCTGTATATCCTCCCTGTATATTATCCCTGTATATTATCCCTGTATATTATCCCTGTATATCATCCCTGTATATCATCCCTGTATATTATCCCTGTATATTATCCCTATAAATTATCTATATGTATTATCCCTATATATTACCCCTATTACCCAGCATATCCCCCTATTACCCAGCATATCCCCCTATTACAATGGGATACATCTGTTTCTTTCAATTATTTCATTCAGCAGCTTCAGGACCCAATTAAATTCATTATTTTCAGCTGACCCCGGAGTGCGGCCTACACGGAGAGAAGCCGTCATTCATTCTATTCCTCTACAGACAGTGGCAATAGTGACCACTGACAGCTGTAACAGGGGCTCTGTACATCTATCCAGCTCTCTGATGCTGCCACCTTATGGCTGTGAGTGGTATTGCATCCATGATCCCTATATACCTATTGAACCCCTTATGCCTGTCAGGCTGATCAGTCTGTGACCCCCATCTATTTGTACATTACAGAGAGAACGCTTTCCCTGAGTATTCCTGCTTCAGATTACGAGGATGCGCTGACGCCCCATAATCTGATGGAAGTTGTTGCGTTATGTGAATTAAAAAACAAAAAGAAAATGCTGGTCCGTAAAGTGGTTGTTATCGAGAGGCCTCATCTGGACATCCAGGTAAAAGCGAAAACAGTGGATGTGATGCTGGGAGCGCCGCCATCATATCCCCCCATCTATATCATTACATACAGCGCCCCCTGTGCTGCCAGGGAGGTAACACATACATACAGCGCCCCCTGGGCCTCCGGGGAGGTAACACATACATAAAGTGCCCCCTGGGCCTCCGGGGAGGTAACACATACATACAGCGCCCCCTGTGCTGCCAGAGGGGTAATACATACATACAGCGCCCCCTGGGCCTCCGGGGAGGTAACACATACATACAGCGCCCCCTGGGCCTCCGGGAGGTAACACATACATACAGCGCCCCCTGGGCCTCCGGGGAGGTAACACATACATACAGCGCCCCCTGGGCCTCCGGGGAGGTAACACATACATACAGCGCCCCCTGTGCTGCCAGAGGGGTAATACATACATACAGCGCCCCCTGGGCCTCCGGGGAGGTAACCCATACATACAGCGCCCCCTATGCTGCCAGGGTGGTAACACATACATACAGCGCCCCCTGGGAGGTAACACATACATACAGCGCCCCCTGGGCCTCCGGGGAGGTAGCCCATACATACAGCGCCCCCTGGGCCTCCGGGGAGGTAACACATACATACAGCGCCCCCTGGGCCTCCGGGGAGGTAACACATACATACAGCGCCCCCTGGGCCTCCGGGGAGGTAACACATACATACAGCGCCCCCTGGGCCTCCGGAGAGGTAGCACATACATTCATACAGCGCCCCCTGTGCTGACAGGGAGGTAACACATACATACAGCGCCCCCTGTGCTGCCAGGGTGGTAACACATACATACAGCGCCCCCTGGGAGGTAACACATACATACAGCGCCCCCTGGGCCTCCGGGGAGGTAACACATACATACAGCGCCCCCTGGGCCTCCGGGGAGGTAACACATACATACAGCGCCCCCTGGGCCTCCGGGGAGGTAACACATACATACAGCGCCCCCTGGGCCTCCGGGGAGGTAACACATACATACAGTGCCCCCTGGGCCTCCGGGGAGGTAACACATACATACAGCGCCCCCTGGGCCTCCGGGAGGTAACACATACATACAGCGCCCCCTGGGCCTCCGGGGAGGTAACACATACATACAGCGCCCCCTGGGCCTCTGGGGAGGTAACACATACATACAGCGCCCCCTGGGCCTCTGGGGAGGTAACACATACATACAGCGCCCCCTGGGCCTCCGGGGAGGTAACACATACATACAGCGCCCCCTGGGCCTCCGGGGAGGTAACACATACATACAGCGCCCCCTGGGCCTCCGGGGAGGTAACTCATACGTACAGCGACCCCTATGCTGCCAGGAAGGTAACACATACATACAGCGCCCCCTGGGCCTCCGGGGAGGTAACACATACATACAGCGCCCCCTGGGCCTCCGGGGAGGTAACACATACATACAGCCCCCTGGGCCTCCGGAGAGGTGACACATACATACAGCGCCCCCTGGGCCTCCGGGGAGGTAACACATACATACAGCGCCCCCTGGGCCTCCGGGGAGGTAACACATACATACAGCGCCCCCTGGGCCTCCGGGGAGGTAACACATACATACAGCGCCCCCTGGGCCTCCGGGGAGGTAACACATACATACAGCGCCCCCTGGGCCTCCGGGGAGGTAACACATACATACAGCGCCCCCTGGGCCTCTGGGGAGGTAACACATACATACAGCGCCCCCTGGGCCTCCGGGGAGGTAACACATACATACAGCGCCCCCTGGGCCTCCGGGGAGGTAACACATACATACAGCGCCCCCTGTGGCTCCGGGGAGGTAACACATACATACAGCGCCCCCTGGGCCTCCGGGGAGGTAACACATACATACAGCGCCCCCTGTGGCTCCAGGCATTGGCAGGATGACCTTCTGATTGTAACATTTCAGGTCTCGGGCCCTGCGTATGTGCATTTCCCTTTGGAGGTGGAGGTTGTATATACCAATCCTCTGTCTAAAGCGCTGACTGACGGGGTCTTAGTCTTCGGGGGCAGCGGTTTGGTGGAGAGATCCATAAGGAGACGGTAAGTCATTTGTGGAAATTTCTTTTTAAATAAAACCGAAAAGTTTAGTTATGAAAGTTACCTGGTGTTAGAAAGTTATATGGATGTGTAAATTACTTCTATGTAAAAATCTCCAGTCTTCCAGTACTTATCAGCTTCTGTATGTCCTGCAGGAAGTGGTGTATTCTCTCCAGTCTAACACAGTGCTCTCTGCTGCCACCTCTGTCCATGTCAGGAACTGTCCAGAGCAGGAGAGGTTTTCTATGGGGATTTGCTGCAGCTCTGGACAGTTCCTGACATGGACAGAGGTGGCAGCAGAGAGCGCTGTGTCAGACAGGAGAAAATACACCACTTCCTGCAGGACATACAGCAGCTGATAAGTACTGGGAGACGAGAGGTTCTTACATAGAAGTAATTCTTTTTCCATCTACATAGGGTTTTTGTTCTTTTGCTTTTTTAGAAACAATTGTGTGTTGTAATGGCTCCTTCTACCATAAATTGTAGGACAGAAACCCCAAAGTATTATTATGTATGGGGTGAAATTGGGAAAAAATAGAATTTTGCAGGTTAGCAGTCTAAAAACAGCCATACCAAAGCCCCCAGCCCCCGTGTACGCAGCCATATCCATGTGTACGCAGCCATATCCATGTGTACGCAGCCATATCCATGTGTACGCAGCCATATCCATGTGTATGCAGCCATATCCATGTGTACGCAGCCATATCCATGTGTACGCAGCGATATCCATGTGTACGCAGACATATCCATGTGTACGCAGCCATATCCATGTGTACACAGCCATATCCATGTGTACACAGCCATATCCATGTGTACGCAGCCATATCCATGTGTACGCAGCCATATCCATGTGTACACAGCCATATCCATGTGTACGCAGCCATATCCATGTGTACGCAGCCATATCTATGTGTATAAAGCCATATCCCCCCCTGTATGCAGCCATATCCATGTGTACACAGCCATATCCCCCCCGTGTACGCAGCCATATCCATGTGTACGCAGCCATATCCATGTGTACACAGCCATATCCCCCCCGTGTACGCAGCCATATCCATGTGTACACAGCCATATCCCCCCTGTGTACGCAGCCATATCCATGTGTACGCAGCCATATCCATGTGTACGCAGCCATATCCATGTGTACGCAGCCATATCCATGTGTACGCAGCCATATCCATGTGTATGCAGCCATATCCCCCCTGGGTACGCAGCCATATCCATGTGTACACAGCCATATCCATGTGTACGCAGCCATATCCATGTGTACGCAGCCATATCCATGTGTACGCAGCCATATCCATGTGTACACAGCCATATCCATGTGTACGCAGCCATATCCATGTGTACGCAGCCATATCCATGTGTACGCAGCCATATCCATGTGTACGCAGCCATATCCATGTGTACGCAGCCATATCCATGTTTACGCAGCCATATCCATGTTTACGCAGCCATATCCATGTGTACGCAGCCATATCCATGTGTACGCAGCTATATCCATGTGTACGCAGCCATATCCATGTGTATAAAGCCATATCCCCCCCTGTATGCAGCCATATCCATGTGTACGCAGCCATATCTATGTGTATAAAGCCATATCCCCCCTGGGTACGCAGCCATATCCATGTGTACGCAGCCATATCCATGTGTACGCAGCGATATCCATGTGTACGCAGCCATATCCATGTGTACGCAGCGTTTCTAATTTTTTACTACTTTTTAACAGTAAAACTTAAAAAAAATAATGATTATGATTAAGATTGCTCGATTGTGATTTTTTTAAAATTTATAATGTAACACTAATCAGTGCTATGTAATGGCCTCAGGCAGACTCTATGTGATCTGTGATCTTCACATAGTCTGCTTGAGGCAATTGCATAACATGGATCAGTGCTATTGGCAATCTTCTCATACAGTCTGCCTGAGGCCATTACATAGCACTGATCAGTGTTATCTGTGATCATTACATACAGCCTGCCTGTGGCCATAGCACTGATCAGTGTTATCTGTGATCATTACATACAGCCTGCCTGAGGCCATTACATAGCACTGATCAGTGTTATCTGTGATCATTACATACAGCCTGCCTGTGGCCATAGCACTGATCAGTGTTATCTGTGATCATTACATACAGCCTGTGGCCATAGCACTGATCAGTGTTATCTGTGATCATTACATACAGCCTGCCTGAGGCCATTACATAGCACTGATCAGTGTTATCTGTGATCATTACATAGAGCCTGCCTGTGGCCATAGCACTGATCAGTGTTATCTGTGATCATTACATACAGCCTGCCTGAGGCCATTACATAGCACTGATCAGTGTTATCTGTGATCATTACATACAGCCTGCCTGAGGCCATTACATAGCACTGATCAGTGTTATCTGTGATCATTACATACAGCCTGCCTGAGGCCATTACATAGCACTGATCAGTGTTATCTGTGATCATTACATACAGCCTGCCTGAGGCCATAGCACTGATCAGTGTTATCTGTGATCATTACATACAGCCTGCCTGTGGCCATTACATAGCACTGATCAGTGTTATCTGTGATCATTACATAGAGCCTGCCTGAGGCCATTACATAGCACTGATCAGTGTTATCTGTGATCATTACATACAGCCTGCCTGAGGCCATTACATAGCACTGATCGGTGTGATCTGTGATCATTACATACAGCCTGCCTGAGGCCATTACATAGCACTGATCAGTGTTATCTGTGATCATTACATACAGCCTGCCTGAGGCCATTACATAGCACTGATCAGTGTTATCTGTGATCATTACATACAGCCTGCCTGTGGCCATAGCACTGATCAGTGTTATCTGTGATCATTACATACAGCCTGCCTGTGGCCATAGCACTGATCAGTGTTATCTGTGATCATTACATACAGTCTGCCTGTGGCCATAGCACTGATCAGTGTTATCTGTGATCATTACATACAGCCTGCCTGTGGCCATAGCACTGATCAGTGTTATCTGTGATCATTACACACAGCCTGCCTGAGGCCATTACATAGCACTGATCAGTGTTATCTGTGATCTTGTCATACAGTCTGCCTGAGGCCATTACATAGCACTGATCAGTGTGATCTGTGATCATTACATACAGTCTGCCTGAGGCCATAGCACTGATCAGTGTTATCTGTGATCATTACATAGAGCCTTCCTGTGGCCATAGCACTGATCAGTGTTATCTGTGATTACATAGAGCCTGCCTGTGGCCATAGCACTGATCAGTGTTATCTGTGATCATTACATAGAGCCTGCCTGAGGCCATTACATAGCACTGATCAGTGTGATCTGTGATCATTACATACAGTCTGCCTGAGGACATTACATAGCACTGATCAGTGTGATCTGTGATCATTACATACGGTCTGCCTGAGGACATTACATAGCACTGATCAGTGTTATCTGTGATCATTACATACAGTCTGCCTTAGGCCATTACAAAGCACTGATCAGTGTGATCTGTGATCTTCTCATAGAGCCTGCCTGAGGCCATTACATAGCACTGATCAGTGTTATCTGTGATCTTCTCATACAGTCTGCCTGAGGATATTACATAGCACTGATCAGTGTGATCTGTGATCTTCACATACAGTCTGCCTTAGGCCTTTACATAGCACTGATAGGTGTGATCTGTGATATTCTCATAGAGCCTGCCTGAGGCCATTACATAGCACTGATCAGTGTGATCTGTGATCATTACATAGAGCCTACCTGAGGGCATTACATAGCACTGATCAGTGTGATGTGTGATCTTTTCAGCCAGTCTGCCTTAGGCCATTACATAGCACTGATCATTGAGATCTGTGAACTTCTCATAGAGCCTGCCTGAGGACATAACATAGCGCTGATCAGTGTTATCTGTGATCTTCACAAACTGTCTGCCTGAGGACATAACATAGCGCTGATCAGTGTTATCTGTGATCTTCACATACAGTCTGCCTTAGGCCATTACATAGCACTGATCAGTGTTATCTGTGATCTTCACATACAGTCTGCCTTAGGCCATTACATAGCACTGATCAGTGTTATCTTTGATCTTCACATACAGTCTGCCTTAGGCCATTACATAGCACTGATCAGTGTTATCTGTGATCTTCACAAACGGTCTGCCTGAGGACATAACATAGCGCTGATCAGTGTGATCTGTGATCTTCACAAACGGTCTGCCTGAGGACATAACATAGCACTGATCAGTGTTATCTGTGATCATTACATAGAGCCTGCCTGAGGCCATTACATAGCACTGATCAGTGTGATTTGTGATCTTCTCATAGAGCCTGCCTGAGGCCATTACATAGCACTGATCAGTGTGATTTGTGATCTTCTCATAGAGCCTGCCTGAGGCCATTACATAGCACTGATCAGTGTGATCTGTGATCTTGTCATACAGTCTGCCTGAGGCCATTACATAGCACTGATCAGTGTGATCTGTGATCATTACATAGAGCCTGCCTGAGGCCATTACATAGCACTGATCAGTTTTATCTGTGATCTTCTCATACAGTCTGCCTGAGGACATTACATAGCACTGATCAGTGTGATCTGCCTGAGGCCTTTACATAGCACTGATCAGTGTGATCTGCCTGAGGCCTTTACATAGCACTGATCAGTGTGATCTGCCTGAGGCCTTTACATAGCACTGATCAGTGTGATCTGCCTGAGGCCTTTACATAGCACTGATCAGTGTTATCTGTGATCTTCTCATACAGTCTGCCTGAGGACATTACATAGCACTGATCAGCGTGATCTGCCTGAGGCCATTACATAGCACTGATCAGTGTGATCTGCCTGAGGACATTACATAGCACTGATCAGTGTTATCTGTGATCTTCTCATACAGTCTGCCTGAGGACATTACATAGCACTGATCAGTGTGATCTGCCTGAGGACATTACATAGCACTGATCAGTGTGATCTGCCTGAGGACTTTACATAGCACTGATCAGTGTGATCTGTGATCTTCTCATACAGTCTGCCTGAGGACATTACATAGCACTGATCAGTGTTATCGGTGCTCTGCCTGTGGCATACTCTATTTGAAGATCACTGATCGGACCACACAGAGGTAAGTATTCTTCTTGGGGCAGTCAGGAAAAATAATTTGGACTCCTGCAATCATACTGTGGGGGTCCCAATCAGAAAGTGACCGGAGCTGCTTCATCACTTACATACTTATATCCACAATTGCTGCTGCCTGTCACTGACCGCGAGGACCCGGCTGCTGACAGCCTCCGAGCGCACTTCATAGTTCATGAAATATTGGTGTATGGGTACAGCATGGGTAGTCTAGGGGTTAAAGGGGAACTAACAGCAGGTTATTCATATGTTTCTCTAAAGGCAAAAGCCACTTACCAATAAACTGTTGTCAGGCCACTACGGCCCCAGCAAAAAGCGGTAGGTAAAATACAGCACCAGCGCCTCCACAGGAAGAATGAAGTATTACATGGCTCCCATTGTGTATTCTGTGGTGTCACCATCCCTGCAGGTCAATGTCTGACTAATAGAGCCAGCAGCTCTCCTGAGGGGATAGGTTACCCATCTGTATAGAGCGGCTGTCTCCCCTCATCAGTACAGAGCAGGGTGCACTCATCTTATGCAGTGGCGGATTATAATATGGGCGGTTTGGGGGGCCCACGCCACGCCGCCCACATTATAATCCGCCACTGCACTGCCACGGCTGATGCGTAGCTGTCGGGGGTGTCCCGTCCTGTCCCCGGCCGCGCGCGCATCAGAGAGCTCCCCATGCGCCTGTGGCTGTGACTTCCTGCTGGGGATAGGACGGGACACCCATGGCAGCCGCACATCAGCCGGAGGCTGCAGAAGGAGAGAGGCTCGACGGGGGAACGGACGGCAGGTGAGTTGTGTTGTTTTTTTTTGTTTTTTTTTGTGTTATCTGCACGGGGGAGGGGGAGCACGCGAAGGGGGAGAGGGAGACCAGCTATAAGGGGGGGGGGGAAAGGGGGACCATCTATAAGGGGGGGGGAAGGGGGACCATCTATAAGGGGGGGGGGAAGGGGGACCATCTATAAGGGGGGGGGAAGGGGGACCATCTATAAGGGGGGGGAAAGGGGACCATCTATAAGGGGGGGGGAAGGGGGACCATCTATAAGGGGGGGGAAAGGGGGACCATCTATAAGGGGGGGGAAAGGGGGACCATCTATAAGGGGGGGAAAGGGGGACCATCTATAAGGGGGGAGAGGGGGACCATCTATAAGGGAGGGGGAGAGGGAAGAGGGGGACCATCTATAAGGGAGGGGGGAGAGGGGGACCATCTATAAGGGGGGAGAGGGGGAACATCTATAAGGGGGGGAAAGGGGGACCATCTATAAGGGGGACCATCTATAAGGGGGGGGAAAGGGGGAACATCTATAAGGGGGGGAAAGGGGGACCATCTATAAGGGGGGGGAAAGGGGGACCATCTATAAGGGGGGGGGGAAAGGGGGACCATCTATAAGGGGGGGGAAAGGGGGACCATATATAAGGGGGGGGAAAGGGGGACCATCTATAAGGGGGGGGGGGAAGGGGGACCATCTATAAGGGGGGGGAAAGGGGGACCATCTATAAGGGGGGGGGGGAAGGGGGACCATCTATAAGGGTGGGGAAAGGGGGACCATCTATAAGGGGGGGAAAGGGGGACCATCTATAAGGGGGGGAGGGGGACCATCTATAAGGGGGGGGGACCATCTATAAGGGGGGGGGGGAAAGGGGGACCATCTATAAGGGGGGGGGGGAAGGGGGACCATCTATAAGGGGGGGGGGAAGGGGGACCATCTATAAGGGGGGGGGGAAGGGGGACCATCTATAAGGGGGGGAAAGGGGGACCATCTATAAGGGGGGGAAAGGGGGACCATCTATAAGGGGGGGGAAAGGGGGACCATCTATAAGGGGGGGAAAGGGGGACCAGCTAAAAGGGGGGGGGGCAGGGGGAACATTTATAAGGGGGGGAAAGGGGGACCATCTATAAGGGGGGGAGGGGGACCATCTATAAGGGGGGGGGACCATCTATAAGGGGGGGGGGAAAGGGGGACCATCTATAAGGGGGGGGAAAGGGGGACCATCTATAAGGGGGGGGAAGGGGGACCATCTATAAGGGGGGGAAAGGGGGACCATCTATAAGGGGGGGGAAAGGGGGACCATCTATAAGGGGGGGGAAAGGGGGACCATCTATAAGGGGGGGAAAGGGGGACCAGCTAAAAGGGGGGGGGCAGGGGGACCAGCTAAAAGGGGGGGGGGCAGGGGGAACATCTATAAGGGGGGGGAAAGGGGGACCATCTATAAGGGGGGGGAAAGGGGGACCATCTATAAGGGGGGAAAGGGGGACCATCTATAAGGGGGGGAAAGGGGGACCATCTATAAGGGGGGGAGGGGGACCATCTATAAGGGGGGGAGGGGGACCAGCTATAAGGGGGGGGGGGAAAGGGGGACCATCTATAAGGGGGGGGAAAGGGGGACCATCTATAAGGGGGGGGAAAGGGGGACCAGCTATAAGGGGGGGAAAGGGGGACCAGCTAAAAGGGGGGGGGGGAAAGGGGGACCATCTATAAGGGGGGGGGAAAGGGGGACCATCTATAAGGGGGGGAAAGGGGGACCATCTATAAGGGGGGGGAAGGGGGACCATCTATAAGTGGGGGGAGGGGGACCAGCTATAAGGGGGGGGAGGGGGACCAGCTATAAGGGGGGGGAGGGAGACCAGCTGTAGGGGGGGAGGAGGGGGACCAGCTATAAGGGAGGGGGGAGAGGGGGACCATCTATAAGGGAGGGGGGGGAGGGGGACCAGCTATAAGGGGGGGAAAGGGGGACCATCTATAAGGGGGGGGGAAAGGGGGACCATCTATAAGGGGGGGGAGAGGGGGACCATCTATAAGGGGGGGGGGAAGGGGGACCATCTATAAGGGGGGGGGAAGGGGGGCCATCTATAAGGGGGGGGGAGGGTGACCATCTATAAGGGGGTGAAGAGGGGGACCATCGATAAGGGAGGGGGACCATCTCCTATAGGATTAGCACCCTCCTCTCCTGACATCCTCTGTGCAGCAAGGGACCAAATATTATGTTTATTGGGGCCAGCAGGGAGGGGAGGCAGGCAGTGTTTATTGGGGAAAGCATTGGGGGGGGGGGGGCAGTAGTGGATTATAATGTGGGCGGATTGACCGGGGGGGGGGGGGGGGGGGTTTGCAGGTTGGGTGGACAGCCCGGGGCCCAGGGTACATTTAATCCGCCACTGATCTTATGGCTCAGGGAGCAGTCCTCCATCAGTTCCGCAACCGAGACCCCTCTGCCCACCGCCAGCACCCTGCTCTGTACTGACGAGGGGCAACCAACCTAACCAGCTGTCCCTCTAATTCTGGCAATTATAATCCACAGTCATGATTTAAAGCATATGGGAGTCAGGCCTCCTGCACACACTGATCAGGAAGAACAAAACCCTTCTGCATGGTACTGCAGCGGCCACCTCCGGCTTCTCCCTCTCTCTTCCGCCTCTGTGAGCCACAACACTGGGGAGAGGGGAGAGCGGCCTCTTGTGGCCGGAGGCATATTGCTGCCCAGAGCCAGAAGAACGATTGCTAAAGCTGGGAGCTGATGGCTCCTGGCCCTGTCAAACAAATCACTGCATTTAACTGTATGCTCTCCTGATTAGAAGCGCGTTTATGTAGTTAAAGGGCCAGGTGCCGCAGCCGGAATTCTGGATTCTCCCGCAGTCTGTGCCCAATAGAACCCTATAGGTCATGAATCTACCCATCTATCTATTCTCCTGATGTGTTCAGGGGGCCTCGGGCAGGGCTGCCCCTTATAGTTACATTGGATATATGGATGGAGCATGAACCCATAGCCCTCCAGGTCACTAGCCTAGTTTTATAACGACCCCTTTATAGGTCCTATAGGTCCCATGCCATGCTGATATAAAATAACCATTTATTACAGAGTCCCAAAGCTGCCGCCCAGAACATCGGGCAGAACCTTCATAGACATCACACCAAACCAGACCGGAAGCCGACAGCTCACCGTGGATTTCATCTCCAAACAGTTTACGGCTATTAAAGGATTTCATACAATAAAAGTGTCAGGAGCAGATGAAGGCCACGAGGAGGGCGAAGGCCACGAGGAGGGCGAAGGCCACGAGGAAGATGAAGGCCACGAGGAGGGCGAAGACATTGATGTATATGAGGAGGGTGAAGAGTATGTGGAGGAAGATGTATACGAAGAGGATGAATTAGAATGAGCCCGCTGTCGCCATGTACAGATGTAGCAGAACTGGGTTTAATCATGTACAGAACAGAATTTGTCAATTGCATTAGGGTTATTAGGGTTATTGGGGTTATTAAAGGAGAAGTCCGGCCACTTAAAAAAGTCTCACAGCTGGCCGGGGGGGGGGGGGGGGGTTGTGTGTGTGTGTGTGTGGGGGGGGGGGGACATAACAACCAATCCAGTAAGACGTACCACCGCACCTGCCCACAATCAGCTCAATCTCCACTGGCGAAGCTGGTTGGCCACTTCACTTAGAAAGCTTATCCTTACACCGGACTCTCCTGGATGGTGCTCAGCACAATAGAAAGTTTCTGAATATGCATGCATTAAGAATAAAGATGATGCGGCACTCGTCCAATACTGCAAATTATTCTTTACATGCTCGTGGATACAAACAAGTCACTTAGGCTACGATCGCTTCGCGCTCTCACCGCACTTCCTCTCGGCCCATACGTAAGCCTCTACAACCACCGAAATATGGTGGGTGGTGTACCTCAGTGGTATATGTTGGGGGTGTATGGCGGCAGTATAAGTCATGGGTGTACGTCAGCGGTATATGTCAGGGTGTACATCTGGTATACGTCGGGGGTTTGCGTCAGCGGTATATTCAGGGGTGTACATAAGCGGTATATGTCGGGGGTGTACATAAGCGGTATATGTCGGTGTACATCTGGTATAAGTCATGGGTGTATATCAGCGGTATACTGTATGTCAGGGTGTACATCTGGTATAAGTCAGGGGTGTACGTCATGGGTGTCTATCAGCGGTATATGTCAGGAGGCTTCGCTTTTTCCTCTGATGTTCCCTACTGTACAGCAAATGACAAAGAATAAAGAAACATGTAAAAAAAATTATCCCATGGTGTCTGTGTCTTTACTGGCTTCTTCTGCATGGAATAGTCCCGTCTCCCACGCTTTACGTGGAATAGTCCCGTCTCCCACACTCCACATGGAATAGTCCCGTCTCCCACACTCCACATGGAATAGTTCCGTCTCCCACACTCCACATGGAATAGTCTCGTCTCCCACACTCCACATGGAATAGTCCCGTCTCCCACACTCCACATGGAATAGTCCCGTCTCCCACACTGCACATGGAATAGTCCCGTCTCCCACACTGCACATGGAATAGTCCCGTCTCCCACACTCCACATGGAATAGTCCCGTCTCCCACACTCCACATGGAATAGTCCCGTCTCCCACACTCCACATGGAATAGTTCCGTCTCCCACACTCCACATGGAATAGTCTCGTCTCCCACACTCCACATGGAATAGTCCCGTCTCCCACACTCCACATGGAATAGTCCCGTCTCCCACACTGCACATGGAATAGTCCCGTCTCCCACACTCCACATGGAATAGTCCCGTCTCCCACACTCCACATGGAATAGTCCAGTCTCCCACACTCCACATGGAATAGTCCCGTCTCCCACACTCCACATGGAATAGTCCCGTCTCCCACACTGCACATGGAATAGTCCCGTCTCCCACACTCCACATGGAATAGTCCCGTCTCCCACACTCCACATGGAATAGTCCCGTCTCCCACACTCCACATGGAATAGTCTCGTCTCCCACACTTCACATGGAATAGTCTCGTCTTCCACACTGCACATGGAATAGTCCCGTCTCCCACACTCCACATGGAATAGTCCCGTCTCCCACACTCCACATGGAATAGTCCCGTCTCCCACACTCCACATGGAATAGTCCCGTCTCCCACACTCCACATGGAATAGTCCCGTCTCCCACACTCCACATGGAATAGTCCCGTCTCCCACACTCCACATGGAATAGTCCCGTCTCCCACACTCCACATGGAATAGTCCCGTCTCCCACACTCCACATGGAATAGTCCCGTCTCCCACACTTTACATGGAATAGTCCCGTCTCCCACACTCCAGATGGAATAGTCCCGTCTCCCACACTTTACGTGGAATAGTCCCGTCTCCCACACTCCACATGGAATAGTCCCGTCTCCCACACTCCACATGGAATAGTCCCGTCTCCCACACTCCACATGGAATAGTCCCGTCTCCCACACTCCACATGGAATAGTCCCGTCTCCCACACTCCACATGGAATAGTCCCGTCTCCCACACTCCACATGGAATAGTCCCGTCTCCCACACTCCACATGGAATAGTCCCGTCTCCCACACTTTACATGGAATAGTCCCGTCTCCCACACTCCACATGGAATAGTCCCGTCTCCCACACTTTACGTGGAATAGTCCCGTCTCCCACACTCCACATGGAATAGTCCCGTCTCCCACACTCCACATGGAATAGTCCCGTCTCCCACACTTTACGTGGAATAGTCCCGTCTCCCACACTCCACGTGGAATAGTCCCGTCTCCCACACTCCACATGGAATAGTCCCGTCTCCCACACTCCACATGGAATAGTCCCGTTTCCCACACTCCACATGGAATAGTCCCGTCTCCCACACTCCACATGGAATAGTCCCGTCTCCCACACTGCACATGGAATAGTCCCGTCTCCCACACTCCACATGGAATAGTCCCGTCTCCCACACTCCACATGGAATAGTCCCGTTTCCCACACTCCACATGGAATAGTCCCGTCTCCCACACTCCACATGGAATAGTCCCGTCTCCCACACTGCACATGGAATAGTCCCGTCTCCCACACTCCACATGGAATAGTCCCGTCTCCCACACTCCACATGGAATAGTCCCGTCTCCCACACTGCACATGGAATAGTCCCGTCTCCCACACTCCACATGGAATAGTCCCGTCTCCCACACTCCACATGGAATAGTCCCGTCTCCCACACTCCACATGGAATAGTCTCGTCTCCCACACTCCACAGGACAGGAAACTGCTGACCATCTATGGACTGACCTATCAGAGTGTGATATGTATGTGTCCTGTGACTAGTGATGAGCGAGCATGCCTGCCCGAGCTTGGTACTCGATGGAGTATTGGGGTACTCGATGATACTCATTACTCGGACGAGCATCTCGCGATACTCGAGGGAATCTCATCGCTATTTCTCAGCCAATAAACATGCAGGAGACTCTTTGGTACATCCTGCGATGACGTGGGACCCATACATGTCGATAGCAGCGATTGGTTGGCCAGATCAGATGACCCTGCCATATAAAACTGGGCGGGGGCAGTGCTGGCTTCAGACGCATGCTGTGAGAGATCAGGGAGAGAGCTGCTGCTGGTCAGGGAGAGTGTCAGTGTAGGATATAGCCTTCCAGTAGGCCGGGTATATACTAGCAATACAAACACACAGACCTTGTCAGGGCTTAACAGCTTTTATTAATACTATTACTACAGACTGCTGGCTGGGAGTTGTAGTGCTGCTACCACGATTTCACCAGCACACTGTGGTGACCGGCTGCTGGCAGAAAGGGGGCATTAGGTGCTGCATACACACCCCTAAGAAGTGCTCAGTGTACTCCTTTATGATTTTGTGGCTGGTGGTGCTGCTGTACTACATTGTATTGCTGGGATTTGTAGTACACCTGCATAAAACTTCACTGCTCATTGTAAGGGGGTATCACAGCGTTTGTCTAGGTCCAGCCAGTACTAGGGAGTCAGTAGATTTGTCCCGATGCCAAAACTATGCAGCTCACGCAGTCAGTGGGTGATGAGAGTGGGGACTTGCAAGTGGGGTTGGAAGAGGTGTCTGATGATGACGATGAGACCCGGTTGTCAGACAGTGAGGTTGTTGTCATGGATGTAACTCAAAGTAAGGAGGAGAGTGAGGAGCTGGTGGATGAGGACGAGGTGACTGACCCGAGCTGGGTGGATAAGCCTAGTGAAGACCGTGCTTCTGAGGGGGAGGCAAGTTCACCCACAGGACCGGTTAGAAGAGGAAGAGGGGTGGGCAGAGGGAGAGGCAGGGGCAGAGCGAGTAGATCAGCAACTGTTTCACGGAGTCAAACTCCCGTGGCCAGGCCTAGATGTTCCCAAGTCTGGGGTTTTTTAAAGAAATTGCGGATGACCGACGGACTGTAGTGTGCAACGTGTGCCACGCCAGGATCAGCAGGGGAGCCACCACTACCAGCCTAACCACTACCAGCATGCGCAGGCACATGAGTGCTAAACACCCCACTCAGTGGAACCAAGGCCGTTCAGTGACTGCAAGTCGCACCCCTGCTTCTTCCCCTGTGTCAGGTGCTGGCTCTGTCAGTCCCCCCGCCCAGGCCCCAGGCACGAGGGCCTCCCACCCTACACGCACCCCTTCACCTCCACTATGCTCCACATCCTCCAGCAAGGTGTCCAAGCGCAGCGTTCAACTGTCCCTGCAGCAGACCTTTGAACGGAAGCGCAAATACACGGCCACTCACCCGCATGCACAAGCCCTAAATGTGCACATAGGCAAACTGCTGAGCTTGGAGATGCTGCCCTATCGGCTGATAGAGACAGAGGCTATTAGGAACCTCATGGCAGTGGCTGCCCTTCGGTACTCTGTCCCCAGCCGACACTACTTTTCACGGCGTGCCGTCCCAGCTATACGCCAGCACGTGTTGGATAACATCATCCGTGCCCTGACCAACGCGGTCAGCAACAAGGTCCACCTAACCATGGACACGTGGACAAGTGCTGGCAGGCAGGGACACTATATCTCCCTGACGGCACATTGGGTCAACTTGGTGGAGGCTGGGACAGAGTATGGCCCTGGTTCTGCTCATGTGCTGCCCACACCGAGGATTGCGGGGCCTACCTCGGTTGCGGTCTCTCATGAGTTGTACACCTCTTTCTCCTCTTCTTCTTCCTCCTCCTCTCTATTACCCTCCACGAGCACCTCGCCTCCATCTCGTAGCATGAGCAGTGCGGTGGGTAAGCGCCAACAGGCGGTGTTGAAACTGCTGAGCTTAGGCGACAAGAGGCACACCGCCCAGGAGCTGTTGCAGGGCATCACGGCGCAGTCAGATTTTTGGCTCGCGCCACAGAGCCTCAAACCAGGCATGGTTGTGTGTGACAACGGGCGAAACCTGGTGGAGGCTCTGCAACTTGGCAGCCTCACACATGTACCATGCCTGGTCCATGTGTTCAACCTAGTGGTGCAGCGGTTCCTTAAGACCTACCGCAATTTGGCTGACTTGCTCACCAAGGTGCGGCGCATCTGTGCGCATTTCCGCAAGTTAACAACGGATGCTGCCACCCTTAGGGCAGTGCAAAGGGGCTTGCAACTGCCGGCTCACAGACTGCTGTGCGACGTGCACACGAGGTGGAATTCCACCTTCCAGATGGTAGCCAGGGTTTACCAGCAACGCAGAGCCATTGTGGAATGCCAGATGTCAACCTCGGTAAGAAGCTGTAGTCAGGTCAGTCAGCTACGTCAAATCTACAGTGTGGAGTGGACGTGGATGTCTGCTATCTGTCAGGGACTGGGCCCCTTTGGGGAGTCAACACAGATGGTCATGCTGCCATCATCAGCCTGACCATCCTGCTGTTGTGTCTGCTTCAAAACTCCCTGCTCAGCCTGAAGTCTGACACTTTGCCTTCGTCTCACAAGAGAGGTGAAAAATCGCCACCGCTAGTTAGCCAGACCACCCTGACGTCAGTTTCTCACCACAGAGTAGAGGATGAGGAGGATTAAGAGGAGGAGGAAGAGGAGCACACTGGTGTTCACCCTCCTGGACCCTCGGTACAAACAGAACTTTCCCACTCTCATTCCTGCCGAGGAACACAGTATGACAGTGAATCAATATCAACAGGCCCTGGTGCAGAAGCTGAAAATGTACTTCCCATCTGACACCACTAGCTCCAGAGGACGTAGTTCTGTGGGCCAAAGAGTAGGGGAGAGGAGCGGTGGAGCAGGCAGCTTGTCAACGGGCAGGGGAACACTCTCCAAGGCCTTTGACAGTTTCATGGCCCCCCAGCAAGACTATGTCACCTGTCCCCAGTCTAGACAGAGTAGGGGGGAAGCCTTTAGAAAGATGGTGAGGGAGTACCTTGCTGACCATACCAACATCCTTACCGATCACTCTGCTACCTACAACTACTGGGTTTCAAAGCTGGATACGTGGCCCCAACTGGCGCTTTATGCCTTGGAGGTGCTGGCCTGCCCTGCCGCTAGCATGTTGTCAGATCGGGTCTTTAGTGCAGCTGGTGCCATCATCACTAATAAGCGCACCCGCCTGTCCACTGACAGCGCTGACAGGCTGACGTTTATAAAAATGAACAAAGCCTGGATTTCACCTGAATTCAACTGTCCACCCGGGGAAAGCAGCTCAACATGAAGATTCTTGGTATCTCCTCTCCTCCTCTTCTTTCAATTCTCAGCCAACTGCCAAGTCTTCTTTCACCATGCAGGGTCTGGCCTAATTATTGGGAAGCTCAATTGCTTCCTCACTCACTTCTAATGGTTCTCTGTGTCCTCAGTGCCATGCTCTGACGTCACACTACGTCTGCGGAGGAGAGGGACTGGTTGCCCTCCTGGTCGAGAGGAATCAGGTGTACCCTTGATGTTGACTTACAGCTGGCCTAGCCAGTTAGCTGTCAGCACCCAGGTTCATGTCCACTAAATATCCCAGCCCCTGGACTCACTCCAATTTTTGGGTGGGCTCACTTGATTCCTCACTCACTTTTAATGGTTGCCTGTGTGCTCAATGCCGTGCTGTGTCTGGTCTAATTTTTGGGAGGCTCACTAGCTTCCTCACTCACTTTTAATGGTTCTGTGTGCTCAATGCCGTGCTGTGTCTGGCCTAATTTTTGGGTGGGCTCACTTGCTTCCTCACTCATTTTTAATGGTTCTCTGTGTGCTCAATGCCATGCTGTGTCTGGTATAATTTTTTGAAGGCTCACTTGCTTCCTCATTTACTTTTAATGGTTCTCTGTGTGCTCACTGCCATGCTAGGTCTGGTATAATTTTTTGAAGGCTCACTTGCTTCCTCATTTACTTTTAATGGTTCTCTGTGTGCTCACTGCCATGCTAGGTCTGGTATAATTTTTGGAAGGCTGACTGGCTACCGCTTCTACCTTGTTCACTCTGTTTTCACCGCTATGCTGTGTCAGGCTGAATTTTTGGCTGGTTCCTGATATGGTTCCTCTGTGTTAATGGTTCCCTGTGTTCTCACTGCCATGCTGTGTCAGGCTGAGTTTTTGGGTGGTCCATATGCCTACCTCTGTTTTAACCAGGCTGTTGCACAGAATTAGGCATAATGGTGCCATTAGGCAGCCTCAGAGGCATGCATACATGCTGCCCCTGCTGTTTCCTGTCCATTTCCATTGTGTTTCCATCAATTTCTGAGGTTGACAGGTTTTCACATGACCTTCCCTCTACCAAACTTGAGTCTCCTGCAAAAATGCTTGAGTCTCCCATTGACTTCAATGGGGTTCGTTGCTCGAAACGAGCACTCGAGTATCGGGAGATATTCGTCTCGAGTAACGAGCACCCGAGCATTTTAGTACTCGCTCATCACTACCTGTGACCTATCAGAGTGTGACATGTATGTGTCTTGTGACTTGAAACCCCGCCTGTATTGAGAGTTTATGTATTTTATGTGAATACACTGCGCATGAGCAATACCGCCCCCCAAATCAATAAAGGGGGCGCTTCCCAAACTTATGTTACTGATACGTACATCAGATGTCTGTGTCTGTGATTTTAAGTTGTAAGTAGACCTGCAGCTGCTAACTCTGAAAACCATCCTATACCTGGGGAGTGACTCGTGTCCATAGAGTCAGGTCAACATAAAAATCTTACCTTTAACACAGTTTAACCCAATACTCCTTTCAGCTGTGCTTTGTAGAGTGTACGCATGATAAAACAGCAACATCTAGTGGTGAAACACTGAACATACTCTCCTCTATCCGCTTCTGTGTGAAACCTAAGAAAGTAACTTTACCAAGGTGCAATAAGGCTTGGTGGCACACCTGTGCTTGGACACAGTCTTCCACAGCGATGAACGTCCGCTTTGACCATCTTGTGGGCACAGACTGACATGCGATTAGGGATGCAGGCCTCAAACTTGGGTGAGCTAGTTGTCCAGGTGAACCTCTAGAAATACTAGCAACTTGCAGCAGAGTCTTGGCTTGAATAGTGCACTTAGCGAACTGATGGCTTGACTCGACTGTAGACAAATCCTCCTTTCTTCTCCTCCAATAGTCGCTCTGTGTGGATGAGTTATACCTATCTCTTTCACTCCCCTATAGGTACCCTAGATTGGCATGGCTAGCTCTGGAACTCTCTAAATAACTCACTCTCTGGATACCTGACTAGTCTACACTCTCTCTTCCTCAGACTAGACAGAACTGAAGCCAGAATACAGATAGACTACAGCCAGACTGCAGACTACAGACAGGCTACAGCCAGACTGCAGACTACAGACAGGCTACAGCCAGACTGCAGACTACAGCCAGGCTACAGCCAGACTGCAGACTACAGCCAAACTGCAGACTACAGCCAGGCTACAGCCAGACTGCAGACTACAGCCAGGCTACAGCCAGACTGCAGACTACAGCCAAACTGCAGACTACAGCCAGGCTATAGACAGACTGCAGACTACAGCCAGGCTACAGCCAGACTGCAGACTACAGCCAGGCTACAGCCAGACTGCAGACTACAGCCAGGCTATAGACAGACTGCAGACTACAGACAGACTACAGACAGACTACAGCCAGGCTAGAGACAGACACCAGACTACAGACAGACACCAGACTACAGCCAGGCTACAGACAGACACCAGACTACAGCCAGGCTACAGACAGACACCAGACTACAGCCAGGCTACAGACAGACACCAGACTACAGACAGACACCAGACTACAGCCAGGCTACAGACAGACACCAGACTACAGACAGGCTACAGACAGACACCAGACTACAGACAGACACCAGACTGCAGACAGACACCAGACTACAGACAGACACCAGACTACAGACAGACACCAGACTACAGACAGGCTACAGACAGACACCAGACTACAGACAGACACCAGGCTACAGACAGACACCAGACTACAGACAGACACCAGACTACAGACAGGCTACAGACAGACACCAGACTACAGACAGACACCAGACTACAGACAGACACCAGACTACAGACAGACACCAGACTACAGACAGACACCAGACTACAGACAGGCTACAGACAGACACCAGACTACAGACAGACACCAGGCTACAGACAGACACCAGACTACAGACAGACACCAGACTACAGACAGGCTACAGACAGACACCAGACTACAGACAGACACCAGACTACAGACAGACACCAGACTACAGACAGGCTACAGAATGAAGCCAGAGTGCAGACAACAGCCAGGCTACAGACTAACTGAAACTGACACGACTTCTTCCCTTACATTTGCAGGGAGCTCTAGGATTGGGCAAAACCCACCCTGTGACTGGATCTGAGGCCTCTGATAGGCCTCTGGAGGGTGTTGTGTGAGGTAGCCTCAACAGGGATTGGATCTTGGATAATTTACAGATAAGCCTTGTGATAGGCAACAGCATATAATCAATCACACAGTTAACCTATTATATAGCTTTGGCTTTCAGCTGAACCTGAGTAGTGTACTGTAGCACAGTGACACCAAGTGGCGGGAGTTGTATACTACAGTTACTGATTGCAGTGCTTACACATATACAGGATACCGACCTATACCTATAAAAAGACAGTGACCCCCCCCCCTCCCCCTCCTTCAAGATCACTGCAATATTACAGCCGTAAAACAACTGTGGAAACAAGCGGCCAAAAGAATTCAATGGAGAAAAAGGACAAATGTTTTACACCTGAAATTGCTATAGTTAGGATTTCAAAAAAAAGAAATAAAAGCTGAGAGAAGCAGCAGGGTCAAGGCCACTTACCGGGGTCTATAGTCAGGTGAAGGTCAGAGCTGCAAATCAGTAGGAAACGGGTTTTGTTACTTTTCACAAAGGTTGTTGAACTATTTACATACAGAATTGATGCTTATTAGTGGGAAAACTGGCAATTTGCCTCTCTCACCGGCCCTTACATAGCCCCCCCCTGTGCGCTCTCCCCCAGTAGTATATAGCCCCCCTGTGCGCCCTCACCCAGTAGTATATAGCCCCCTTGTGCGCTCTCCCCCTGTAGTATATAGACCCCACCTGTGCGCTCTCCCCAAGTAGTATATAGCCCCCCTGTGCTCTCTCCCCCTGTAGTATATAGCCCCCCGTGCGCTCTCCCCCTATAGCATATAGACCCCCTGTGCGCTCTCCCCCAGTAGTATATAGCCCCCCTGTGCGTTCTCCCTCTGTAGTATATAACCCTCCTTTGCGCTCTCCCCCTATAGTATATAGCCCCCTGTGTGCTCTCCCCCTGTAGTATATAGCCCCCCTCTGCGCTCTCCCCCTGTAGTATATCGCCCCCCTGTGTGCTCTCCCCCTGTAGTATATAGCCCCCCTGTGCACTCTCCCCCTGTAGTATATAGCCCCCCTGTGCGCTCTCCCCCTGTAGTATATAGCCCCCATGTGCGCTCTCCCCCTGTAGTATATAGCCCCCCTGTGCGCTCTCCCCCTGTAGTATATAGCCCCCATGTGTTCTCTCCCCCTGCAGTATATAGCCCCCCTGTGCTCTCCCCTGTAGTATATAGCCCCCCTGTGCGCTCTCCCCCTGTAGTATATAGCCCCCTGTGCACTCTCCCCTTGTAGTATATAGCTCCCTGTGCGCCCTCCCCCTGTTGTATATAGCCCTCCTGTGCGCTCTCCCCCTTTTAGTATATAGCCCCCCTGTGCTCTCCCCCTGTAGTATATAGCCCCCCTGTGCACTCCCCCCTGTAGTATATAGCCCCTGTGCGTTCTCTCCCAGTATATAGCCCCCTGTGCGCTCCCCCCGTAGTATATAGCCCCCCTTTGCTCGCTCCCCCTGTAGTATATAGCCCTCCTGTGCGCTCCCCCCCTGTAGTATATATAGTCCCCCTGTGCGCTCTCCCCCTGTAGTGTATAGCCCCATGTGCGCTCTCCCCCAGTAGTATATAGCCCCCCTTCTGCTCTCCCCCCAGTAGTATATAGCCCCCCTGTGCTCTCTCCCAGTAGTATATAGCCCCCCTGTGTGCTCTCCCCTGTAGTATATAGCCCCCTGTGCTCTCTGCCAGTAGTTTATAGCCCCCCTGTGCGCTCTCCCCCTGTAGTATATAGCCCCCTGTGCACTCTCCCCCTGTAGTATATAGCCCCCCTGTGCTCTCTCCCAGTAGTATATAGCCCCCCTGTATGCTCTCCCCCTGTAGTATATAGCCCCCTGTGCTCTCCCCCTGTGCCCTCTCCTCCTGTACTATATAGCCCCCCTGTGCGCTCTCCCCCTGTAGTATATAGACCCCTGTGCGCTCTCCCCCTCCCATATAGCAGTAAAAAAAAACAACACTTATACTCACCTGGGTCTGGGCGTCTCCTCTTCTCTTCCCTCTTGTGGCCGCACTGCAGTGGTAACAAGTCCTGGCATCGGCACAGTGACGTCACTTGAGCGCCTGACAAAGGCTCCCTCTCTGCCAGTGTGGCTCTACGGTAACTATGAGCGCTCGTTACAAGTGCTCATAGTTACTGTGCAGGGCGCAGCCCAGTATACAGGTTTACTGAGCTGCAGCAGGGGTCCGGACAGCTGGCCTCCGCGGTCCGGGTTTGGACCATGGTCTGCCAGTTAAGGACCCCTGATATAGTGTATGCTGAGTGTGTGATATATATAATACATGATGGCTATATAGTGTATACTGAGTGTGATATATATATATATACTATACATGATGGCTATATAGTGTATACTGAGTGTGAGATATATACTATACATGATGGCTATATAGTATATAGTGTATGCGGAGTGTGTGATATATACTATACATGATGGCTATATAGTGTATACTGAGTGTGATATATATATATATACTATACATGATGGCTATATAGTATATAGTGTATACTGAGAGTGTGATATATACTATACATGATGGCTATATAGTGTATACTGAGAGTGTGATATATACTATACATGATGGCTATATAGTGTATACTGAGTGTGATATATATATATACTATACATGATGGCTATATAGTGTATACTGAGAGTGTGATATATACTATACATGATGGCTATATAGTGTATACTGAGTGTGATATATATATATATACTATACATGATGGCTATATAGTATATAGTGTATACTGAGAGTGTGATATATACTATACATGATGGCTATATAGTGTATACTGAGAGTGTGATATATACTATACATGATGGCTATATAGTATATAGTGTATACTGAGTGTGATATATATATATATATATATATATATACACTATACATGATGGCTATATAGTGTATACTGAGAGTGTGATATATACTATACATGATGGCTATATAGTGTATACTGAGAGTGTGATATATACTATACATGATGGCTATATAGTGTATACTGAGAGTGTGATATATACTATACATGATGGCTATATAGTGTATACTGAGTGTGATATATACTATACATGATGGCTATATAGTATATAGTGTATACTGAGAGTATGGTATATACCTGAGTATGATAGATGTGCGGTCTGCTGTCGGTTATCTCTCTGTATTCTGTAGAATAACGGCCGGGGGATTGCAGCATTCAGCATCTTATCTTGTGGCCTCCAGAGCTGCACATCCCTAGATAAAGCATTGGCACATCACAGGCCGTTACCTTGTGGCCGATAGCAGAACGTATATTATACAGAAGACTATGAGGAAGAAGAAGCACAAAGCAGAACGTATATTATACAGAAGACTATGAGGAAGAAGCACAAAGCGGTAGCAGAACATTAAGAACAATACACAAAATATATACAGAACAGGAGCAGTGACCCAGGGAGACAAATCCTGATGTCACTCACCATTACTAACACTAAGATGTCATCCTTGTTCCAGCTGGCGTCCCAGCCCGGACTCCACCCCCGCCTGACCCCAGACACAACTCCCCACCTGACCCCAGACACAACACCCCACCTGACCCCAGAGACAACACCCCACCAGACCCCGGACTCCACACCCTACCTGACCCTGGACACACCCCATCTGACCCCAGACACAGCCCCCCACCTGACCCCGGACACACCCCACCTGACCCCAGACACAACACCACACCTGACCCCAGACACAGCCCCCCACCTGACCCCGGACTCCACACCCTACCTGACCCCGGACACAGCCCCCCGCCTGACCCCGGACACAGCACTCCACCTGACCCCGGACACAACACTCCACCTGACCCCGGACACAGCCCCCCACCTGACCCCGGACACAACGCCCCACCTGACCCCGGACACAGCACCCCACCTGACCCCGGACACAGCACCCCACCTGACCCCGGACACAGCCCCCCACCTGACCCCGGACACAACGCCCCACCTGACCCCGGACACAGCACCCCACCTGACCCCGGACACAGCACCCCACCTGACCCCGGACACAACGCCCCACCTGACCCCGGACACAACGCCCCACCTGACCCCGGACACAACGCCCCACCTGACCCTGGACACAACACATGAGTAAAATGCTAGAAAAAATCCCCCAAACTATTACAAAAATACTGGGTAATGCAGGGACTAATAATGAAAATGAAAAGTACTGAAACAAGATCACAATGTGCGCTACAGTGGATGAAAGGATTGGTCAGGTGGGAGCAGCAAAAACACCCCTGAGGAAGCCAGGTACAGCGGAACGTGTCGGGTGTTTTTGCTGCTCCCACCTGACCAATCCTTTCATCCACTGTAGCGCACATTGTGATCTTGTTTCAGTACTTTTCATTTTCATTATTAGTCCCTGCATTACCCAGTATTTTTGTAATAGTTTGGGGGATTTTTTCTAGCATTTTACTCATGTGTTGTGTCCAGGGTCAGGTGGGGCGTTGTGTCCGGGGTCAGGTGGGGGGCTGTGTCCGGGGTCAGGTGGGGCGTTGTGTCTGGGGTCAGGTGGGGGGCTGTGTCTGGGGTCAGGTGGGGGGCTGTGTCTGGGGTCAGGTGGGGGGCTGTGTCTGGGGTCAGGTGGGGCGTTGTGTCTGGGGTCAGGTGGGGCGTTGTGTCTGGGGTCAGGTGGGGCGCTGTGTCTGGGGTCAGGTGGGGTGCTGTGTCTGGGGTCAGGCGGGGGGCTGTGTCCGGGGTCAGGCGGGGGGCTGTGTCCGGGGTCAGGCGGGGGGCTGTGTCCGGGGTCAGGCGGGGGGCGCTGTGTCCGGGGTCAGGTGGGGAGTGGAGTCCGGGGTCAGGTGGGGTGCTGTGTCCGGGGTCAGGCGGGGGGCTGTGTCCGGGGTCAGGCGGGGCGTGTCCGGGCTGGGACGCCAGCTGGAACAAGGATGACATCTTAGTGTTAGTAATGGTGAGTGACATCAGGATTTGTCTCCCTGGGTCACTGCTCCTGTTCTGTATATATTTTGTGTATTGTTCTCGATGTGCGGCTACCGCTTTATGCTTCTTCCTCATAGTCTTCTGTGTTTCTTATATGCATTGGCTTAGCAGTCAGGTTTTAGGTGGTGCTGGCAGTCAGACCCCAGCAGCCCACACACCATATCCTTCCCTATATATCATGGATAGCCGTGTAAAATACGCGCTGTAGCAAATTCTGCTTCATTTTGCCGTGTCCCCACTACTCCCTTAAACATGTGAACCCACCATCAGCACCTAAAAATAATGCTATAACATGATCTGCTGCGGATTTGATGCGGCATATATATGCATTCGTTTCAACTGATTAAATCAGAAGCATCAAATCCGCATTTGATTAGGTATGAACGTGCTTAAAGGGAACCTGTGGGGTCTATTCCAGGTACACAGCTGTAGATCCCAGCGTACAGGTCAGGGACTGGATCTTTAGTCCAGTGTAAACCTCTATAATCATTCTTTTCATTACCACTGAAGTGTCACAGAGGTGGAGTCACAGCAGCACCCTCTGCCCCGCCCCTTCCTGCTCTGACTGATGGACCTATAGGGTGCTGCTGCTGCCACCGCTGCTGTTGTGAAACTTTAGTTGGAAATGAAAAGGACAATTATATAAGTTTACACTGGACTAAAGGTCCTGTCAGTGATATCTCCCTCACACCTGTCTGCTGAGATCTACAGCCCTAGACCTGGTACGGACCTCACAGATTCCCTTTAAAGGAGAAAAACATGGCCACCTTCTTCCAGCAACAGTGCCCCACTCTTCTTCAGTTTGTGTGAGGTATTGCAGCTCAGTTCCATTTAAATGAATGGAGCCAAGTTGTAATACCACACACAGCCTGAGGACAGGGTGGTGCTGTTTTTGGACAAAAGTTACTATATTTTTTAAATCCCTTTTATCCTGACTATATCTGCACTCCATATAATGGCGGTATAAGTAGTAAGCAATTGTCACTGCGGGAATTAATTATAAACGGCTGCCGCTAGCCCCAATATTACACGTGCCCCATGGTGTACAAACAATTATTTAAATATTTCGCAAACGGACGCCTTTACACCCTAGGGCAATAAAACGTAACTTTTATTTAAAGAATAAATGCTAAAAAACTGTCATGACAATAACAAACAAAAATAGTGAAAGCAGACGTGTTCAGACTAAATCTATATAAGAGCTGTCCACACTGATGTACTCAAATGGCTAGGGGAGGGAAAGTGCTCTCTCACAGCTAGTCCCGGTGATCGCTTCTCACCCTGCCTTTTGGGGTTACCCACCTCCTTAATAGGGTGGCCCCAACCACGGTGACGGTCCCTCCTTACTTACTAAGTGCAGGGAAAAAATAACAAAAGGAAGTGAAAGACGTGTATAACAATAAAACTTCACCAACACCCTATATACAAAAATATATATACAGTTCCAACGCGTTTCTCCTGTCAGTTTTTACAGGTTCATCAGGGAAACAGGTGTATTAATTGTATGAATCAGCAAATAGCACATAATGTAGTTGATACAATACTATACAAGGAACAGTCTGCTACTAGTCAAGCATAAAGTACATGTAAAAATCTCCTCCTAAACAGGGACACGATATTCCCCTTGAAAGATCTCGGCGTCCGCCATTAGATCCATTCAAACACTTAATTTAGTGAGTCCCACAAGATACAGCACCGGACACAACCATGCGTTCGATATAGGTAGTACTTAGCTTTAAGGTGTAATTCCCACAGCGCAGATGTACCCCAGCTACTGTAGTGACTGCATGGCCACTTAGGTGTTGGTAGGAGCCTAGCTGGCTTACACTGATTGTATAAATGCCGTGTCCAGCCTCACATGCTGAGCCGCGATAGCGTCTGTCATCACTTCCGGTCGCCGGTAAACATCACCTACTTTCCTGGTTATTGGAACGCAAACTGCGCTCCACCCCAATCACTTCCGGTACATGCCAGACGGAGCTTCCGAGATACGAGGCGCCCGCAATGTTTAAAGGAACATCCTAGCATTATGCGTTCCACCATACAAAGCTGCGGATAGAGTAATGTATCATCATCACATATGTAACACCAATCAGAAGCTCCATGATCTACTACATTAAGCCACAGTCTATAAAACTATGTAAGACGGGACAGATTCAATGCTGACCGGAAGGGAAAGCACAATTACGCACAATATACCATACTTAATAATAAATCACCAATAATACTGCTCAATAAATCATAAACAAAATCTGACTTCAAAGCACCATAATCATACCTAAAAATAACAAACTCTTCCTGTCCAGGTATATAGATAGTATAAAGGTCAGGACAATAGACGGAAGCATAGCTCACTGGAAACTAAAGCAGCATATAGGGTTGATATAGCATTATAGAAAACAGGCAAACGAGATCGATTCATTCAAGCCTAGAGGTGCAACGGACTTGGGCCGGTAAATCCATTGTGTCTCTCTCTGCAATAGACTCTTGTCATGGTCCCCCCCTCTCTGAGAGAGACGGACCACTTCAACAATTTGAAATCTGATATCGAATGGAGTGGAATTGTGAACATTTCTCATATGTAGTGCCAATGGTTTTTCACAACTATGTGTTATGTCGCCCACATGTTCTAATATACGTCGGTGAAACTCACGTTTAGTCTTCCCTATATATGTCAACCCGCATGGACAGGTTGCCATATAAACTACATTCATGGTTTTACAATTGGCTCAGAAAGACCTTGTTAACATGGGGGCTAGAGAACTGCTGTGATACCCAAATGTACTTACAAGCTCTGCACGAGCCCCATCTGAAGGTACCGGTGTCCAGTGTCTACCCAAGTGGTGGGCGACTTTGGGGGAGTGTGGTGGCTGTGCACAAGATGGTCCCTTAGGTTATCTGAGGTCTATCACTCACCAACTTAGACAGAACTGGGTCAGAGGTAAGGATTGGCCAGAAGTTATTAATGATCTGTCGAATTTCGGGAGCCCCCACATCATAAGTGCCTATTATTCGAGTACATGAACTCTCTAAGGATGACGTTTTAGACACAAGTAATGAATTCCTATCTCTTGCTGCTGCTTCCTGATATGCCTGTTTTAAGATAGATTTAGGAAAACCCCTATCTATGAACCTAGTTCTCAGGACATCTGCTTCCCTTTTGATGGTATCATTGGTGGAGCAATTTCTCCTGGTTCGAAGATATTGGCCCTTAGGTATACCTTTCCTCAGGGCCAATGGGTGGTGGCTTTCCCATCTCAGGAGTGTATTTCCGGCCGTCAGTTTTCTATGGATTTTGGTGTGAATATGGCCATTTTGCACTTTTTCCAATACCACATCCAGGAAGCACAATTCCCTCTCCTGTATCTCATACGTGAATCTCAGACCCAGTTCATTATGGTTGAGGACATCCATAAACGTCACAAATTTCTCACGTGACCCTGACCAGAGTATCGCCACGTCATCTATAAATCTACCCCAATACAGGAAACACTCATGATATTGCTGGAGGGATTCATCAAACACTATCGTCTCCTCCCACCAGCCCAGGAACAAATTGGCATAGGTGGGCGCCACAGGGGCGCCCATTGCCGTGCCCCTGAGCTGGTGGTAGAAACGGGAACAAAAAACAAAATAATTATGCGATAATACGAATTCCTCTTTAGATAATGGTGTACAGCCCTTAAACCCAGATCATGTGGTATGGAGCTGTACAGCGCCTCAACGTCAATTGAACATAATAAATGTCCCTCTTCCAACGTAATATCCTGTATTTTTGGTAAAAGGTCAGTCGTATCCCTCAGATACGAGGGTAGGGCAATAACAAAGTCCCGCAATATCTTGTCCAAATAGACACTTACATTTTGTGTGAGATTGTTCACTCCAGACACGATAGGTCTACATTTCAACGGATGGAGCCCCTTATGGATTTTCGGCAATCTGTAAAAGGTGACTATCTGCGGATGTAGAGGATACATAAATGAAAATTCATTATCATCAATTAAACCAGACCTCCGACCCTCTTCCAGAACAAGTTTTCTTTGGAATATTGGGGTAGGGTCCACACACAGCCTGAGGACAGGGTGCTGCTGTTTTTGGACAAAAGTTACTATATTTTTTAATCCCTTTTATCCTGACTATATCTGCACTAATTATTAAAATGTGTCTGCTGGTTGTGATCTCTTGTGTAATCAAAGATAAGTAATGAGATGCTAGATAGCTATTTCCTACTGGATATCTATCTATCTCTCTCTCTATCATCTATCTATCTCCTATCTATCTATCTATCTATCTATCTCCTATCTATCTATCTATCTATCTCCTATCTATCTCATCTATCTATCTATCTCCTATCTATCTATCTATCTATCTCCTATCTATCTATCTATCTATCTATCTATCTATCTATCTATCTCCTATCTATCTATCTATCTATCTATCTATCTATCTATCTATCTATCTCCTATCTATCTCTCTCTCTATCTATCTATCTATCTCCTATCTATCTATCTCCTATCTATCTATCTATCTATCTATCTATCTATCTATCTATCTCCTATCTATCTATCTATCTTCTATCTATCTATCTATCTCCTATCTATCTATCTATCTATCTATCTATCTATCTATCTATCTATCTATCTCCTATCTATCTCCTATCTATCTATCTCCTATCTATCTATCTATCTATCTATCTATCTATCTATCTATCTATCTATCTACCTATCTATCTTCTATCTATCTATCTATCTATCTCCTATCTATCTCCTATCTCTCTATCTATCTCCTATCTATCTATCTCCTATCTATCTATCTCCTATCTATCTATCTCCTATCTATCTATCTATCTATCTATCTCTCTCTCTATCATCTATCTATCTCCTATCTATCTATCTATCTATCTATCTATCTATCTATCTATCTATCTATCTCCTATCTATCTCCTATCTATCTATCTATCTATCTATCTCCTATCTATCTATCTATCTATCTATCTCCTATCTATCTATCTCCTATCTATCTCCTATCTATCTATCTATCTATCTATCTATCTATCTATCTATCTATCTATCTATCTATCTCCTATCTATCTATCTCCTATCTATCTCCTATCTATCTATCTATCTATCTATCTATCTATCTATCTATCTTCTATCTATCTATCTATCTCCTATCTATCTCCTATCTCTCTATCTATCTCCTATCTATCTATCTATCTCCTATCTATCTATCTATCTATCTATCTATCTATCTATCTTCTATCTATCTATCTCCTATCTATCTCCTATCTATCTCCTATCTATCTCCTATCTATCTATCTATCTATCTATCTATCTCCTATCTATCTATCTATCTATCTATCTATCTCCTATCTATCTCCTATCTATCTCTCTATCTATCTCCTATCTATCTATCTATCTATCTATCTATCTATCTATCTATCTATCTCCTATCTATCTATCTCCTATCTATCTATCTCCTATCTATCTATCCATCTCCTATCTATCTATCTATCTATCTATCTATCTATCTATCTATCTATCTATCTATCTCCTATCTATCTATCTCCTATCTATCTATCTCCTATCTATCTATCTATCTATCTATCTATCTATCTATCTATCTATCTATCTATCTCCTATCTATCAATTCAATTCAATTCAAATTCAAAAAAGCTTTATTGGCAGGTCCAAAATAAACATTTAGCATTGCCAAAGCAACAGAGTATAATTGATGGAGTGTGGGGGAGGGGGGGGGGGTCATTTGGGGAGGAGGGTGTATACGGGGTAAAGGGCAGGATTGGGGGATAATAGGGCGTATAACAGTCCATGGTATCTTATAATCCTCTCAGCCGGTGGCAGGTGGAGACATACTGGGCAGCTACCTCCATGGTGGTCTCCTCTTCCCCCAGCAGAATGTGGAGTTTCCTC
Source organism: Dendropsophus ebraccatus (assembly GCA_027789725.1). Lineage (NCBI taxonomy): Eukaryota > Metazoa > Chordata > Amphibia > Anura > Hylidae > Dendropsophus > Dendropsophus ebraccatus. The sequence continues at coordinate 1,255,975 of JAQFWZ010000084.1, read as the reverse complement.
TCCTCATCTATGGTGGTGAAGTCCGGGATGATGGTGGAGAGTCTCTGGAAGTAGGTGACCCTGGTGGATGATGGTGGAGAGTCTCTGGAAGTAGGTGACCCTGGTGGATGATGGTGGAGAGTCTCTGGAAGTAGGTGACCCTGGTGGATGATGGTGGAGAGTCTCTGGAAGTAGGTGACCCTGGTGGATGATGGTGGAGAGTCTCTGGAAGTAGGTGACCCTGGTGGATGATGGTGGAGAGTCTCTGGAAGTAGGTGACCCTGGTGGATGAGTATTTGCTGCAGTGTAGCAAGAAGTGGGCCTCATCCTCCAGGTCTCCCTGCTCGCAGTGCCGGCACAGTCGGCTCTCCCGCGGCTTGTATGTTTGTCTGTGCCGCCCCGTCTCTATCTCCAGGCTGTGGGCGCTCAGTCTATAGAGGCTTAGGGCCCTATTCCACCGGACGATTATCGTTAGAATAATCGTTAACGATTAACGATCTCAAACGACCGCTATTGCGAAAGACCTGAAAACGTTCACTCACTTCCATGGAACGATAATCGTTACTTATGATCGTAATTGCGATCGTTTCTTCTTCCGTATTTCTTCGCTATTGCGTTCGTATCTATTGCGAACGACCGAACGATGTCTTATTCAATGCGAACGATTTGCGAACGTTTTGCGAACGAGCAACGATAAAAATAGGTCCAGGTCTTATAAAGCGATCAACGATTTCTCGTTCGGTCGTTAATCGTTACTGCATTTCAACCGAACGATTATCGTTTAGATTCGAACGATTTAACGATAATCTGAACGATAATCGTCCGGTGGAATAGGGCCCTTAGGGTCTGCCTGTGTTTGGGGTGGTGCAGCCTCTCCAGGTATGGCGCCATGGTGTAGTCTCTCTGTAGTGACTGGTAGATGGTGAGTTTCTGGGAGTTACTTATTTCTCTCCTCCATTCCTCTGTATATTGCCCCTGGTATGTCTCTATCACCCCCTTTATTTGGGCTTTTGTCAGGGCATGTTGTGGGGTTTGGCTGGACTGGTGGTGGATGCCCTGTTGGGGGGCACATTGGGCTCCATGGCTCAGGGAGGCTTTGTGGTGATAGGAGTCTGGGTTGCTTCTCTGTAAGTGCGCCCAGAATGAAAGCGCCCTCTTCTGTACCTGGAACCATAGTGGGAACCTGCCCAACTCTGCCCGACACGCCATGTTGGAGGTGCTGCGATGGACCTGGAGGAGGTACTTGCAGAACTCCAGATGAAAGGTCTCTGTTGGGCTCGGATCCCATTTTGACTGGTCTGGGTAGGTGGCCGGACCCCAAACCTCACTGCCATAAAGCAGGATTGGGGCAATGACACCATCAAAGATTTTTAGCCAGACCCTCACTGGTGCTTTCAGGTGGTACAGTCGCTTTCGTATGGCATAGAAGGTTCTGCTGGCTTTTCCTTTGAGGACCTCTATTGCAGACTTGAAGCTCCCTGATTGGTTAAGCTCCAGGCCCAGGTATGTGTAGCTGCTGGTGTTCTCCAGTACTGACCCGTTTAGTGTGAAGGAGGAGGAGATGGAGGCTTTTTTCTGACCCTTCCTCTGGAACACCATGACCTTGGTCTTCTTAGAGTTGATGGGTAGTGCCCATGTATTGCTGAATTTCTCCAGGACTGACAGGCTTTCTTGGAGGCCGCTCTCTGTGGGGGACAGCAGGAGGAGGTCATCAGCGTACAGTAGGAACTTCACCTCATGGTCATGCAGGAGGAGGCCGGGGGCTGAGGAGTCCTCCAGAGCTGCAGCCAGTTAGTTGATGTAGATGTTGAAGAGCGTTGGGCTCAGGCTGCAGCCCTGTCTGACTCCTCGGCCCTGCTGGAAACAAGCTGTCCTCTTGCCGTTCACCTTCACGCTGCATTGGTTCCCAGTGTATGAGCTCTTGATGACATCATACGTCCTCCCTCCAATTCCACTCTGCAGGAGTTTCAGGAATAGGCCCGGGTGCCATACTGAGTCAAACGCCTTCCTAAAGTCCACAAAACAGGAGAAGATCTTGCCCCCTTTTGGTGTTGTGGACGTGGGTCTTGATGAGGCTGTGCAGGGTGTAGATGTGGTCGGTGGTGCGGTGGTTCGGCATGAAACCGGCTTGACTTTTACTGAGGACCTCATGCTGTGTGAGGAAGGTGAGGACTCTTCTGTGGATGATACTGAGGACCTGATGCTGTGTGAGGAAGGTGAGGACTCTTCTGTGGATGATAGTGAGGACCTCATGCTGTGTGAGGAAGGTGAGGACTCTTCTGTGGTTGATACTGAGGACCTGATGCTGTGTGAGGAAGGTGAGGACTCTTCTGTGGATGATACTGAGGACCTGATGCTGTGTGAGGAAGGTGAGGACTCTTCTGTATATGATACTGAGGACCTGATGCTGTGTGAGGAAGGTGAGGACTCTTCTGTGGATGATAGTGAGGACCTCATGCTGTGTGAGGAAGGTGAGGACTCTTCTGTGGTTGATACTGAGGACCTGATGCTGTGTGAGGAAGGTGAGGACTCTTCTGTGGATGATACTGAGGACCTGATGCTGTGTGAGGAAGGTGAGGACTCTTCTGTATATGATACTGAGGACCTCATGCTGTGTGAGGAAGGTGAGGACTCTTCTGTGGATGATACTGAGGACCTGATGCTGTGTGAGGAAGGTGAGGACTATTCTGTGGATGATACTGAGGACCTCATACTGTGTGAGGAAGGTGAGGACTCTTCTGTATATGATACTGAGGACCTGATGCTGTGTGAGGAAGGTGAGGACTCTTCTGTGGATGATACTGAGGACCTGATGCTGTGTGAGGAAGGTGAGGACTCTTCTGTGGATGATACTGAGGACCTGATGCTGTGTGAGGAAGGTGAGGACTCTTCTGTGGATGATACTGAGGACCTGATGCTGTGTGAGGAAGGTGAGGACTCTTCTGTGGATGATACTGAGGACCTGATGCTGTGTGAGGAAGGTGAGGACTCTTCTGTGGATGATACTGAGGACCTGATGCTGTGTGAGGAAGGTGAGGACTCTTCTGTGGATGATACTGAGGACCTCATGCTGTGTGAGGAAAGTGAGGACTCTTCTGTATATGATACTGAGGACCTCATGCTGTGTGAGGAAGGTGAGGACTCTTCTGTGGATGATACTGAGGACCTGATGCTGTGTGAGGAAGGTGAGGACTCTTCTGTGGATGATACTGAGGACCTGATGCTGTGTGAGGAAGGTGAGGACTCTTCTGTTGATGATACTGAGGACCTGATGCTGTGTGAGGAAGGTGAGGACTCTTCTGTATATGATACTGAGGACCTGATGCTGTGTGAGGAAGGTGAGGACTCTTCTGTGGATGATACTGAGGACCTGATGCTGTGTGAAGAAGGTGAGGACTCTTCTGTGGATGATACTGAGGACCTGATGCTGTGTGAGGAAGGTGAGGACTCTTCTGTTGATGATAGTGAGGACCTGATGCTGTGTGAGGAAGGTGAGGACTCTTCTGTGGATGATACTGAGGACCTGATGCTGTGTGAGGAAGGTGAGGACTCTTCTGTGGATGATACTGAGGACCTGATGCTGTGTGAGGAAGGTGAGGACTCTTCTGTGGATGATACTGAGGACCTGATGCTGTGTGAGGAAGGTGAGGACTCTTCTGTATATGATACTGAGGACCTCATACTGTGTGAGGAAGGTGAGGACTCTTCTGTGGATGATACTGGGGACCTGATGCTGTGTGAGGAAGGTGAGGACTCTTCTGTATATGATACTGAGGACCTGATGCTGTGTGAGGAAGGTGAGGACTCTTCTGTGGATGATACTGAGGACCTGATGCTGTGTGAGGAAGGTGAGGACTCTTCTGTGGATGATACTGAGGACCTGATGCTGTGTGAGGAAGGTGAGGACTCTTCTGTGGATGATACTGAGGACCTCATGCTGTGTGAGGAAGGTGAGGACTATTCTGTGGATGATACTGAGGACCTGATGCTGTGTGAGGAAGGTGAGGACTCTTCTGTATATGATACTGAGGACCTGATGCTGTGTGAGGAAGGTGAGGACTCTTCTGTGGATGATACTGAGGACCTGATGCTGTGTGAGGAAGGTGAGGACTCTTCTGTGGATGATACTGAGGACCTCATACTGTGTGAGGAAGGTGAGGACTCTTCTGTGGATGATGCTGAGGACCTGATGCTGTGTGAGGAAGGTGAGGACTCTTCTGTATATGATACTGAGGACCTCATACTGTGTGAGGAAGGTGAGGACTCTTCTGTGGATGATGCTGAGGACCTGATGCTGTGTGAAGAAGGTGAGGACTCTTCTGTGGATGATACTGAGGACCTGATGCTGTGTGAGGAAGGTGAGGACTCTTCTGTGGATGATACTGAGGACCTCATGCTCTGTGAGGAAGGTGAGGACTCTTCTGTGGATGATACTGAGGACCTGATGCTGTGTGAGGAAGGTGAGGACTCTTCTGTGGATGATACTGAGGACCTCATGCTGTGTGAGGAAGGTGAGGACTCTTCTGTTGATGATGCCGCTGAATAGCTTCCCCAGATTGCTGCTCACACAGATCCCACGGTAGTTCGCTGGGTCGTATTTGTCCCCACTTTTATGAATGGGGGTTATGAGGCCTCGGTTCCAGTCTTGTGGGAAGTGTCCGGAGCTCAGGACGAGGGTGAACAGTTTGGCCAGTGCAGCGTGGATGTCTGGCGGGCTGTATTTCAGCATCTCGGGCGGGATGCCGTCAGCACCACTGGCCTTTCTGCATCTGAGTAGAGTGATGTTCTCCTGTATTTCCTGTGTGGTGATCGGCCGGTCCAGGGGGGTCTGGAAGTCCTTGATTGCCTCTTCCATGTGCCTCAGTTTTGTGGTTATTTCTTTCTGTTCCTGGGTTTGCTCTTCTTCAGGGATGTTTTTGTAGAGGTCCGTAAAGTAGTTGAGCCAGATGGTGCCATTTTGTATATGGAGAGAGTTTTTCTTGGGCTTTGTGCCGATATGATGCCAGGTCTCCCAGAATGAGTTGTCCTGGAGGGAGTCCTCCAGCCGGTGGATCTTGTGGGAGAGGTAGCTCTGTTTTTTCTCTCTGAGGGTGCGCTTGTATTTCCTCTGTAGGGTGTCATAGGCTTCCCTCGCAGTCTTGTCATTGGGGTCTCTGTGCTTTTTGGTGAGGCGGTCCTTAGGGAGTGACGTAGGGCCTTGCATTCCTTGTCAAACCATTTCTGGGAGTCTTTTTTAGAGGGTCTCGGTGGTTTATTCGAGGTCTGCTAGTTCTGCCATTGTGTACAGGATCTTGTTAAAGTCCTTCACTGCCAGAGGGACACCTTGTTGGTTTGGCTGATAGGGAGTGCTGTGAAAGTTTTCGAGCGTCCCTTTGATTTCCACTCGATCGGTCTCGTTCCTGTATTTAGTGGCCGATTGTCTGCGCCACTTGAAGGATAATGGCAGGTTGTAGAGACCCGTCTGGCAGGGCTGTGTGGAGGGTCTCTTGGTGGATCTCATGTACAGCAGGATCTGGTTATGGTCTGAGAGGTGTGTGTCCGGGGTGACTATGAAGGCGTTGATGTTTTGGGGGTCTGCGTCTGTGATGGCATAGTCCACCACACTGTTGCCCACGTGGGAGTTTACCGTGAATCGCCCTAAACAGTCGCCCCTGATACGCCCGTTCATGATGTACAGTCCCAGGCTCCGGCACAGGTTCAGCAGTTTTTTCCCACTCTTGTTAACAGTCCTGTCATAGCTGTTCCGTACTGTCTGTGTGGGGTCTGAGTAGTAGTCGCCGCCTAGGATATATGTGTTGCCATCAGAGGTGACATAGTCCTTTTCCATACCTGTCCTGGCGTTGAGGTCTCCGCAGATCAGCACCCGGCCCTGGCACTGGAATTGGGCAGCCTCATTTTGTAGGACCTCATAGATGTCTGGATTGTGGTAGGGGGACTCAGCTGGGGGGATGTATATAGCACACAGGTAGATGTCATACTGTGAAGCGAGGATGGAGCTGCTTATTTTTATCCAGATGTGGTTGTCCCCCCGTTTGACTGCTGTCATGTGATCTTTCAGCTCCTCCTTGTACCAGATCACTATGCCCCCTCTATATATCTCCTATCTATCTATCTATCTTCTATCTCCTATCTATCTATCTATCTATCTATCTATCTATCTATCTATCTATCTATCTATCTATCTCCTATCTATCTATCTATCTCCTATCTATCTATCTATCTATCTATCTTCTATCTCCTATCTATCTATCTCCTATCTATCTATCTATCTATCTCCTATCTATCTATCTATCTCCTATCTATCTATCTATCTATCTCCTATCTATCTCCTATCTATCTATCTCCTATCTATCTATCTCCTATCTATCTATCTCCTATCTATCTATCTATCTATCTATCTATCTATCTATCTATCTCCTATCTATCTATCTATCTCCTATCTATCTATCTATCTATCTATCTATCTCCTATCTATCTATCTATCTATCTATCTATCTATCTCCTATCTATCTATCTATCTCCTATCTATCTCCTATCTCCTATCTATCTATCTATCTCCTATCTATCTATCTATCTATCTATCTATCTATCTATCTATCTAACTATCTATCTCCTATCTATCTATCTCCTATCTATCTATCTATCTATCTATCTATCTCCTATCTATCTATCTATCTATCTCCTATCTATCTATCTATCTATCTATCTATCTATCTCCTATCTATCTATCTATCTATCTATCTATCTATCTATCTATCTATCTATCTATCTATCTCCTATCTATCTATCTCCTATCTATCTATCTATCTCCTATCTATCTATCTATCTATCTATCTCCTATCTATCTATCTCCTATCTATCTATCTCCTATCTATCTATCTCCTATCTATCTATCTCCTATCTATCTCCTATCTATCTATCTATCTATCTATCTATCTATCTATCTCATATCTATCTATCTCCTATCTATCTCCTATCTATCTATCTCCTATCTATCTATCTATCTATCTATCTATCTATCTCCTATCTATCTATCTATCTATCTATCTCATATCTATCTATCTCCTATCTATCTCCTATCTATCTATCTCCTATCTATCTATCTCCTATCTATCTATCTATCTATCTATCTATCTATCTATCTATCTCCTATCTATCTATCTCCTATCTATCTATCTATCTATCTATCTATCTATCTATCTCCTATCTATCTATCTCCTATCTATCTATCTATCTCCTATCTATCTATCTCCTATCTATCTATCTCCTATCTATCTATCTCCTATCTATCTATCTATCTCCTATCTATCTATCTCCTATCTATCTATCTATCTATCTATCTATCTATCTATCTATCTATCTATCTATCTCCTATCTATCTATCTATCTATCTATCTATCTATCTCATATCTATCTATCTCCTATCTATCTCCTATCTATCTATCTATCTCCTATCTATCACCTATCTATCTATCTATCTCCTATCTATCTATCTATCTATCTATCTATCTATCTATCTATCTATCTATCTCCTATCTATCTATCTATCTATCTATCTATCTATCTCCTATCTATCTATCTCCTATCTATCTATCTATCTATCTATCTATCTATCTATCTCCTATCTATCTATCTATCTATCTATCTATCTATCTATCTATCTCCTATCTATCTATCTCCTATCTATCTATCTATCTATCTATCTATCTATCTATCTATCTATCTATCTCCTATCTATCTATCTCCTATCTATCTATCTCCTATCTATCTATCTCCTATCTATCTATCTATCTATCTATCTCCTATCTATCTATCTATCTATCTATCTATCTATCTATCTATCTATCTCCTATCTATCTCCTATCTATCTATCTATCTATCTATCTATCTATCTATCTCCTATCTATCTATCTATCTCCTATCTATCTATCTATCTATCTATCTATCTATCTATCTATCTCCTATCTATCTATCTATCTATCTATCTATCTCCTATCTATCTATCTCCTATCTATCTCCTATCTATCTATCTATCTCCTATCTATCTATCTCCTATCTATCTATCTATCTATCTATCTATCTATCTATCTCCTATCTATCTATCTATCTATCTATCTATCTATCTATCTATCTATCTATCTCCTATCTATCTATCTATCTCCTATCTATCTATCTCCTATCTATCTATCTATCTATCTATCTCCTATCTATCTATCTCCTATCTATCTATCTATCTATCTATCTATCTATCTATCTATCTATCTATCTATCTATCTCCTATCTATCTTCTATCTATCTCCTATCTATCTATCTCCTATCTATCTATCTATCTATCTATCTCCTATCTATCTATCCATCTATCTCCTATCTATCTATCTATCTCCTATCTATCTCCTATCTATCTTCTATCTATCTCCTATCTATCTATCTATCTATCTATCTATCTATCTATCTATCTATCTATCTCCTATCTATCTATCTATCTCCTATCTATCTATCTCCCATCTATCTATCTATCTATCTCCTATCTCCTATCTATCTATCTATCTATCTCCTATCTATCTATCTTCTATCTATCTATCTATCTATCTATCTATCTATCTATCTATCTCCTATCTATCTATCTCCTATCTATCTATCTATCTATCTATCTATCTCCTATCTATCTATCTATCTCCTATCTATCTATCTTCTATCTATCTCCTATCTATCTATCTATCTATCTATCTCCTATCTATCTATCTATCTATCTATCTATCTATCTCCTATCTATCTATCTATCTATCTATCTCCTATCTATCTATCTATCTATCTATCTATCTATCTCCTATCTATCTATCTATCTATCTATCTATCTATCTCCTATCTATCTATCTATCTATCTCCTATCTATCTATCTATCTATCTATCTATCTATCTATCTAACTATCTATCTCCTATCTATCTATCTCCTATCTATCTATCTATCTATCTATCTCCTATCTATCTATCTATCTATCTATCTATCTATCTATCTCCTATCTATCTATCTATCTATCTATCTATCTATCTATCTATCTATCTATCTATCTCCTATCTATCTATCTCCTATCTATCTATCTATCTCCTATCTATCTATCTATCTATCTATCTCCTATCTATCTATCTCCTATCTATCTATCTCCTATCTATCTATCTCCTATCTATCTATCTCCTATCTATCTCCTATCTATCTATCTATCTATCTATCTATCTCATATCTATCTATCTCCTATCTATCTCCTATCTATCTATCTCCTATCTATCTATCTATCTATCTATCTATCTATCTCCTATCTATCTATCTATCTATCTATCTATCTATCTATCTATCTCATATCTATCTATCTCCTATCTATCTCCTATCTATCTATCTCCTATCTATCTATCTCCTATCTATCTATCTATCTATCTATCTATCTATCTATCTCCTATCTATCTATCTCCTATCTATCTATCTCCTATCTATCTATCTATCTATCTATCTATCTATCTCCTATCTATCTATCTATCTATCTATCTATCTATCTCATATCTATCTATCTCCTATCTATCTCCTATCTATCTATCTCCTATCTATCACCTATCTATCTATCTATCTATCTCCTATCTATCTATCTATCTATCTATCTATCTATCTATCTATCTATCTCCTATCTATCTATCTATCTATCTATCTATCTATCTCCTATCTATCTATCTCCTATCTATCTATCTATCTATCTATCTATCTATCTATCTATCTCCTATCTATCTATCTATCTATCTCCTATCTATCTATCTCCTATCTATCTATCTATCTATCTATCTATCTATCTATCTATCTATCTATCTCCTATCTATCTATCTCCTATCTATCTATCTCCTATCTATCTATCTCCTATCTATCTATCTATCTATCTATCTCCTATCTATCTATCTATCTATCTATCTATCTATCTATCTATCTCCTATCTATCTCCTATCTATCTATCTATCTATCTATCTATCTATCTATCTATCTATCTCCTATCTATCTATCTCCTATCTATCTCCTATCTATCTATCTCCTATCTATCTATCTCCTATCTATCTATCTATCTATCTATCTATCTATCTATCTCCTATCTATCTATCTATCTATCTCCTATCTATCTATCTATCTATCTATCTATCTATCTATCTCCTATCTATCTATCTATCTATCTATCTATCTATCTATCTCCTATCTATCTATCTCCTATCTATCTATCTATCTATCTATCTATCTATCTATCTATCTATCTCCTATCTATCTTCTATCTATCTCCTATCTATCTATCTCCTATCTATCTATCCATCTATCTCCTATCTATCTATCTATCTCCTATCTATCTCCTATCTATCTTCTATCTATCTCCTATCTATCTATCTATCTATCTATCTCCTATCTATCTATCTATCTCCTATCTATCTATCTCCCATCTATCTATCTATCTATCTCCTATCTCCTATCTATCTATCTATCTCCTATCTATCTATCTTCTATCTATCTATCTATCTATCTATCTATCTATCTATCTATCTCCTATCTATCTATCTCCTATCTATCTATCTATCTATCTATCTATCTATCTATCTATCTATCTCCTATCTATCTATCTATCTCCTATCTATCTATCTTCTATCTATCTCCTATCTATCTATCTATCTATCTATCTATCTATCTATCTCCTATCTATCTATCTATCTATCTATTATCTATCTCCTATCTATCTATCTATCTCCTATCTATCTCCTATCTATCTCCTATCTATCTATCTCCTATCTATCTATCTCCTATCTATCTATCTCCTATCTATCTATCTATTTATCTATCTATCTATCTATCTATCTATCTATCTATCTATCTATCTATCTATCTCCTATCTATCTCCTATCTATCTATCTATCTATCTCCTCTCTATCTATCTCCTATCTATCTATCTATCTCCTATCTATCTATCTATCTATCTATCTATCTATCTATCTATCTCCTATCTATCTATCTATCTATCTATCTCCTATCTATCTATCTCCTATCTATCTCCTATCTATCTATCTATCTATCTATCTATCTCCTATCTATCTATCTTCTATCTATCTATCTATCTATCTATCTCCTATCTATCTATCTCCTATCTATCTATCTATCTATCTATCTATCTATCTATCTATCTATCTCCTATCTATCTCCTATCTATCTATCTATCTATCTATCTATCTATCTATCTATCTCCTATCTATCTATCTATCTATCTATCTATCTATCTATCTTCTATCTATCTATCTATCTATCTATCTATCTCCTATCTATCTATCTCCTATCTATCTATCTATCTATCTCCTATCTATCTACCTATCTATCTATCTATCTATCTATCTATCTATCTATCTATCTCCTATCTATCTATCTATCTCCTATCTATCTATCTATCTATCTATCTATCTATCTATCTCCTATCTATCTATCTCCTATCTATCTATCTATCTATCTATCTATCTATCTATCTATCTCCTATCTATCTACCTATCTATCTACCTCCTATCTATCTATCTATCTATCTATCTATCTCCTATCTATCTATCTATCTATCTATCTATCTATCTATCTATCTATCTCCTATCTATCTATCTCCTATCTATCTATCTCCTATCTATCTATCTATCTATCTATCTATCTATCTATCTATCTATCTCCTATCTATCTATCTATCTATCTATCTCCTATCTATCTATCTATCTATCTCCTATCTATCTATCCATATATCTCCTATCTATCTATCTATCTCCTATCTATCTCCTATCTATCTTCTATCTATCTCCTATCTATCTATCTCCTATCTATCTATCTATCTATCTATCTATCTATCTATCTATCTATCTATCTATCTCCTATCTATCTATCTTCTATCTATTTATCTATCTCCTATCTATCTCCTATCTATCTATCTATCTATCTATCTATCTATCTATCTATCTATCTATCTATCTATCTATCTCCTATCTATCTATCTATCTATCTATCTCCTATCTATCTATCTCCTATCTATCTCCTATCTATCTATCTATCTATCTATCTCCTATCTATCTATCCATATATCTATCTATCTATCTCCTATCTATCTATCCATATATCTCCTATCTATCTATCTATCTCCTATCTATCTCCTATCTATCTTCTATCTATCTCCTATCTATCTATCTCCTATCTATCTATCTATCTATCTATCTATCTATCTATCTATCTATCTCCTATCTATCTATCTTCTATCTATTTATCTATCTCCTATCTATCTATCTATCTATCTATCTATCTATCTATCTATCTATCTATCTCCTATCTATCTATCTATCTCCTATCTATCTATCTCCTATCTCCTATCTATCTATCTATCTATCTATCTCCTATCTATCTATCTTCTATCTATCTATCTATCTATCTATCTATCTATCTATCTCCTATCTATCTATCTATCTATCTATCTATCTATCTATCTATCTATCTATCTATCTCCTATCTATCTATCTCCTATCTATCTATCTATCTATCTATCTATCTATCTATCTATCTCCTATCTATCTATCTATCTATCTATCTATCTATCTCCTATCTATCTATCTATCTATCTATCTATCTATCTATCTATCTCCTATCTATCTATCTCCTATGTATCTATCTCCTATCTATCTATCTCCTATCTATCTATCTATCTATCTATCTATCTATCTCCTATCTATCTATCTCCTATCTATCTATCTATCTATCTATCTATCTATCTCCTATCTATCTATCTATCTATCTATCTATCTATCTCCTATCTATCTATCTATCTATCTATCTATCTCCTATCTATCTCCTATCTATCTTCTATCTATCTATCTATCTATCTATCTATCTATCTCCTATCTATCTCCTATCTATCTATCTCCTATCTCCTATCTATCTATCTATCTCCTATCTATCTATCTCCTATCTATCTATCTATCTATCTATCTATCTATCTCCTATCTATCTATCTATCTATCTATCTATCTATCTATCTATCTATCTCCTATCTATCTACCTATCAAATCAAATCAAATCAAATCAAAAAAGCTTTATTGGCAGGTCCAAGTTACACATTAGCATTGCCAAAGCATGGGGAGAATAGGGAGTTGAGGAAATGGGATTCACCCGGGGTCGGTGTACAGGGGTTCATGATGTATCATGGGGGGGGGGGGGGGATACATTCAGGGTCAGGGTATCGGAGTCCATGACCTATCGGGGTTGGGGTATCGGAGTCCATGACGTATCACGCTCCTCTCAGTCTATGGCAGGCAGTGACGTATTGTGCCACTATAGTCGCTGTGGTCTCTTCTTCCCCCAGCAGGATGGGTAGTTTCTCTTCCTCCTCCATGGTGGAGAAGCCTGGGAGGAGGTTGGAGAGTCTCCTATAGTGAGTGTCCCTCACTGCTGAGTATTTGGGGCAGTGTAGCAGGAAGTGGGCCTCATCCTCCACGGCCTCCTGGTCGCACTGCTGGCACAGTCGGCTCTCCCTGGGGATGTAGCTCTGTCGGTGCCGCCCAGTTTCAATGGCCAGGTTGTGGGCGCTCAGTCTGTAGCGGCTCAGGATCTTCCGGTCTCTGGGGTTGGGAAGCTCCTCCAGATATGGGGCCAGTCTGTATTCCCTCTGCAGGCTCTGGTACACGGCCAGCTTCTGGGATGCCCTGACCTCCTCTCTCCATTCTTGGACGTAGTCTTCTTGTCTCCTGGTTATTGTGTTCCTGATCCCGGCTTTTGTGAGCTGGTATGGTGGGATTGTCTGGTTGGGCTGGGTTCCAGAGGGTATGTTTTGGGGCTCTGCTTTGCCTGGGGCCCCTTGGTGTAGCAAGGCTTTATGGTGATAGGAACCTTCACTACTACCATGTAGGTGACCCCAGAATGACAGCGCCCTCTTCTGGATAGTTAGGTGCAGGGGGAATCTGCCCAGCTCTGCTCTACAGGCACAGTTAGAGGTGCTCCGATGGACCTGGAGGAGATGCTTACAGAACTCCAGATGGAAGATTTCCGTTGGGCTGGAATCCCATTTTGACCAGTCGGGGTATGTGTGAGGACCCCAGACCTCGCTGCCATACAGGAGAATTGGTGCAATAATGGAGTCAAAGATTTTAAGCCAAACCCTGACAGGTGGCTTAAGGTGGTAGAATTGTCTTCTGATGGTGTAGAAGGTTTTGCAGGCTTTGTCTCTCAGCATCTCGATGGCAGATTTGAATCTCCCCGTCTGTTCTATTATCAGGCCCAGGTAGGTGTAGCTGCTGGTGGCTGTAAGGGGCTGGTTGTGTAGTATATAGGTGGGGGCCCAGGTAGGTGTAGCTGCTGGTGGCTGTAAGGGGCTGGTTGTGTAGTATATAGGTGGGGGCCCAGGTAGGTGTAGCTGCTGGTGGCTGTAAGGGGCTGGTTGTGTAGTATATAGGGGGGGGGGGGGCCCAGGTAGGTGTAGCTGCTGGTGGCTGTAAGGGGCTGGTTGTGTAGTATATAGGTGGGGGCCCAGGTAGGTGTAGCTGCTGGTGGCTGTAAGGGGCTGGTTGTGTAGTATATAGGTGGGGGCCCAGGTAGGTGTAGCTGCTGGTGGCTGTAAGGGGCTGGTTGTGTAGTATATAGGTGGTGGGGGGGCCCAGGTAGGTGTAGCTGCTGGTGGCTGTAAGGGGCTGGTTGTGTAGTATATAGGTGGGGGCCCAGGTAGGTGTAGCTGCTGGTGGCTGTAAGGGGCTGGTTGTGTAGTATATAGGTGGGGGCCCAGGTAGGTGTAGCTGCTGGTGGCTGTAAGGGGCTGGTTGTGTAGTATATAGGTGGGGGGGGGGCCCAGGTAGGTGTAGCTGCTGGTGGTTATAAGGGGCTGGTTGTGTAGTATATAGGTGGGGGGCCCAGGTAGGTGTAGCTGCTGGTGGCTGTAAGGGGCTGGTTGTGTAGTATATAGGTGGGGGGGGGCAGGTAGGTGTAGCTGCTGGTGGCTGTAAGGGGCTAGTTGTGTAGTATATAGGTGGTGGGGGGGGCCCAGGTAGGTGTAGCTGCTGGTGGCTGTAAGGGGCTGGTTGTGTAGTATATAGGTGGGGGGGCCCAGGTAGGTGTAGCTGCTGGTGGCTGTAAGGGGCTGGTTGTGTAGTATATAGGTGGGGGGGCCCAGGTAGGTGTAGCTGCTGGTGGCTGTAAGGGGCTGGATGTGTAGTATATAGGTGGGGGGGGGGCAGGTAGGTGTAGCTGCTGATGGCTGTAAGGGGCTGGTTGTGTAGTATATAGGTGGGGGCCCAGGTAGGTGTAGCTGCTGGTGGCTGTAAGGGGCTGGTTGTGTAGTATATAGGTGGGGGGGCCCAGGTAGGTGTAGCTGCTGGTGGCTGTAAGGGGCTGGTTGTGTAGTATATAGGTGGGGGGCCAGGTAGGTGTAGCTGCTGGTGGCTGTAAGGGGCTGGTTGTGTAGTATATAGGTGGGGGGGGGCCCAGGTAGGTGTAGCTGCTGGTGGCTGTAAGGGGCTGGTTGTGTAGTATATAGGTGGGGGTGCAGGTAGGTGTAGCTGCTGGTGGCTGTAAGGGGCTGGTTGTGTAGTATATAGGTGGGGGCCCAGGTAGGTGTAGCTGCTGGTGGCTGTAAGGGGCTGGTTGTGTAGTATATAGGTGGGGGGGCCCAGGTAGGTGTAGCTGCTGGTGGCTGTAAGGGGCTGGTTGTGTAGCGTGAAGGTAGGGGACCCGGCTGACTTTGTTTTCCTTCTCTGGAACACCACAGTGTTGGTCTTTTTGAGGTTGATGGGTAGAGCCCATGTGGTGCTGAGCTTCTCCAGGATGGCTAGCTGGTCTTGGAGACCTTTCTCAGATGATGATAGGAGGAGAAGGTCATCCGCATACAGAAGGAATTTCACCTCGGTGTCATGGAGGGTGAGACCTGGTGTTGGGGAGGACTCCAGGGCTACTATCTATCTCCTATCTATCTCCTATCTATCTATCTATCTATCTATCTATCTATCTATCTATCTATCTATCTATCTATCTATCTCCTATCTATCTATCTCCTATCTATCTATCTATCTATCTCCTATCTATCTCCTATCTATCTATCTATCTATCTATCTATCTATCTATCTATCTATCTATCTACTATCTATCTATCTCCTATCTATCTATCTATCTATCTATCTATCTCCTATCTATCTCCTATCTATCTATCTATCTATCTATCTATCTATCTATCTATCTCCTATCTATCTCCTATCTATCTATCTCCTATCTATCTCCTATCTATCTATCTCCTATCTATCTATCTATCTATCTATCTATCTATCTATCTATCTATCTCCTATCTATCTATCTATCTATCTATCTCCTATCTATCTATCTCCTATCTATCTATCTATCTATCTATCTATCTATCTATCTATCTCCTATCTATCTCCTATCTATCTATCTATCTATCTATCTCCTATCTATCTATCTATCTATCTATCTATCTATCTATCTATCTATCTATCTCCTATCTATCTCCTATCTATCTATCTCCTATCTATCTCCTATCTATCTATCTATCTATCTATCTATCTATCTATCTATCTATCTATCTATCTCCTATCTCCTATCTCCTATCTATCTATCTATCTATCTATCTATCTATCTATCTATCTCCTATCTATCTCTCTATCTATCTCCTATCTATCTCCTATCTATCTATCTATCTATCTATCTATCTATCTATCTATCTATCTATCTATCTCCTATCTCCTATCTATCTATCTATCTATCTATCTATCTATCTATCTCCTATCTATCTATCTATCTCCTATCTATCTATCTATCTATCTATCTATCTATCTATCTATCTATCTATCTCCTATCTATCTATCTCCTATCTATCTATCTATCTATCTATCTATCTATCTATCTATCTCCTATCTATCTATCTATCTATCTATCTATCTTTCTATCTCCTATCTATCTATCTCCTATCTATCTATCTACTATCTATCTATCTCCTATCTATCTATCTATCTATCTATCTATCTATCTATCTATCTATCTATCTCCTATCTATCTATCTATCTATCTATCTATCTATCTATCTATCTATCTCCTATCTATCTCCTATCTATCTATCTCCTATCTATCTCCTATCTATCTATCTATCTATCTATCTATCTATCTATCTCCTATCTATCTATCTCCTATCTATCTATCTATCTATCTATCTATCTATCTATCTCCTATCTATCTATCTATCTATCTATCTCCTATCTATCTATCTATCTATCTATCTATCTATCTATC
The DNA here is from genome assembly GCA_027789725.1 of Dendropsophus ebraccatus. Classification (NCBI taxonomy): domain Eukaryota; kingdom Metazoa; phylum Chordata; class Amphibia; order Anura; family Hylidae; genus Dendropsophus; species Dendropsophus ebraccatus. The sequence continues at coordinate 1,238,691 of JAQFWZ010000084.1, read as the reverse complement.
TATCTATCTATCTATCTATCTCCTATCTATCTCCTATCTATCTATCTCCTATCTATCTCCTATCTATCTATCTATCTATCTATCTATCTATCTATCTATCTATCTCCTATCTCCTATCTATCTATCTATCTATCTATCTCCTATCTATCTCTCTATCTATCTCCTATCTATCTCCTATCTATCTATCTATCTATCTATCTCCTATCTCCTATCTATCTATCTATCTATCTATCTATCTATCTATCTATCTATCTCCTATCTATCTATCTATCTCCTATCTATCTATCTATCTCCTATCTATCTATCTATCTATCTATCTCCTATCTATCTATCTCCTATCTATCTATCTATCTCCTATCTATCTATCTATCTATCTATCTCCTATCTATCTATCTCCTATCTATCTATCTATCTATCTATCTATCTATCTCCTATCTATCTATCTATCTATCTATCTCCTATCTATCTATCTATCTATCTATCTCCTATCTATCTATCTATCTATCTATCTATCTATCTCCTATCTATCTCCTATCTATCTATCTCCTATCTATCTCCTATCTATCTCCTATCTCCTATCTATCTATCTATCTATCTATCTATCTATCTATCTATCTATCTATCTATCTATCTCCTATCTATCTATCTATCTATCTATCTATAGTCTTCTATCTATCTATCTATCTATCTATCTCCTATCTATCTATCTATCTATCTATCTCCTATCTATCTATCTATCTATCTCCTATCTATCTATCTATCTATCTATCTATCTATCTATCTATCTATCTCCTATCTATCTATCTATCTATCTCCTATCTATCTATCTATCTATCTATTTCCTATCTATCTCCTATCTATCTATCTCCTATCTATCTATCTCCTATCTATCTCCTATCTATCTCCTATCTATCTATCTCCTATCTATCTCCTATCTATCTCCTATCTCCTATCTATCTATCTATCTATCTATCTCCTATCTATCTATCTATCTATCTATCTATCTATCTATCTATCTATCTATCTATCTATCTATAGTCTTCTATCTATCTATCTATCTATCTCCTATCTATCTATCTCCTATCTATCTATCTCCTATCTATCTATCTATCTATCTATCTATCTCCTATCTATCTATCTCCTATCTCCTATCTATCTATCTCCTATCTATCTATCTCCTATCTATCTATCTATCTATCTATCTATCTATCTATCTATCTATCTCCTATCTATCTCCTATCTATCTATCTCCTATCTATCTATCTATCTATCTCCTATCTATCTATCTATCTATCTATCTATCTATCTATCTATCTATCTCCTATCTATCTCCTATCTATCTATCTATCTATCTATCTATCTCCTATCTATCTATCTCCTATCTATCTATCTATCTATCTATCTATCTATCTATCTATCTATCTCCTATCTATCTCCTATCTATCTATCTATCTATCTCCTATCTCCTATCTATCTATCTATCTCCTATCTATCTATCTATCTATCTATCTATCTATCTATCTATCTATCTCCTATCTATCTCCTATCTATCTATCTATCTATCTATCTATCTATCTATCTATCTATCTCCTATCTATCTATCTCCTATCTATCTCCTATCTATCTATCTATCTATCTCCTATCTCCTATCTATCTATCTATCTATCTCCTATCTATCTTCTATCTATCTATCTATCTATCTTCTATCTATCTATCTATCTATCTATCTATCTATCTATCTATCTATCTCCTATCTCAGGTATAAGTAGGGCCTCAGGACAATATATAATGGTAACATAGGTAAGAATTTTCTGTGCATGATAATAGTCATAGTTAATAACACCTGTAAGCAATTATCCCCATACTGTACACGTTACTGCCATACTGTTACTAAGCAAACCCACCAATATTCCAATACTACCAGTATATAAGTAACAGATAATATCACCCCACCATGAGCACGGCCATAATCACCACATAGTGACTAATACCGCTACACTGTGACTGAATACAATCCACTATATAAAACACTAATACTACCAATAATACGAGTATTACCATCACACCATGCCCACTACTCCCACCATACAGTGACTGGATACCACTATACCATCACACCATGCCCACTACCCTCACCATACAGTGACTGGATAATACCACTATACCATCACACCATGCCCACTACTCCCACCATACAGTGACTGGATACCACTATACCATCACACCATGCCCACTACCCTCACCATACAGTGACTGGATAATACCACTATACCATCACACCATGCCCACTACTCTCACCATACGGTGACTGGATAATACCACTATACCATCACACCATGCCCACTACCCTCAGCATACAGTGACTGGATAATACCACTATACCATCACACCATGCCCACTACTCTCACCATACAGTGACTGGATACCACTATACCATCACACCATGCCCACTACCCGCAGCATACGGTGACTGGATAATACCACTATACCATCACACCATGCCCACTACCCGCAGCATACGGTGACTGGATAATACCACTATACCATCACACCATGCCCACTACTCTCACCATACGGTGACTGGATAATACCACTATACCATCACACCATGCCCACTACCCTCAGCATACAGTGACTGGATAATACCACTATACCATCACACCATGCTCACTACCCTCAGCATACAGTGACTGGATAATACCACTATACCATCACACCATGCCCACTACCCTCACCATACAGTGACTGGATAATACCACTATACCATCACACCATGCCCACTACCCTCAGCATACGGTGACTGGATAATACCACTATACCATCACACCATGCCCACTACTCTCACCATACAGTGACTGGATACCACTATACCATCACACCATGCCCACTACCCTCACCATACAGTGACTGGATAATACCACTATACCATCACACCATGCCCACTACCCTCAGCATACAGTGACTGGATAATACCACTATACCATCACACCATGCCCACTACCCTCAGCATACAGTGACTGGATAATACCACTATACCATCACACCATGCCCACTACCCTCAGCATACAGTGACTGGATAATACCACTATACCATCACACCATGCCCACTACCCTCACCATACAGTGACTGGATAATACCACTATACCATCACACCATGCCCACTACCCTCAGCATACGGTGACTGGATAATACCACTATACCATCACACCATGCCCACTACTCTCACCATACAGTGACTGGATACCACTATACCATCACACCATGCCCACTACCCTCACCATACAGTGACTGGATAATACCACTATACCATCACACCATGCCCACTACCCTCAGCATACAGTGACTGGATAATACCACTATACCATCACACCATGCCCACTACTCTCACCATACAGTGACTGGATACCACTATACCATCACACCATGCCCACTACCCTCACCATACGGTGACTGGATAATACCACTATACCATCACACCATGCCCACTACCCTCAGCATACGGTGACTGGATAATACCACTATAACATCACACCATGCCCACTACCCTCAGCATACGGTGACTGGATAATACCACTATACCATCACACCATGCCCACTACTCTCACCATACAGTGACTGGATAATACCACTATACCATCACACCATGCCCACTACCCTCAGCATACGGTGACTGGATAATACCACTATAACATCACACCATGCCCACTACCCTCAGCATACGGTGACTGGATAATACCACTATACCATCACACCATGCCCACTACTCTCACCATACAGTGACTGGATAATACCACTATACCATCACACCATGCCCACTACCCTCACCATACAGTGACTGGATAATACCACTATACCATCACACCATGCCCACTACCCTCACCATACAGTGACTGGATACCAACAACCATGCCACGTTCAAAGGCCTCACATCACCTTTCTTCCCCATACTGATGCTCGGTTTGAACTGCAGGAGATTGTCTTGACCATGTCTACATGCCTAAATGCACTGAGTTGCCGCCATGTGATTGGCTGATTAGAAATTAAGTGGTAATGTGCAGTTGGACAGGTGTACCTAATAAAGTGGCCGGTGAGTGTATATATATAGTGATAGTATATCATGGGGTGTGTGTGGATATATATATATAATATATATATATATATATATATATATATATATATATATATATCATGGGGTGGGTATTAAAGATGAGTGGATGTGCTGGTCCGAGCTTGGTACTCGATGGAGTATTAGGGTACTGGATGGAGTATTAGGGTACTGGATGGAGTATTAGGGTACTGGATGGAGTATTAGGGTACTCGATGGAGTATTAGGGTACTGGATGGAGTATTAGGGTACTGGATGGAGTATTAGCGGAGTATTAGGGTACTGGATGGAGTATTAGGGTACTGGATGGAGTATTAGGGTACTGGATGGAGTATTAGGGTACTGGATGGAGTATTAGGGTACTGGATGGAGTATTAGGGTAGTGGATGGAGTATTAGGGTACTGGATGGAGTATTAGGGTAGTGGATGGAGTATTAGGGTACTGGATGGAGTATTAGGGTACTGGATGGAGTATTAGGGTACTGGATGGAGTATTAGGGTACTGGATGGAGTATTGGGGTACTGGATGGAGTATTAGGTTACTGGATGGAGTATTAGGGTAGTGGATGGAGTATTGGGGTACTAGATGGAGTATTAGGGTAGTGGATGGAGTATTGGGGTACTGGATGGAGTATTAGGGTAGTGGATGGAGTATTAGGGTAGTGGATGGAGTATTGGGGTACTAGATGGAGTATTAGGGTAGTGGATGGAGTATTGGGGTACTGGATGGAGTATTAGGGTACTGGATGGAGTATTAGGGTACTGGATGGAGTATTGGGGTACTGGATGGAGTATTAGGTTACTGGATGGAGTATTAGGGTAGTGGATGGAGTATTGGGGTACTAGATGGAGTATTAGGGTAGTGGATGGAGTATTAGGGTACTGGATGGAGTATTAGGGTACTGGATGGAGTATTAGGGTAGTGGATGGAGTATTGGGGTACTAGATGGAGTATTAGGGTAGTGGATGGAGTATTGGGGTACTGGATGGAATATTAGGGTACTCGATGGAGTATTAGGGTACTTGATGGTTCTCGTTACTCGGACAAGCATCTCGTGATACTCGAGGAAATCTCATCCTCCGTTTCCTGTAAGTTTGGGCGCTATTTCTCAGCCAATAAACATGCAGGAGACTCTTTGGTACATCCTGCGATGACGTGGGACCCATACATGTCGATAGCAGCGATTGGTTGGCCAGATCAGATGACCCTGCCATATAAAACTGGGCGGGGGCAGTGCTGGCTGGAGAGAGTCGGGAGATAAGGGCCCTGCACTCCCCCTCCCTCTCTACTCAGCAGTGATTGGATAGGAGACTCTCTGCTTCTGCAGCTAGAGGCCCCTCTGTCTCTCAGCTGCCTGCACGCTCTGCATGATGACCTTTGACCCCTTTACCTTCTCCTGCAGGGACCTCAGTGACAGCTCCTTTTGTAAGTATATACAACACTGATAACTCTGTCACTGATAAGGAGTGTGTGCGAGCCGGGGTACTTGGAAGAGAGAGGGTAATGAGGAGAGGATGATGGTGATGGTAGTCTCTCCTGGTAGTGGCGCTGAGCTCCTCTGTGAGGGGAGTGAGGAGAGGATGATGGTGATGGTAGTCTCTCCTGAGTGTAGCGCTGAGCTCCTCTGTGAGGGGAATGAGGAGAGGATGATGGTGATGGTAGTCTCTCCTGGTAGTGTGGCGCTGAGCTCCTCTGTGAGGGGATGCACCGAGGACTGCAGAGGGAGGGTGTGCTGTACCTGCAGGATGGCTGGGTCTTGTGGTGCACCGCAGCTTTGGGCTGTGTCTTGTCACGGTCACAGGTGGGCACGAGGGCTTCTGCAGGTACAGGGGGACTCTCTGGCGCTTCCCTGGGTTCTCTCTCTCTTCTGTGGCTGCTGCAGAGGTTCCTGTAGGGGGGCTGCACCTGTGTGTAAGGTGGTCAGTGGGGTGGACCTGTAGTTCCCCCGGGGCCAACCCCAAATACTGCTGCCTGGTAATATGGCCCTTGATGGTGGTGTGTGGAGGGATGATGGTGGTGTGTGGAGAGGTGATGGTGGTGTGTGGAGAGATGGTGATGTGTGGAGAGATGGTGATGTGTGGAGAGATGGTGGTGTGTGGAGAGGTGATGGTGGTGTGTGGAGAGATGATGGTGGTGTGTGGAGAGATGGTGGTGGTGTGTGGAGAGATGGTGGTGTGTGGAGAGATGATGGTGGTGTGTGGAGAGATGGTGATGTGTGGAGAGATGGTGGTGGTGTGTGGAGAGATGGTGGTGTGTGTGTGGAGAGATGATGGTGGTGTGTGGGGAGATGATGGTGGTGTGTGGAGAGATGATGGTGGTGTGTGGAGAGATGATGGTGGTGTGTGGAGAGATGATGGTGGTGTGTGGAGAGATGGTGGTGTGTGGAGAGATGATGGTGGTGTGTGGGGAGATGATGGTGTGTGGAGAGATGGTGGTGGTGTGTGGAGAGATGATGGTGGTGTGTGGAGAGATGATGGTGTGTGGAGAGATGGTGGTGGTGTGTGGAGAGATGATGGTGGTGTGTGGAGAGATGGTGGTGGTGTGTGGAGAGATGATGGTGGTGTGTGGGGAGATGATGATGGTGTGTGGAGAGATGGTGGTGTGTGGAGAGATGATGGTGGTGTGTGGAGAGATGATGGTGGTGTGTGGAGAGATGATGGTGGTGTGTGGAGAGATGATGGTGGTGTGTGGAGAGATGATGGTGTGTGGAGAGATGGTGGTGGTGTGTGGAGAGATGATGGTGGTGTGTGGAGATGATGGTGGTGTGTGGAGAGATGATGGTGGTGTGTGGAGAGATGATGGTGGTGTGTGGAGAGATGATGGTGGTGTGTGGAGAGGTGGTGGTGGTGTGTGGAGAGATGGTGGTGTGTGGAGAGATGATGGTGGTGTGTGGAGAGATGGTGGTGTGTGTGGAGAGATGGTGATGTGTGGAGAGATGGTGGTGTGTGGAGAGATGGTGGTGTGTGGAGAGATGGTGGTGTGTGGAGAGATGATGGTGTGTGGAGAGATGGTGGTGTGTGGAGAGATGGCGGTGTGTGGAGAGATGGTGGTGGTGTGTGGAGAGATGGTGGTGTGTGGAGAGATGATGGTGGTGTGTGGAGAGATGATGGTGGTGTGTGGAGAGATGGTGGTGTGTGGAGAGATGATGGTGGTGTGTGGAGAGATGGTGGTGTGTGTGGAGAGATGGTGATGTGTGGAGAGATGGTGGTGTGTGGAGAGATGATGGTGGTGTGTGGAGAGATGATGGTGGTGTGTGGAGAGATGGTGGTGGTGTGTGGAGAGATGATGGTGGTGTGTGGAGAGATGATGGTGGTGTGTGGAGAGATGATGGTGGTGTGTGGAGAGATGATGGTGGTGTGTGGAGAGATGATGGTGGTGTGTGGAGAGGTGATGGTGTGTGGAGAGATGATGGTGGTGTGTGGAGAGATGATGGTGGTGTGTGGAGAGATGATGGTGGTGTGTGGAGAGATGATGGTGGTGTGTGGAGAGATGGTGGTGTGTGGAGAGATGATGGTGGTGTGTGGAGAGATGATGGCGGTGTGTGGAGAGATGATGGCGGTGTGTGGAGAGATGATGGTGGTGTGTGGAGAGATGATGGTGGTGTGTGGAGAGATGATGGTGGTGTGTAGAGAGTCTGGTGGTGTGTGGAGAGATGATGGTGGTGTGTGGAGAGGTGATGGTGGTGTGTGGAGAGATGATGGTGGTGTGTGGAGAGATGATGGCGGTGTGTGGGGAGATGATGGTGGTGTGTGTGGAGAGATGATGGTGGTGTGTGGAGAGGTGATGGTGGTGTGTGGAGAGGTGATGGTGTGTGGAGAGATGATGGTGGTGTGTGGAGAGATGATGGTGGTGTGTGGAGAGGTGATGGTGTGTGGAGAGATGATGGTGGTGTGTGGAGAGATGATGGTGGTGTGTGGAGAGGTGATGGTGGTGTGTAGAGAGTCTGGTGGTGTGTGGAGAGATGATGGTGGTGTGTGGAGAGGTGATGGTGTGTGGAGAGATGATGGTGGTGTGTGGAGAGATGATGGTGGTGTGTGGAGAGGTGATGGTGGTGTGTGGAGAGGTGATGGTGTGTGGAGAGATGATGGTGGTGTGTGGAGAGGTGATGGTGTGTGGAGAGATGATGGTGGTGTGTGGAGAGATGATGGGGGTGTGTGGAGAGGTGATGGTGGTGTGTAGAGAGTCTGGTGGTGTGTGGAGAGATGATGGTGGTGTGTGGAGAGATGATGGTGGTGTGTGGAGAGATGGTGGTGTGTGGAGAGATGGTGGTGGTGTGTGGAGAGATGGTGGTGTGTGGAGAGGTGATGGTGGTGTGTGGAGAGTCTGGTGGTGTGTGGAGAGTCTGGTGGTGTGTGGAGAGTCTGGTGGTGTGTGGAGAGATGATCGGCCTTAGATCCTGCTCTGTCAGTACGTGTGGGACGCTGGTGGGCACTGTGATCCTGTGGACCTCTTCCCCAATGGTGCTTGAGTCTGTCTTTCCCTCCCAGTCTGCTAGGGAGCTTCCTGCTTAGGTTACTGGGCCGGGCCTTAGGCCACAACTTTCGGGTCCCAGAGGTATCCAGGGGTCCTAGTAAAGCTTATCCCCCGAATTTCAGGAAGAGGGGTACAGAGGCCTCAGTTATCTCTACTACCCAGTATGCTCAAGTCCTTTGGCGTAGGGGCCCAGCCCTTAGGATTCCCACTAACAGTAGAGAAATACCTTGTGTCTCTGTATATACTCCTGAAGAACGCTCTCTCTCTCTCTTTCTCTCTCTTTCTCTCTCTCTCATTTTCACTCTCCTTTTGTTCAGTTTCTCCTCCTTTATCTCCTTCCCCTTCTTTAGTAACAGGCAGGCTTAACTGGCCTGTATGCTGGACAACCACTAGCTGCACTATGCAGTCACTGTACACAATGAGCACTGACTGACTTCTACTTCCTGTCACAGCTTGGTTGTATGAGGAGACTGCTCCTCCCCCTTCTAGCAACTTCCAAGCTTACTACACTACCTAAGCAGTTCCCACTAAGGACAGTAGGTGTCGCTGTTTGGTGTGGTGTGCAGTGAAAAGCATGTAATGGTGCGTTTACACAGGCAGATTTATCTGACAGATTTTGGAAGCCAAAACCAGGAATGGATCTGAAAAAAGGAGAAAGCTCAGTCTTTCCTTTATGACCCGTTCCATGTTTATGGTCTGTTCCTGGCTTTGGCTTCAAAAATCTGTCAGATAAATCTGCCTGTGTAAACGCACCATAACCCATTCTCTGCCTGCCAGTTACACTGGTACAGAGAAATACACATAACAGTTTAAGACATGTTACCTCACAGTATAGACAATAAACCTCTTGTAGACAGGTGCCATCCTCAGCCCAGCTACAGTGATTATGCTCTGGTATACTACATATTCCCCCTCTAAAAATAAGCCGGCCTCGGCGACGGGCTGGGGCGAGGATGAAAGCTGGAAACACAAATAAAAGGCACCATACCTGTTTAAAATAAGTGTAAGGGTAGAAACACACACGGCTTATACGCTGCGTATTTACTTCTGTGATACGCAGCAGATTAGATCTAAATAACTGAACACAGTATGAAATCTGCTGCGTATCTGCTGTGTGTGTCTGTACCCTTAGGGTACAAACTCACTTGACGTATTTGCTGCGTGAATCAGTCTTAAAAATAAGCAGGCAAAACGCAGGTTGGCTTTATACAATTGTTCTGCGTTAAAATACGCAATTGCGTATTTTTGAAGCGTGAAGCTTGTTGTTAGCAAAGCATCAGTTGTTAACAACCTGTGCAAAAAACGCATGTAGCTTCACGCTTCAAAAATACGCAATTGCGTATTTTAACGCAGAACAATTGTATAAAGCCAACCTGCGTTTTGCCTGCTTATTTTTAAGACTGATTCACGCAGCAAATACGTCAAGTGGGTTTGTACCCTAAGGATACAAACACACACAGCAGATACGCAGCAGATTTCATACTGTGTTCAGTTATTTAGATCTAATCTGCTGCGTATCTGCTGCGTATCGCAGCAGTAAATACGCAGCGTATATGCCGTGTATGTTTGTACCCTTAAAGTTTGGTTAGGCACATAGGCAAATATAGTGCAAACAACTCTGTAAACATAGTGGGCTCCCGCCCAACAGGGAACACTTAAAGTCTCCCTATTGGCACTTAGCACAGCGTCCATATTAGAGTGCTTCTTTTGAGTAAGTAATACACATGGCTGCAATAACAGTGTAGTAGTATAGGGCTTCTGGCACAGCTCAATATATATAGAGTCCTGGTAGTGTCCATAGACATAAAGTCCCTTTTTGGCAGAACAAACAAAGCTCTGTGGCACATGACAAAGATAGTGTCCATGAGAGTCTCTGGGTTAAAGTTTAACACTGGGATGGGCAGTCCATGGCAGGTTATAACTAACGTAGAATCTTGGCTATATAACCAGGCACACATCTTAAACGTTACTCTTGACTTTAAAGGGGTTGTCCGGCGCTAAAAAATTATTCACAGAATAACACACATTACAAAGTTATACAACTTTGTAATGTATGTTATGTATGTGAATCGGCCCCCTTCCCCGTGTCCCACCACCCCCACCCGTGTACCCGGAAGTGTGGTGCGCTATACTCACCTGTCACGTGCCGACCACGGTCTCCGATCCTCAGCAGTGACGTCTTCTTCAGGCGGCCGGCGGATCTTCCCGAGCCCTCTGCAGCAGCATCCGAAGCTCAGCCGCGATTGGCTGAGCATAACTGTGCTCAGCCAATCGCGGCTGAGCGGCTGATGACGCGGCCACGTCATTTAAGTCAGGCACTAAAGCTTGAACATTACATTGCTATAACATTTTCTCATAAATAACATTATAATGCAATCAACAATATGGCCAACAAGGCTGGAACTTAGACTCTGTATCTGAGTGGAGGTATCCCTCTGGTGGTTCTTTCAGATCTCCTTAATGGAGGTGGCTGCTCCACTACTACTGATAGTAGAACGCTTTCTCAACAGAGGATACAGTCGAAGATCGCTAAAACGAGCGTATTTACGAGCCAAAAACACCTCAAGACGTGATTTACTATCGCCCTCTGGTGACAAGACTTCCACTAATGTGGTGAGACTCTTCACAAATTATAACTGTTAATGGGAACCCATGAGGGAATGTTTGAAACGACATTGGCCTGTGTTACTTGCAGACCCCATACTTTGGGCATATCTACCATCACAACCAGCCATCACTGCACGTAGAGCCAAGAATCTCCGGGATATACTAGTTAAGAGCGAACATCTACCGCAGGCTGAAGGTAAGGCTTTCGGCTCAAAAGGCCCAAAGTGGGGTTGCTACCCATGTGGGAACTGCATCGCCTGCCTGAATATGTTGAGGGCAGTTGAATTTTGTGATAACTCTGGCGAACAAACCTACAGGATCACACAACATATAACGTGCCCCACAAAAATGGTGGTGTATCATGCCACATGTCCTTGTGGGAGAATATATGTGGGCCTTACCACCAGAGAGCTAAAAATCCGAGTGAGAGAGCACGTTCGCGACATTCTGCGAGCAGGCGAGACTGACAACCCAGAGGGCCTAAAACCAGTGGCCAAACATTTCCGGCACTTCCATGGTTGTGACCCTGCCGGTTTTAGGGTTAAAGGGATTGACAAAATTAATGTGAGCATTAGGGGTGGGAACAATGCCAAACGCCTTGCCCAATGTGAAAGGCGCTGGATATGGAAACTCAAGACCGTTGCCCCCTATGGCCTCAATGAGACTTTGAGTTTTGCACCGTTTATCTGACCGCTCTGCCCATGATTGGCCCTTGTAACAGGTTTTCTGTTTTTGTTTTTATGATCTACCATCATGTGGTATTCTCCGCATTTTTTGCCTCAATAGTTTATCTTTTTTCCTTTATTTAATTCTGCGTTAATTACTTGTTCTTCTATCCCTTACTCTAGATTGCGACATGCAACCCTGGTCCGTCATATTGTGATCCCCAGTTCCGTCTAGACGTTGGCAGTATCTTGTTCCATGCATTGCTCACAAAAAACTGAGAACAACTATATTCGGCATCGTGCCTACATGGGCTATACGTAACCTTTGCGGTGATGACATTTGAATATCTTATGGATCCAATTTTGCACTTTGATATATTTGCATTTTAGTATTGTGCGGTGTAATAGGATTTTATCATAGCTCTTAAAGACTAGTATTATATATTTTGTGACATTTTTTAGGTGTGCTTTTTTGTACAGCCAATCCCTCATTGAATTTCATTTTTGCATGGAAGCATCTTTATTCAATATATAGTTGTCGTTCAGCACTTTGTTTTCTGGGTGTATTTCACTTTACACGCGTGTTGCACTTGCACTTTCACCTTGTGTTTTCACTTCACCAAATCATGATATAGATTTATAACCAATCTTTAGTATAATGTATCACATCATGTTGTAGAATTTGTTTTTGTCGTCGATAATGATTATGCATAGACATCCATTTACTGCATATAACTTTATACCTTCATATTATTATTATTATTATGTAATGATAGGTTGATTTATCATTTTATATTGATGTCTTATATTTATTTATTATTTACATGATATTACCCATATGGTATCATGATGATCACTTCACATTACATAAATCATATATATATCAAGTTTTTGATGATCATTTCACATTACATAAATTATATATATAAGTTATCCAACTTTTTTCTTCACCTTCATTATTTTTATTCATTTTTCATTATTTTTATCACATAATGTATATATTATTATCTCTATGAAATTCCATGATGGGGGGCTGTGTTTTATGCAATTACATGCTATTGATATAATCATGTAAGAAAAGATTTTATCTTATTAATTGTGGTTTAATTATTAATTGTTCTGATCAAATATAGTCTTGAGGGCCTTGTATGCACCTTATATATTTAATTGGCACCTTCCTCTCTATTATAAGGCGGTGATGTGCAATACTTAGTAAAATTTAACAGGTTGCAGCAGTTATGTGCATTGATACTTGATGGCAGCAGTGTGCATGTGGGTTGTGCGGCATGCTGCGTGCGCCCGCTTGTGACGTTGTCGCGTTGCGGCGCACGTGATGGGTCACGTGTTCTACATGCATCGCATGACGGGCGCCTCTCACGTCATACGGAACGCGCGCCATGTGATCAACGCACCCATGTGATTACTTGGGCGGCACGCTGTGACGTCACGGGCATGGGGCGGATAGGCGCTGGATCCGGTAAAATGCGGTCTAACCGCGTCTGGTGAGGCACTTATGGGGTAATTATCTATTACACCTGTTGAGGGACCCAGGGATTGGTTACCACCTAGCAGAGTATGGGTATTTATATCGGGGCCTTTCTATTAGCCAGTACCCCTTTTGAAGAAGGCATGGGGGGGGGGGGGGGCGGGGGGGGGGCCGCCGGTGGACACTTTACTCCAGAACTACCTTGGTAATATACCTTTATTATTGTGATGCGTTATACTGATTTTGTATTTTGATTCAACACATAGGTGTATATGTTTTTCTGATTTTAGGAGATAGGGTATTAATTTTTTTTCTTTACATTACACCTTTTGTGGCCCACCTGCATTACCCCTGCTTGTATGTTCGTTATTTCTTTTAACATCCTTTCCAGCAGTGGTTCATTGCTTTTTTCCTGCTCCTTGTATTCATACCTATATGTGTAATTTTAACAATAAAGATTTTTTCATGTTGATAAAAGTTTGAGGTTCAGTTGCTTCTTTTTCGGTTTGTTAGTCTGTAACTAGAACCCTAATCAAGTTGGCTCTTGTACATAATATCTGTTTCCCTATCCAGATATGAGACAGCAATAGTGACTGTTTTAGGGAACACTGCTTACTGAATTTTGGTGTATACTACTGATAGTAGTTCGGATTCTGGTTCAGCTCTTGAGGTAGCCAGTTCTCTGGTAGGAACTCTTGAGGTAGGCAGCTGGTACATGAACAGGTGGCTCTGAGCTTTCTTCTGTCTGTGAACTAGGTTCAGCATCTTTGAACTGAAGATGATCTTCCTTTAGGCAAAGTTTTAATCGGTTACTGTGTACGGTTTGGGGTTCTCTTCCTTCCTTCTCAATCTTGTAGACGTCTCCGTCTGGATATGGTACAGCAACAATTGTGAAGGGTTCAGCTTCCCATTGTCAGGGCTGGGATAAACAGACAACAGTGGAACGTGAGCCCTGAGCTTACCCCAACCTCTGTCCCTGCCTATTGCCCTACCCACGCTAGACTGTGGGGCGACAACCACGATGACTGCGATATACACTGACTAGGGTGCAGGGGATTGGAGACAAGAAACAGACAAACAAACAAACAGAAGAATGCTCAATAAAGCCGAGTCAAAACCAGGAAGGGACGTCAGGACAAATTCACAAAGCTAAGAATAGTCAAAAACAAGCGAAGTCAAAACCAACCAGTAGTGAAGTACAAGGGAAAAGGCAAAAGAGATGGTCAGAACACAGAGCAAGGTCAGGACTGCAGAGATCAAATCCCCAAACTAGCCAGCAGCCAGTTAGCAGAGCTTAAATGCAGCCTGGAATCCCCACCCCCACAGGTGAGAGCAGGAGAACTCCAGAGAACAATTAACCCTGGTGTGACCAGGTCAGTCCAACATGGCAATGAATAAATGCTCACGTTCTCCGGCGTGCAGCTAATGATTGAGAACGCGAGCGCGCACCCACATCACTTGCAGTGTCAGAGACAGGAGCGATGGCACGGACGCTCTGACCGCCAGTCCTGACACCCACTTTGGATCAAGCTTTGTTCGATGGTGGTTCTTTAGCCAAACTCTATCTCCCATTTGTAATGGTTCCAATCGAGCATGTAGATTAAAATCTTCTTCTTGATTACGTCTGGCTTCTTCCATCTTAGTGGCAACAATCTCTTTAGCCTCTTCAAGACGTCTTTGGTGATCTTTCACCCAGGTGATTTCTGGTAAAGGGTTCACTGAATCTGGTACTTGTACTCCAAGGGCTAAATCTGATGGTAGTTGTCCTTGATGACCAAACATCAGGAAGTATGGAGTATATCCAGTGGAACAGTGGACTGTGTTGTTGTAGATGTAGGTGTATACCAACTCAGGTAGTGATTTGGGCCAATCAGCCCTTTGGGAGATTGAGGCTGTTCTCAACATGCTGATGAGAATCTGGTTGATCTTCTCACAAATACCGTTACCTTGAGGATGGTAAGCGGTTGTTCTCAACTTCTTACAGTTGTGTTGCTGGCAGAGTTGGTGGATCAACTGCGACTCAAAGGCAGCTCCTCTGTCTGTTAGAATGTGATCAGGACAGCCGTATGGTAGAATGAAATTCTTCCAAAGCTTTTTGGCAGTTGTCTGAGCAGTCAAATCCTTCACTGGTACTGCTACAGCGAACTTTGTGAAGTGGTCGACTATGGTCAAGGCATAGGTATACCCAGACCTACTTGACTCTAGCTTTACATGGTCCATGGCACCAATTTGAAGAGGACGTTGAGTCTTGATAGGATGCAAAGGAGCTCTTTGGTCATGTCTTTCTCCTTTGGTCCTTGTGCATGAAGGACATTCTCTACACCACTTCTCAATGTCCTGGCACATGCCAATCCAGTAAAACCTCCTTCGAATGGTGGATTCGGTCTTCTGTACACCAAAGTGGTGTACAAATGGTACGCCTCAAGTACAATGTGAGTGTCCCTACGTGGGATTAGCAACTGATGAAGTCGCTCACCTGACGTTGGGTCAACAGTACTCCTCTGTAGTAGACCTTGGTAGATAAACAGACGTTTTCTCTGTCTCCAGAGACGTAGCAGCTCAGGGTCAGGATAGTCTTGACGCAGTCTGCGTGGTATCCTACCACTTTGCAGGTAGTCCTGGATATCTCCCAACACTCTATTTTCCCCTTGGAGGGTCTTCCAGGAAACGTTTTCAAGGTGCTGGTTAGATTAGATAGGCCTGGCATCCCGACTTTGACTCTGTGAAACCGCAGTTGTTTTCTGATGAGCAAAACGGGTGTAGAAAGCGGGCATTTCGACTTCTTCCCACTCATCTTCCACTGTACTGGGTGGCTCCTCACCTGTTGGTAGGCGGGATAAGGCATCGGCATTGATGTTGACCTTGCCAGAGCGGTACTTCACAGTAAATTGATAGTTTGCCAACCTTGATGCCCAGTGTTGCTCCAACGCTCCAAGTCTTGCTGTGTTGAGATGTGCCAACGGATTATTGTCAGTGAAGACAGTGAAGGGTGTCACTGCTAAGTAATCCTTAAACTTCTCGGTCACTGCCCATACGAGTGCTAAGAACTCCAGTTTGAAAGAACTGTAATTCTGGTCATTCTTCTCTGCACCTCGCAGACCTCTACTTGCGTAGGCAATGACTCTTTCTTTCCCATCTTGCACTTGAGACAAGACTGCTCCGAGGCCTAGGTGACTGGCGTTGGTGTACAATCGAAAGGGAAGCTGGTAGTCAGGGTAAGCTAAGATAGGAGACTGGGTCAGAAGTCTCTTAAAAGTCTGGAAGGCAGTCTCCTGCCGGTCAGTCCAGATGATGGGCAACTTCTTTTTACGAACTTCAGGTGGATGCCCTCTCAGTAGTTCTTGCAATGGTTCGGAAATGTGGGCAAACTGCGGTATGAATCTTCTGTAGTACTCTGCGAATCCAAGAAAACTCCTTATTTCCTTAACAGTGGTTGGTGTAGGTCAGTCTTGAACTGCTGAGATCTTTTCTGGATCAGGTTTCACTCCTTCTGCGCTCACTATGTGGCCTAAGTACTTCACCTGGGGTTTGAGGGTTGAGTTTGCGGTAATCCACGCAAAAACGGATGGTTCCATCTTTTTTCCTTACCAACACAAGGGGTGCTGCCCAAGGACTCTGGCTATCTTTGACAAGATTTGAATCCTTCATGTCTTGCAAAAGCTTCTTGACAGACTGGTGCATAGCAGGTGGTAGAGGCCTATGCCGCTCCTTGATCGGCAGATGGTCTGCAGTTTGGATGGTATGTTGCAGCAAAGTGGTTTTGCCAAAGTCCAGTGGATGTTGACTGAAAGCTTGTTGATACTGGCATGCAATGTTCAGTACACCTTAGTTGCGCAGCTGGCGTAGCAGGATCACCAATATCAAGTTGAGTCCACCAGGGTTCCTGGGGCCTCTGCTCTGCACTGTCCATGACTCGAGCAGTTTGGCGGAAGGTTGCTTCTTTACTACTGACAATGTCTTCAAAGGTGACTTGGGAGAGCTGGACTGTCAGCAACATTGACTAGACGAACTGGCACTCGCCCTTGAGACACAGTAACTAGGCTTCTGGCGGACTTCACTAGCGCTCGCTCCTTGATGTCAATGGGTTCTAAGAGAGCTTGATAGTCCTCTCCTCCAACACCAGGGCGTGCTCAACACCAAAGTTCAGTTTCTGCATTAGGTTGTAAAAGTACAGGTTTGGAATCACAGATACATACTTTGCAGATGTCTCCAGATCCACTGCTGAACTTCTGTTGTGCGCTGATATTCTTGATGGCGCTCTGAATTCCCTTCTGGGTAGGTGGTGAAGCTGTGGACAGAGATGCATGCAACAACTCGAGAATTTCCCCCCAAACAATTTTTCATTACATTCATCCCCAACACAACAGGTGGAAACTCATGATCCTCGACTGAAGTCACAATAACACCTTGCCTGGGTAACATGAGATGATTAACCTGAATGGTAGGTTCCCAGTAGCCTTGATGGGGAATATGGTGACCAGAACTGCCAATAACATTGAGCCAGGGTTCAGGGGGATGAATTAAGTCACACACGTCCCAGTACTGTTCATATGCACTTTTCTGAAAAGTAGTCACTTGAGACCCAGTATCAATAAGAGCCTCAAACGGTACCCCATTTAGATAGATAGTTACTCTCGGGCAAGGCGAGATGTACCTAGGGCCCCAGAGTGGTTCTCGAGGTGGACCTTGATCTGCTGATCCCGAGGGGCGGTCCTCGCCCTCGGGGATGTGTAGTTTAACTGAAAGCAGGTGTCAGCAGAGTGTCCATATTTGTGGCAATAATGACAAGTAGGCTTGGGACGACTTGCCTTATCTGGTGCAGTCCTTGCAGGTGAACCCTTGTAGACAGGAGGTGATGCATCTGGGAAGCTCCTGGCAGGAGGTGATCTAGACATCTGCATAGAGTCTCAACAGTCTTGGCCATGGAAGTCAGTTGCTCCTGCAACCGGGAAACAGCATCAGATGCAGGGGCTTGCGCAGCTTGGATCACGGGTGGAGCACCTGTGGAAGGAAGCAAAGAGACAGGAACAGCAGGTCTCATGGCAGCAGCTGGATGGCCTGCCAGGTTGGAAGGCTCTTGATGTCGCCCCCTCTCTAGCACTCGAACAGCCATTCTTCTGAATTCTTGGAAAGGGAGAGTAGGGTGCTGCTCAGCAAGCATTCTCAGTTGGCCTTGGATGTGTTCAGAGTAGGCTCCCTCTATGAAGCGCTCTAACAAAGTTCTGTCTGCATGAGCCTCCCCAGAGGGTTCTGCTTGGATAATGGATCCCATAGCTTCTTGGAGAGAATAAGCATAGTCTCTGAGTGATTCTCCAGGTTTCTGTCGTCTCTCAAAGAACCTCATCTGTAACTCTGACAATGAGCGTGCTTCAAACTCAGACTGTAGTTTAGCAAATATGTCCTTTACTGTCTTCCTCTCAGTAGGAGACCATGACTTTATCTCTTTAAGGGCAGGTCCCTCTAATTGTCCCATCAACATTTCTACTTGCTGCTCTCGGGATAAAGGATACACCCTGAAGGTGGCCATCATTTGTTCTCTGAATGCTCTAAGAGTATTAGCGTCTCCACGATAACGGGGCAGCCAGGGAGCCCCCATGTAGTAGGGTAGAGTGAGAGGCATTGGGCCTGCAGCGGTAGTGGCCTTAGACCCAGGAGAGTCACTGTCACTTCAAGAACTAGATGTTGCAACACGTTTTCCTGCTTCTGCAGATATGGGGCACTGTCTCTTTAAGAGCACACGCAGCGGCATCACTGCCACCAACCGGATAATTGTTAATGCACAGTCGCTCACCCAGCACAGCGATCTCTGACACAGCTGACAGGGACAGTAAGTAGACTCACTTGTTGTGATGTTTAAGCAGCAGCAGGAGCCTAAGATGGTGGTAGTCTCTGTTATGGAGCGCCTGGGCGGGAACTGTCACTTCCGGGTTCAGGCTGTGGCGCAGCAAACAATTGCGGTGCTTTAACTCCTTCAGGGCTGGTACAAAGTCTCTTACAATGCAAGAACAGTTTAATGGCAGGCTTTCAGGCAGATATTGTACACTCACAGTCTATGGAGATGCAGGGTTCCCCCTCTTTTGCCGTTAGCACACACTTGAGGGCGTTTTTCTCACAGCTGAGGTACTTTGTGACAGGCACACAGCCTATCCTGTTCGTGACGCCAAAGAGAACCATGCAGCGAGCTGGGGTACTTGGAAGAGAGTGAGGGGAATGAGGAGGATGATGGTGATGGTAGTCTCTCCTGGTAGTGTGGCGCTGAGCTCCTCAGTGAGGGGGACGCACCGAGGGCTGCAGAGTGAGAGTGTGCTGTACCTGCAGGATAGCTGGATCTTGTCACGGTCACAGGTGTGTACGAGGGTTTCTGCAGGTACAGGGGGACTCTCTGGCGCTTCCCTGAGTTCTCTCTCTCTTCTGTGGGCTACTGCAGAGGTTCCTGTAGGGGGGCTGCACCGGTGTGAAAGGGCCCTATTCCACCGGAGGATTATCGTTCAGATTATCGTTAAATCTAAACGATAATCATTCGGTTGAAATGCAGTTAATGATTAACGACCGAACGAGAAATCGTTGATCGCTTTATAAGACCTGGACCTATTTTTATCGTTGCTCGTTCGCAAAACGTTCGCAAATCGTTCGCATTGAATAAGATGTTCGGTCGTTCGCAATAGATACGAACTCAATAGCGAAGAAATAGCAAAGAAAAAACCATCGCAAATACGATCATAAGTAACGATTATCGTTCCATGGAAATGAGTGAACGTTTTCAGGTCTTTCGCAATAGCGGTCGTTTGAGATCGTTAATAATTAACGATTATGCAAATGATAATCGTCCGGTGGAATATGGCCCAAAGGTGGTCAGTGGTGCGGACCTGTAGTTCCCCCGGGGCCAACCCCAAATACTGATGTCCGGTACAATGGCCCTTGGTGGTGGTGTGGTGCAGGTGGACCAGACAACAGGGAGACAAGGAGGGAGGCAGTGTAACAACAACTCCTTTACTGATAGACTTGCAGGTGGTTTTACAGTCTTTTCGCATACAGCGGTGACTACTGGCGGCCTTGACTGGGTTACTGCGCTTGTGGAGAGTCTGGTGGTGTGTGGCGAGATGATGGTGGTGTGTGGAGAGATGGTGGTGGTGTGTGGAGAGATGATGGTGGTGTGTGGAGAGATGATGGTGTGTGGAGAGATGATGGTGTGTGGAGAGATGGTGGTGGTGTGTGGAGAGATGATGGTGGTGTGTGGAGAGGTGATGGTGGTGTGTGGAGAGATGATGGTGGTGTGTGGAGAGGTGATGGAGGTGTGTGGAGAGGTGATGGAGGTGTGTGGAGAGATGATGGTGGTGTGTGGAGAGATGATGGTGGTGTGTGGAGAGATGGTGGTGTGTGGAGAGATGATGGTGTGTGGAGAGTCTGGTGGTGTGTGGAGAGTCTGGTGGTGTGTGGAGGGATGATGGTGGTGTGTGGAGAGATGATGGTGGTGTGTGGAGGGATGATGGTGATGTGTGGAGAGATGATGGTGGTGTGTGGAGAGATGATGGTGGTGTGTGGAGAGATGATGGTGGTGTGTGGAGAGATGGTGGTGGTGTGTGGAGAGATGGTGGTGTGTGGAGAGATGGTGATGTGTGGAGAGATGGTGGTGGTGTGTGGAGAGTCTGGTGGTGTGTGGAGAGATGATGGTGGTGTGTGGAGAGATGGTGGTGTGTGGAGGGATGATGGTGATGTGTGGAGAGATGATGGTGGTGGTGTGTGGAGAGATGATGGTGGTGTGTGGAGAGATGATGGTGGTGTGTGGAGAGATGGTGGTGGTGTGTGGAGAGATGGTGGTGTGTGGAGAGATGGTGATGTGTGGAGAGATGGCGGTGTGTGGAGAGTCTGGTGGTGTGTGGAGAGATGGTGATGTGTGGAGAGATGATGGTGGTGTGTGGAGAGATGGTGGTGTGTGGAGAGATGATGGTGGTGTGTGGAGAGATGGTGGTGTGTGGAGAGATGATGGTGGTGTGTGGAGAGATGATGGTGGTGTGTGGAGAGTCTGGTGGTGTGTGGAGAGATGATGGTGGTGTGTGGAGAGTCTGGTGGTGTGTGGAGAGGTGATGGTGGTGTGTGGAGAGTCTGGTGGTGTGTGGAGAGATAATGGCGGTGTGTGGAGAGATGATCGGCCTCAGATCCTGCTCTGTCAGTACGTGTGGGACGCTGGTGGGCACTGTGATCCTGTGGACTTCTCCCCAATGGTGCTTGCTTCTGTCTTTCCCTCCCAGTCTGCTAGGGAGCTTCCTGCTTTGGTTACTGGGCCGGACCTTAGGCCACAACTTTCGGGTCCCAGAGGTATCCAGAGGTGTGGCAGTGTTATCCAGTCACAGTATGGCGGTATTGGTCAGGTCTGGTGTGGCGGTGTTATCCAGTCACAGTATGTTGGTATTGGTCAGGTCTGGTATGACAGTGTTACCCAGTCACAGTATGGCGGTATTGGTCAGGTCTGGTGTGGTGGTGTTATCCAGTCACAGTATGGCGGTATTGGTCAGGTCTGGTGTGGCGGTGTTATCCAGTCACAGTATGGCGGTATTGGTCAGGTCTGGTATGACAGTGTTACCCAGTCACAGTATGGTGGTATTGGTCAGGTCTGGTATGGCAGTGTTATCCAGTCACAGTATGGCGGTATTGGTCAGGTCTGGTGTGGCAGTGTTACCCAGTCACAGTATGGCGGTATTGGTCAGGTCTGGTGTGGCAGTGTTACCCAGTCACAGTATGGTGGTATTGGTCAGGTCTGGTATGGCGGTGTTATCTAGTCACAGTATGGCGGTATTGGTCAGGTCTGGTATGGCAGTGTTATCCAGTCACAGTATGGCAATATTGGTCAGGTCTGGTATTGAGGTGTTATCCAGTCACAGTATGGTGGTATTGGGCAAGTCTGGTATGGTGGTGTTATCCAGTCACAGTATGGCGGTATTGGTCAGGTCTGGTATAGCGGTGTTATCCAGTCACAGTATGGCAGTATTGGTCAGGTCTGGTATAGCGGTGTTATCCAGTCACAGTATGGCGGTATTGGTCAGGTCTGGTATAGCGGTGTTATCCAGTCACAGTATAGAGGTATTGGTCAGGTCTGGTGTGGTGGTGTTATCCAGTCACAGTATGGCGGTATTGGTCAGGTCTGGTGTGGCGGTGTTATCCAGTCACAGTATGGCGGTATTGGTCAGGTCTGGTATGACAGTGTTACCCAGTCACAGTATGGTGGTATTGGTCAGGTCTGGTGTGGCAGTGTTACCCAGTCACAGTATGGCGGTATTGGTCACGTCTGGTATAGCGGTTTTATCCATTCACAGTATGGCGGTATTGGTCAGGTCTGGTATGGCGGTGTTATCCAGTCACAGTATGGCGGTATTGGTCACGTCTGGTGTGGCAGTATTATCCAGTCACAGTATGGCGGTATTGGTCAGGTCTGGTATGGCAGTGTTATCCAGTCACAGTATGGCGGTATTGGTCAGGTCTGGTATGGCGGTGTTATCCAGTCACAGTATGGCGGTATTGGTCACGTCTGGTGTGGCGGTGTTACCCAGTCACAGTATGGCAGTATTGGTCAGGTCTGGTATGGAGGTGTTATCCAGTGACAGTATGGCGGTATTGGTCAGGTCTGGTATGGCGGTGTTATCCAGTCACAGTATGGAGGTATTGGTCAGGTCTGGTATGGCAGTGTTATCCAGTCACAGTATGGCGGCATTGGTCAGGTCTGGTATGGCAGTGTTATCCAGTCACAGTATGGCGGTATTGGTCAGGTCTGGTGTGGCAGTGTTATCCAGTCACAGTATGGTAGTATTGGTCAGGTCTGGTGTGGCGCTGTTATACAGTCACAGTATGGCGGTATTGGTCAGGTCTGGTATGGCGGTGTTATCCAGTCACAGTATGGCGATATTGGTCAGGTCTGGTATAGCGGTGTTACCCAGTCACAGTATGGCGGTATTGGTCAGGTCTGGTATGGAGGTGTTATCCAGTGACAGTATGGCGGTATTGGTCAGGTCTGGTATGGCGGTGTTATCCAGTCACAGTATGGCGGTATTGGTCAGGTCTGGTATGGCAGTGTTATCCAGTCACAGTATGGTAGTATTGGTCAGGTCTGGTGTGGCAGTGTTATCCAGTCACAGTATGGTAGTATTGGTCAGGTCTGGTGTGGCGCTGTTATACAGTCACAGTATGGCGGTATTGGTCAGGTCTGGTATGGCGGTGTTATCCAGTCACAGTATGGTGGTATTGGGCAGGTCTGGTATGGCGGTGTTATCCAGTCACAGTATGGCGGTATTGGTCAGGTCTGGTATGGCAGTGTTATCCAGTCACAGTATGGCGGTATTGGTCAGGTCTGGTATGGCGGTGTTATCTAGTCACAGTATGGCGGTATTGGTCAGGTCTGGTATAGCAGTGTTATCCAGTCACAGTATGGCGTTATTGGTCAGGTCTGGTATGGAGGTGTTATCCAGTCACAGTATGGCGGTATTGGTCAGGTCTGGTGTGGCGGTGTTACCCAGTCACAGTATGGCGGTATTGGTCAGGTCTGGTGTGGCAGTGTTACCCAGTCACAGTATGGCGGTATTGGTCAGGTCTGGTGTGGCAGTGTTATCCAGTCACAGTATGAGGGTATTGGTCAGGTCTGGTATGGCGGTGTTATCCAGTCACAGTATGGCAGGTCTGGTATGGTGGTCTTATACCCACATTCTGTGCACCTTACATATATATGGACGGTGTGCAGCGACACGGACTGTTTGAACTCCCGGCATAAGTGTCAATACAGTCCCACGAAGATTTAAACACTACATGATGCCGGGAGTTACGATAATTCATTCTGCTGCACACCGTCCATATGTATGGCAGGTGCTTGGAACGTGGGAATAAGGACTGATCAATTATCAATATGATTGTTCATAAACTAGGTCAGTGAAAATGGGGAGTCTTCAGGTTTAGTGCCTAGGGCAGCAGGAGCTGTAAATATGGCCCTGGGTGGATCTATGGCAGGGTGCCGCAAGCCACATCAGGCCCCCAACATCTCCTGATGCGGCCAGCGTGTACATCGCTCTCCTGGGTCCAGCGGCCACTAGACACAGGAGAGTGCTGTGCCTGACACCTCCTCTCTAGCAGGCCGCACACGATGACGTCATTTCATCGCGTGCCGCGTGCCGCCTGCCGGAGAAGACTTGCGCTGCAGGAGGTGACAGGGGACCCGAAAAGCTCTGGAGCGAGGAAAGGTGAGTGGGGAAGGGGAGTGAACTAGAGCAACCAGGACACAAATGTGTGTGTGGGGGGGGGGAGAACCACAGCTACCAGGACACCACTTGGGGGGGACTACAGCTACCAGGACACCACTGGGGGGGGAACAAGTAGCTACCAGGACACCACTGGGGGGGAGAACTACAGCTATCACTGGGGGGGATGAGAACTACAGCTATCAGGACACCACCTGGGGGGAGGAGAACTACAGCTACCAGGACACCACTGTGGGGAGGAGGGGAGAACTACAGCTACCAGGACACCACTGTGGGGAGGAGGGGAGAACTACAGCTACCAGGACACCACTGTGGGGAGGAGGGGAGAACTACAGCTACCAGGACACCACTGTGGGGAGGAGGGGAGAACTACAGCTACCAGGACACCACTGTGGGGAGGAGGGGAGAACTACAGCTACCAGGACACCACTTGGGGGGGGACTACAGCTACCAGGACACCACTTGGGGAGGGGGGAACTACAGCTACCAGGACACCACTGGGGGGGAGAGAGGGAGAAATACAGCTATACTATATGGAGGGCACAGCAGGAGACATTATTACTTTATTGGTGCACAGGAGACATTATTACTATATGGAGGCACAGCAGGGGGGCATTATTACTATATGTGGGAGCACAGGTGGCATTATTACTATATGGAGGCACAGCAGGGGGGCATTATTACTATATGTGGGAGCACAGGTGGCATTATTACTATATGGAGGCACAGCAGGAGACATTATTACTACATGGAGGCACAGCAGGGGGACATTATTACTATATGGAGGCACAGCAGGGGGGCATTATTACTATATGTGGGAGCACAGGTGGCATTATTACTATATGGAGGCACAGCAGGAGACATTATTACTACATGGAGGCACAGCAGGGGGACATTATTACTATATGGGAGAACAGTAGGGGATATTATTACTATATGGAGGCACAGCAGGGGGACATTATTACTATATGGAGGCACAGCAGGGGGACATTATTACTATATGGGAGAACAGTAGGGGATATTATTACTATATGGAGGGCACAGCAGGGGGACATAGGGACTTTATAACTATTTGGGGGCACAGAAGGGGATTCTACATACAGGGGGCAACCCACATCCCACATCCAACATCCTACATCCTACTCATTTTACTGGAAATCACACCAAAAAGTATCATTACTACTGTTTGGGACCTTATGGGTTGGAATAAGGGAAGGAAGTTGTTGGAAAAGTGCGGAGCCTGAGATGTCTGTCTGGCAGGTTCTGAAAAGATGAATTGTAGCTGAAAGAAAACATCATGGTGGTCTGGGCCGGATGGAGAGGAAAAGGGAAAGAGACGCCTCAGATCAGAGAAGACGTCACCTGTCAGTCCCTGAATGACGTTTCTTTTGTATTTTTTAGAACGTTATTCAGTAGGGGTGCCCTGGGGTAAAAGGTTAGCCATAATACTCACACTGCTTCTCCCTAGCAAAATCCCCCCCCCCCATTAACTGATCCATGTCTTTCTACATGTTCAAAAATCATTGGTCACCGGCCGTGCATCGCTGCGTTTAATAGTGATGTGTGACTGATGGCTGATCCAGCCTTATAATAGGCTCTGTTAGCGAGCGCCTATCTAGCAGAACGGCGCTACTTACCCAGGATATCAGACTATGTAATATGGTCCTAACACAGTAGGTAAGAGCGCAGAGAAAGTGCTGGGCTCTCACGTTGCGTTATTAACACAAACACAATGTGAGAACACTGAGCCCTCCCCACTCCTGTCTCTAGGGCCTGGCATCTTCCTCTGCACTGCAGCCTCTAGTGACCATCACGTGCACAACAGAGGAGGATGCTGAGCCACACAGCCAGGAGCGAGGAGGGATCTGTGCTAAGTCGCCTACAGTAAGCAGGCATCCGAACCCGAACGATCGGCATGTGATTAGCTGGAGCTGCTGAACTTGGATAATGCTCTAAGGTTGTCTGGAAAACATGGATACAGCCAATGACTATATCCAATAACTACAGCCAGTGACTATATCCAATAACTACAGCCAGTGACTATATCCATGATTCCCACATAGCCTTAGGGCTTTATCCAACTTCAGCAGCCACCGCTAATCAAATACCGAACATTCGGGTTCGGCTCGACTCCAGCTGCTCCAGGGTCGCTCATCTCTAATCACGGTATTGTTTTTATTTTTTTTTCTGGGGGGTGGGGGGGAGCCGGAATGGGGAGCCCCCAACAAGATTGTCACCCGGGGCCTCCACCAACCTTAATCCGGCCCTGGGTGCATATATAGACTGTCTAGTCTAGCTTTATATTCTCTAATTAGACAGTATATTTTGTGGCGTGTTCCCCATTCCTCATTGTAGACGATCTGTGTGTGTATATATATATATATATATATGCACCGGCACATATCTGCTTGGAGGGCTCCGCTGAGTCCATTTTTTAGGATCTATTAGACCTTGATGCGACGCCGGCCCACAGGAACATTTACATACTCATTTCCAGGCCTCCGACTATAATTCCATAAGTGAGAAATAATGACTTATAATAGTTAGTTTTATGTGGCGATGGCGGCCTGCTTGTCGGCGTTCCGGCCGGGATAGGCGCTTGTGTATTGTTTCCTTCTGCACAGAGGATAATTACGGAGCAGTCAGTGATCTGCGGGAGGAGGATGAAGCCTCAGATATTTCACAGTTTTGGCTTTGTCGGGTGTGAGCGGCAGCGGCTGACTATGCGGCTGCTGATGTTTTGGCTGCCATCATGCTGCTCGGCGTCATCTCCGCTGGGATCGCTCCCTGTAAGGCGACGACTCTATGTTGATACCAACTGTAAATATGTTCCAGCCGCTCAGATCACAGCACCTTCTGCCGCCAAGATTTCTTCTCATAACAAAGACGCGGAATAGGTTGCCAGAGTCTGGAAACAATCGTCACTGATGATATCGAGGTAGAGGACAAAGAAATCTCAGCCGTCCAGGAAAACCTCCAGATATATAAACCTGGTGTGATATAAGTGTGCATTACACACTACAGATATATAATCCCAGTGAGATATAAATGTGCATTACACACACACCAGATATATAATCCCAGTGTGATATAAGTGTGCCTTACACACACACCAGATATATAATCCCAGTGTGATATAAATGTGCATTACACACACACTACAGATATACAGTATAATCCCAGTGTGATATAAGTGTGACTTACACACACTACAGATATATAATCCCAGTGTGATATAAGTGTGCATTACACACACACAACAGATATATAATCCCAGTGTGATCTAAGTGTGCCTTACACACACACCAGATATATAATCCCAGTGTGATATAAGTGTGCATTACACACACTACAGATATATAATCCCAGTGTGATATAAATGTGCATTACACACACACTACAGATATACAGTATAATCCCAGTGTGATATAAGTGTGCCTTACACACACACCAGATATATAATCCCAGTGTGATATAAGTGTGCATTACACACACTACAGATATATAATCCCAGTGAGATATAAATGTGCATTACACACACACCAGATATATAATCCCAGTGTGATATAAGTGTGCATTACACACTACAGATATATAATCCCAGTGTGATATAAATGTGCATTACACACACACCAGATATATAATCCCAGTGTGATATAAGTGTGCCTTACACACACACCAGATATATAATCCCAGTGTGATATAAGTGTGCATTACACACACTACAGATATACAGTATAATCCCAGTGTGATATAAGTGTGCATTACACACACTACAGATATACAGTATAATCCCAGTGTGATATAAGTGTGCATTACACACACACAACAGATATATAATCCCAGTGTGATATAAGTGTGCATTACACACACACCAGATATATAATCCCAGTGTGATATAAGTGTGCCTTACACACACACCAGATATATAATCCCAGTGTGATATAAGTGTGCATTACACACACACCAGATATATAATCCCAGTGTGATATAAGTGTGCATTACACACACACAACAGATATATAATCCCAGTGTGATATAAGTGTGCCTTACACACACACCAGATATATAATCCCAGTGTGATATAAGTGTGCATTACACACACACCAGATATATAATCCCAGTGTGATATAAGTGTGCATTACACACACTACAGATATATAATCCCGGTATGTTGCGCCCCCCCCCCCCCCCCCCTTTGTGTGCGCAGTAAACACAGGGGGCCCATGTCGTCCTTTCACTGCTGGTATATATAACATATATATATATTTTTTTTTTATGAAGTTTAGATTAGCGATTCGCTCATCTCTCCCGGCAGCACTAGTGCGGTGTTCACAATCTGGGATACATAATGTCATATTTCCTGTGCACCTGGAAAGTTTCTATGAAGAATGATTATCAGGCAGCGCTGGGCTCAATCACCATTTTTTTAAGTAATTCCATTTTTCCCATTTAAAATTTGGTCCCTAAGTACCTTTACAGAAGCGCCGTTGTCTCCACTCCCTGCTGTCTGTACCTGAGGAGGCGCCGTTGTCTCCACTCCCTGCTGTCTGTACCTGAGGAGGCGCCGTTGTCTCTGCTCCCTGCTGTCTGTACCTGAGTAGGCGCCGTTGTCTCTGCTCCCTGCTGTCTGTACCTGAGGAGGCGCCGTTGTCTCCTCTCCCTGCTGTCTGTACCTGTGGAGGGGTCGTTGTCTCCGCTCCCTGCTGTCTGTATCTGAGGAGGCGCCGTTGTCTCCGCTCCCTGCTGTCTGTACCTGTGGAGGCGCCGTTGTCTCTGCTCCCTGCTGTCTGTATCTGTGGAGGGGTCGTTTTCTCCGCTCCCTTCTGTCTGTACCTGAGGAGGCGCCGTTGTCTCCGCTCCCTGCTGTCTGTACCTGAGGAGGCGCCGTTGTCTCCGCTCCCTGCTGTCTGTACCTGAGGAGGTGCCGTTGTCTCCGCTCCCTGCTGTCTGTACCTGAGGAGGCGCCGTTGTCTCCGCTCCCTGCTGTCTGTACCTGAGGAGGCGCCGTTGTCTCCTCTCCCTGCTGTCTGTACCTGTGAAGGCGCCGTTGTCTCCGCTCCCTGCTGTCTGTACCTGAGGAGGCGCCGTTGTCTCCGCTCCCTGCTGTCTGTACCTGAGGAGGCGCCGTTGTCTCCGCTCCCTGCTGTCTCTACCTGAGGAGGCGCCGTTGTCTCCGCTCCCTGCTGTCTGTACCTGAGGAGGCGCTGTTGTCTCCGCTCCCCGCTGTCTGTACCTGAGGAGGCGCTGTTGTCTCCGCCCCCTGCTGTCTGTACCTGAGGAAGCGCCGTTGTCTCCGCTCCCTGCTGTCTGTACCTGAGGAGGCGCCGTTGTCTCCGCTTCCTGCTGTCTGTACCTGAGGAGGAGCCGTTGTCTCCGCTCCCTGCTGTCTGTACCTGAGGAGGCGCCGTTGTCTCCGCTCCCTGCTGTCTGTACCTGTGGAGGGGCCGTTGTCTCCGCTCCCTGCTGTCTGTACCAGTGGAGGGGCCGTTGTCTCCGCTTCCTGCTGTCTGTACCTGTGGAGGCGCCGTTGTCTCGGCTCCCTGCTGTCTGTACCTGTGGAGGGGTCGTTGTCTCCGCTCCCTGCTGTCTGTACCTGAGGAGGCGCCGTTGTCTCCGCTCCCTGCTGTCTGTACCTGAGGAGGCGCCGTTGTCTCCGCTCCCTGCTGTCTGTACCTGAGGAGGCGCCGTTGTCTCCGCTCCCTGCTGTCTGTACCTGAGGAGGCGCCGTTGTCTCCGCTCCCTGCTGTCTGTACCTGAGGAGGCGCCGTTGTCTCCGCTCCCTGCTGTCTGTACATGAGGAGGCGCCGTTGTCTCCGCTCCCTGCTGTCTGTACCTGAGTAGGCGCCGTTGTCTCCGCTCCCTGCTGTCTGTATCTGTGGAGGGGACGTTGTCTCCGCTCCCTGCTGTCTGTATCTGTGGAGGAGACATTGTCTCCGCTTCCTGCTGTCTGTACCTGAGGAGGCGCCGTTGTCTCCGCTTCCTGCTGTCTGTACCTGAGGAGATGCCGTTGTCTCTGCTCCCTGCTGTCTGTACCTGTGGAGGGGACGTTGTCTGTGCTCCCTGCTGTCTGTACCTGTGGAGGGGTCGTTGTCTCCGCTTCCTGCTGTCTGTATCTGTGGAGGGGTCGTTTTCTCCCCTCCCTGCTGTCTGTACCTGAGGAGGCGCTGTTGTCTCCGCTCCCTGCTGTCTGTACCTGAGTAGGCGCCGTTGTCTCCGCTCCCTGCTGTCTGTACCTGTGAAGGCGCCGTTGTCTCCGCTCCCTGCTGTCTGTACCTGAGGAGGCGCTGTTGTCTCCGCTGTCTGTACCTGAGGAGGCGCTGTTGTCTCCGCACCCTGCTGTCTGTACCTGAGGAAGCGCCGTTGTCTCCGCTCCCTGCTGTCTGTACCTGAGGAGGCGCCGTTGTCTCCGCTCCCTGCTGTCTGTACCTGAGGAGGCGCCGTTGTCTCCGCCCCCTGCTGTCTGTACCTGAGGAGGCGCCGTTGTCTCCGCTCCCTGCTGTCTGTACCTGAGGAGGCACCGTTGTCCCCGCTCTCTGCTGTCTGTACCTGAGGAGGCGCCGCTGTCTCCGCTCCCTGCTGTCTGTACCTGTGGAGGGGACGTTGTCTCCGCTTCCTGCTGTCTGTACCTGAGGAGGCGCCGTTGTCTCCGCTCCCTGCTGTCTGTACCTGATGATAAGGCCAGCGATGCGATTTTACCTACCTGCACCGTACCTATATGAATACACATATATATAGGCCTCTTGCTCAGAAGCTCCAGCACATTAGAGAGTCCCTGATAGGGTTAACTTATAGTTGGACCATTTCTTACCTTGGAAAACTTCTGATATGGACACTAGAAAGAATGTTTTGTCTCAAGAACTATTTCCCTCAGAGACATGTTTATCAGCGTCCAAGGCCGTTCTCAGAGGAAAGTTGCCTGTCTGTTACAGTGGGAATAATGTGAAAGTATCATTGCAGAGAATGTATTGTTCTAACCTTTTTGAATAATAATAATGAATACTAATATAGACGCCATTGCGCATGACTGAATATCTAAATCACTAGCACCGCCTCATCTATGTCTTATTAGCATTTGTTACCACCCTATATTTTATCTGTCTATAAAATGTGATGACCATAATAAAACTTGGGCCATTTTCTCCAGGCTTATAATCATGATACATTGTCTTATCTGTGTCAGTGACGTATAAGTAACGAGCTGGTAATACTGCAGGATTCCAACTCTAGATATAATTAAAAAACCATCCTTTACCTGGGTTTTTGGCTTCTCTCCATAGAGAGAGGTCAACATATAAATTTAACCTTAACATTTGGCGCCCGAACAGGGACTCAGCCGCTTGCAAACTAGAACGCAGACTGACGGGATGTGGTGATTTATCCGTCATCGGACGCGCAGATATAACTGGCCAGGTAAGAAAGACTTTCCTTTCTTACGTACTATCTGCGCCTCAGGGGAACGGATCTAATCAGATTCCCGTCACACCTGTGTTCTCTATATATGTTTGTAAAGCTGAGTCTATTTGTTAGACAAAGAACTCTGTAACCCAGGATAGGACAAGGTTAAAGTGCTGCATTGCCGTCGCAAACTGTGGTGTGATTGAGATAAGCTGTTGCTGTATTTATGCTGAATTAAGGAAAGGGATTGCCGAACATGATCACTTCTGCGTCCTTACGGGGAGGCTGTGATTAATGCTTAACCCTTGTAATACAGCATGGCATCGGGAACAGCTGCAAGGTCACAGACAGCAGGCGCATAGACTCTCTGTATGAACGGGTTCCTGATAAGTGATCTCTGTCTCGAGCAGCGGGAACAATACTTGTATTGATCCCATTATTTGTGCTTGTACTGTGGTAGAGAGCAGGTCAGAAGATCTGTGACTTACCCCCTTGCCCCCTAGGAGGAATTAGCAACGAGGGACAGTAGGTTGCTGTAGTGCGTCGCCATAGTGTGTCACTGTGACGGCTGGGCCTATAGCAAGGTTGCTGTAGTGCGTCGCCATAGTGTGTCACTGTGACGGCTGGGCCTATAGCGGCTGTGCTTGTTAAGACCTAAGGTTTAGGTTTCGTTCCCCAATACGCTACCTAGGGATTAGCTGAGCAAGGATGAGACAGTTATTCTCTAAAAGAAGGGATCCCCAGTCTCCACAAGAAGTTTATGTGAAGCTGATGTGAAGCTAAGGAAGATAGCGATGGGCATGAGAAGATGCAGTGCAAGATCTAGAACAGATCTTTAGGAGGCTTGATATGAAGGCAGATACATGCCTTAGCCCCACCGACCTCTGGCTCTCTGACCAACACCTGGGGAACTCCTCACACTCCTGTGCACACTTATTTTTGCCTTGTGGGTAGGTAACCAGACCTACATGTAACATGCAGGGCAAATGGGTCCTTGGAATTTCCAGGAACCTTAGGGGTTAATCGAAGTACTATCCCTAAGGGGGAATCAAGGATTAGAGTTCTAAGAGGGGAGGGTGTGGAGTAGATAGATGAGAGCCAGAGGGTCAGACAGAAGGAAAACATTTAGGATAATGGGTGGGAAGCACAGGTCCAGCTGGGTGGACATGTCATGTGCCGGTGACCAACAATATCTAGATAAGACAGAATATTGTAGTGTGTGTGGCAGACCCAAGCCACATCATTATGTTACACCATTGTACCCAGTTTATATCTGTATACAAACCCCAGATCCTGCGAAAAGCCAACCTACGTCCAATGGTGGCGTATAGACCCTTTGTTCTGCAGGAGCCAACCTACCTCCAATGGTGGCGTATAGACCCTCTGTTCTGCAGGAATCTTCCCCTTGGTCGGCTGTTGAAGTAGTTACTTTGATTTAAATTGCCCCTGACCTGATAGTAAGACCAATGCCTTTGTGGAGGTGGCAGCCTAACCTCAAATAGTGTACATTGCCATGTAAGTGTCTGAGTACAAAGCCACGTACTCAGACAAGGAGAACAGTCCAGCTCATTGCTAGATACAGTACTGAGAGAGCTGAAGAGGTTAATTAATGCTGCGTAGTGAAGCAGCATACAAAGTACATAATGTGTGTTATTTGTTATGTTTTGTACAAGGCCATCAACCAGCTCTGAGGGCTGCAGATCACATGCGAGCAGCATTAGAAAAAAAAAAAAGAATCAGAGCTGTTAGTGTAATGTAATGTACGCTCCTACATTATACTGTATTTCAGCCAGTCTTACTAAGCTGGTGTTCCCCTTTAGAAGTATGTTACGTGTTAAAAAAATGTTGATCATTTTCTGTTGTCCCGACCGTGGAACATTTGCTTATTTAGCTACGCCACTTTTCTGTAATCAGCCCTCAAAGATGGCGACTGAAAGCCAACCACTCCCCATATCATCCACGTCTCCATTATAATTGTGACGTCTCAAAACCACGCCCTAAGCCAACACCCTTATATCCGGTTATCTAGTCCGGTGGCCATTTTAACTCCTGGCATTTCTGTCCTCCGCCCATACTGCTTAGTGTCACTGAGGGGGCGGGCACAGGACTCTCCGATAGAGTCTGACAACTGTTTTGCACATTTATTAATGAATATTATTACCTGATGGTGAAGAAAGTTAGACAAAGGTTTGTTGGAGGGAAAAGCAATGAGACTGTTTGAAGGAGCCGGGTCTAGTAGACCTATTAGTGTATAAGATTGTTATACGGAAGTGTCAGTAGGAGGAGTCAGAGAGAAAAAGTACGTTTTATTAGGAATGTCAAGAGAAAAGTGATAATTGGTAAAGATCAAACGCAGAATTTTGTGCACTTATTAAGAACCCAATGGTATAAGGAGCCTGTAGTAACTTATTACTGTAACTTACACATTTATTTAAAAAGTATATATATGTATCCCAATATATATTGTAAGCAGATTTTCTTTAAGTGTGTGTCCCCAACGTATGATATTTCTAAGAAGGAGTAGTAACTTACTACAGTAAAATATATATATTTCTATGTAACTTTATTTAACAAGTCTTTATATATATATGTGTATATATGTGTACACATCTATCCTAATAAGTTCTACGCAAATTGTTTTTTTTTCCTACTAAGTTATAAGTATGTGTGTCACTGTCCAAGGTTACAGTCTGGTGTATAAGAGCACAGCGCTGATACCTTCTGTAACTTCAAGGATGTTAGAAAAAAAAAAAAAAAAAAAACTTCCAAGAAGTTTTAACTCTTGTATCTATGATTTTACTGCTCACTGCTCAAGGTTAGAAGTGAAGCTCAGAGCGTTCTACTTACTGATAAGAGCAGCGGATTGAAGGAATATTCATTTCAGTGGATTTATTTAATTTTTTTTTATCAAAAGAAGGTTAATATGGGACGAGTGTACAATGTTTAATTATTTTTTTAATGTTTTTATTTTTAGGGTTAACAGTTTTGTGATGATTATAGCAAACTTAGCTCATGAATATATATGTACTTTTATCCCTAGTAAAAACCAAACCCATGTCCATGGCTCCAGTCTGCACGCCTTATGCCCCCCCAATATGTATATATTTTTGCTAAGTGCATTGAATCCAGCATCTCTGTTGCCTATTGATGTAGATTCAAATGGGGGAGGGGATAGAGGTGAATGGAAATGGGAGCAGCCCATTTTGATGGAGTAGCCAATTTTGATGTTTTAAATTTTTTTAAACACCGTACAAATTTTTTATTTTTGAATAAGGATGTTTTTGTTACTTATTGTGTTTGATATTTTAAATTGTGAAAGATGAAAATGTAATTGAAAGCCCAAATATTAATGAAAGTTTAAAAGTTTTCATTGTAGATTATCTCAGACTTTTCAAAGATGGATGACACAAGACGCAAGGATATATGGTGACCGCCATGCAGCGTGACGTTCCACTGCAGAAACCGCTCCTGCCATAAGCTGGAGGTGAGGACAATCACTAAGACATGTAGGATGGTTGAAGGTAACTGTGCAGATGTCTATATGAAGCCCACTATTATGGGTTAATTGGCAAATTAGAGATTTGTTTGGTCCCTGGGCTTACCAAAAAGCTGCCATAGAGCGGCTGACGCAACGTTCACGCAGACAAACCCTGATGCCAAAAAGGGTGATGGATGATGGATAAAGCTGGTGATGCGGTGGTTTCTGTGCTCTTCCCAAGGTAACCGTACATAGTGTACAGGTGGATGGGGAGATGTTTCCAGTCTCTTCCTGAGGTAACCGTACATAGTGTACAGGTGGAGGAGGAGATGTGGATCTGTTTGTTTTTAAGTCTTTTCCAGAGACAATCAGCAACAAGCTGTGAGACCAGCGGATGGAGAAGAGGTACTGGGTAAAGATGGCAGTCAGACAGTAAGTAACTGTATTTGCCGCCTGCCTTGTATCCCACTGTAAGTTATCTGACAAAACCAGCAGAAGGAAGCCATGTGTAATGTGGTGTAGAATCCTCACATTGGGCGGCCCAGGGGACAACAAATATAGCAGAGAGGGTTGTGTACGGCTGTATTATCTACACCTGTCATAACCTACTGTAAGTAACACCGTAAAGTGCCTGTCTGCATAGTCTGTCATCTTCCTGCCTGTTTTAGGGAATGTAAGTGGACGTCATCCACCTGCCACAGGTGGCCTATACAGGTATGTCCTTGTCTGTATTGGTGTCTTCTTTACAGGTCAAGCCAAAACTATGGGAGACGACAAAGCCAATGTCTGAGGTGATACTAGTGGCCTTAAAAGAAGCGATATAACTGAGGCCAAGAGTCCAAGTGTCTGTAAAGAGGCCTGTCAGTCAAAAGATGGGTTTAAGGATAAAGGATCCATACCAATGCTACTATTACAAAAAGGATCATATGATATATTATTCTCATAAAAAGGCTTTGAAACCTTAGGTGATGTATCGTTTACACTTTGCTGTTATTTCTATGGTGGTTATTTTATGTGTAATATGTGATGATCTCAGTCAGACAAGAGACAATTCAGTAGGATCCAAATATTATATCGGTATTAAGCGCCCAGTTACTTCATATTATTGGTGTATGTATTATACTATATGATTATGTACAGGAAGAGATGTGACCATGCGACCAGTCATTAGACCTGTGTGATCTAATCATAAAGACGTTTTCTAGGTACAAAATGAAGTAAAAAGACTAAAAAGAAGTGGAAATTTTTAGAATCCGGTACTGAAGATTGTGAATTCACTAATTGGTTATTATAAGTGAATCTAGAGGTTACATAGTAGGTCACATTGTGGAGATTTTATTGCATTCACCTGTTATGCTGTTTTTGGTTTATGTGTCAATCAACTTTTTATTTTTGCTTTTGCCGTGAGATAAGATTTGTTCACATCTAAACTTTTTATTTTCAGAAACTTTTTAAAGTTAGTTGTTGTGACTTTCCAATACCCACATGATGCCTAAGTGGTAGAGTCCTTGTGATAGAGTCACGTCTGTTATATACAGTGAAGAACTTATTGTCTGATCACTCAGTGTCACAGGGAGACGTAGGAGTGACAGGAGACTAGTTAGGTTCGGGACGGAGGATTGTCTTACCTTTAAAGCAGTCCTACGGTAAAGGGACCTAGAGAAGGGGGCTACATCTGTAGTCAAGATTAGGGACAAATCTTAGGGACAGGAGTGATGAGACAATAAGGTTTGGTTATTTTGATAAAATCCGGAGAGGTATTTGTCATATACATATATTAGTTTGAGTATTGATAATAAGCTTTTATTTGTTTTGTTGTAACTAAGCTGTATATTGATGTATACTATAAAGACTCGCCCATTGTTTAGTATTTTCTTTCGGTTATTGCAGATCTTACTACCACATCTGCTGTAAGTTTGTTCCGCCATCTATAACTTTCAATAAAACGTATAGTACTATTTTTGTCTATCCTATGGTGATGCCCATAAACTAATGGGAGTCCTTCAGGGTCTCTTCCAAGTGGTCTTATGCATAATACTGATCTGTTTTTCAGTAAAAGTGTTCATGTGTATTTTCTCTCGTATAAAACCTCGACAAACAGGAAGAAGCTTCACCCTCATATAAGAGACTAACGTTACTATGCTTTCTTTCTCTTATCGGTTCTCTTGAATCTGTGCCGCCTGGACATTTCTGGAGGTTGGATGCTGTACTAGTACTTGGAGGATGTTTTCACCTGTGGTCCCTTGATCAACCTGCGACTGAGGGTAGAGTCCTTAAAACCTCCGGCTACGACCCAACCACCAGTGATGAACCATATCCATGCTCCACGGATGTCAAATGGGGGAATGATAAGGCCAGCGATACGATTTTACCTACCTGCACCGTACCTATATGAATACACATATATATAGGCCTCTTGCTCAGAAGCTCCAGCACATTAGAGAGTCCCTGATAGGGTTAACTTATAGTTGGACCATTTCTTACCTTGGAAAACTTCTGATATGGACACTAGAAAGAATGTTTTGTCTCAAGAACTATTTCCCTCAGAGACATGTTTATCAGCGTTCAAGGCCGTTCTCAGAGGAAAGCTGCCTGTCTGCGACAGTGGGAATAATGTGAAAGTATCATTGCAGAGAATGTATTGTTCTAACCTTTTTGAATAATAATAATGAATACTAATATAGATGCCATTGCGCATGACTGAATATCTAAATCACTAGCACCGCCTCATCTATGTCTTATTAGCATTTGTTACCACCCTATATTTTATCTGTCTATAAAATGTGATGACCATAATAAAACTTGGGCCATTTTCTCCAGGCTTATAATCATGATACAATGTCTTATCTGTGTCCGTGACGTATAAGTAACGAGCTGGTAGATTCCAACTCTAGATATAATTAAAAAACCATCCTTTACCTGGGTTTTTGGCTTCTCTCCATAGAGAGAGGTCAACATATAAATTTAACCTTAACACTGAGGAGATGCCGTTGTCTCTGCTCCCTGCTGTCTGTACCTGTGGAGGGGACGTTGTCTCCGCTCCCTGCTGTCTGTACCTGTGGAGGGGACATTGTCTCCGCTTCCTGCTGTCTGTACCTGTGGAGGGGACGTTGTCTCCGCTCCCTGCTGTCTGTACCTGAGTAGGCGCCGTTGTCTCCGCTCCCTGCTGTCTGTATCTGTGGAGGGGACGTTGTCTCCGCTCCCTGCTGTCTGTATCTGAGGAGGCGCCGTTGTCTCCGCTTCCTGCTGTCTGTATCTGTGGAGGGGACGTTGTCTCTGCTCCCTGCTGTCTGTACCTGAGGAGGTGCCATTGTCTCCGCTCCCTGCTGTCTGTACCTGAGGAGGCTCCGTTGTCTCTGCTCCCTGCTGTCTGTACCTGTGGAGGCGCCGTTGTCTCCGCCCCCTGCTGTCTGTATCTGTGGAGGGGACGTTGTCTCCGCTCCCTGCTGTCTGTATCTGAGGAGGCGCCGTTGTCTCCGCTTCCTGCTGTCTGTATCTGTGGAGGGGACGTTGTCTCTGCTCCCTGCTGTCTGTACCTGAGGAGGTGCCATTGTCTCCGCTCCCTGCTGTCTGTACCTGAGGAGGCTCCGTTGTCTCTGCTCCCTGCTGTCTGTACCTGTGGAGGCGCCGTTGTCTCCGCTCTCCAGTGTGACACCCAGTGTAATGTGATTCTATGGTGCTGTCTCATAATGCACAGGTACGCTCAGCAGTAGAGTCGATCAAACATCGGGAAATCCTAGGTTCAATTGAACTCGAACATTCACAAACCTGCCGCATTAGATTGGTGATGTCTTCCCGGTCCGTGGGGAAGGAGGAGACAGCCCAGGGACCGAAATGAATTCCAGGATTCAGCCTAGGTAATAGCCGAGCACTCTCCTCCTTCCCCACGGACCGGGAAGGCACCAGCAATCTAATGCAGCAGGTTCATGAATGTTCGAGTTCTATAGAACCTAGGATTTCCCGAAGTTCGATCACCTCCACTCAGCAGCAGAGACAACAGCAGCAGCAATACCTCAAGTAAGGTATCCCGTCACCTCCAGTAAGATATTCCGTCACCTCCAGTAAGGTATCCCGTCACCTCCAGTAAGGTATCCCGTCACCTCCAGTAAGGTATCCCGTCACCTCCAGTAAGGTATCCCGTCACCTCCAGTAAGGTCCGTCACCTCCAGTAAGGTCCGTCACCTCCAGTAAGGTATCCCGTCACCACCAGTAAGGTATCCCGTCACCTCCAGTAAGATATTCCGTCACCTCCAGTAAGGTATCCCGTCACCTCCAGTAAGGTATCCCGTCACCTCCAGTAAGGTCCGTCACCTCCAGTAAGGTCCGTCACCTCCAGTAAGGTATCCCGTCACCCCCAGTAAGGTATCCCGTCACCTCCAGTAAGGTATCCCGTCACCTCCAGTAAGGTATCCCGTCACCTCCAGTAAGGTATCCCGTCACCTCCAGTAAGGTATCCCGTCACCTCCAGTAAGGTATTCCATCACCTCCAGTAAGGTATCCCGTCACCTCCAGTAAGGTATCCCGTCACCTCCAGTAAGATATCCCGTCACCTCCAGTAAGGTATCCCGTCACCTCCAGTAAGGTATCCCGTCACCCCCAGTAAGGTATCCCGTCACCTCCGGTAAGGTATTCCGTCACCTCCAGTAAGGTATCCCATCACCTCCAGTAAGGTATTCCGTCACCTCCAGTAAGGTATTCCGTCACCTCCAGTAATGTATCCCGTCACCTCCAGTAAGGTATCCCGTCACCTCCAGTAAGATATCCCGTCACCTCCAGTAAGGTATCCCGTCACCTCCAGTAAGGTATCCCGTCACCCCCAGTAAGGTATCCCGTCACCTCCGGTAAGGTATTCCGTCACCTCCAGTAAGGTATCCCGTCACCTCTAGTAAGGTATCCCGTCACCTCCAGTAAGGTATCCAATCACCTCCAGTAAGGTATTCCGTCACCTCCAGTAAGGTATCCCATCACCTCCAGTAAGGTATCCCGTCACCTCCAGTAAGGTCCGTCACCTCCAGTAAGGTATTCCATCACCTCCAGTAAGGTATTCCGTCACCTCCAGTAAGGTTTTCCCTCACCCCCAGTAAGGTATCCCGTCACCCCGAGTAAGGTATTCCGTCACCTCCAGTAAGGTATTCCGTCACCTCCAGTAAGGTATTCCGTCACCTCCAGTAAGGTATTCCGTCACCTCCAGTAAGGTCCATCACCTCTGGTAAGGTATCCCGTCACCTCCAGTAAGGTATTCCGTCACCTCCAGTAAGGTATTCCATCACCTCCAGTAAGGTATTCCGTCACCTCCAGTAAGGTATTCCGTCACCTCCAGTAAGGTATCCCGTCACCTCCAGTAAGGTATCCCATCACCTTCAGTAAGGTATCCCGTCACCTCCAGTAAGGTATCCCATCACCTTCAGTAAGGTATTCCGTCACCTCCAGTAAGGTACATCACCCCCAGTAAGGTATCCCATCACCTCCAGTAAGGTCCGTCACCCCCAGTAAGGTATTCCATCACCTCCAGTAAGGTCCGTCACCCCCAGTAAGGTTTCCCGTCACCCCCAGTAAGGTATTCCGTCACCTCCAGTAAGGTATTCCGTCACCCCCAGTAAGGTCCATCACCCCCAGTAAGGTATGCCGTCACCTCCAGTAAGGTATCCCGTCACCTCCAGTAAGGTATTCCGTCACCTCCAGTAAGGTATCCCGTCACCTCCAGTAAGGCCCATCACCTCCAGTAAGGTATTCCGTCACCTCCAGTAAGGTATCCCGTCACCCCCAGTAAGGTATTCCGTCACCTCCAGTAAGGTATCCCATCACCCCCAGTAAGGTATTCCGTCACCTCCAGTAAGGTATCCCGTCACCTCCAGTAAGGTATCCCGTCACCTCCAGTAAGGCCCATCACCTCCAGTAAGGTATTCCGTCACCTCCAGTAAGGTATCCCGTCACCTCCAGTAAGGTATCCCATCACCTCCAGTAAGGTATCCCGTCACCTCCAGTAAGGTATCCCATCACCTCCAGTAAGGTCCGTCACCTCCAGTAAGGTATTCCATCACCTCCAGTAAGGTATCCCGTCACCTCCAGTAAGGTATCCCATCACCTCCAGTAAGGTATTCCGTCACCTCCAGTAAGGTTTCCCGTCACCTCCAGTAAGGTATTCCGTCACCTCCGGTAAGGTATCCCGTCACCCCCAGTAAGGTATTCCCCCACCTCCAGTAAGATATTCCGTCACCTCCAGTAAGGTATCCCATCACCTCCAGTAAGGTATCCCATCACCCCCAGTAAGGTATCCCGTCACCTCCAGTAAGGTATCCCGTCACCTCCAGTAAGGTATTCCGTCACCTCCAGTAAGGTATCCCGTCACCTCCAGTAAGGTATCCCGTCACCTCCAGTAAGGTATTCTGTCACCTCCAGTGAGGTATTCCGTCACCTCCAGTAAGGTATCGCGTCACCATATTCAAAATAGAAATAATTTAGGAAAAATGACTCTTGTATCATGGTCGCTGTATATACAGGTACAGGTGCTATATAGATTGGTGTAGGGAACCTTGCCTCACCAGCTGTTGCAAAACTACAACTCCCATCATACATGGACAAAGCTGAAACTTTGGCTGTCCAGACATGATGGGAGTTGTAGTTCTACAACAGCTGGAGAGCCAAGGTTCCCTACCCCTGCAGATACTAGGTAAGGTTTATATAAATGTGATATATATATTTGGAGAGGGCAGTTATTAAGGGGTTAAGTATAGAATAATGTACAACCAGACCAGACCCCTAAATAAACACTGGACCCAACTCTCTTATGTGTCTCCCCCCCATCCCAGACAAGTGTCACCCTGTACCCCCCTGCCCTCCTCCCCACACTGTGCACCCCTGATTGTCCTCCCCTTCCCACACACTTGTATCTTCTTTCTTCCTCCTCCATAGTGCAGTGTACATACAGGACCTGCGGAGACATCATAGTCACATGTCAAGGTCCTTCACCATCTCTTTATTGTACTGTCTGCCGGCTGCTGTTTAGCCCTAATTTGCGCAAAATCGCGGTAAAAACGCAGCGATTTTGCGCAAATTATAGCTAAACAGCAGCCAGGAGACAGTACAGTATGGGAAATAGCTCTGCTGATCAAGTAATAATCGTCCCCTGTCTCCTCACACTGACAGAGGGCCGGACGCTTCCAGGCTGCCTCATCCTCTCTCTGCTCCCTGTGATGGCGCCCCCTCTGGTCTCGGCGCCCGGGGAAGCTGCCCCCCTGCCCCCCCAGCTACGGCCCTGCCCCCAGTAAGGGCTGATATATTGTAGAGTCCGTCCCTGCGGCTGTTATGGGACCCAGAGAGGAAGAAGGAGACAGCGCAGTTTATGGTTACTCCTCCATAGTTATTCCCCCTGGGTATAGTGAACCCAAATCTACAGCGCCTGAGGGAACAGGACTGAGGGCAGCGGCCTCCTCTCCGCCATGAAGTATGAGGGTCGTGGGGTGAACAAGTGCTGGATCCTGCATCACGGGAAGAAGACAGAAAAAATGATTGTGCAAAAAAATCAACTCACCGCCCAAACGACGAAGAGGAGAGATCTGTGTCCCCTGCACAGCTGAGGGTCTGGTCCAGTGGTTTAGTGTTCTGTCCTTCATCTTGTCAGCGCGGGGTCAGTTCCTGTGTCTTCTCCTATGGAGCGGATTCGTCTGGATAAAGAAGGGTTAATTGTCATACAGGGCAGTTATTATATCTTTCATATATCGTCCACCATGTGATCATTTATAGCTTAATAAGTATTCAAAAATAAAGTAATAATAATAATTGTGATTTTTCACAGATTTTGGTGCATCCTGGTGATTTTTACTGAATTCAATCATCTCCCGCATCTGCCTGTAGAGTGTAATACAAAGCAAATATACATTTTAAGAAAATAACACATATATAATGGACTCTCAACTCCACACGTCCATCATAGGATCATTTATAGTTTAACAATTGTTAAAAAAAAAAAAGAAAAAAAAAAAAGATAATTTTTCACGGATTTTTGTGCATCCTGGGGATTTTCACAGATTTTAGTGAATGTTGTGATTTTCACTGAATTCCTCAAATTCCAATCATTGTAACTCAATTTTTGTTGATTTCTACTGAATTTAGGCAAAAAGTTAGGAAAAAAAACAGGACGGGTTTACA
This sequence comes from Dendropsophus ebraccatus, assembly GCA_027789725.1. NCBI lineage: Eukaryota > Metazoa > Chordata > Amphibia > Anura > Hylidae > Dendropsophus > Dendropsophus ebraccatus. The sequence continues at coordinate 1,195,092 of JAQFWZ010000084.1, read as the reverse complement.
CGAGTGCTGCAGTTGTGAAAATGGACTAAACCCGTCCTGTTTTCTTTGAAATTGCTGATCACATGGAAAACCATAAAAATTACAGGACTGTCACCCTCGTGTAAACCCGTCCTGGTTTCATTCCAACTTTTTGCTACAATCAGTAAAATTGGAAAAGTTTAGTCACATTGATTGGAATCCAGGGAATTCAGTGAAAATCTGTGAAAATCACCAAGATGCACCAAAATTTGTGTGTGTGTGTGTGTATGTGTGTGTATATGTGTGTGTGTATATGTGTGTGTGTGTGTTTATATGTGTGTAAATCACAATAAAAAAAGCTCCTTAAACAATCACATGATGGACGGTACCTGAGGTAATAAACAGAACTGTCTCATCTGTTTGGAAGAGGCGGATATAGAGGCTTGAACTATCATCCACAGATATGCTGGACTGGTACCTTACAGCTTCCTCCACCCTGTCAGCTCCTCTGTGCTGCTGTGCTGCACATTATATCATTGTTTGAGGGGATGTATAACTATGTAGAGGAGAGATCTTAGGGGCTTGTCTAGTTGAGGTTCTGGTCCAGTGGTTTAGTGTTCCGTACTTCACCTTGTCGGCCCGGGTTCAGCTCCCGTGTTTTCCTCTATGGTTAATTATCATACGAGACAGATATCATCCATCATGTGATCATTTATAGTTTAACAGAGCATTAAAAAATCTAATAATAATTTATTTATTTTTAAAAAGATTTGGGTGCATCCTGGTGATTTGCACAGATTTTTGTGAACGCTGGTGATTTTCACTGAATTCCTCTGATTCCACTCGACGTGACTAAATTTTGTTGATTTTACTGATAACAGACAAAAAGTTTGGAAAAAAACAGGACTGGTTTACACGAGGGCCGCAGTGGTGAAAATGCACTAAACCTGCCCTGTTTCCTTTCAATTTGCTGATTACATGGAAAACCATAAAAGAGAACGGGACCGTGATCCTCGTGTAAACCCGTCCTGTTTTTATTCCAACTTCTTGTCTTAAATCAGTGAATCAGAAAAGTTTAGTCACGTTGATTGGAATCTGGGGAATTCAGTGAAAATTATAGTTCACTGATTTTAGTGAACGCTGGTGATTTTCACTTATTTTCACTGAATTCCTCTGATTCCAATCAACGTGACAAAATTTTGTTGATTTTATTGATAACAGACAAAAAGTTTGGGAAAAAAACAGGACTGGTTTACACGAGGGCCGCAGTAGTGAAAATGCACTAAACCTGCCCTGTTTCATTTGCATTTGCTGATTACATGGAAAAAAATGAAAGAGAACGGGACCGTGACCCTCGTAAACCCGTCCTGTTTTTGTTCCAACTTTTTGTCTAAAATCCTTAAAATCAGAAAAGTTTAGTCACGTTGATTGGAATCTGGGGAATTCAGTGAAAATCCGTGAAAAATACCCGTGTTAACGGAAATCAGTGAAAATCACCAAAATTCACCAAAAATCTGTGAAAAATCACAAAAAAAATGTTTAACTATAAATGATCACATGATGGACAATATCTGAGGAAATAATACAGACATATGTCTGGAACAGGAGGATACAACAAGCGTCCATATGTATACAGAACTGGTACCTTACAGCCTCCTCCACCCAGTCAGCTCCTCTGTGCTGCTGTACTGACCATTGTATCATCGTGGAGGGGATGGATAACTATGAAGAGGAGAGATCTTCTCACTATGCTAAGCTGAGGGTCTGGTCCAGTGGTTTAGTCTTCTCTACTTTACCTGGTTACCTGGTCAGCCCAGGTTCAACTCCAAGGTCTTCCCTTAAGATGAAATATTATACAGGACGGTTCTTATTATTTCCTCAGATATCGTCTGTTAGGGGTAGACTCAGAATAAAGTCTCTCAGATATACCTGGGCCGTGCCAAATTGGTAAAGTGGTATGGCAGCTGCAGTCTGCCGCGAGTACCAACCAAACACACGAGACCGCGCCAAGCTGATTCTGTTTATTCTGGGAACAACCCTCAGTTAGTATTATAACAAGAACGTTTCAAAATGGAGGAGGAGGGAGGAAAAAGGAGGACGACATAGGAGTATTCCCACATTCTACATAAGAAGCCATTGTACTAGTCTCCATCCTCCCTCGCTGTTATCTATCGGCAAAGACTCCCAAGCTCAGACCTTGAATTAAAGCAGAGAGCACAAAACAAAAAAAATTCTATTAGGAAAATAGTCCGTAACAGAGGGGGAGGGGGCCCCTCCGGCATCTGCCTGTAGAGCGTAATACAAAACAATATACATTTTAAGAATATAACACATACATAATGGACTCTCAACTCCACACGTCCATCATGGGATCATTTAGAGTTTAACAATTGTTTTTTTTTAAAAAAAGATAATTGTAATTTTCCACAGATATTTGTGCATTCTGGTGATTTTCCCAGATTTTAGTGAATGTTGGTGATTTTCACTGAATTCCTCAGATTCCAATCATCGTGACTCAGTTTTTGATGATTTAACTGAATTTAGACGAAAAGTTGAGAAAAAACAGGACGGGTTTACACGAGGGCCGCAATTGTGAAAATGGACTAAACCCCTCCTGTTTTTTTTTTTTAAATTTCTGATCACATGGAAAACCATAAAATAACAGGACTGTCACCCTCGTGTAAACCCGTCCTGGTTCTATTCCAACCTTTTGTCTAAAATCAGTAAAATCGGAAAAGTGTAGTCACGTTGATTGGAATCCAGGGAATTCAGTGAAAATCTGTGAAAATCACCAGTGTTAACGGGAATCAGTGAAAATCACCAAGATGCACCAAAATTTGTGTGTCTGTGTGTATATATGTGTGTGTGTATATGTGTGTATATGTGTGTGTGTATATGTGTGTATATGTGTGTGTGTATATGTGTGTGTGTATATGTGTGTGTATGTGTATATGTGTGTGTGTATATGTGTGTATATGTGTATATGTGTGTGTGTGTATGTGTATATGTGTGTGTGTGTGTGTGTATATATGTGTGTATATGTGTGTGAATCACAATAAAAAAAAGGCTCCTTAAACAATCACATGATGGACGGTACCTGAGGTAATAAACAGAACTGTCTTATATGTTTGGAAGAGGCGGATATGGAGCCTTGAACTATCATCCATATATATATGCTGGACTGGTACCTTACAGCCTCCTCCACCCTGTCAGCTCCTCTGTGCTGCTGTGCTGCACATTATATCATTGTTTGAGGGGATGTATAACTATGTAGAGGAGAGATCTTAGGGGCCTGTCTAGTTGAGGTTCTGGTCCAGTGGGTTAGTGTTCCGTACTTCACCTTGTCGGCCCGGGTTCAGCTCCCGTGTTTTCCTCTATCGTTAATTATCATACGAGACAGATATCATCCATCATGTGATCATTTATAGTTTACTGGGTTCACACACAGTATATTTGAGGCTGTATTTGTGAGGCTGTATAGCAACCAAAACCAGGAGTGGATTGAAAACACAGAAAGGATCTGTTCACATAATGTTGTAATTGAGTGGATGGCCGTCATTTAATGGCAAATATTTGCTGTTATTTTAAAACAACGGCTGTTATATTGAAATAATGGCCGTTATTTACTGTTATATGACGGCCATCCACTCAATTTCAACATTGTGTGAACAGATCCTTTCTGTGTTTTCAATCCACTCCTGGTTTTGGTTGCTATGAGGACCTGACATGAGGACCAAATACAGCCTGAAATATACTGTGTGTGAACCCAGCCATACAGAGCATTAAAAAATCTAATAATAATTTATTTATTTTTAAAAAGATTTGGGTGCATCCTGGTGATTTGCACAGATTTTTGTGAACGCTGGTGATTTTCACTGAATTCCTCTGATTCCACTCGACGTGACTAAATTTTGTTGATTTTACTGATAACAGACAAAAAGTTTGGAAAAAAACAGGACTGGTTTACACGAGGGCCGCAGTGGTGAAAATGCACTAAACCTGCCCTGTTTCCTTTCAATTTGCTGATTACATGGAAAACCATAAAAGAGAACGGGACCGTGATCCTCGTGTAAACCCGTCCTGTTTTTATTCCAACTTCTTGTCTTAAATCAGTGAATCAGAAAAGTTTAGTCACGTTGATTGGAATCTGGGGAATTCAGTGAAAATCTGTGAAAAAAACAGTGTTAACAGAAATCAGAGAAAATCATCAAGATGCACCAAAAATCAGAAAAATCACAAAACATGTTCAACCTTAAATGATCACATGATGGAAGGAACCAGAGGAAATAATACAGACTGTCTTATATGTTTGGAACAGGAGGGTACGGAACCTTGAACAAGCGTCCATATATAAGCAGAACCGGCACCTTACAGCCTGCTCCACCCTGTCAGCTCCTCTGTGCTGCTGTACTGACCAATGTATCGTCGTTTGGGAGGATGTATAACTATCTAGAGGAGAGATCTCACTATGCTTAGCTGAGGGTCTGGTCCAGTGGTTTAGCATTCTCTACCTGGTTACCTGCTCAGCCCAGGTTCAACCCCAATGTCTTTACTACATCTCATTATCATACAAGCCAGCTCTTAATGTTTCCTCAGATATCGTCCATCGTGGGATCATTTATTGTTAAAAAAAAGTTTATTGTAATTTTTCACAGATTTTGGTGCATTCTGGGGATTTTCACAGATTTTAGTGAATGCTGGTGATCTTCACTGAATTCCTCAGATTCCAATCATCGTGACTTAATTTTGTTGATTTTTACTGAATTTAGGCGAAAAGTTAGGAAAAAAAACAGGACGGGTTTACACGAGGGCCGCAGTTGTGAAAATGGACTAAACCCCTCCTGTTTTCTTTGAAATCACATGGAAAACCATAAAAATTACAGGACTGTCACCCTCGTGTAAACCCGTCCTGGTTCCATTCCAACTTTTTGTCTAAAATCAGTATAATCAGAAAAGTTTAGTCACGTTGATTGGAATCCAGTGAAAATCTGTGAAAATCACCAGCATTAATGGAAATCAGTGAAAATCACCAAGATGCACCAAAATTTGTGTGTATATGTGTATATGTGTGTGTGTATATGTGTGTGTGTGTATGTGTGTGTGTGTTTATATGTGTGTGTGTGTGTGTTTATATGTGTGTGTGTGTATATGTGTCTATGTGTGTGTGTATATGTGTGTGTGTGTATATATGTGTGTGTGTGTATGTGTGTGTGTATGTGTGTGTATATATGTGTGTGTGTGTGTGTATATGTGTGTGTGTATGTGTGTGTATATATGTGTGTGTGTGTGTGTGTGTGTTTATATGTGTGTGTGTGTGTGTTTATATGTGTGTGTGTGTACATGTGTATATGTGTGTGTGTATATGTGTGTGTGTGTATATATGTGTGTGTGTGTATGTGTGTGTGTATGTGTGTGTATATATGTGTGTGTGTGTGTGTGTATATGTGTGTGTGTATGTGTGTGTATATATGTGTGTGTGTGTGTATATGTGTGTGAATCACAATAATAAAAAAAGGCTCCTTAAACAATCACATGATGGACGGTACCTGAGGTAATAAACAGAACTGTCTTATATGTTTGGAAGAGGCGGATATGGAGCCTTGAACTATCATCCATATATAAATATGCTGGACTGGTACCTTACAGCCTCCTCCACCCTGTCAGCTCCTCTGTGCTGCTGTGCTGCACATTATATCATTGTTTGAGGGGATGTATAACTATGTAGAGGAGAGATCTTAGGGGCTTGTCTAGTTGAGGTTCTGGTCCAGTGGTTTAGTGTTCCGTACTTCACCTTGTCGGCCCGGGTTCAGCTCCCGTGTTTTCCTCTATGGTTAATTATCATACGAGACAGATATCATCCATCATGTGATCATTTATAGTTTAACAGAGCATTAAAAAATCTAATAATAATTGTGATTTAAAAAAAAAAAAAAGATTTTGGTGCATCCTGGTGATTTTTTCTCTGAATTCCCCTGATTCTAACAAACGTGACTGAATTTAGTTGATTTCACTGATTTTAGATAAAAAGTTGAAGAGAAAAACAGGATGGGTTTACAGGAGAGCCGCGCTGGTGAAAACTCTGAGGAAACAGGACGGGTTTACACGAGGGCCGCGCTAGTGAAAACTCTGAGAAAACAGGTCGGGTTTACAGGAGAGCCGCGCTGGTGAGAACTCTGAGGAAACAGGTCGGGTTTACACGAGGGCCGCGCTGGTGAGAACTCTGAGGAAACAGGTCGAGTTTACAGGAGAGCCGTGCTGGTGAAAACTCTGAGAAAACAGGTCGAGATTACAGGAGAGCCGCGCTAGTGAAAACTCTGAGAAAACAGGTCGAGATTACAGGAGAGCCGCGCTAGTGAAAACTCTGAGAAAACAGGTCGGGTTTACACGAGGGCCGTGCTAGTGAAAACTCTGAGGAAACAGGACGGGTTTACAGGAGAGCCGTGCTGGTGAAAACTCTGAGGAAACAGGTCGGGTTTACAGGAGAGCCGCGCTGGTGAAAACTCTGAAAAAAACAGGTCGGGTTTACAGGAGAGCCGCGCAGGTGAAAACTCTGAGAAAACAGGTCGGGTTTACACGAGGGCCGCGCTGGTGAGAACTCTGAGGAAACAGGTCGAGTTTACAGGAGAGCCGTGCTGGTGAAAACTCTGAGAAAACAGGTCGAGATTACAGGAGAGCCGCGCTAGTGAAAACTCTGAGAAAACAGGTCGGGTTTACACGAGGGCCGTGCTAGTGAAAACTCTGAGGAAACAGGACGGGTTTACAGGAGAGCTGTGCTGGTGAAAACTCTGAGGAAACAGGTCGGGTTTACAGGAGAGCCGCGCTGGTGAAAACTCTGAAAAAAACAGGTCGGGTTTACAGGAGAGCCGCGCAGGTGAAAACTCTGAGGAAACAGGTCGGGTTTACACGAGGGCCGTGCTAGTGAAAACTCTGAGAAAACAGGTCGGGTTCACACGAGGGCCGCGCAGGTGAAAACTCTGAGGAAACAGGATGGGTTTACATGACTTTGGTATTGCAGAGTACGGCTTCCATACGCCACAATCCCAATGCCAATCCCTTCTCCTTTTCACCCACAGCCCCGCCCCCCTTCTTTCCACCCCCGCCCCCCTTCTTTCCACCCCCCAGCTCCTCCACCTTAAATAATGACACAACCACCGTTTGGCTAATAATGGCCACAGCAGCCAATATTTATTAACAAATACAAATATACAAGTTATTAACAATATAAACCGGATGAACTACTCTTCAATGCTATAATCTAACCTAACCCTTGAGGGAGATCCTTGTAGCTACATAGATCTGACGCCCATACTAACACATCGGTTAATTATCCATATATATTGCCCCCAGCCGCCCCCCAGACTCAGGGACACCAAGCCCAATATGGCTACCATGTCAACCACCAACTCTCCGGTGATAAACCTTCCTTGAGAGTCCACATGCGCCAGACCACCATTTTAATTACTTCCAGAAATGAGGAGGAGGGTCATACCCCGGATGATCCCCCCATCCCCCCGCCAATTTACCTCCAACTACAAGGACCCCCCCCCGCCACAACGAGCAGGCCTTGATCCCCTCAAGCATGCGAGTTACCCCACAAACTCAAAGCCCTCTCCACTCCCTCTTGCAATGCCAGAGCCCACAGGTCCATACCCACTGCATTCAGATGTACACCATCCATAAGCCAGTAATCCTCCCCCCTGTTTTCCAAATAGACGTGCCTCACAGCCAATCCCCCATTCCGAATCACAAACCCAGACACAGCCCTGTTCACCTTCACCCTGGCTCTGTTAAGCTTTTCCATAGATCGCGCCGTGCGCCAGGTAGAACGAGGCACGATCTCCGACCATACCGTGATCAGGCCCGGATATTGGGTCCAAATCCTAAACAGGTCGTTTCTAATATCCCTGATAAGCTCACGCATGGGCCGAACCCCCAAATCATTGCCCCCAACGTGGAGCACTAACACATCAGGAACTCTGTCAAGCAAGGTAAACTTCCGTAACTCAGGCAAGACTCTACTCCACACTAACCCACTAAAACCCAGCCACCTGATCACCGTGGCCTCTCTCGGGAACCCAAGCTGCCTTCCATTTGGGCGTACGTCCGCCCGCCGGGCCCCCCTAGCCACATAGGAATGCCCAAAGATCCACACCAGGCAAGGAGCTCTAACTGCAACGTGACGTGACAGAAAAACCCAACACTATCCCCACACCCCTCCCTTCCCCTTGTCCTCAAACTAGGTGTGGCCTCACATACGATCTAAAACGCTCAGATTCCCACCGCCCAATCCGCTTGACTACATCGGCACCCAAGCCCCAACCAGCGGCCTCCGTAGCCGCCCCTATCCGAAACGAATGAGGGGCAAAACGGGATGCATCCAACCCCAGCTCCGACAAACACCTCCTAAAAACTACAGTGAACTGGTAACGGGACAGATAGGTCCCATCCGCGTGACATAACAAAGGGGGCACCCCCGAAGGACGCAATACCCAATACCGCACCAAACAATGAACCGGACACATGTCAGAACCTGGCAGCTTACCCAAAACCACCCGACGGCCCTTACCAACCTGATCCGTCTTCGACCGACGGATCCAAAATTCTATCCTATCCTGATGCACAACTACGTCTTCCTTCAACAAACCCCCGACCCTCTTACCGCTCGGAGCTACCAATTCCCCAATTCTTAGCGCTCCAAAAAAGGCCAATGAGAACGCCAATCTAAAGAGCACCCCCTCATATCCGGAACTACAAACACGACTAGTCTGCTCCCCCAACCGCTCCAACAATTGAAAACAAACCGGCCTCCTACCATCCCGAGCCCCAATACCTCTCCGGAAACCCTTAGCCGCTTGCACTACCATAAAATCCTTGGTCACGTCCAGGCACCCGCGTAACTTAAGCCCGAAAGCCAAACCCGCCAACACTCTATTCAATCTGGCCACAGACCACCCAGAGACCGACATAAACCCCACCCAACACAACAGAGCCAACTTCCTATCCTCATCTGACACGACCCCCCCAAACGCAACACACTAATCCTCCCAAAGTTCCCAGGCGGACGCATAGGCTTTCCACGTACCGTTGCCAGGGAACCTTGAATCAATTGCCCTGCCGCTCGAAGCCCAGCTCCCACAGGTGTCGAGGGCATTCCAGCCCTTGGGACTCCGCCTCCGGCGCCAGCTCCCGAAATCGGTCGAACTGCGAGCGGGAGAGAGAATCAGCAATTGAGTTAAGGATTCCCGGCACATGCACAGCCACCACCCAAGCATTCCGTTTCAAGCACTCCAACACCAAACACTGAAGAAGCCGAACCACCGGAGGGGATGATGCCGTAAGGTTATTGATGGCTGATACTACTGCCATATTATCACAATTAAACCTGACCTTCCTGTTCCGAAACTCCTCCCCCCACAAAAACACAGAAACCACTATGGGGAACAACTCTAGGAAGGCTAGGTTCCTTCCCAAAGCTGAGCCGACCCATCCGGGCTGCCATCGCGCCGCGCACCAGTGCCCTTGGCAATAGGCCCCAAAGCCCACACTCCCCGCCGCATCAGTGAAAAGGTCGAAGTCAGCACTATCCATGACCTCCGACATCAACAGCGATCTCCCATTATACTGCTCTAGGAACGACCCCCAAACCCCCAGATCATCCCTATGTTCCCTAGTAAGGCGAACATAATGATGAGGAGCCGTTACCCCGGACGTAGCAGCCGCCAACCTCCGGCAAAACACCCTCCCCATAAGGATGATTCTGCAGGCGAAGTTCAGCCTGCCTAGCAGGGCCTGCAGCTCTCGCAGCTGAACCTTCTTCTGGCGCGCCATTTTTCCCACGCCCTCCCGCAAGGACTGGAGTTTGTCCTCCGGGAGCCGACACTCAAAGGCCACAGAATCAATGGTGATCCCCAAAAAGGAGAGCTCAGTAGTAGGGCCCTCCGTCTTGTCCGGCGCCAAAGGGACGCCAAACGACCTGGCCACCCATTCCATCGTACCCAGCAATGACCGACAGATGGGGGAGCCAGACGGACCGATACACAGAAAGTCGTCCAGGTAGTGAATCAGGGACGCAACACCGGCCACGTCCCGCACCATCCACTCCAGGAACGAACTAAAGGCCTCGAAGTATGCACAGGAGATGGAACACCCCATGGGCAGACACCGATCCACAAAGTATGCACCGTCCCAATGACACCCCAGCAGTCGGACACTGTCCGGATGCACCGGCAACAGACGGAAGGCCGCTTCCACATCTATTTTTGCCATCAACGCCCCCCTGCCATAGAACCTGACCCATTTCAACGCCGCATCAAACGACGTATAGACCACGGAGCACAAGTCCGGGTCTATGCCATCGTTAACCGAGGAACCCCTGGGGTGCGAAAGATGGTGTATCAGCCTAAATTTATTAGGCTCCTTCTTAGGCACCACCCCCAAGGGAGAAACTATCAGGCCCTCTACAGGAGGGAGGTGATAAGGGCCCGCCATCCGCCCAAGGGCTACCTCTTTCGCTAACTTTTCACTAACCACCCGGGGAAACTGATAAGCCGACTTAAGGTTCCGCAATGATGAGGGGACGTGATGAGAGGGGGAGGAATTACAAAACCATCACGGAAACCACCAATCAATAAATCCGCTTTCTGACGATCGGGGAATCTATTTAGATGCGGGAGCATCGCGGTTAGATTCACCGGCGTCTCCCCCTTGTGTGTTCGTCTGCCCGGCCCCTCTACCCCGCCCTCTTTTAAAACATTTCGCCGCCCCATGGGTGGTACCGTTACATACGGAACAGACGTGTTTAAACCGGCAACTATAGCCCCATCTGCATTGGCCGTCATTAAACTGCCAGCAGACTCCTGACTTTTGCCCCCCCTGTTGCCCGGACTGAGCTGACGATCCCGCACCACTCGTCTGGCCGGCAGTGCCGGCCCCACCCTGAAAGGGGTGCCCATAACGCGTCGGGGCCATAACCCTAAGCCAAAGACCTATGTCCTTGTGATCCCATCGTAAGCTCGGACGTATCGCCTTCCGTTGCCTAAATTGCTCATCGTAACGGAGCCAAGCCTGGCCGCCGTATGTACGATGAGCCTCCCCAATGGCGTCCATATAGCAGAAAAGCGCGGAACAGTGTTCCGGCGTCTTCTCCCCTATAACGCTCGCCAAAATGGCAAACGCCTGCAGCCAGTTACTGAATGTCTGAGGGATCAACCGCCACCTTCTCTTCTCCTCCTCCTCCTTCTTCCCCTTATCTAGGTTGAACTTCTCCAGAGGAAGGAGAGAAAATATTTCTATATATTCGTCCTTCCCTATTTTTTCCCGAACCTCTTTTTTCAAATGCGACCCTAGCGGTCCCTCGAAACAGACGTACACCTCCCCCTTTGCCCTATCATCCAACCGCACTTGTTCTACCTTTTCCTGTTCCGTCTGCACCGACACCGCCACCCCACTGCTGCTAGGAGCCCCCACACTCTGACTGGCCACCACTGTGCTAGCCCCCACCACCCCCGGTACCTGCTCATTCACCCATGCTCGCACTGGGAACACCCCACTACTCTGACCCGACCCTGACTCACAATGGGCCTCCTACAAACCCCAGTCAGGCGGGCCACCCCACATGCCTGCGTCCCTGCTCCGGCCCTCCTGGAGAGCCGCGCTGGTGAAAACTGAGAAAACAGGTCGGGTTTACAGGAGAGCCGCGCTGGTGAAAACTCTGAGGAAACAGGACGGGTTTACAGGAGAGCCACGCTGGTGAAAACTCTAAGAAAACAGGTCGAGTTTACAGGAGAGCCGCGCTGGTGAAAACACTGAGAAAACAGGTCGGGTTTACACGAGGGCCGTGCTGGTGAAAACTCTGAGAAAACAGGTCGGGTTTACAGGAGAGCCGCGCTGGTGAAAACTCTGAGGAAACAGGTCGGGTTTACAGGAGAGCCACGCTGGTGACAACTCGGAGGAAACAGGTCGAGATTACAGGAGAGCCGCGCTGGTAAAAACTCTGAGAAAACAGGTCGGGTTTACAGGAGAGCCGCGCTGGTGAAAACTCTGAGAAAACAGGTCGGGTTTACAGGAGAGCCGCGCTGGTGAAAACTCGGAGAAAACAGGTCGGGTTTACAGGAGGGCCGTGCTGGTGAAAACTCTGAGAAAACAGGTCGGGTTTACAGGAGAGCCGCGCTGGTGAAAACTCTGAGAAAACAGGTCGGGTTTACACGAGGGCCGTGCTGGTGAAACGTTTGAGAAAACAGGACGGGTTTACACGAGGGCCGCGCTGGTAAAAACTCTGAGAAAACAGGTCGGGTTTACAGGAGAGCCGTGCAGGTGAAAACTCTGAGAAAACAGGTCGGGTTTACAGGAGAGCCGTGCAGGTGAAATGTCTGAGAAAACAGGTCGGGTTTACAGGAGAGCCGCGCTGGTGAAAACTCGGAGGAAACAGGTGGGGTTTACACGAGAGCCGCACTGGTGAAAACTCTGAGAAAACAGGTCGGGTTTACAGGAAAGCCGCACAGGTAAAAAACTCTGAGAAAACAGGTCGGGTTTACACAAGGGCCGTGCTGGTGAAAACTCTGAGAAAACAGGTCGGGTTTACACGAGGGCCACGCTGGTGAAAACTCTGAGGAAACAGGTCGGGTTTACAGGAGAGCCGTGCAGGTAAAACGTCTGAGAAAACAGGAGGGGTTTACAGGAGAGCCGCGCTGGTGAAAACTCTGAGAAAACAGGTCGGGTTTACAGGAGAGCCGTGCAGGTGAAAACTGAGAAAACAGGTCAGGTTTACAGGAGAGCCGCGCTGGTGAAAACTCTGAGGAAACAGGTCGGGTTTACAGGAGAGCCGCGCTGGTGAAAACTCTGAGGAAACAGGTCGGGTTTACAGGAGAGCCGCGCTGGTGAGAACTCTGAGAAAACAGGTCGGGTTTACAGGAGAGCCGTGCAGGTGAAACGTCTGAGAAAACAGGTCGGGTTTACAGGAGAGCCGTGCAGGTGAAAACTCTGAGAAAACAGGTCGGGTTTACAGGAGGGCCGTGCTGGTGAAAACTCTGAGAAAACAGGTCGGGTTTACAGGAGAGCCGCGCTGGTGAAAACTCTGAGAAAACAGGTCGGGTTTACACGAGGGCCGTGCTGGTGAAACGTTTGAGAAAACAGGACGGGTTTACACGAGGGCCGCGCTGGTGAAAACTCTGAGAAAACAGGTCGGGTTTACACGAGGGCCGTGCTGGTAAAAACTCTGAGAAAACAGGTCGGGTTTACAGGAGAGCCGCGCTGGTAAAAACTCTGAGAAAACAGGTCGGGTTTACAGGAGAGCCGTGCAGGTGAAATGTCTGAGAAAACAGGTCGGGTTTACAGGAGAGCCGCGCTGGTGAAAACTCTGAGGAAACAGGTCGGGTTTACAGGAGAGCCGCTCTGGTGACAACTCGGAGGAAACAGGTGGGGTTTACACGAGAGCCGCACTGGTGAAAACTCTGAGAAAACAGGTCGGGTTTACAGGAAAGCCGCACAGGTAAAAAACTCTGAGAAAACAGGTCGGGTTTACACAAGGGCCGTGCTGGTGAAAACTCTGAGAAAACAGGTCGGGTTTACACGAGGGCCACGCTGGTGAAAACTCTGAGGAAACAGGTCGGGTTTACAGGAGAGCCGTGCAGGTAAAACGTCTGAGAAAACAGGAGGGGTTTACAGGAGAGCCGCGCTGGTGAAAACTCTGAGAAAACAGGTCGGGTTTACAGGAGAGCCGAGCAGGTGAAAACTGAGAAAACAGGTCAGGTTTACAGGAGAGCCGCGCTGGTGAAAACTCTGAGGAAACAGGTCGGGTTTACAGGAGAGCCGCGCTGGTGAAAACTCTGAGGAAACAGGTCGGGTTTACAGGAGAGCCGCGCTGGTGAGAACTCTGAGAAAACAGGTCGGGTTTACAGGAGAGCCGTGCAGGTGAAACGTCTGAGAAAACAGGTCGGGTTTACAGGAGAGCCGTGCAGGTGAAAACTCTGAGGAAACAGGACGGGTTTACAGGAGAGCCGCGCTGGTGAAAACTCTGAGAAAACAGGTCGGGTTTACAGGAGAGCCGCGCAGGTGAAACGTCTGAGAAAACAGGTCGGGTTTACACGAGGGCCGTGCTGGTGAAAACTCTGAGGAAACAGGATGGGTTTACAGGAGAGCCGCGCTGGTGAAACGTTTGAGAAAACAGGACGGGTTTACACGAGGGCCGCGCTGGTGAAAACTCTGAGGAAACAGGATGGGTTTACAGGAGAGCCGCGCTGGTGAAACGTTTGAGAAAACAGGACGGGTTTACACGAGGGCCGCGCTGGTGAAAACTCTGAGAAAACAGGTCGGGTTTACAGGAGAGCCGTGCTGGTGAAACGTTTGAGAAAACAGGTCGGGTTTACAGGAGAGCCGCGCTGGTGAAAACTCTGAGAAAACAGGTCGGGTTTACACGAGGGCCGTGCTGGTAAAAACTCTGAGAAAACAGGACGGGTTTACAAGAGAGCTGCGCAGGTGAAAACTGTGAGAAAACAGGTCGGGTTTACAGGAGAGCCGTGCAGGTGAAATGTCTGAGAAAACAGGTCGGGTTTACAGGAGAGCCGCGCTGGTGACAACTCGGAGAAAACAGGTCGAGATTACAGAAGAGCCGCGCTGGTGAAAACTGAGAAAACAGGTCGGGTTTACAGGAAAGCCGTGCAGGTGAAAACTCTGAGAAAACAGGTCGGGTTTACAGGAGAGCCGTGCAGGTGAAAACTCTGAGAAAACAGGTCGGGTTTACAGGAGAGCCGCGCAGGTGAGAATTCTGAGGAAACAGGTCGGGTTTACAGGAGAGCCGCGCTGGTGAAAACTCTGAGAAAACAGGTCGGGTTTACAGGAGAGCCGTGCTGGTGAAAACTCTGAGAAAACAGGTCGGGTTTACAGGAGAGTCGTGCTGGTGAAAACTCTGAGAAAACAGGTCGGGTTTACAGGAGAGCCACGCTGGTGAAACGTTTGAGAAAACAGGACGGGTTTACACGAGGGCCGCGCTGGTGAAAACTCTGAGAAAACAGGTCGGGTTTACACGAGGGCCGTGCTGGTAAAAACTCTGAGAAAACAGGACGGGTTTACAACAGAGCTGCACAGGTGAAAACTGTGAGAAAACAGGTCGGGTTTACAGGAGAGCCGTGCAGGTGAAATGTCTGAGAAAACAGGTCGGGTTTACAGGAGAGACGCGCTGGTGACAACTCGGAGAAAACAGGTCGAGATTACAGAAGAGCCGAGCTGGTGAAAACTGAGAAAACAGGTCGGGTTTACAGGAGAGCCGTGCAGGTGAAAACTCTGAGAAAACAGGTCAGGTTTACAGGAGAGCCGCGCAGGTGAGAATTCTGAGGAAACAGGTCGGGTTTACAGGAGAGCCGTGCTGGTGAAAACTCTGAGAAAACAGGTCGGGTTTACAGAAGAGCCGCGCTGGTGAAAACTCTGAGAAAACAGGTCGGGTTTACAGGAAAGCCGTGCAGGTGAAAACTCTGAGAAAACAGGTCGGGTTTACAGGAGAGCCGTGCTGGTGAAAACTCTGAGAAAACAGGTCGGGTTTACAGGAGAGCCGTGCAGGTGAAAACTCTGAGAAAACAGGTCGGGTTTACACGAGAGCCGTGCTGGTGACAACTCGGAGAAAACAGGTCGAGATTACAGAAGAGCCGCGCTGGTGAAAACTGAGAAAACAGGTCGGGTTTACAGGAGAGCCGCGCAGGTGAGAATTCTGAGGAAACAGGTCGGGTTTACAGGAGAGCCGCGCTGGTGAAAACTGAGAAAACAGGTCGGGTTTACACGAGGGCCGTGCTGGTGAGAACTCTGAGGAAACAGGTCGGGTTTACAGGAGAGCCGTGCTGGTGAAAACTCTGAGAAAACAGGTCGGGTTTACAGGAGAGCCGCGCTGGTGAAAACTGTGAGAAAACAGGTCGGGTTTACAGGAGAGCCGTGCAGGTGAAATGTCTGAGAAAACAGGTCGGGTTTACAGGAGGGCCGTGCAGGTGAAAACTCTGAGAAAACAGGTCGAGATTACAGAAGAGCCGAGCTGGTGAAAACTGAGAAAACAGGTCGGGTTTACAGGAGAGCCGCGCTGGTGAGAACTCTGAGGAAACAGGTCGGGTTTACAGGAGAGCCGTGCTGGTGAGAACTCTGAGGAAACAGGTCTGGTTTACAGGAGAGCCGCGCAGGTGAGAACTCTGAGGAAACAGGTCTGGTTTACAGGAGAGCCGTGCTGGTGACAACTCTGAGGAAACAGGTCGGGTTTACAGGAGAGCCGCGCAGGTGAAAACTCTGAGAAAACAGGTCGGGTTTACAGGAGAGCCGCGCTGGTGAAAACTCATCAAACTTTTCCTGATTTAGTTTATGTTTTCCTTTGGAATTAGCAAAATTCTGAGAAAACAGGACGTGTTTAGTGCGTTTTCGGCCTGTTTTTTACCCCAACGTTTTGTCTAAAATCAGTAAAATCAACTAAATACAGTCAAGTTGGTTGAAATCAGAGGAATTTTTAGAAAATATGTGGAAATCACCATAATGCACTAAAATCTGCGTGTGTGTGTGTGTGGGGGGGGGGGGGGGGGTCACATTTATCGCCCTTTTTTTATACTTGATCACATGATGGAATATCTGAGGAAATGTTTGGGTGCCAGGTGGACCAGGAGGGCCCCCTTGCATCCTGTGCAGAAGATTCTAGTCCAGTGTTCTGTACTTCATCTGGTCAGTCCAGGTTCTGCTCATCATGGAGCCGACTGATCTGAATAATCATGTAGGGTTAGTTTTGGAGGTGGACAGATCATGGTTTTTTTTTGCCCTAAAAATCCCTTTAAAAGGGTACTCCGGCAAAAATCTTTTTCTTTAAAACTCAACTGGTTTCTGAAAGTTAAGTATATTTGTAATTTACTTCTATATAAAAATCTCCATTTTTCCAGTACTTATCAGATGCTGTATGTCCTGCAGGATGTGGTGTATTCTCTCTAGTCTGACACAGTGCTCTCTGCTGCCACCTCTGTACAGAGCAGGAGAGGTTTTCTATGGGGATTTGCTGCGGCTCTGGACACATGGAACACACAAGGCGACGCATGATGAGATATAATTTTTATTCAGTATTGTTCAAAAGTCAATTCCTGAAACGCGTCGCCACGCAGTGTCCATGTGTCCATGGTCCTAAAGATGGATGACGAGATAAGTGCTATCCAGGATCAGACAAAGCAAAAATAGCGCCACCCCTGTGCTCAGGCTGTGTGCTGAACCCGAGGACAGGCTGGATGATGTTCCTGAAGCTATTCTAAGCCTGTACAGCCCCTTTAAGGCCTGTTCACACTGTGCTGGAGTCTCTACTAGGACAACATATACAATAAAAGAAAAAGAAAGTACTGAACCAGCACACTCAAAATGATATATCAAAAATTTAATTTTACTGAAGCACAGACAAAAAACATAAAAACATTTAAAAACATACATAGTGCTAGCCACAATAAACTGCACTAAAACCTCTGTCCACAAGATGGCAGTAATATACTGTATGTCTTGTTATAGTACTGTAGCACCTCGTTAGCTGTTATTTTGTGGTGCCCTCCCGTTAACTTTATTTAAATATTGTCTACTAGGACAATAACACAACAGTCCGGCACCAGGTGCGATACTCCATCGTAACTCCCCTGAGCTCTCTCTGCGTTATGCAGTGTCCCATCACGAAAAGGTCAGTGATATGTTGTAGCCCCGTCTGGGTCACCGTCATTGCTCACCGGTCCAGTCCATCTAGGTGCAGAAGTTTTTTATCCAGTGCAATGACATCACTATGGAGCAGGGAGAGGTGGTGGAAACAGCGACTTGAGGCAGGTAACAGAGCAGCGTCCGTACAATATGTGACAATGGCCGACGGCCTGAGAGAACTTACTGGAGTGGAGGTGGTGACTGTGGTGTGTGGAGAGGCATTTCTTACTGAGAATAGTCACTGACCAGTGGGATTAGAGTCCTTACAGAGTTTTCTAGGCCACGATGGATCCTAGAAGAATAACTACAGGTATGTCGGTGAGCTGCCCCTCAGCTGTCTAGTGCCTCAGAGAAGCGGGCGCTGTATCCTCCACTCCAGAGATGGCTGCAGTGACGTCACCCTGTCTGTTACATCGTCATTCCTAAGTATATGACCTTCGAGGACGGTCTCCACAGGTCTCTCCTCACAGAGTCCTGACTGTCATCCCCTCAGATGTTGTTCCTTTCACAGCTTACCTTGTGCTCCACACTTTCCTGTCACAGCTCACCCAGTACTACACACTTTCCTGTCACAGCTCACCCAGTACTACACACTTTCCTGTCACAGCTCACCCAGTACTACACACTTTCCTGTCACAGCTCACCTAATACTACACACTTTCCTGTCACAGCTCACCCAGTACTACACACTTTCCTGTCACAGCTCACCTAGTACTACACACTTTCCTGTCACAGCTCACCTTGTACTACACACTTTCCTGTAACAGGTCACCTTGTACTACACACTTTCCTGTCACAGCTCACCTTGTACTACACACTTTCCTGTCACAGCTCACCTAATACTACACACTTTCCTGTCACAGCTCACCTAGTACTACACACTTTCCTGTCACAGCTCACCTAGTGCTCCACACTTTCCTTTCACAGCTTACCTTGTACTCCACACTTTCCTCTCACAGCTCACCTAATACTACACACTTTCCTGTCACAGCTCACCTTGTACTACACACTTTCCTGTCACAGCTCACCTACTACTACACACTTTCCTGTCACAGCTCACCTTGTGCTCCACACTTTCCTGTCACAGCTCACCTAATACTACACACTTTCCTGTCACAGCTCACCATGTACTACACACTTTCCTGTCACAGCTCACCTAGTACTACACACTTTCCTGTCACAGCTCACCTAGTGCTCCACACTTTCCTGTCACAGCTCACCTAGTACTACACACTTTCCTGTCACAGCTCACCTACTACTACACACTTTCCTGTCACAGCTCACCTTGTACTACACACTTTCCTGTCACAGCTCACCTAGTGCTCCACACTTTCCTGTCACAGCTCACCTAGTGCTCCACACTTTCCTGTCACAGCTCACCTAGTACTACACACTTTCCTGCCACAGCTCACCTAGTGCTCCACACTTTCCTGTCACAGCTCACCTAGTGCTACACACTTTCCTGTCACAGCTCACCTAGTGCTACACACTTTCCTGTCACAGCTCACCTAGTACTACACACTTTCCTGTCACAGCTCACCCAGTACTACACACTTTCCTGTCACAGCTCACCCAGTACTACACACTTTCCTGTCACAGCTCACCTTGTACTACACACTTTCCTGTAACAGGTCACCTTGTACTACACACTTTCCTGTCACAGCTCACCTTGTACTACACACTTTCCTGTCACAGCTCACCTTGTACTACACACTTTCCTGTCACAGCTCACCTTGTACTACACACTTTCCTGTCACAGCTCCCCCAGTACTCCACACTTTCCTGTCACAGCTCACCTTGTACTACACACTTTCCTGTCACAGCTCACCTAGTACTACACACTTTCCTGTCACAGCTCACCCAGTACTACACACTTTCCTGCCACAGCTCACCTAGTGCTACACACTTTCCTGCCACAGCTCACCTAGTGCTCCACACTTTCCTGTCACAGCTCACCTAGTGCTCCACACTTTCCTGTCACAGCTCACCTTGTACTACACACTTTCCTGTCACAGCTCACCTTGTACTCCACACTTTCCTCTCACAGCTTACCTTGTACTACACACTTTCCTGTCACAGCTCACCTAGTGCTCCACACTTTCCTGTCACAGCTCACCTAGTGCTCCACACTTTCCTGTCACAGCTCACCTAGTACTACACACTTTCCTGTCACAGCTCACCTAGTACTACACACTTTCCTGTCACAGCTCACCCAGTACTCCACACTTTCCTGTCACAGCTCACCTAGTACTACACACTTTCCTGTCACAGCTCACCTTGTACTACACACTTTCCTGTCACAGCTCACCTTGTACTACACACTTTCCTGTCACAGCTCACCTTGTACTACACACTTTCCTGTCACAGCTCACCTAGTGCTCCACGCTTTCCTGTCACAGCTCACCTAGTACTACACACTTTCCTGTCACAGCTCACCCAGTACTACACACTTTCCTGCCACAGCTCACCTAGTGCTCCACACTTTCCTGTCACAGCTCACCTAGTGCTCCACACTTTCCTGTCACAGCTCACCCAGTACTACACACTTTCCTGTCACAGCTCACCTTGTACTACACACTTTCCTGTCACAGCTCACCTAGTACAACACACTTTCCTGTCACAGCTCACCTTGTACTACACACTTTCCTGCCACAGCTCACCTTGTACTCCACACTTTCCTCTCACAGCTTACCTTGTACTACACACTTTCCTGTCACAGCTCACCTAGTGCTCCACACTTTCCTGTCACAGCTCACCTAGTGCTCCACACTTTCCTGTCACAGCTCACCTAGTGCTACACACTTTCCTGTCACAGCTCACCTAGTACTACACACTTTCCTGTCACAGCTCACCCAGTACTCCACACTTTCCTGTCACAGCTCACCTAGTACAACACACTTTCCTGTCACAGCTCACCTAGTACTACACACTTTCCTGTCACAGCTCACCTACTACTACACACTTTCCTGTCACAGCTCACCTTGTACTACACACTTTCCTGTCACAGCTCACCTTGTACTACACACTTTCCTGTCACAGCTCACCTTGTACTACACACTTTCCTGTCACAGCTCACCTTGTACTACACACTTTCCTGTCACAGCTCCCCCAGTACTCCACACTTTCCTGTCACAGCTCACCTAGTACTACACACTTTCCTGTCACAGCTCACCTTGTACTACACACTTTCCTGTCACAGCTCACCTAGTGCTCCACACTTTCCTGTCACAGCTCACCTAGTACTACACACTTTCCTGTCACAGCTCACCTAGTGCTCCACACTTTCCTGTGATAAGGCCAGCGATACGATTTTACCTACCTGCACCGTACCTATATGACTACACCTATATATATTGCCCTCTTAAGAGACTGGAGATGATCAGAGCGTGATGAGAGCGTGATCAGAGGGTGACAGAGAGATGTTCTGGATAAAGAAGAGGAATGCTGGAAGCACGTCACTGAGAACAACTCCTGGAAAGTTATCATTTGTAGACACAATCCCCAAGGACCCAGAGACACTTATCTATAAACAATTTATGGAAAACAACTACATTGTGCTCTTGGATTCATGAAAAAGTATCTTTGCACAGAATGTATTGTTCTACCCTTTTTGACCTTTTTGAATAATAATAATGAATACTAATATAGATGCCATTGCGCATGACTGAATATCTAAATCACTAGCACCGCCTCATCTAGGCCTTATTAGCATTTGTTACCACCCTATATTTTATCTGTCTATAAAATGTGATTACCATAATAAAACTTGGCCATTTTCTCCAGGCTTATAATCATGATACATTGTCTTATCTGTGTCCATGACGTATAAGTAACGAGCTGGTAATACTGCAGGATTCCAACTCTAGATATAATTCAAAAACCATCCTTTACCTGGGTTTTTGGCTTCTCTCCATAGAGAGAGGTCAACATATAAATTTAACCTTAACACCTGTCACAGCTCACCTTGTACTACACACTTTCCTGTCACAGCTCACCTTGTACTACACACTTTCCTGTCACAGCTCACCTAATACTACACACTTTCCTGTCACAGCTCACCCAGTACTACACACTTTCCTGTCACAGCTCACCTTGTACTACACACTTTCCTGTCACAGCTCACCTAGTGCTCCACACTTTCCTGTCACAGCTCACCTAGTGCTCCACACTTTCCTGTCACAGCTCACCTAGTACTACACACTTTCCTGCCACAGCTCACCTAGTGCTCCACACTTTCCTGTCACAGCTCACCTAGTGCTACACACTTTCCTGTCACAGCTCACCTAGTGCTACACACTTTCCTGTCACAGCTCACCTAGTACTACACACTTTCCTGTCACAGCTCACCCAGTACTACACACTTTCCTGTCACAGCTCACCCAGTACTACACACTTTCCTGTCACAGCTCACCTTGTACTACACACTTTCCTGTAACAGGTCACCTTGTACTACACACTTTCCTGTCACAGCTCACCTTGTACTACACACTTTCCTGTCACAGCTCACCTTGTACTACACACTTTCCTGTCACAGCTCACCTTGTACTACACACTTTCCTGTCACAGCTCCCCCAGTACTCCACACTTTCCTGTCACAGCTCACCTTGTACTACACACTTTCCTGTCACAGCTCACCTAGTACTACACACTTTCCTGTCACAGCTCACCCAGTACTACACACTTTCCTGCCACAGCTCACCTAGTGCTACACACTTTCCTGCCACAGCTCACCTAGTGCTCCACACTTTCCTGTCACAGCTCACCTAGTGCTCCACACTTTCCTGTCACAGCTCACCTTGTACTACACACTTTCCTGTCACAGCTCACCCAGTACTACACACTTTCCTGTCACAGCTCACCTTGTACTCCACACTTTCCTCTCACAGCTTACCTTGTACTACACACTTTCCTGTCACAGCTCACCTAGTGCTCCACACTTTCCTGTCACAGCTCACCTAGTGCTCCACACTTTCCTGTCACAGCTCACCTAGTGCTACACACTTTCCTGTCACAGCTCACCTAGTACTACACACTTTCCTGTCACAGCTCACCCAGTACTCCACACTTTCCTGTCACAGCTCACCTAGTACTACACACTTTCCTGTCACAGCTCACCTTGTACTACACACTTTCCTGTCACAGCTCACCTTGTACTACACACTTTCCTGTCACAGCTCACCTTGTACTACACACTTTCCTGTCACAGCTCACCTAGTGCTCCACACTTTCCTGTCACAGCTCACCTAGTACTACACACTTTCCTGTCACAGCTCACCCAGTACTACACACTTTCCTGCCACAGCTCACCTAGTGCTCCACACTTTCCTGTCACAGCTCACCTAGTGCTCCACACTTTCCTGTCACAGCTCACCCAGTACTACACACTTTCCTGTCACAGCTCACCTAGTACTACACACTTTCCTGTCACAGCTCACCTAGTACAACACACTTTCCTGTCACAGCTCACCTTGTACTACACACTTTCCTGCCACAGCTCACCTTGTACTCCACACTTTCCTCTCACAGCTTACCTTGTACTACACACTTTCCTGTCACAGCTCACCTAGTGCTCCACACTTTCCTGTCACAGCTCACCTAGTGCTCCACACTTTCCTGTCACAGCTCACCTAGTGCTACACACTTTCCTGTCACAGCTCACCTAGTACTACACACTTTCCTGTCACAGCTCACCCAGTACTCCACACTTTCCTGTCACAGCTCACCTAGTACAACACACTTTCCTGTCACAGCTCACCTAGTACTACACACTTTCCTGTCACAGCTCACCTACTACTACACACTTTCCTGTCACAGCTCACCTTGTACTACACACTTTCCTGTAACAGGTCACCTTGTACTACACACTTTCCTGTCACAGCTCACCTTGTACTACACACTTTCCTGTCACAGCTCACCTTGTACTACACACTTTCCTGTCACAGCTCACCTTGTACTACACACTTTCCTGTCACAGCTCCCCCAGTACTCCACACTTTCCTGTCACAGCTCACCTTGTACTACACACTTTCCTGTCACAGCTCACCTTGTACTACACACTTTCCTGTCACAGCTCACCTAGTGCTCCACACTTTCCTGTCACAGCTCACCTAGTACTACACACTTTCCTGTCACAGCTCACCTAGTGCTCCACACTTTCCTGTGATAAGGCCAGCGATACGATTTTACCTACCTGCACCGTACCTATATGACTACACCTATATATATTGCCCTCTTAAGAGACTGGAGATGATCAGAGCGTGATGAGAGCGTGATCAGAGGGTGACAGAGAGATGTTCTGGATAAAGAAGAGGAATGCTGGAAGCACGTCACTGAGAACAACTCCTGGAAAGTTATCATTTGTAGACACAATCCCCAAGGACCCAGAGACACTTATCTATAAACAATTTATGGAAAACAACTACATTGTGCTCTTGGATTCATGAAAAAGTATCTTTGCACAGAATGTATTGTTCTACCCTTTTTGACCTTTTTGAATAATAATAATGAATACTAATATAGATGCCATTGCGCATGACTGAATATCTAAATCACTAGCACCGCCTCATCTAGGCCTTATTAGCATTTGTTACCACCCTATATTTTATCTGTCTATAAAATGTGATTACCATAATAAAACTTGGCCATTTTCTCCAGGCTTATAATCATGATACATTGTCTTATCTGTGTCCATGACGTATAAGTAACGAGCTGGTAATACTGCAGGATTCCAACTCTAGATATAATTCAAAAACCATCCTTTACCTGGGTTTTTGGCTTCTCTCCATAGAGAGAGGTCAACATATAAATTTAACCTTAACACCTGTCACAGCTCACCTTGTACTACACACTTTCCTGTCACAGCTCACCTTGTACTACACACTTTCCTGTCACAGCTCACCTAATACTACACACTTTCCTGTCACAGCTCACCCAGTACTACACACTTTCCTGTCACAGCTCACCTTGTACTACACACTTTCCTGTCACAGCTCACCTAGTGCTACACACTTTCCTGTCACAGCTCACCTTGTACACACTTTCCTGTCACAGCTCACCTAGTACTACACACTTTCCTGTCACAGCTCACCTTGTACTACACACTTTCCTGTCACAGCTCACCTAGTACTACACACTTTCCTGTCACAGCTCACCTAGTACTACACACTTTCCTGTCACAGCTCACCTAATACTACACACTTTCCTGCCACAGCTCACCTAGTACTACACACTTTCCTGTCACAGCTCACCTACTACTACACACTTTCCTGTCACAGCTCACCTAGTACAACACACTTTCCTGTCACAGCTCACCTACTACTACACACTTTCCTGTCACAGCTCACCTAGTACTACACACTTTCCTGTCACAGCTCACCTAGTACTACACACTTTCCTGTCACAGCTCACCTAGTACTACACACTTTCCTGTCACAGCTCACCCTGTACTACACACTTTCCTGCCACAGCTCACCTAGTGCTCCACACTTTCCTGTCACAGCTCACCTAGTGCTCCACACTTTCCTGTCACAGCTCACCTAGTGCTCCACACTTTCCTGTCACAGCTCACCTAGTGCTCCACACTTTCCTGTCACAGCTCACCTAGTACTCCACACTTTCCTGTCACAGCTCACCTAGTGCTCCACACTTTCCTGTCACAGCTCACCCAGTACTACACACTTTCCTGCCACAGCTCACCTAGTGCTCCACACTTTCCTGTCACAGCTCACCTAGTACAACACACTTTCCTGTCACAGCTCAACTAGTGCTCCACACTTTCCTGTCACAGCTCACCTAGTACAACACACTTTCCTCTCACAGCTCACCTAGTACTACACACTTTCCTCTCACAGCTCACCTTGTACTACACACTTTCCTGTCACAGCTCACCTAGTACAACACACTTTCCTGCCACAGCTCACCTAGTACAACACACTTTCCTCTCACAGCTCACCTAGTGCTCCACACTTTCCTGTCACAGCTCAACTAGTGCTCCACACTTTCCTGTCACAGCTCACCTTGTGCTCCACACTTTCCTGTCACAGCTCACCAGTACTCCACACTTTCCTGTCACAGCTCACCTAGTACAACACACTTTCCTGTCACAGCTCAACTAGTGCTCCACACTTTCCTGTCACAGCTCACCTAGTACTACACACTTTCCTGTCACAGCTCACCCAGTACTACACACTTTCCTGTCACAGCTCACCTAGTACTACACACTTTCCTGTCACAGCTCACCTAGTACAACACACTTTCCTGTCACAGCTCACCTAGTACAACACACTTTCCTCTCACAGCTCACCTAGTACTACACACTTTCCTCTCACAGCTCACCTTGTACTACACACTTTCCTGTCACAGCTCACCCAGTACTACACACTTTCCTGTCACAGCTCACCTAGTACAACACACTTTCCTCTCACAGCTCACCCAGTACTCCACACTTTCCTGTCACAGCTCACCCAGTACTACACACTTTCCTGCCACAGCTCACCTAGTGCTACACACTTTCCTGTCACAGCTCACCCAGTACTACACACTTTCCTGCCACAGCTCACCTAGTGCTCCACACTTTCCTGTCACAGCTCACCCAGTACTCCACACTTTCCTGTCACAGCTCACCTTGTACTACACACTTTCCTGTCACAGCTCACCTTGTACTACACACTTTCCTGTTACAGCTCACCCAGTGCTCCACACTTTCCTGTCACAGCTCACCTTGTACTACACACTTTCCTCTCACAGCTCACCTTGTACTACACACTTTCCTCTCACAGCTCACCTAGTACTCCACACTTTCCTGTCACAGCTCACCCAGTACTACACACTTTCCTGCCACAGCTCACCTAGTGCTACACACTTTCCTGTCACAGCTCACCCAGTACTACACACTTTCCTGTCACAGCTCACCCAGTGCTCCACACTTTCCTGTCACAGCTCACCCAGTACTCCACACTTTCCTGCCACAGCTCACCTAGTGCTACACACTTTCCTGTCACAGCTCACCTAGTACAACACACTTTCCTGTCACAGCTCACCTTGTACTACACACTTTCCTCTCACAGCTCACCCAGTACTACACACTTTCCTGTCACAGCTCACCTTGTACTACACACTTTCCTGTCACAGCTCACCTAGTGCTACACACTTTCCTGTCACAGCTCACCTTGTACTACACACTTTCCTCTCACAGCTCACCCAGTACTACACACTTTCCTGCCACAGCTCACCTAGTGCTACACACTTTCCTGTCACAGCTCACCTAGTACAACACACTTTCCTCTCACAGCTCACCTAGTACTCCACACTTTCCTGTCACAGCTCACCTAGTGCTCCACACTTTCCTGTCACAGCTCACCTAGTACTCCACACTTTCCTGTCACAGCTCACCCAGTACTACACACTTTCCTGTCACAGCTCACCTAGTGCTACACACTTTCCTGTCACAGCTCACCTAGTACAACACACTTTCCTCTCACAGCTCACCTAGTACAACACACTTTCCTCTCACAGCTCACACACCCCATGATATACTATCACTATATATACACACACCCCATTATATACTATCACTATACATATATACCCCGTGATATACTATCACTATACATATATACCCCATGATATACTAACACTATATATACACACGCACACCATGATATAATATCACTATATATATATATATATATATATATATATATATATATATATATATATGTCTCATGAGAATATTGCTGGATAGGGAACTTTTTACGTTTTCCATAAACTTCACCCACAAGCCAGACATCCTGGACTAAGTAATAACTCATCTTATTGACTATGTTCACACATGTTTTAAGCTCAGTTTAAAATGACATCCATTATTTTGAGTCTAAAATAGTGGACGTTATTTAGCAGCCTGGCCTCCCCTTAGTGCGCTGACGGGTGTTGGTACATGTTACTAGTTTGGTTACTAATTGGCCGTTGGATGCGGCTTAATTGAAAAGTCCATTGAATTTAATAGTAAAAACGGAGACAGAACGGTGACAAAAGAAAAACTGTGTGTGACCAACTGATAAAAACGTCCGCTGTTTACAAAAGACGTCCGAAAATAATTATCATGTTCATTATTTTGACGTCCGCGGTAAAAACGTCCGATATTCAATACACTGTGTGCATAGGACGTCCGTCTTCCCATAGACTTCAATGCATTGCCATTATAGTCAGTTAAATCGCGGCAAAAACGGACATTGTCCTAAATATCAAAATCGGCCAGCTTTTCTCTATTTTTGCCGTTGTGTGAACATAGCCGTTATCAGTACACGTAATAACAGATAATAAGACTTCCTCTTTCTGGTCACTTATCAGAGGACCAGTATCTTATCCAGACCGCGGCCCGTAGCCACCACCCCTCCCCATCAGTATAAGTAGTAGTCATCACTGCCGCATGCACGGAAAGCCGCAGATCCACATCATGGCCGGTGAGTAGTCACCTGTGAGGGGATACAGAAAGGGTCACATGGGAAAGAACAAGATATATATATATATACTGTTTGTATTTGTTACTCCATGATATTGGGGAGGTAACACACAGGATTGTTTGTAGCGCAGGATTTCACATTTACATGTTTGATCTACAGTTATGTAGAGTGTATTACCTGTATGTAGTATTACCTGTATGTAGTATTACCTGTATATAGTGTGTATTACCTGTATATAGTGTATTTTACCTGTATATAGTGTATATTACCTGTATATAGTGTATATATTACCTGTATGTAGTGTATTTTACCTGTATATAGTGTATATTACCTGTATGTAGTATTACCTGTATGTAGTATTACCTGTATGTAGTGTATATTACCTGTATATAGTGTATATTACCAGTATGTAGTGTATATTACCTGTATATAGTGTATATAACCTGTATATAGTGTATTTTACCTGTATATAGTGTATATTACCTGTATGTAGTATTACCTGTATATAGTGTGTATTACCTGTATATAGTGTATTTTACCTGTATATAGTGTATATTACCTGTATATAGTGTATATATTACCTGTATGTAGTGTATTTTACCTGTATATAGTGTATATTACCTGTATGTAGTATTACCTGTATGTAGTATTACCTGTATGTAGTGTATATTACCTGTATATAGTGTATATTACCAGTATGTAGTGTATATTACCTGTATATAGTGTATATAACCTGTATATAGTGTATTTTACCTGTATATAGTGTATATTACCTGTATGTAGTATTACCTGTATATAGTGTGTATTACCTGTATATAGTGTATATTACCTGTATATAGTGTGTATTACCTGTATGTAGTGTATATTACCTGTATGCAGTATTACCTGTATATAGTATTACCTGTATGTAGTGTGTATTACCTGTATATAGTATTACCTGTATGTAGTGTATATTACCTGTATGCAGTATTACCTGTATGTAGTATTACCTGTATATAGTGTATATTACCTGTATGTAGTGTGTATTACCTGTATGTAGTGTGTATTACCTGTATGTAGTATTACCTGTATGTAGTGTATATTACCTGTATATAGTGTATATTACCTGTATGTAGTATTACCTGTATGTAGTGTGTATTACCTGTGTGAAATATTACCTGTATGTAGTGTAATATACACTATATACAGGTAATACTATGTACAGGTAATACACACTACATACAGGTAATACTACATACAGGTAATATACACTATATACAGGTAATACTACCTGTATGTAGTGTGTATTACCTGTATATAGTATTACCTGTATATAGTGTATATTACCTGTATGTAGTGTGTATTACCTGTATGTAGTGTATATTACCTGTGTGTAATATTACCTGTATGTAGTGTATATTACCTGTATGCAGTATTACCTGTATGTAGTATTACCTGTATGTAGTGTGTATTACCTGTATGTAGTGTATATTAGCTGTATGTAGTATTACCTGTATATAGTGTATATTACCTGTATGTAGTGTATATTACCTGCATGTAGTGTACATTACCTGTATGTGGTGTATATTACCTGTATATAGTGTGTATTACCTGTATGTAGTATTACCTGTATATAGTGTGTATTACCTGTATGTAGTATTACCTGTACGTAGTGTATATTACCTGTATATAGTGTGTATTACCTGTATGTAGTATTACCTGTATATAGTGTGTATTACCTGTATGTAGTATTACCTGTATATAGTGTATATTACCTGTATGTAGTATTACCTGTATATAGTGTGTATTACCTGTATATAGTGTATATTACCTGTATGTAGTGTGTATTACCTGTATATAGTATTACCTGTATATAGTATTACCTGTATATAGTGTATATTACCTGTATGTACTATTACCTGTATATAGTATTACCTGTATATAGTGTATATTACCTGTATATAGTATTACCTGTATATAGTGTATATTACCTGTATATAGTATTACCTGTATATAGTGTATATTACCTGTATATAGTGTATATTACCTGTATGTAGTATTACCTGTATATAGTGTGTATTACCTGTATATAGTGTATATTACCTGTATATAGTATTACCTGTATATAGTGTATATTACCTGTATATAGTATTACCTGTATATAGTGTATATTACCTGTATGTACTATTACCTGTATATAGTATTACCTGTATATAGTGTATATTACCTGTATATAGTATTACCTGTATATAGTGTATATTACCTGTATATAGTATTACCTGTATATAGTGTATATTACCTGTATATAGTGTATATTACCTGTATATAGTGTATATTACCTGTATGTAGTATTACCTGTATGTAGTGTATATTACCTGTATATAGTGTGTATTACCTGTATGTAGTGTATATTACCTGTATGTAGTATTACCTGTATGTAGTATTACCTGTATATAGTGTGTATTACCTGTATGTAGTGTACATTACCTGTATGTGGTGTATATTACCTGTATGTAGTGTGTATTACCTGTATATAGTGTATATTACCTGTATGTAGTGTATATTACCTGTATGTAGTATTACCTGTATATAGTGTATATTACCTGTATATAGTGTGTATTACCTGTATGTAGTATTACCTGTATATAGTGTATATTACCTGTATATAGTGTGTATTACCTGTATGTAGTGTATATTACCTGTATGTAGTGTGTATTACCTGTATGTAGTGTATATTACCTGTGTGTAATATTACCTGTATATAGTATTACCTGTATGTAGTGTGTATTACCTGTATGTAGTGTATATTACCTGCATGTAGTATTACCTGTATATAGTGTGTATTACCTGTATATAGTGTATATTACCTGTATGTAGTGTGTATTACCTGTATATAGTATTACCTGTATATAGTGTGTATTACCTGTATATAGTATTACTTGTATATAGTGTATATTACCTGTATATAGTGTATATTACCTGTATGTAGTGTATATTACCTGCATGTAGTGTACATTACCTGTATGTGGTGTATATTACCTGTATATAGTGTGTATTACCTGTATG
Organism: Dendropsophus ebraccatus; assembly: GCA_027789725.1. Lineage (NCBI taxonomy): Eukaryota > Metazoa > Chordata > Amphibia > Anura > Hylidae > Dendropsophus > Dendropsophus ebraccatus. Next base: position 1,163,953 of record JAQFWZ010000084.1, on the reverse strand, counting down.
TAGTATTACCTGTACGTAGTGTATATTACCTGTATATAGTGTGTATTACCTGTATGTAGTATTACCTGTATATAGTGTGTATTACCTGTATGTAGTATTACCTGTATATAGTGTATATTACCTGTATGTAGTGTATATTACCTGTATGTAGTATTACCTGTATATAGTGTGTATTACCTGTATATAGTGTATATTACCTGTATGTAGTGTGTATTACCTGTATATAGTATTACCTGTATATAGTATTACCTGTATATAGTATTACCTGTATATAGTGTGTATTACCTGCATGTAGTGTACATTACCTGTATGTGGTGTATATTACCTGTATGTAGTGTGTATTACCTGTATATAGTATTACCTGTATATAGTGTATATTACCTGTATGTAGTGTATATTACCTGTATGTAGTATTACCTGTATATAGTGTATATTACCTGTATATAGTGTGTATTACCTGTATGTAGTATTACCTGTATATAGTGTATATTACCTGTATGTAGTGTATATTACCTGTATATAGTGTGTATTACCTGTATGTAGTGTATATTACCTGTATGCAGTATTACCTGTATATAGTGTGTATTACCTGTATATAGTGTGTATTACCTGTATATAGTATTACCTGTATATAGTGTATATTACCTGTATGTAGTGTGTATTACCTGTATATAGTGTATATTACCTGTATATAGTGTGTATTACCTGTATATAGTGTATATTACCTGTATGTAGTGTAAATTACCTGTATATAGTGTGTATTACCTGTATATAGTGTATATTACCTGTATATAGTGTGTATTACCTGTATATAGTATTACCTGTATATAGTGTGTATTACCTGCATGTAGTGTACATTACCTGTATGTGGTGTATATTACCTGTATGTAGTGTGTATTACCTGTATATAGTGTATATTACCTGTATATAGTATTACCTGTATGTAGTATTACCTGTATGTAGTGTGTATTACCTGTATATAGTGTATATTACCTGTATGTAGTATTACCTGCATGTGGTGTGTATTACCTGTATATAGTGTGTATTACCTGTATATAATGTGTATTACCTGTATGTAGTGTGTATTACCTGTATGTAGTATTACCTGTATATAGTGTATATTACCTGTATATAGTATTACCTGTATGTAGTGTATATTACCTGTATAAAGTATTACCTGTATGTAGTGTGTATTACCTGTATGTAGTATTACCTGTATGTAGTGTATATTACCTGTATATAGTGTATACTACCTGTATGTGGTGTATATTACCTGAATGTAGTATTACCTGTATGTAGCGTATATTACCTGTATGTAGTATTACCTGTATATAGTGTGTATTACCTGTATGTGGTGTATATTACCTGTATGTAGTGTATATTACCTGTATGTGGTGTATATTACCTGTATGTAGTGTATATTACCTGTATGTAGCGTATATTACCTGTATGCAGTATTACCTGTATATAGTGTATATTACCTGTATATAGTGTATATTACCTGTATATAGTATTACCTGTATATAGTGTGTATTACCTGTATGTAGTATTACCTGTATATAGTGTATATTACCTGTATATAGTGTATATTACCTGTATGTAGTATTACCTGTATGTAGTGTATATTACCTGTATGTAGTGTGTATTACCTGTATGTAGTATTACCTGTATGTAGTGTATATTACCTGTATGTAGTATTACCTGTGTGTAGTTTATATTACCTGTATATAGCATTACCTTTATATAGTGTGTATTACCTGTATATAGTATAACCTGTATGTAGTGTATATTACGTGTTTATAGTATTACCTGTATATAGTGTGTATTACCTGTATGTGGTATATATAACCTGTATGTAGTGTATATTACCTGTATGTAGTGTATATTACCTGTATGTAGTATTACCTGTATGTAGTGTATATTACGTGTATATAGTATTACCTGTATATAGTGTGTATTACCTGTATGTGGTGTATATAACCTGTATGTAGTGTATATTACCTGTATGTAGTGTATATTACCTGTATGTAGTATTACCTGTATATAGTGTATATTACCTGTATGTAGTGTGTATTACCTGTATGTAGTATTACCTGTATATAGTGTATATTACCTGTATATAGTGTGTATTACCTGTATATAGTATTACCTGTATATAGTGTGTATTACCTGTATGTAGTGTATATTACCTGTATGTAGTGTGTATTACCTGTGTGTAGTATTACCTGTATATAGTGTATATTACCTGTATATAGTATATATTACCTGTATATATTGTGTATTACCTGTATGTAGTATTACCTGTATATAGTGTATATTACCTGTATATAGTGTGTATTACCTGTATGTAGTGTGTATTACCTGTATGTAGTGTGTATTACCTGTATATAGTGTGTATTACCTGTTTGTAGTGTATATTACCTGTATATAGTGTATATTACCTGTATGTAGTGTGTATTACCTGTATGTAGTGTATATTACCTGTATGTAGTGTGTATTACCTGTATGTAGTATTACCTGTATATAGTGTATATTACCTGTATATAGTATATATTACCTGTATATAGTGTGTATTACCTGTATGTAGTGTGTATTACCTGTATGTAGTGTGTATTACCTGTATATAGTGTGTATTACCTGTTTGTAGTGTATATTACCTGTATGTAGTGTGTATTACCTGTATGTAGTGTATATTACCTGTGTGTAGTATTACCTGTATATAGTGTGTATTACCTGTATGTAGTGTGTTACCTGTATGTAGTGTGTATTACCTGTATATAGTGTGTATTACCTGTATGTAGTGTATATTACCTGTATGTAGTGTGTATTACCTGTATGTAGTGTATATTACCTGTATGTAGTGTGTATTACCTGTATGTAGTATTACCTGTATATAGTGTATATTACCTGTATATAGTGTGTATTACCTGTATATAGTGTGTATTACCTGTATGTAGTGTGTATTACCTGTATATAGTGTGTATTACCTGTATGTAGTGTATATTACCTGTATGTAGTGTGTATTACCTGTATGTAGTGTATATTACCTGTGTGTAGTATTACCTGTATATAGTGTATATTACCTGTATATAGTGTATATTACCTGTATGTAGTATTAACTGTATATAGTGTATATTACCTGTATGTGGTGTATATTACCTGTATGTAGTATTACCTGTATATAGTGTATATTACCTGTATGTAGTGTATATTACCTGTATGTAGTATTACCTGTATATAGTATTACCTGTATATAGTGTGTATTACCTGTATGTAGTGTATATTACCTGTATGTAGTATTACCTGTATGTAGTGTATATTACCTGTATGTAGTATTACCTGTATATAGTGTATATTACCTGTATGTGGTGTATATTACCTGTATGTAGTATTACCTGTATGTAGTGTATATTACCTGTATGTAGTATTACCTGTATGTAGTGTGTATTACCTGTATGTAGTGTATATTACCTGTATGTAGTATTACCTGTATGTAGTGTATATTACCTGTATGTAGTATTACCTGTATATAGTGTATATTACCTGTATGTGGTGTATATTACCTGTATGTAGTATTACCTGTATATAGTGTATATTACCTGTATGTAGTGTATATTACCTGTATGTAGTATTACCTGTATATAGTATTACCTGTATATAGTGTGTATTACCTGTATGTAGTGTATATTACCTGTATGTAGTATTAACTGTATATAGTATTACCTGTATGTAGTATTACCTGTATATAGTGTATATTACCTGTATGTAGTGTGTATTACCTGTATATAGTATTACCTGTATATAGTGTGTATTACCTGTATGTAGTGTATATTACCTGTATGTAGTATTACCTGTATATAGTATTACCTGTATATAGTGTGTATTACCTGTATATAGTGTGTATTACCTGTATGTAGTATTTCCTGTATATAGTTTTACCTGTATGTAGTATTACCTGTATGTAGTGTATATTACCTGTATGTAGTATTACCTGTATATAGTGTATATTACCTGTATGTGGTGTATATTACCTGTATGTAGTATTACCTGTATGTAGTGTATATTACCTGTATGTAGTATTACCTGTATATAGTGTATATTACCTGTATGTGGTGTATATTACCTGTATGTAGTATTACCTGTATGTAGTGTATATTACCTGTATGTAGTATTACCTGTATGTAGTGTGTATTACCTGTATGTAGTGTATATTACCTGTATGTAGTATTACCTGTATGTAGTGTATATTACCTGTATGTAGTATTACCTGTATATAGTGTATATTACCTGTATGTGGTGTATATTACCTGTATGTAGTATTACCTGTATATAGTGTATATTACCTGTATGTAGTGTATATTACCTGTATGTAGTATTACCTGTATATAGTATTACCTGTATATAGTGTGTATTACCTGTATGTAGTGTATATTACCTGTATGTAGTATTAACTGTATATAGTATTACCTGTATGTAGTATTACCTGTATATAGTGTATATTACCTGTATGTAGTGTGTATTACCTGTATATAGTATTACCTGTATATAGTGTGTATTACCTGTATGTAGTGTATATTACCTGTATGTAGTATTACCTGTATATAGTATTACCTGTATATAGTGTGTATTACCTGTATATAGTGTGTATTACCTGTATGTAGTATTACCTGTATATAGTATTACCTGTATATAGTGTGTATTACCTGTATATAGTGTGTATTACCTGTATGTAGTATTTCCTGTATATAGTTTTACCTGTATGTAGTATTACCTGTATATAGTGTATATTACCTGTATGTAGTATTACCTGTATATAGTGTGTATTACCTGTATATAGTGTATATTACCTGTTTGTAGTATTACCTGTATATAGTGTGTATTACCTGTATATAGTGTATATTACCTGTATGTAGTATTACCTGTATATAGTGTGTATTACCTGTATGTAGTTTTACCTGTATGTAGTGTATATTACCTGTATATAGTATATATTACCTGTATATAGTGTATATTACCTGTATATAGTGTATATTACCTGTATGTAGTGTGTATTACCTGTATATAGTATTACCTGTATATAGTGTATATTACCTGTATGTAGTGTATATTACCTGTATATAGTATTACCTGTATATAGTGTATATTACCTGTATGCAGTATTACCTGTATATAGTATTACCTGTATATAGTGTATATTACCTGTATGTAGTTATACCTGTATATATTGTGTATTACCTGTATATATTATTCCCTGTATATAGTATTACCTGTATATAGTGTGTATTACCTGTATGTAGTGTCTATTACCTGTATGTAGTATCTATTACCTGTATGTAGTGTCTATTACCTGTATGTAGTATCTATTACCTGTATGTAGTGTATATTACCTGTATGTAGTATTACCTGTATGTAGTGTATATTACCTGTATGTAGTATTACCTGTATGTAGTATTACCTGTATATAGTGTGTATTACCTGTATGTAGTGTATATTACCTGTATATAGTGTATATTACCTGTATATAGTGTGTATTACCTGTATGTAGTATTTCCTGTATATAGTATTACCTGTATGTAGTATTACCTGTATGTAGTGTGTATTACCTGTATATAGTATTACCTGTATGTAGTATAACCTGTATATAGTATTACCTGTATGTAGTATTACCTGTATATAGTGTATATTACCTATATGTAGTATTACCTGTATATAGTGTGTATTACCTGTATGTAGTATAACCTGTATATAGTATTACCTGTATGTAGTATTACCTGTATATAGTGTATATTACCTGTATGTAGTATTACCTGTATGTAGTATTACCTGTATATAGTGTGTATTACCTGTATATAGTGTATATTACCTGTATGTAGTGTATATTACCTGTATATAGTGTATATTACCTGTATGTAGTATTACCTGTATATAGTGTGTATTACCTGTATATAGTGTATATTACCTGTATGTAGTATTACCTGTATATAGTGTGTATTACCTGTATAGAGTATTACCTGTATAGAGTGTGTATTACCTGTATGTAGTTTTACCTGTATATAGTGTATATTACCTGTACATAGTATTACCTGTATATAGTGTATATTACCTGTATGTAGTTATACCTGTATATATTGTGTATTACCTGTATATAGTATTCCCTGTATATAGTATTACCTGTATATAGTGTGTATTACCTGTATGTAGTGTCTATTACCTGTATGTAGTGTGTATTACCTGTATGTAGTATTACCTGTATATAGTGTATATTACCTGTATGTAGTGTATATTACCTGTATGTAGTGTATATTACCTGTATGTAGTATTACCTGTATGTAGTATCTATTACCTGTATGTAGTATTACCTGTATGTAGTATTACCTGTATGTAGTGTAGATTACCTCTATGTAGTATTACCTGTATGTAGTGTATATTACCTGTATGTAGTATTACCTATATGTAGTGTGTATTACCTGTATGTAGTATTACCTGTATATAGTATTACCTGTATGTAGTATTACCTGTATATAGTGTAGATTACCTCTATGTAGTATTACCTGTATGTAGTGTATATTACCTGTATGTAGTATTACCTGTATGTAGTATTACCTGTATGTAGTGTATATTACCTGTATGTAGTGTGTATTACCTGTATGTAGTATAACCTGTATATAGTATTACCTGTATATAGTGTATATTACCTATATGTAGTATTACCTGTATATAGTGTATATTACCTGTATGTAGTGTATATTACCTGTATATAGTGTATATTACCTGTATATAGTATTACCTGTATGTAGTGTGTATTACCTGTATGTAGTATAACCTGTATATAGTATTACCTGTATGTAGTGTGTATTTCCCCCTCGGTCCCCCTCAGTCACCCTTGTTTCCCCTTGTTCCCCCTCAGTCACCCTTGTTTCCCCTCAGTCACCCTCGTTCCCCCTCAGTCACCCTCGTTCCCCCTTGATCACCCTCAGTCACCCTTGTTCCCCCTTGTTCCTCCTCGTTCCCCCTCAGTCACCCTCGTTCCCCCTTGATCACTCTCAGTCGCCCTCGTTCCCCCTTGTTCCTCCTCGTTCCCCCTCAATCCCCCTTGTTCTCCCTTGTTCCTCCTCAGTCACCCTTGTTTATACCTGTATGTAGTATTACCTGTATGTAGTATTACCTGTATGTAGTGTGTATTTCCCCCTCGGTCCCCCTCAGTAATCCTCGTTCTTCCTCGTTCCCCCTCATTCACCCTCGTTCCCCCTCAGTCACCCTCGTTCCCCCTTGTTCCCCCTCAGTCACCCTCGTTCCCCCTTGTTCCCCCTCAGTCACCCTCATTCCCCCTCAGTCATCCTCATTTCCCCTCTTTCCCCCTCAGTCCCCCTCAGTGACCCTCGTTCCCCCTCAGTCACCCTTGTTTCCCCTTGATCCCCCTTGTCCCCCCTCGTTCCCCCTCAGTCACCCTTGTTCCCCCTCATTCCTCCTCGTTCCCCCTCAGTCCCCCTCGTTCCCCTTCAGTCACCCTTGTTCCCCCTCAGTCATCCTCGTTCCCCCTTGGTCCCCCTCAGTCACCCTTAGTCACCCTTGTTTCTCCTTGATCCCCCTTGTTCCCCCTCGTTCCTCCTCGTTCCCCCTCATTCCCCCTCAGTCACCCTTGATCCCCCTCGTTCCCCCTCAGTCTTCCTCGTTCCCCCTCATTCACCCTCGTTCCCCCTCAGTCACCCTTGTTCCTCCTCGTTCCCCCTCAGTCACCCTTGTTTCCCCTTGATCCCCCTTGTCCCCCCTCGTTCCCCCTCAGTCACCCTCGTTCCCCCTCATTCCTCCTCGTTCCCCCTCAGTCCCCCTCGTTCCCCTTCAGTCACCCTTGTTCCCCCTCAGTCATCCTCGTTCCCCCTTGTTCCCCCTCAGTCACCCTCGTTCCCCCTCAGTCACCCTTACTCACCCTAGTTTCTCCTTGATCCCCCTTGTTCCCCCTCGTTCCTCCTCGTTCCCCCTCATTCACCCTCGTTCCCCCTCAGTCACCCTTGATCCCCCTCGTTCCCCCTCAGTCTTGCTCGTTCCCCCTCATTCCCCCTCGTTCCCCCTCAGTCACCCTTGTTTCCCCTTGATCCCCCTTGTCCCCCCTCGTTCCCCCTCAGTCACCCTCGTTCCCCCTCATTCCTCCTCGTTCCCCCTCAGTCCCCCTCGTTCCCCTTCAGTCACCCTTGTTCCCCCTCAGTCATCCTCGTTCCCCCTTGGTCCCCCTCAGTCACCCTCGTTCCCCCTCAGTCACCCTCGTTCCCCCTCAGTCACCCTTAGTCACCCTTGTTTCTCCTTGATCCCCCTTGTTCCCCCTCGTTCCTCCTCGTTCCCCCTCATTCACCCTCGTTCCCCCTCAGTCACCCTTGTTCCTCCTCGTTCCCCCTCAGTCACCCTCGTTCCCCCTTGGTCCCCCTCAGTCACCCTCATTTCCCCTTGATCCCCCTCGTTTCCCCTTGATCCCCCTCAGTCACCCTCGTTCCCCCTTGTTCCCCCTCGTTCCCCCTCAGTCACCCTCGTTCCCCCTCAGTCACCCTTGTTCCCCCTCAGTCTCCCTCGTTCCCCCTCATTCCCCCTCGTTTCCCCTCAGTCACCCTTGTTCCCCCTCATTCCTCCTTGTTCCCCCTCATTCCTCCTCGTTCCCCCTCAGTCACCCTCGTTTCCCCTTGATCCCCCTCAGTCACCCTCGTTCCCCCTTGTTCCCCCTCAGTCACCCTCGTTCCCCCTCAGTCACCCTTAGTCACCTTCGTTTCCCCTTGATCCCCCTCGTTCCCCCTCAGTCACCCTTGTTCCTCCTCGTTCCCCCTCAGTCACCCTCGTTTCCCCTTGATCCCCCTTGTTCTCCCTTGTTCCTCCTCAGTCACCCTTGTTTATACCTGTATGTAGTATTACCTGTATATAGTGTGTATTACCTGTATATAATGTGTATTACCTGTATATAGTGTGTATTACCTGTATGTAGTATTACCTGTATGTAGTGTGTATTACCTGTATGTAGTGTGTATTACCTGTATATAGTATTACCTGTATGTAGTGTGTATTACCTGTATGTAGTGTGTATTACCTGTATGTAGTGTATATTACCTGTATGTAGTGTGTATTACCTGTATGTAGTATAACCTGTATATAGTATTACCTGTATATAGTGTGTATTACCTGTATGTAGTGTGTATTACCTGTATGTAGTATAACCTGTATATAGTATTACCTGTATGTAGTGTATATTTCCCCCTCGGTCCCCCTCAGTAATCCTCGTTCCTCCTCGTTCCCCCTCATTCCCCCTCAGTCACCCTCAGTCATCCTCATTTCCCCTCTTTCCCCCTCAGTGACCCTCTTTCCCCCTCAGTCCCCCTCAGTGACCCTCGTTCCCCCTCAGTCACCCTTGTTTCCCCTTGATCCCCCTTGTCCCCCCTCGTTCCCCCTCAGTCACCCTCGTTCCCCCTCATTCCTCCTCGTTCCCCCTCAGTCCCCCTCGTTCCCCTTCAGTCACCCTTGTTCCCCCTCAGTCACCCTTAGTCACCCTTGTTTCTCCTTGATCCCCCTTGTTCCCCCTCGTTCCTCCTCGTTCCCCCTCATTCACCCTCGTTCCCCCTTGGTCCCCCTTAGTCACCCTTGTTCCCCCTCAGTCACCCTCGTTCCCCCTCAGTCACCGTCGTTCCCCCTCAGTCACCCTCGTTTCCCCTTGATCCCCTTTGTTCCCCCTCATTCCTCCTCGTTCCCCCTCAGTCACCCTTGTTCCCCCTAGTTCCCCCTCAGTCACCCTTGTTCCTCCTCGTTCCCCCTCAGTCACCCTCGTTTCCCCTTGATCCCCCTCAGTCACCCTCATTCCCCCTTGTTCCCCCTCAGTCACCCTCGTTCCCCCTCAGTCACCCTTAGTCACCCTCGTTTCACCTTGATCCCCCTCGTTCCCCCTCAGTCACCCTTGTTCCTCCTCGTTCCCCCTCAGTCACCCTCGTTTCCCCTTGATCCCCCTCAGTCACCCTCGTTCCCCCTTGTTCCCCCTCAGTCACCCTCGTTCCCCCTCAGTCACCCTTAGTCACCCTCGTTTCCCCTTGATCCCCCTCGTTCCCCCTCAGTCACCCTCGTTCCCCCTCAGTCACCCTTGTTCCTCCTCGTTCCCCCTCAGTCACCCTTGTTCCTCCTCGTTCCCCCTCGTTTCCCCTTGATCCCCCTCAGTCACCCTCGTTCCCCCTTGTTCCCCTTCAGTCACCCTCGTTCCCCCTCAGTCACCCTCGTTCCCCCTTGTTCCCCCTCAGTCACCCTCATTCCCCCTCAGTCACCCTCGTTCCCCCTCAGTCACCCTTAGTCACCCTCGTTTCCCCTTGATCCCCCTCGTTCCCCCTCAGTCACCCCCGTTCCCCCTCAGTCACCCTCGTTCCCCCTCAGTCACCCTTAGTCACCCTCGTTTCCCCTTGATCCCCCTCGTTCCCCCTCAGTCACCCCCGTTCCCCCTCAGTCACCCTCGTTCCCCCTCAGTCACCCTCGTTCCCCCTCAGTCACCCTTAGTCACCCTCGTTTCCCCTTGATCCCCCTCGTTCCCCCTCAGTCACCCCCGTTCCCCCTCAGTCACCCTCGTTCCCCCTTGTTCCCCTTCAGTCACCCTCGTTCCCCCTCAGTCACCCTTGTTCCTCCTCGTTCCCCCTCAGTCACCCTTGTTCCTCTTTGTTCCTCCTCGTTCGCCCTCAGTCACCCTCGTTCCCCCTCGTTCCCCCTCAGTCACCCTCGTTCCCCCTTGTTCCCCCTCAGTCACCCTCGTTCCCCCTCAGTCACCCTCGTTCCCCCTCAGTCACCCTTAGTCACCCTCGTTTCCCCTTGATCCCCCTCGTTCCCCCTCAGTCACCCCCGTTCCCCCTCAGTCACCCTCGTTTCCCCTTGATCCCCCTCGTTCCCCCTCAGTCACCCTCGTTCCCCCTCAGTCACCCTCGTTCCCCCTCAGTCACCCTCGTTCCCCCTTGTTCCCCCTCAGTCACCCCCGTTCCCCCTCAGTCACCCTCGTTCCCCCTCAGTCACCCTTAGTCACCCTCGTTTCCCCTTGATCCCCCTCGTTCCCCCTCAGTCACCCCCGTTCCCCCTCAGTCACCCTGCACCCACCTATATTGGAGGTCTATGATTGCTTTGTATTGAGGATCAATAATCACTGACCATCTGCCGATAGGTTCCTATACACATCAATGTAATTTCAGCCAAAGCTGCCAACTTCATACAAGACTGTCTGACTAATGGGTATGGGGGTCTCCCAACTCCCCCCCAGCAGATGTTCTCTAATGGTTGGGTTTCCATTGTCTGACTCTATTGTTTTCCGAGAGACAAGCTGTGCTTGAGGAGTCCAGCAGCATCTTACCTTCCTTCTCCACTAAGATCAAATGAACGTTGGGCCAAGCTGGACATTCTAGTTTATGGAGGAATTGATAGTATGTGACAGCTACTGGCAGGGTACAGCCACCTTAAAGGGGAACTATCAGCAGGTTAGAGGAATCTGATAGCCCCCTAATGTGCACGGGTGCTGAGGGTGGAGGGATGTCATTCACCTGCCTGTCATTCAGTGTAATCCTTGGTCCGGAGCACCGTTAGGAGCACTGCCCCACCCCCAGAGCTCAGATCCAGCCCCCCTACTCAAATGATTATAATTAGAAGGAGTTGGAAGGCTCGGCGCTCTGGGGGTGGGGCAGTGCTCCTAACGGTGCTCCATACCAAGGATTACACTGCTAACAGTACCGGAACAGTGCAGATAGTTCCTCTTTAAATTCCATCTGTCATTTAATTTTGTTTTGCAGAAATCAATAGTACAAACCATTCTAAGAAACTCTGTGATAGGTTTTATAAGGCAAAAAATATTTTACTCAAAAAGCTGTTTTGCAGCCTCCCCGCCTCACTTCTTATCTGTTCATTATCAGGAAAAGTCACCTACATTACAGAGGAGCAAAGTGAAGACGGGTTCTGCTGTGTCCATTATAACCTATGGAGGGGGGAGGGGCCGAGGGGGATGAGTGAGCAGGAAGAGGAGAGACACAGCCCATGCAGTATGGAGACTGTGTGTCTGGGCACAGAAAACGCTGGATTCACAGGTCAGACAGGTCAGTGCTGGTCTTAGAACTTGGTGATTTAAGATTGCAGGATGTTTTGTTGTGCTTTCCACTATACACAAGTTGTTTACCTCCTCTCTGTGCTCCCTCACCCCCCTTGACCCTTCCCCCTGCCATAGATCATAATGGACACAGATAAGTGTGTGAGGGGGGGGGGGGGGGTTGAGGCTGCAGCCTCTGAGTACAGAAGGAAACTCTTTAGCTTAATAAAACCTATTACAGAGTTTCTTAAAATCGCTTGTAGAGTTCTTGTGCTGGGACAGTAAGTAGGTCCCCTCTGTGCCCCCGTATAGTATTAAAGCCCTGGGCCACCAAATAGTGGTTAAGCCCCATCTGCGCTTCCATACAGTAGTTAGGCCCATCTGCGCTTCCATGCAGTAGTTAGCCCCATCTGCGCTTCCATACAGTAGTTAGGTCCATCTGCGCTTCCATACAGTAGTTAGCCCCATCTGCGCTTCCATACAGTAGTTAGGCCCATCTGCGCTTCCATACAGTAGTTAGGCCCATCTGCGCTTCCATACAGTAGTTAGCCCCATCTGCACTTCCATACAGTAGTTAGCCCCATCTGCGCTTCCATACAGTAGTTAGCCCCATCTGCACTTCCATACAGTAGTTAGCCCCATCTGCGCTTCCATACAGTAGTTAGGCCCATCTGCGCTTCCATACAGTAGTTAGCCCCATCTGCGCTTCCATACAGTAGTTAGCCCCATCTGCGCTTCCATACAGTAGTTAGGTCCATCTACGCTTCCATGCAGTAGTTAGCCCCATCTGCGCTTCCATACAGTAGTTAGGCCCATCTGCGCTTCCATACAGTAGTTAGGTCCATCTGCGCTTCCATGCAGTAGTTAGCCCCATCTGCGCTTCCATACAGTAGTTAGCCCCATCTGCGCTTCCATACAGTAGTTAGCCCCATCTGCGCTTCCATACAGTAGTTAGCCCCATCTGCGCTTCCATACAGTAGTTAGGCCCATCTGCGCTTCCATACAGTAGTTAGCCCCATCTGCGCTTCCATACAGTAGTTAGGCCCATCTGCGCTTCCATACAGTAGTTAGGCCCATCTGCGCTTCCATACAGTAGTTAGGCTCATCTGCGCTTCCATACAGTAGTTAGCCCCATCTGCGCTTCCATGCAGTAGTTAGCCCCATCTGCGCTTCCATACAGTAGTTAGCCCCATCTGCGCTTCCATACAGTAGTTAGCCCCATCTGCGCTTCCATACAGTAGTTAGGTCCATCTACGCTTCCATGCAGTAGTTAGCCCCATCTGCGCTTCCATACAGTAGTTAGGCCCATCTGCGCTTCCATACAGTAGTTAGGTCCATCTGCGCTTCCATGCAGTAGTTAGCCCCATCTGCGCTTCCATACAGTAGTTAGGCCCATCTGCGCTTCCATACAGTAGTTAGGCCCATCTGCGCTTCCATACAGTAGTTAGGCTCATCTGCGCTTCCATACAGTAGTTAGCCCCATCTGCGCTTCCATACAGTAGTTAGCCCCATCTGCGCTTACATACAGTAGTTAAGCCCATCTGCGCTTCCATACAGTAGTTAGCCCCATCTGCGCTTCCATACAGTAGTTAGGCCCATCTGCGCTTCCATACAGTAGTTAGGCCCATCTGCACTTCCATACAGTAGTTAGGCCCATCTGCGCTTCCATACAGTAGTTAGCCCCATCTGCGCTTCCATACAGTAGTTAGGCTCATCTGCACTTCCATACAGTAGTTAGCCCCATCTGCACTTCCATACAGTAGTTAGGCCCATCTGCACTTCCATACAGTAGTTAGGCCCATCTGCACTTCCATACAGTAGTTAGCCCCATCTGCGCTTCCATGCAGTAGTTAGCCCCATCTGCGCTTCCATACAGTAGTTAGGCCCATCTGCGCTTCCATACAGTAGTTAGGCCCATCTGCGCTTCCATACAGTAGTTAGCCCCATCTGCGCTTCCATACAGTAGTTAGGCCCATCTGCGCTTCCATACAGTAGTTAGGCTCATCTGCACTTCCATACAGTAGTTAGCCCCATCTGCACTTCCATACAGTAGTTAGGCCCATCTGCACTTCCATACAGTAGTTAGGCTCATCTGCGCTTCCATACAGTAGTTAGGCTCATCTGCACTTCCATACAGTAGTTAGGCTCATCTGCACTTCCATACAGTAGTTAGCCCCATCTGCACTTCCATACAGTAGTTAGGCCCATCTGCACTTCCATACAGTAGTTAGGCTCATCTGCGCTTCCATACAGTAGTTAGGCCCATCTGCACTTCCATACAGTAGTTAGGCTCATCTGCGCTTCCATACAGTAGTTAGGCCCATCTGCACTTCCATACAGTAGTTAGGCCCATCTGCGCTTCCATACAGTAGTTAGGCTCATCTGCACTTCCATACAGTAGTTAGCCCCATCTGCACTTCCATACAGTAGTTAGGCCCATCTGCACTTCCATACAGTAGTTAGGCTCATCTGCGCTTCCATACAGTAGTTAGGCTCATCTGCGCTTCCATACAGTAGTTAGGCTCATCTGCGCTTCCATACAGTAGTTAGGCCCATCTGCGCTTCCATACAGTAGTTAGGCCCATCTGCGCTTCCATACAGTAGTTAGGCCCATTGTGCTTTCTTATAGTAGTTAGGCCCATCTGCGCTTCCATACAGTAGTTAGGCCCATTGTGCTTTCTTATAGTAGTTAGGCCTCTCTGTGTAGGTCGGCCCCCAGTAGATAGTAGCTTGCATGTAGCAACCCCCTCCCCCCCACACACACATTGGATACCCCCTCCCCCCCACACCATTAGATACCCACACACACCATTAGATACCCGATAACCCCCCCACACACACACATTAGATACACCCTCCCCCCCACACACACACATTGGATACCCCCTCCCCCCCACACCATCAGATACCCACACACACCATTAGATACCCGATAACCCCCCCCCACACACATTAGATACACCCTCCCCCCCCCACACACACAAATTGGATACCCCCTCCCCCCCACACCATCAGATACCCCCCCACACACCATTAGATACCCAATAACCCCCCCACACACACACACATTAGATACACCCTCCCCCCCCACATACACATTGGATACCCCCTCCCCCCCACACCATTAGATACCCACACACACACACCATTAGATACCCGATAACCCCCCCCCCCACACACTATTAGATAACCTCCCCCCCCACACTTTTAGATACCCCCCCCACACACACACCATTAGATACACCCTCCCCCCCCACACCATTAGATACACCCTCCCCCCCACACCATTAGATACCCCCCCACACACCATTAGATACCCCCACACCAACACCATTAGATACCCCCACACACACACCATTAGATACCCACACACACACACCATTAGATACCCCCACACATACACCATTAGATACCCCCACACATACACCATTAGATACCCCCACACATACACCATTAGATACCCACACACACACACACACACACACACACACACACCATTAGATACCCCCACACACACATACACCATTAGATACCCCCACACACACACCATTAGATACCCCCACACACACACCATTAGATACCCCCACACATACACCATTAGATACCCACACACATACACCATTAGATACCCCCACACACACACCATTAGATACCCCCACACACACACACCATTAGATACCCCCACACATACACCATTAGATACCCCCACACATACACCATTAGATACCCCCACACATACACCATTAGATACCCCCACACATACACCATTAGATACCCCCACACACATACACCATTAGATACCCCCACACATACACCATTAGATACCCCCACACACACACCATTAGATACCCCCACACACACATACACCATTAGATACCCCCACACATAATCCATTAGATACCCCCACACATACACCATTAGATACCCCCCCACACACACCATTAGATACCCCCACACACACCATTAGATACCCCCACACATACACCATTAGATACCCACACACACATACACCATTAGATACCCCGACACATACACCATTAGATACCCCCCCCCACACACCATTAGATACCCCCCCCACACACACCATTAGATACCCCCCCACACACACCATTAGATACCCCCACACACAGACACCATTAGATACCCACACACACACACACCATTAGATACCCCCACACATACACCATTAGATACCCCCACACATACACCATTAGATACCCACACACACATACACCATTAGATACCCCGACACATACACCATTAGATACCCCCACACATACACCATTAGATACCCCCCACACACACCATTAGATACCCCCACACACACACCATTAGATACCCCCACACACACACACCATTAGATACCCCCACACATACACCATTAGATACCCACACACACACACCATTAGATACCCACACACACATACACCATTAGATACCCCGACACATACACCATTAGATACCCCCACACATACACCATTAGATACCCCCCCACACACACCATTAGATACCCCCACACACACACACCATTAGATACCCCCACACACACACACCATTAGATACCCCCACACACACACCATTAGATACCCCCACACATACACCATTAGATACCCCCCCCACACACACACCATTAGACACTCCCACACATACACCATTAGATACCCCCACACACACACACACCCCATTAGATACCCCCCACACACACCATTAGATACCCCCCACACACACCATTAGATACCCCCACACATACACCATTAGATACCCCCACACACACACCATTAGATACCCCCACACACACACCATTAGATACCCCCACACATACACCATTAGATACCCCCACACATACACCATTAGATACCCCACACATACACCATTAGATACCCCCACACATACACCATTAGATACCCCACACACACACACCATTAGATACCCCCCACACACACCATTAGATACCCCCACACACACACCATTAGATACCCCCACACACACACCATTAGATACCCCCACACATACACCATTAGATACCCCCACACATACACCATTAGATACCCCCACACATACACCATTAGATACCCCCACACACATACACCATTAGATACCCCGACACATACACCATTAGATACCCCCCACACACACCATTAGATACCCCCACACACACACCATTAGATACCCCCACACCACACCATTAGATACCCCCACACACACACCATTAGATACCCCCACACATACACCATTAGATACCCCCACACATACACCATTAGATACCCCCACACATACACCATTAGATACCCCCCACACATACACCATTAGATACCCCCACACACACACCATTAGATACCCCCACACACACCATTAGATACCCCCACACACACCATTAGATACCCTCACATATACACCATTAGATACCCCCACACATACACCATTAGATACCCCCACACATACACCATTAGATACCCCCACACATACACCATTAGATACCCCCACACATACACCATTAGAGACCCCCACACATACACCATTAGATACCCCACACTCACACACCATTAGATACCCCCACACACACACCATTAGATACCCCCACACACACACACCATTAGATACCCCCACACACACACACCATTAGATACCCCCACACATACACCATTAGATACCCCCACACATACACCATTAGATACCCCCACACATACACCATTAGATACCCCCACACACACCATTAGATACCCCCACACACACACACCATTAGATACCCCCCCACACACACCATTAGATACCCCCACACATACACCATTAGATACCCCCACACACACCATTAGATACCCCCACACACACACCATTAGATACCCCCACACACACACCATTAGATACCCCCACACAAACACCATTAGATACCCCCACACATACACCATTAGATACCACCCACACATACACACCATTAGATACCCCCACACACACACCATTAGATACCCCCACACACACACCATTAGATACCCCCACACACACACACCATTAGATACCCCCACACATACACCATTAGATACCCCCACACATACACCATTAGATCCCCCACACATACACCATTAGATACCCCCCACACATACACCATTAGATACCCCCACACATACACCATTAGATACCCCCACACACACACCATTAGATACCCACACACACACATACCATTAGATACCCCCACACACACACCATTAGATACCCCCACACATACACCATTAGATACCCCCACACATACACCATTAGATACCCCCCCACACACACCATTAGATACCCCCCCACACACACATACACCATTAGATACCCCCACACATACACCATTAGATACCCCCACACATACACCATTAGATACCCCCACACATACACCATTAGATACCCCCCACACATACACCATTAGATACCCCCAACACATACACCATTAGATACCCCCCACACATACAACCATTAGATACCCCCACACACATACACCATTAGATTCCCCCACACACATACACCATTAGATCCCCCCCACACATCACCATTAGATACCCCCACACACACACCATTAGATACCCCCACACACACACCATTAGATACCCCCACAACACACCACCATTAGATCCCCCACACATACACCATTAGATACCCCCACACATACACCATTAGATACCCCCACACATACACCATTAGATACCCCCACACACACACACCATTAGATACCCCCCACACACACCCATTAGATACCCCCACACACACCACCATTAGATACCCCCCACACACACACCATTAGATACCCCCCACATACACCATTAGATACCCCCACACATACACCATTATACTCCCACACATACACCATTAGATACCCCCACACACACCATTAGATACCCCCACACACACCATTAGATACCCCCACACACACCATTAGATACCCTCACATATACACCATTAGATACCTCCACACATACACCATTAGATACCCCCACACATACACCATTAGATACCCCCACACATACACCATTAGATACCCCCACACATACACCATTAGATACCCCCACACACACACCATTAGATCCCCCCACACACACACACCATTAGATACCCCCACACACACACCATTAGATCCCCCCCCCCACACACACACCATTAGATACCCACACACACACACCATTAGATACACCCTCCCCCCCCCCCACACACCATTAGATCCCCCCCCACACACATACACCATTAGATCCCCCCCACATATACACCATTAGACCCCCACACACACACACACACACAAACACACACCATTAGATCCCCCCCCACACATACACCATTAGATCCCCCCCCCACACCATTAGATCCCCCCCCCCACACCATTAGATCCCCCCCCCCCCACACACCATTAGATCCCCCCCCCCCCCCCAGGTAGCATGTCCTCATTAAATAATATCCCCAGTAGGTAGAGCGCTTATAGCTACTCTTAGAGGTACAAATGTGCAACCGTGGTCTATTGGAAGTGCAGAATCAGATTGGCAGTATGGCGATGGGTGATACAGTGGACTATGCGGGATAAGATCAATGATTTAGAAGACCGCTCGCAGAGATCTAATATACGCATAGTTGGGCTTCCGGAGGGTGCGGAGGGAGGAAATGATGATCTTTTTGGCAAAATCGGAACCATTAGATACCCCCACACACACACCATTAGATACCCACACACACACATACCATTAGATACCCCCACATATACACCATTAGATACCCCCACACATACACCATTAGATACCCCCCACATACACCATTAGATCCCCCCCCACACATACACCATTAGATACCCCCACACATACACCATTAGATACCCCCCCACACATACACCATTAGATCCCCCCCCACACATACACCATTAGATACCCCCACACATACACCATTAGATCCCCCCCACACATACACCATTAGATACCCCCCACACATACACCATTAGATACCCCCACACATACACCATTAGATACCCCCACACATACACCATTAGATACCCCCACACATACACCATTAGATACCCCCACACATACACCATTAGATACCCCCACACATACACCATTAGATACCCCCACACATACACCATTAGATACCCCCACACACAGACACCATTAGATACCCCCACACATACACCATTAGATACCCCCCCACACACCATTAGATACTCCCACATACACCATTAGATACCCCCACACATACACCATTAGATACCCCCCCCCACACACCATTAGATACTCCCACACACACCATTAGATACCCCCACACACACCATTAGATACCCCCCCACACACACCATTAGATACCCCCACACACACCGTTAGATACCCCCACACACACCATTAGATACCCTCACATATACACCATTAGATACCCCCACACATACACCATTAGATACCCCCACACATACACCATTAGATACCCTCACATATACACCATTAGATACCCCCACACATACACCATTAGATACCCCCACATACACCATTAGATTCCCCCACACACACCATTAGATACCCCCACACATACACCATTAGATCCCCCCCCACACACACACCATTAGATCCCCCCCCACACACACACACCATTAGATACCCACACACACACACCATTAGATACACCCTCCCCCCCCCCCCACACACCATTAGATCCCCCCCCACACACATACACCATTAGATCCCCCCCACATATACACCATTAGACCCCCACACACACACACACACACAAACACACACCATTAGATCCCCCCCCACACACACACCATTAGATACCCCCCCCACACCATTAGATCCCCCCCCCCCACACCATTAGATCCCCCCCCCCCCCCACACACCATTAGATCCCCCCCCCCCCCCCCAGGTAGCATGTCCTCATTAAATAATATCCCCCAGTAGGTAGAGCGCTTATAGCTACTCTTAGAGGTACAAATGTGCAACCGTGGTCTATTGGAAGTGCAGAGTCAGATTGGCAGTATGGCGATGGTGATACAGTGGACTATGCGGGGATAAGATCAATGATTTAGAAGACCGCTCGCAGAGATCTAATATACGCATAGTTGGGCTTCCGGAGGGTGCGGAGGGAGGAAATGATGATCTTTTTTTGGCAAAATCGGAACCATTAGATACCCCCACACACACACCATTAGATACCCACACACACACATACCATTAGATACCCCCCCACACACCATTAGATACCCTCACATATACACCATTAGATACCCCCACACATACACCATTAGATACCCCCACACATACACCATTAGTTCCCCCCCCCACATACACCATTAGATACCCCCACACATACACCATTAGATACCCCCCACACATACACCATTAGTTCCCCCCCCACACATACACCATTAGATACCCCCACACATACACCATTAGATACCCCCCACACATACACCATTAGATACCCCCCACACATACACCATTAGATACCCCCACACATACACCATTAGATCCCCCCCCACACATACACCATTAGATACCCCCACACATACACCATTAGATACCCCCACACATACACCATTAGATCCCCCCCCACACATACACCATTAGATACCCCCACACATACACCATTAGATACCCCCCCACACATACACCATTAGATACCCCCACACATACACCATTAGATACCCCCACACACACACCATTAGATACCCCCACACACACACCATTAGATACCCCCACACATACACCATTAGATACCCCCACACATACACCATTAGATACCCCCACACATACACCATTAGATACCCACACACACATACACCATTAGATACCCCGACACATACACCATTAGATACCCCCCCCACACACCATTAGATACCCCCCCACACACCATTAGATACCCCCACACCAACACCATTAGATACCCCCACACACACACCATTAGATACCCCCACACACACACCATTAGATACCCCCACACATACACCATTAGATACCCCCACACATACACCATTAGATACCCCCCCCCACACCATTAGATACCCCCACACACACCATTAGATACCCCCACACACACCATTAGATACCCCCACACACACCATTAGATACCCTCACATATACACCATTAGATACCCCCACACATACACCATTAGATACCCCCCACACATACACCATTAGATACCCCCACACATACACCATTAGATACCCCCACACATACACCATTAGAGACCCCCACACATACACCATTAGATACCCCACACTCACACACCATTAGATACCCCCACACACACACCATTAGATACCCCCACACACACACACCATTAGATACCCCCACACACACACACCATTAGATACCCCCCACAACATACACCATTAGATACCCCCACACATACACCATTAGATACCCCCACACATACACCATTAGATACCCCCACACACACCATTAGATACCCCCACACACACACACCATTAGATACCCCCCCACACACACCATTAGATACCCCCACACATACACCATTAGATACCCCCACACACACCATTAGATACCCCCACACACACACCATTAGATACCCCCACACACACACCATTAGATACCCCACACAAACACCATTAGATACCCCCACACATACACCATTAGATACCACCCACACATACACACCATTAGATACCCCCACACACACACCATTAGATACCCCCACACACACACCATTAGATACCCCCACACACACACACCATTAGATACCCCCACACATACACCATTAGATACCCCCACACATACACCATTAGATCCCCCACACATACACCATTAGATACCCCCCACACATACACCATTAGATACCCCCACACATACACCATTAGATACCCCCACACACACACCATTAGATACCCACCACACATACCATTAGATACCCCCACACACACACCATTAGATACCCCCACACATACACCATTAGATACCCCCACACATACACCATTAGATACCCCCCCACACACACCATTAGATACCCCCCACACACACATACACCATTAGATACCCCCACACATACACCATTAGATACCCCCACACATACACCATTAGATCCCCCCACACATACACCATTAGATACCCCCACACATACACCATTAGATCCCCCCACACATACACCATTAGATACCCCCACACATACACCATTAGATACCCACACACACACACCATTAGATACCCCCACACACATACACCATTAGATCCCCCCCCCACACCATTAGATACCCCCCCACACACACACCATTAGATACCCCCACACACACACCATTAGATACCCCCACACACACACACCATTAGATACCCCCACACATACACCATTAGATACCCCCACACATACACCATTAGATACCCCCACACATACACCATTAGATACCCCCACACACACACACCATTAGATACCCCCACACACACACACCATTAGATACCCCCACACACACACACCATTAGATACCCCCACACACACACACTTAGATACCCCCACACATACACCATTAGATACCCCCACACATACACCATTAGATACTCCCACACATACACCATTAGATACCCCCACACACACCATTAGATACCCCCACACACACCATTAGATACCCCCACACACACCATTAGATACCCTCACATATACACCATTAGATACCTCCACACATACACCATTAGATACCCCCACACATACACCATTAGATACCCCCACACATACACCATTAGATACCCCCACACATACACCATTAGATACCCCCACACACACACCATTAGATCCCCCCCCACACACACACCATTAGATACCCCCACACACACACCATTAGATCCCCCCCCACACACACACACCATTAGATACCCACACACACACACCATTAGATACACCCTCCCCCCCCCCCACACACCATTAGATCCCCCCCCACACACATACACCATTAGATCCCCCCCACATATACACCATTAGACCCCCACACACACACACACACACAAACACACACCATTAGATCCCCCCCCACACATACACCATTAGATCCCCCCCCCACAACCATTAGATCCCCCCCCCCCACACCATTAGATCCCCCCCCCCCCCACACACCATTAGATCCCCCCCCCCCCCCCCAGGTAGCATGTCCTCATTAAATAATATCCCCAGTAGGTAGAGCGCTTATAGCTACTCTTAGAGGTACAAATGTGCAACCGTGGTCTATTGGAAGTGCAGAGTCAGATTGGCAGTATGGCGATGGTGATACAGTGGACTATGCGGGATAAGATCAATGATTTAGAAGACCGCTCGCAGAGATCTAATATACGCATAGTTGGGCTTCCGGAGGGTGCGGAGGGAGGAAATGATGATCTTTTTTGGCAAAATCGGAACCATTAGATACCCCCACACACACACCATTAGATACCCACACACACACATACCATTAGATACCCCCACATATACACCATTAGATACCCCCACACATACACCATTAGATACCCCCACACATACACCATTAGATCCCCCCCCACACATACACCATTAGATACCCCCACACATACACCATTAGATACCCCCACACATACACCATTAGATCCCCCCCCACACATACACCATTAGATACCCCCACACATACACCATTAGATCCCCCCCACACATACACCATTAGATACCCCCCACACATACACCATTAGATACCCCCACACATACACCATTAGATACCCCCACACATACACCATTAGATACCCCCACACATACACCATTAGATACCCCACACATACACCATTAGATACCCCCACACATACACCATTAGATACCCCCACACATACACCATTAGATACCCCCCCCACACACCATTAGATACTCCCACACACACCATTAGATACCCCCACACACACCATTAGATACCCCCCCACACACACCATTAGATACCCCCACACACACCATTAGATACCCCCACACACACCATTAGATACCCTCACATATACACCATTAGATACCCCCACACATACACCATTAGATACCCCCACACATACACCATTAGATACCCTCACATATACACCATTAGATACCCCCACACATACACCATTAGATACCCCCACATACACCATTAGATTCCCCCACACACACCATTAGATACCCCCACACATACACCATTAGATCCCCCCCCACACACACACACCATTAGACCCCCACATACACCATTAGATACCCACACACACACACCATTAGATACACCATTAGATACCCCCCCACACACCATTAGATCCCCCCCCACACACATACACCATTAGATACCCCCACATATACACCATTAGACCCCCACACACACACACACACACAAACACACACCATTAGATCCCCCCCCACACATACACCATTAGATCCCCCCCCCACACCATTAGATCCCCCCCCCCCACACCATTAGATCCCCCCCCCCCCCCACACACCATTCGATTCCCCCCCCCCCCCAGGTAGCATGTCCTCATTAAATAATATCCCCAGTAGGTAGAGCGCTTATAGCTACTCTTAGAGGTACAAATGTGCAACCGTGGTCTATTGGAAGTGCAGAGTCAGATTGGCAGTATGGCGATGGTGATACAGTGGACTATGCGGGATAAGATCAATGATTTAGAAGACCGCTCGCAGAGATCTAATATACGCATAGTTGGGCTTCCGGAGGGTGCGGAGGGAGGAAATGATGATCTTTTTTGGCAAAATCGGAACCATTAGATACCCCCACACACACACCATTAGATACCCACACACACACATACCATTAGATACCCCCCCACACACCATTAGATACCCTCACATATACACCATTAGATACCCCCACACATACACCATTAGATACCCCCCACACATACACCATTAGTTCCCCCCCCACACATACACCATTAGATACCCCCACACATACACCATTAGATACCCCCCACACATACACCATTAGTTCCCCCCCCACACATACACCATTAGATACCCCCACACATACACCATTAGATACCCCCCACACATACACCATTAGATACCCCCCACACATACACCATTAGATACCCCCCACACATACACCATTAGTTCCCCCCCCACACATACACCATTAGATACCCCCACACATACACCATTAGATACCCCCACACATACACCATTAGATCCCCCCCCACACATACACCATTAGATACCCCCACACATACACCATTAGATCCCCCCCACACATACACCATTAGTTCCCCCCCCACACATACACCATTAGATACCCCCACACATACACCATTAGATCCCCCCCACACATACACCATTAGATACCCCCCACACATACACCATTAGATACCCCCACACATACACCATTAGATACCCACACACACACCATTAGATACCCCCCCCCACACACCATTAGATACTCCCACACACACCATTAGATACCCCCACACACACCATTAGATACCCCCCCACACACACCATTAGATACCCCCACACACACCGTTAGATACCCCCACACACACCATTAGATACCCTCACATATACACCATTAGATACCCCCACACATACACCATTAGATACCCCCACACATACACCATTAGATACCCTCACATATACACCATTAGATACCCCCACACATACACCATTAGATACCCCCACATACACCATTAGATTCCCCCACACACACCATTAGATACCCCCACACATACACCATTAGATACCCCCACACATACACCATTAGATACCCCCACACATACACCATTAGATACCCCCACACATACACCATTAGATACCCCCCACACACACCATTAGATACCCTCACATATACACCATTAGATACCCCCCCACACACACCATTAGATACTCCCACACACACCATTAGATACCCCCACATACACCATTAGATTCCCCCACACACACCATTAGATACCCCCACACACACACCATTAGATACCCCCACACACACACCATTAGATACCCCCACACACACACCATTAGATACCCCCACATACACACCATTAGATACCCCCACACACACACCATTAGATACCCCCACACACACACCATTAGATACCCCCACACATACACCATTAGATACCCCCACACACACACCATTAGATACCCCCACACACACACCATTAGATACCCCCACACATACACACCATTAGATACCCCCACATACACCATTAGATTCCCCCCCACACACACCATTAGATACTCCCACACACACCATTAGATACCCCCACATACACCATTAGATACCCCCCCACACACACCATTAGATACCCCCACACACACACCATTAGATACCCCCACACACACACCATTAGATACCCCCACACATACACCATTAGATACCCCCACATACACCATTAGATACCCCCACACATACACCATTAGATACCCCCCCACACACACCATTAGATACCCCCACACATACACCATTAGATACCCCACACATACACCATTAGATACCCCCACATACACCATTAGATTCCCCCACACACACACCATTAGATACCCCCCCACACACACCATTAGATTCCCCCACACACACCATTAGATACCCCCACACATACACCATTAGATACCCCCACACATACACCATTAGATACCCCCACACATACACCATTAGATACCCCCACACATACACCATTAGATACCCCCCACACACACCATTAGATACCCTCACATATACACCATTAGATACCCCCACATACACCATTAGATTCCCCCACACACACCATTAGATACCCCCACACACACACCATTAGATACCCCCACACACACACCATTAGATACCCCCACACACACACCATTAGATACCCCCACATACACACCATTAGATACCCCCACACACACACCATTAGATACCCCCACACACATACACCATTAGATACCCCCACACATACACACCATTAGATACTCCCACATACACCATTAGATACCCCCACACATACACCATTAGATACTCCCACATACACCATTAGATACCCCCCCACACACACCATTAGATACCCCCCCCACACACACCATTATATACCCCCACACACACACCATTAGATACCCCCACACATACACCATTAGATACCCCCACATACACCATTAGATACCCCCACACATACACCATTAGATACCCCACACATACACCATTAGATACCCTCACATACACCATTAGATTCCCCCACACACACACCATTAGATACCCCCCCACACACACCATTAGATTCCCCCACACACACCATTAGATACCCCACACATACACCATTAGATACCCTCACATACACCATTAGATTCCCCCACACACACACCATTAGATACCCCCCCACACACACCATTAGATACCACACACATACACCATTAGATTCCCCCACACACACACCATTAGATACCCCCCCACACACACACACCATTAGATCCCCCCCCACACACATACACCATTAGATCCCCCCACACATACACCATTAGATCCCCCCCCCACATACACCATTATATCCCCCCCCCCACATACACCATTAGATACCCCCACACACACACCATTAGATACCCCCCCACACACACACACCATTAGATCCCCCCCCACACACATACACCATTAGATCCCCCCACACATACACCATTAGATACCCCCACACATACACCATTATATCCCCCCCCCCACATACACCATTAGATACCCCCACACATACACCATTAGATCCCCCCCACACATACACACCATTAGATCCCCCCACACATACACCATTAGATCCCCCCCCACATACACCATTAGATCCCCCCCCCACATACACCATTAGATACCCCCACACATGAACCATTAGATCCCCCCCCCACACCATTAGATCCCCCCCCCACACCATTAGATTCCCCCCCCCCCCCCAGGTAGCATGTCCTCATTAAATAATATCCCCCAGTAGGTAGAGCGCTTATAGCTACTCTTAGAGGTACAAATGTGCAACCGTGGTCTATTGGAAGTGCAGAATCAGATTGGCAGTATGGCGATGGTGATACAGTGGACTATGCGGGATAAGATCAATGATTTAGAAGACCGCTCGCAGAGATCTAATATACGCATAGTTGGGCTTCCGGAGGGTGCGGAGGGAGGAAATAATGATCTTTTTTGGCAAAATCGGATCCTGGATAGGAGGTGATAGTCTATCTAAAAATGTTGATATTGAGCGGGCGCACAGGGTCCCGGGGTGAGCCCCCCGCGAACCACTTCCATCCAGACATCAGATTCCAAAGAAAGGAATGTTATCCCTAAGAAAAT
The DNA here is from genome assembly GCA_027789725.1 of Dendropsophus ebraccatus. Taxonomy (NCBI): domain Eukaryota; kingdom Metazoa; phylum Chordata; class Amphibia; order Anura; family Hylidae; genus Dendropsophus; species Dendropsophus ebraccatus. The sequence continues at coordinate 1,134,697 of JAQFWZ010000084.1, read as the reverse complement.
GAGAGAAAATCCAGACGCCCTGTATAACATAGTCAAATTGGCATGTATCCTGATTTCTCGAGGGCGACACAAAAACAAAGGGAATCCTTTAGAGAGGTTAAAAGGTTAAAAGGAGGCTACTTAACTCTAAGATCCAATTTTCGCTTTTTTTCCCACACATTTGAGGGTGACATAATGAGAACTGCAATAGAAGCTAGTGATTGGCCGGACCGTGAGAATATAAGATGAAGGCGACAAGTCATGTTTGTCTATATGCAGGGTGAGCGGAGGGGGAAGGGCTATGTGATTGGTTAAGAGATCCGCGTTGTCTGCGGAACATTCAGGTTGGGGTGGAAGGGGGGGGTAAGGGGGGGGGGGGGGGGGGGTTGGGGGAGGGGGGGGGGGTAGCCGGAGCAAGAGAAGGGAGTTTGTTTTTTCCCTCCCTCTCCCTTTGGCCCTCCCCTCTCAGATTTAGTAGAGAATGATACAAGTGATTAATTGGAATATGAGGGGGATGGGGGATCCATCTAAGAGGCGTGCCATATTGGATTTCATTAGTAGGCAACTACCCGCAATAGTTTGTATAACGGAAACACAAATCCTATTCATGAAAATGTTTATGACGATGGGCATCCTTGGAGATCCACTCATCTTTTTCCTCCTATTCAGCAGGGGTCTCAGGATTGTTTCATCATAAAATAAATCTCATTGAGAGGGATAGGAGGGTAGATGGGAGAGGGTATTTTGGAAGTAGTGTTTGCTTTTGTGTCTCTGGCTGGGGTCCGGGAGGAGAAAGAAGAGCATATCCTTGCTATAGCTTTATGGATCTATTCGCTACTCGGATTGACTTGGTTCTTACCAACCCGGAAACGGAAGCAATTATTACTGGGGTGACGCATGCAGTCAAGCCAATATTCTCTTAATCCTACAGATGATAACTTAAGACTGCTTAAAGGTGCGCAGGAACAATATTCGACCCTTCTGCTGGAAAAAAAAACAGCAAAAACTTTTCTTTTAAAATCAGAAAGAGTTTGTAGAAGGTGGGTGCCCAAGTAAGACCCTTGCGGACGTAGTGAGGGCACAAAACTATAGGAGACCTATTGAAAAGATAGGAGGTGCAGACGGGCTGCTTACGGGGGATCCGGGGGAAATGAGTAGAGCTTTGGTGCATTTATATGGCAGCCTATATACTTCAGAAGGGAATGTTTCTGATGAACAATTAGGTCAGTTTTTTTCTACAGTGGAACCAGCTGAAGAGCAGGAAGTAATGGAAGTCTATAACCCTTACTGAAATGTGTGATGCCCTAAAAACATTGCCAAATGGGTCAGCTCCTGGCCCTGACCGACGCCCGTCTGAATCTTATATGCGGACTGGCTGATGATATATGATATATGAATCCTGCGACTCGGGAGGTCTTCCAAATTCCATGATGGAGGCAACAGTAATACATTTCTTTGAAAAAGGATAAGGATCCTGGAGAGATGGATTCATATAGACCGATATCTCTTCTCAATACAGATATTAAGATATTTTCCAAGATAATTGCTAACAGATTGAAAAAAATGGTTCCCTCTCTTCTTGGGGTTGGTGAGAACGTCTTTATGCCGGGGAGCTGGGTCTTTGCCGCCATGCAGACTGGTTGTGATGTGCCCCACTCCATCCTGTCGCACAGGGTGGAGTGCGGATACATGGGGAGGACCTTGGAAGTATTTGGCGTCTGGAAAACTATGATAGAATGGAATAAATGAATGTATTCTTCACCTAGAGCGAGGATGAATATTAATGGAGCTATGACAGGATGGCTGGTACCAGGCAGGGTCCCCCTCTCCCTGGTCGGATGCCTTTATGTAGAATATACATGGATTTAGGCTGAGAGGGAGGGAGGGAGGAGAAGGGGATCCTGTATGCGGATGACATCCTTCTCCTGATGCAAAGCTATCCCCAGGGTTATGGATATTCTCTCTTCATAGTGTCTCAGGTCTTCTGGTGATTTGGAGGAAGTCTAGTTGTGTTATTATAGGAGAAGTATTAATTCCGCAGGAGCTTGGGCTGGTTACTATTGAGGGAAGCCAGGTATGGAAGTATTTGGGTATCCATTTTGCCCGGGATGTTAACAGATATGTGGATTGAAATCTAAAACCACTGTTAAAAGCAATGGAGAATAAGATGGATATCTGGGTGCGGCTTCCACTCTCAGGCCGAACGACTGGCACTGATTAAACTGGTTATACAGCCACAAATACTGGATGTTCTTGTATGGATAGCAGCTAAATGGTTCAAAGCCATCGAGATCCTGCTAAATAAATGAATATGGGGCCGGAAGCGTATGCGAATAAGATCTAAGCCCTTTACCCTTTTAGATGGGGAAGGAGGGTTCGCACTCCCGGACTTTAAGTATTATTATTTGGCTATGCAACTCTTAAATATACAGAGGAACCAAGACCCTCCCCTCAGGAAACATGTGATGTAAGTACTATAGGAATATTATTGCGGCTTTGGAGGCTGGAGTGGGGGCTGAGGCCGGCCTCTCATATGGGCCTAAGGTATGGCTGACTGTTGGGTAAAGTTCACTCTACACTAGATAGACTCCCATATGGTGGAATAAGCAGATGGTAGAGATAAATAAGATGGATTGTTTTTCCTTTTGGCGACTTAAAGGGGTAGTGCGGCGGTAAACAATTATTGCCAGAATAACACACATTACAAAGTTATACAACTCTGTAATGTATGTTATGTCTGTGAATGGGCCCCCTTCCCTGTATCCCCCCACCTGTGTACCCGGAAGTGTGGTGCGCTATACATACCTGTCACATGCCGACTCGTCTCCGATCTTCAGTCCTGAGTGCCGGCCGCCCTCTTCAGCATCATCAGATGCTCAGCCGCCATTGGGCACTCAGGACGCTCGGAGGGATTCGGCCGGGCCGTCCGAAGACGACATTGCAGACTGAAGATCGGAGACGAGTCGGCATGTGACAGGTCCTATGGAGTTGTCATCTGATTGACAATGATTGGCGGTCCGTAGCTATGAAAATTGGACACGTGACTGGTAGTGAGATCCCTTTTGGTTTTGTCCGCACTATATTGGGTAGTTCTTGTGATATCACCAAGTGTGAATTGTTAGTGGTCAGATTATTGCTATTACTGAGATACTGGATTACAGCTGATGCCCCATCGATTCAGGAGTGGGAACACTGCGAGTAGATCCCAGGAATCAGAAGAGAAGTGTGAAGGGGAAGAGGGGTTTTTTGAAAACTTGGGAAAAATGGTTGGATGTGAATTAGCTGCATTATTTTTTTCTTCTCTCGCTCGCCGGGGTTTCTGGCTGGGATGGGGGGGGGGGGGTATAGATATGTATTAGGTTTTGGATTATTTTGCTCACAACGCTAGTTTTGATGTACAGGGATGTTGAAATTGCTGGGCGAGTTGCTCATGTTTAAGCACCCCCTATATGTAATGTTGTAAGATTTTTTTTATATGAAAGGAAAATAAATTAATAAATTTAAAAAAAGATTGTTTGTATATCTTTTATATCTCTAGGTGTTCTCCATCTTACAAACATCAACCTGAATCCAGCAAAGAACAGATGCGGCCACCACACGGATATGTACAGGACCAAGGAGCTTGTTCTCAGGAGAGGTCAGAGCTTTGTGATCACCCTCACCTTCAGCAGAGCACTGAGACTCAAAGATGGCGTCAGATTTGTGGCAGAAATAGGTAAAATTACTATATATGTCCAACTCCACAAACGATAACTGCCCCCCCCCCCCCCTCCCGTCTATTGTACTAATAGGATCTCTATATTCTGCGATTCAGGAAAATCCCCTAAAGATGCAAATAAAATACAAACAAAGTTTTGCCTATCTCTAAGTAAAGCTACGGAGGGATCGTGGTCTGCGGTTACCGAGTCCATCACATCAAAGACTCTGAAGGTGTCCATCAAGTCTCCTGCCAATGCCATGATAGGATCCTACAGACTGATCGCCCAGGTCTTCTCTGGAGGCATCTCGTCTCATGTGATCGGAGATTTCATTCTACTCTTCAATCCCTGGGCACCAGGTAAGACCCCTGTGTAACCTCTTCCTCCCATCAGCCATTGTTGTCACCTTCTAAGAGCCGTGACTCTTCCTCCTTCCCTCCCATCGCTGTATCGGGGCCCTTCTTCTGGTACATTTTCAGACCAATCGATGACGAGCTCTTGATTTTGTGTCCTTTTATGTTGCTTGTGTTGTCTTCCATTTTAGAGAACCTGAAGAATTGCTGGAACCTTTGTCATATAGTCATAAAGTCACTGTCCAGTAAAAAGCTCAAAATGTCCCCAAGCCAAAAGTCTTACTTAGCTAGCCCTCGCCTTTCTATAGTTCCATGGGGTCTTCATGCGTCTTTCCCTTTCAGCATCGCTACATGTTCATATTCCAAGCGGCAGTTGTCGTCAGCTGCCAGAATGGTGGACACCCAAAGAGTCCTTTCTTCTAAAGGTTCCTGGTGGCCATGACAACTGCTGAGACGCACATCTAAGACTCTGTTCACACTGCAGGTTGCACGCTGCTCGTGGCTAAAGTACAGACAAAAAAAGAGAAAGTGCAGCAGCAACCCACAGGTGTAAGGGCCTACCGTATATATATATACTCCTCCCAGCGTACACACGGCAAACACCTGCTCTGTAGATATTATAAAGTCAGGATATTAGCAAACTAATTGATCAAACAGAGTGCACCATGTCACCACGTTACGGCGTCCTCGAGACCCTGCCCTACGGACCCTTCTCCAGCATCCTCACACCAGCAACGGCCTCTCCTGGGCGGGATAAGCTACAACTGGGCAGATAGGAGCCAAATCATCTCTTTATAGCACCATTGGGGCATGGGCGGAGTGCAGGCCAACAGAAGGTAGCCACACCCCCCACATATACACCAGGAGGTAGCCACACCCCCACATATACACCAGGAGGTAGCCACACCCCCCATATATACACCAGGAGGTAGCCACACACCCCATATACACCAGGAGGTAGCCACACCCCCCACATATACACCAGGAGGTAGCCACACACCCCACATATACACCAGGAGGTAGCCACACACCCCATATATACACCAGGAGGTAGCCACTCCCCCCCCCCCCATATATACACCAGGAGGTAGCCACACACCCCATATATACACCAGGAGGTAGCCACACACCCCATATACACCAGGAGGTAGCCACACACCCCACATATACACCAGGAGGTAGCCACACACCCCATATATACACCAGGAGGTAGCCACTCCCCCCCCCCCATATATACACCAGGAGGTAGCCACACACCCCATATATACACCAGGAGGTAGCCACACACCCCATATACACCAGGAGGTAGCCACACACCCCACATATACACCAGGAGGTAGCCACACACCCCACATATACACCAGGAGGTAGCCACACACCCCACATATACACCAGGAGGTAGCCACACACCCCACATATACACCAGGAGGTAGCCACACACCCCACATTTACACCAGGAGGTAGCCACACCCCCCACATTTACACCAGGAGGTAGCCACACCCCCACATTTACACCAGGAGGTAGCCACACCCCCACATTTACACCAGGAGGTAGCCACACCCCCACATTTACACCAGGAGGTAGCCACACCCCCACATATACACCAGGAGGTAGCCACACACCCCACATATACACCAGGAGGTAGCCACACCCCCCATATATACACCAGGAGGTAGCCACACCCCCCATATATACACCAGGAGGTAGCCACACCCCCCATATATACACCAGGAGGTAGCCACACACCCCATATACACCAGGAGGTAGCCACACACCCCATACATACACCAGGAGGTAGCCACTCCCCCCACATATACACCAGGAGGTAGCCACTCCCCCCACATATACACCAGGAGGTAGCCACACACCCCACATATACACCAGGAGGTAGCCACACACCCCACATATACACCAGGAGGTAGCCCCACACCCCACATATACACCAGGAGGTAGCCACACCCCCCACATATACACCAGGAGGTAGCCACACCCCCCACATATACACCAGGAGGTAGCCACACCCCCCACATATACACCAGGAGGTAGCCACACCCCCCCAAATATACACCAGGAGGTAGCCACACCCCCCACATATACATCAGGAGGTAGCCACACACCCCATATATAACAGGAGGTAGCCACACCCCACACATATAACAGGAGGTAGCCACACACCCCACATATACACCAGGAGGTAGCCACACAACCCACATATACACCAGGAGGTAGCCACACACCCCACATATACACCAGGAGGTAGCCACACCCCCCATATATACACCAGGAGGTAGCCACCCCCCCCATATATACACCAGGAGGTAGCCACACACCCCATATATACACCAGGAGGTAGCCACACCCCCCCACATATAACAGGAGGTAGCCACACCCCCCACATATACACCAGGAGGTAGCCACACACCCCACATATACACCAGGAGGTAGCCACACCCCCCACATATACACCAGGAGGTAGCCACACACCCCATATACACCAGGAGGTAGCCACACCCCCCACATATACACCAGGAGGTAGCCACACCCCCCACATATACACCAGGAGGTAGCCACTCCCCCCACATATACACCAGGAGGTAGCCACCCCCCCCCACACATATACACCAGGAGGTAGCCACACACCCCACATATACACCAGGAGGTAGCCACACCCCCCACATATACACCAGGAGGTAGCCACACACCCCATATACACCAGGAGGTAGCCACACCCCCCACATATACACCAGGAGGTAGCCACACCCCCCACATATACACCAGGAGGTAGCCACTCCCCCCACATATACACCAGGAGGTAGCCACCCCCCCCACACACATATACACCAGGAGGTAGCCACACACCCCATATACACCAGGAGGTAGCCACTCCCCCCACATATACACCAGGAGGTAGCCACACACCCCATATACACCAGGAGGTAGCCACTCCCCCCCATATATACACCAGGAGGTAGCCACACCCCCCACATATACACCAGGAGGTAGCCACACCCCCCACATATACACCAGGAGGTAGCCACCCCCCCCCATATATACACCAGGAGGTAGCCACACACCCCATATATACACCAGGAGGTAGCCACACACACCCCATATACACCAGGAGGTAGCCACACACCCCACATATACACCAGGAGGTAGCCACACACCCCATATACACCAGGAGGTAGCCACACACCCCATACATACACCAGGAGGTAGCCACTCCCCCCACATATACACCAGGAGGTAGCCACTCCCCCCACATATACACCAGGAGGTAGCCACACACCCCACATATACACCAGGAGGTAGCCACACACCCCACATATACACCAGGAGGTAGCCACACCCCCCACATATACACCAGGAGGTAGCCACACCCCCCACATATACACCAGGAGGTAGCCACACCCCCCACATATACACCAGGAGGTAGCCACACCCCCCCAAATATACACCAGGAGGTAGCCACACCCCCCACATATACATCAGGAGGTAGCCACACACCCCATATATAACAGGAGGTAGCCACACCCCACACATATAACAGGAGGTAGCCACACACCCCACATATACACCAGGAGGTAGCCACACACCCCACATATACACCAGGAGGTAGCCACACACCCCACATATACACCAGGAGGTAGCCACACCCCCCATATATACACCAGGAGGTAGCCACCCCCCCCATATATACACCAGGAGGTAGCCACACACCCCATATATACACCAGGAGGTAGCCACACCCCCACACATATAACAGGAGGTAGCCACACCCCCCACATATACACCAGGAGGTAGCCACACACCCCACATATACACCAGGAGGTAGCCACACCCCCCACATATACACCAGGAGGTAGCCACACACCCCATATACACCAGGAGGTAGCCACACCCCCCACATATACACCAGGAGGTAGCCACACACCCCATATACACCAGGAGGTAGCCACTCCCCCCACATATACACCAGGAGGTAGCCACACACCCCATATACACCAGGAGGTAGCCACTCCCCCCCATATATACACCAGGAGGTAGCCACACACCCCACATATACACCAGGAGGTAGCCACACCCCCCACATATACACCAGGAGGTAGCCACACACCCCACATATACACCAGGAGTTAGCCACACCCCCCACATATACACCAGGAGGTAGCCACACCCCCACATATACACCAGGAGGTAGCCCCCCCCCCCCCACATATACACCAGGAGGTAGCCATACCCCCCACATATACACCAGGAGGTAGCCACCCCCCCCATATACACCAGGAGGTAGCCACACCCCCCACATATACACCAGGAGGTAGCCACACCCCCCACATATACACCAGGAGGTAGCCACACCCCCCACATATACACCAGGAGGTAGCCACACACCCCACATATACACCAGGAGGTAGCCACACCCCCCCCCCATATATACACCAGGAGGTAGCCACACACCCCATATACACCAGGAGGTAGCCACGACCCCCACATATAACAGGAGGTAGCCACAACCCCCACATATAACAGGAGGTAGCCACACCCCCAACATATAACAGGAGGTAGCCACTCCCCCAACATATACACCAGGAGGTAGCCACACCCCCCACATTCAACAGATATAAAGGAAAAACTGGCTGCACATCTAAGACTCTGTTCACACTGCAGGTTGCATGCTGCTGTTTTTTTTTTGTCTGTACTTTAGCTACGAGCCGCGTGCAACCTGCAGTGTGAACAGAGTCTTAGATGTGCAGCCAGTTTTTCCTTTATATCTGTTGAATGTGGGGGGTGTGGCTACCTCCTGGTGTATATGTTGGGGGAGTGGCTACCTCCTGTTATATGTTGGGGGTGTGGCTACCTCCTGTTATATGTTGGGGGTGTGGCTACCTCCTGTTATATGTGGGGGTGTGGCTACCTCCTGGTGTATATGTGGGGGTGTGGCTACCTCCTGGTGTATATGTGGGGGTGTGGCTACCTCCTGGTGTATATGTGGGGGTGTGGCTACCTCCTGGTGTATATGTGGGGGTGTGGCTACCTCCTGGTGTATATGTGGGGGGTGTGGCTACCTCCTGGTGTATATATGGGGTGTGTGGCTACCTCCTGGTGTATATGGGGTGTGTGGCTACCTCCTGGTGTATATGGGGTGTGTGGCTACCTCCTGGTGTATATGGGGTGTGTGGCTACCTCCTGGTGTATATGGGGTGTGTGGCTACCTCCTGGTGTATATGTGGGGTGTGTGGCTACCTCCTGGTGTATATGTGGGGGGTGTGGCTACCTCCTGGTGTATATGGGGTGTGTGGCTACCTCCTGGTGTATATGTGGGGTGTGTGGCTACCTCCTGGTGTATATGTGTGGGGGTGTGGCTACCTCCTGGTGTATATGTGGGGGTGTGGCTACCTCCTGGTGTATATGTGGGGGGTGTGGCTACCTCCTGGTGTATATATGGGGTGTGTGGCTACCTCCTGGTGTATATGGGGTGTGTGGCTACCTCCTGGTGTATATGGGGTGTGTGGCTACCTCCTGGTGTATATGGGGGGTGTGGCTACCTCCTGGTGTATATGTGGGGTGTGTGGCTACCTCCTGGTGTATATGTGGGGTGTGTGGCTACCTCCTGGTGTATATGGGGGTGTGGCTACCTCCTGGTGTATATGTGGGGTGTGTGGCTACCTCCTGGTGTATATATGGGGGGGGGTGGCTACCTCCTGGTGTATATGGGGTGTGTGGCTACCTCCTGGTGTATATGTGGGGGGTGTGGCTACCTCCTGGTGTATATGTGGGGTGTGTGGCTACCTCCTGGTGTATATGGGGTGTGTGGCTACCTCCTGGTGTATATATGGGGTGTGTGGCTACCTCCTGGTGTATATGGGGTGTGTGGCTACCTCCTGGTGTATATGGGGTGTGTGGCTACCTCCTGGTGTATATGGGGTGTGTGGCTACCTCCTGGTGTATATGGGGTGTGTGGCTACCTCCTGGTGTATATGTGTGGGGGTGTGGCTACCTCCTGGTGTATATGTGGGGGTGTGGCTACCTCCTGGTGTATATGTGGGGGGTGTGGCTACCTCCTGGTGTATATATGGGGTGTGTGGCTACCTCCTGGTGTATATGGGGTGTGTGGCTACCTCCTGGTGTATATGGGGTGTGTGGCTACCTCCTGGTGTATATGGGGTGTGTGGCTACCTCCTGGTGTATATGGGGTGTGTGGCTACCTCCTGGTGTATATGTGGGGTGTGTGGCTACCTCCTGGTGTATATGTGGGGGGTGTGGCTACCTCCTGGTGTATATGTGGGGGGTGTGGCTACCTCCTGGTGTATATGTGGGGTGTGTGGCTACCTCCTGGTGTATATGGGGTGTGTGGCTACCTCCTGGTGTATATGTGGGGTGTGTGGCTACCTCCTGGTGTATATGTGGGGGGGTGGCTACCTCCTGGTGTATATGTGGGGGGTGTGGCTACCTCCTGGTGTATATGTGTGGGGTGTGGCTACCTCCTGGTGTATATATGGGGGGTGTGGCTTATTCCTGGTGTATATATGGGGGGGGGGGGTGGCTACCTCCTCGTGTATATGTGGGGTGTGTGGCTACCTCCTGGTGTATATGTGGGGGGTGTGGCTACCTCCTGGTGTATATATGGGGGGGGGGGTGGCTACCTCCTGGTGTATATGTGGGGGGTGGCTACCTCCTGGTGTATATATGGGGTGTGTGGCTACCTCCTGGTGTATATGTGGGGGGTATGGCTACCTCCTGGTGTATATATGGGGGGTGTGGCTACCTCCTGGTGTATATGTGGGGGGTGTGGCTACCTCCTGTTGGCCTGCACTCCGCCCATGCCCCAATGGTGCTATAAAGAGATGATTTGGCTCCTATCTGCCCAGTTGTAGCTTATCCCGCCCAGGAGAGGCCGTTGCTGGTGTGAGGATGCTGGAGAAGGGTCCGTAGGGCAGGGTCTCGAGGACGCCGTAACGTGGTGACATGGTGCACTCTGTTTGATCAATTAGTTTGCTAATATCCTGACTTTATAATATCTACAGAGCAGGTGTTTGCCGTGTGTACGCTGGAGGAGTATATATATATACGGTAGGCCCTTACACCTGTGGGTTCATATTGAAGGCCGTATGAAGACCCTGATGCAATTCCGGAAGAGTAGGGAGCAGGACAATGGAACTTTGGTGCGGGGGTTGGTGGCTTTTCTAGAATGGTCTCGTCCGTACAATCCATATTCCGCTTACAACGTCCAGTCCAAACATCTGACTTTCTCTTAAATTTGTTTTATAACATTTTATCAAATTAAATATTTATAACAGCGTCTCCATGGTAACAGACTGGAAACACGAAAATTACTCGTCAGAAACATTTGTGTGATAAAAGATTGGAAATCTACAAAGTGTCGTCTACGGAACAATAGTCTTCTATCTATCTATAGTCTCCTATCTATCTGTCTCCTATCTATCTATAGTCTTCTATCTATCTATAGTCTTCTATCTATCTCCTATCTATCTATCTATCTATCTATCTATCTCCTATCTATCTATCTCCTATCTATCTATCTCCTATCTATCTATCTATCTATCTATCTATCTATCTATCTATCTATCTCCTATCTATCTATCTATCTATCTATCTATCTATCTATCTATCTATCTATCTCCAATCTATCTATCTATCTATCTATCTATCTATCTATCTCCTATCTATCTATCTCCTATCTATCTATCTATCTATCTATCTATCTCCTATCTATCTATCTCCTATCTATCTATCTCCTATCTATCTATCTATCTATCTATCTATCTATCTATCTCCTATCTCCTATCTATCTATCTATCTATCTCCTATCTATCTATCTCCTATCTATCTATCTCCTATCTATCTATCTATCTATCTATCTATCTCCTATCTATCTATCTATCTATCTATCTATCTATCTCCTATCTATCTATCTCCTATCTATCTATCTCCTATCTATCTATCTCCTATCTATCTATCTCCTATCTATCTATCTATCTATCTATCTCCTATCTATCTCCTATCTATCTATCTATCTATCTCCTATCTATCTATCTATCTATAGTCTCCTATCTATCTATAGTCTTCTATCTATCTCCTATCTATCTATCTATCTCCTATCTATCTATAGTCTTCTATCTATCTATCTATAGTCTCCTATCTATCTATAGTCTCCTATCTATCTATAGTCTTCTATCTATAGTCTCCTATCTATCTATAGTCTCCTATCTATCTATAGTCTTCTATCTATCTCCTATCTATCTATCTATCTCCTATCTATCTATAGTCTCCTATCTATCTATCTATAGTCTTCTATCTATCTATAGTCTTCTATCTATCTATCTATAGTCTTCTATCTATCTATCTATCTCCTATCTATCTATCTATCTCCTATCTATCTATCTATCTATCTCCTATCTATCTATCTATAGTCTTCTATCTATCTATAGTCTTCTATCTATAGTCTTCTATCTATCTATCTATAGTCTTCTATCTATCTATAGTCTTCTATCTATCTATAGTCTCCTATCTATCTATAGTCTTCTATCTATCTATAGTCTTCTATCTATAGTCTTCTATCTATCTATAGTCTTCTATCTATCTATCTATAGTCTTCTATCTATCTATAGTCTTCTATCTATAGTCTCCTATCTATCTATCTATCTATCTATCTATCTATCTCCTATCTATCTACTATCTATCTATCTCCTATCTATCTATAGTCTTCTATCTATCTATCTATCTATCTATCTATCTCCTATCTATCTATAGTCTTCTATCTATCTATCTATCTATCTCCTATCTATCTCCTATCTCCTATCTATCTCCTATCTATCTATCTATCTCCTATCTATCTATCTATCTCCTATCTATCTATCTATCTATCTATCTCCTATCTATCTCCTATCTATCTATCTATTATCTATCTATCTATCTATCTATCTATCTCCTATCTATCTCCTATCTATCTATCTCCTATCTATCTATCTATCTATCTATCTCCTATCTATCTCCTATCTATCTATCTATCTATCTATCTATCTATAGTCTCCTATCTATCTATCTATCTATAGTCTGCTATCTATCTATAGTCTCCTATCTATCTCCTATCTATCTATAGTCTTCTATCTATCTATCTATCTATAGTCTTCTATCTATAGTCTTCTATCTATAGTCTTCTATCTATCTATCTATCTATCTATCTATAGTCTTCTATCTATCTATAGTCTTCTATCTATCTATAGTCTTCTATCTATAGTCTTCTATCTATCTATAGTCTTCTATCTATCTATAGTCTTCTATCTATCTATAGTCTTCTATCTATCTATAGTCTTCTATCTATCTATAATCTTCTATCTATCTATCTATAGTCTTCTATCTATCTATCTATCTATCTATCTATCTATAGTCTTCTATCTATCTATAGTCTTCTATCTATCTATAGTCTTCTATCTATCTATAGTCTTCTATCTATCTATCTATAGTCTTCTATCTATAGTCTTCTATCTATCTATCTATAGTCTTCTATCTATAGTCTTCTATCTATCTATCTATCTATCTATCTATCTATCTATAGTCTTCTATCTATCTATAGTCTTCTATCTATCTATAGTCTTCTATCTATCTATAGTCTTCTATCTATCTATCTATAGTCTTCTATCTATAGTCTTCTATCTATCTATCTATCTATCTATCTATCTATAGTCTTCTATCTATCTATAGTCTTCTATCTATCTATAGTCTTCTATCTATCTATAGTCTTCTATCTATCTATAGTCTTCTATCTATAGTCTCCTATCTATCTATAGTCTCCTATCTATCTATCTATCTATCTATAGTCTTCTATCTATCTATAGTCTTCTATCTATAGTCTCCTATCTATCTATCTATAGTCTTCTATCTATCTATAGTCTCCTATCTATAGTCTCCTATCTATAGTCTCCTATCTATCTATCTATAGTCTTCTATCTATAGTCTTCTATCTATCTATCTATAGTCTTCTATCTATCTATAGTCTTCTATCTATCTATAGTCTTCTATCTATAGTCTTCTATCTATAGTCTTCTATCTATAGTCTTCTATCTATAGTCTTCTATCTATAGTCTTCTATCTATAGTCTTCTATCTATCTATAGTCTTCTATCTATAGTCTTCTATCTATCTATAGTCTTCTATCTATCTATAGTCTTCTATCTATCTATAGTCTTCTATCTATAGTCTTCTATCTATCTATAGTCTTCTATCTATAGTCTTCTATCTATCTATAGTCTTCTATCTATCTATAGTCTTCTATCTATCTATAGTCTTCTATCTATAGTCTTCTATCTATAGTCTTCTATCTATCTATAGTCTTCTATCTATCTATAGTCTTCTATCTATAGTCTTCTATCTATAGTCTTCTATCTATAGTCTTCTATCTATAGTCTTCTATCTATAGTCTTCTATCTATAGTCTTCTATCTATAGTCTTCTATCTATCTATAGTCTTCTATCTATCTATAGTCTTCTATCTATCTATAGTCTTCTATCTATCTATAGTCTTCTATCTATAGTCTTCTATCTATCTATAGTCTTCTATCTATCTATCTATCTATCTATCTATAGTCTTCTATCTATCTATCTATCTATCTATCTATAGTCTTCTATCTATCTATAGTCTTCTATCTATCTATAGTCTTCTATCTATCTATAGTCTTCTATCTATCTATAGTCTATCTATCTATAGTCTTCTATCTATCTATAGTCTTCTATCTATCTATAGTCTATCTATCTATAGTCTTCTATCTATCTATCTATCTATCTATAGTCTTCTATCTATCTATAGTCTTCTATCTATCTATAGTCTTCTATCTATCTATAGTCTTCTATCTATCTATAGTCTTCTATCTATCTATAGTCTTCTATCTATCTATAGTCTCCTATCTATCTATAGTCTTCTATCTATCTATCTATCTATCTATCTATAGTCTTCTATCTATCTATAGTCTTCTATCTATCTATAGTCTTCTATCTATCTATAGTCTTCTATCTATCTATAGTCTTCTATCTATCTATAGTCTTCTATCTATAGTCTCCTATCTATCTATCTATCTATCTATCTATCTATCTATCTATCTATAGTCTTCTATCTATCTATCTATCTATCTATCTATCTATCTATAGTCTTCTATCTATCTATCTATCTATCTATAGTCTATCTAGAGCTAAAACAAATACAGTAACTACAGAACCAATATAACAGTCACTTGTCCCTATATAGGTCTCTTCCTTGTATTCCTCTCTTGTCCTTATACACTGTCCTTGTTCTGATATATGTCTCTTGTCCTTACACATGTCTCTCATCCTTACGCATGTCTCTTCCTTATACACGTCTCTTGTCCATACGCATGTCTCTTCCTTATATACGTCTCTTGTCCTTACGCACGTCTCTTGTCCATACGCATGTCTCTTCCTTATACACGTCTCTTGTCCTTACGCATGTCTCTTCCTTATACACGTCTCTTGTCCTTACGCATGTCTCTTCCTTATATACGTCTCTTGTCCTTACGCATGTCTCTTGTCCTTATACACGTCTCTTGTCCATACGCATGTCTCTTCCTTATATACGTCTCTTGTCCATACGCATGTCTCTTCCTTATATACGTCTCTTGTCCTTACGCATGTCTCTTCCTTATACATGTCTCTTGTCCTTACGCATGTCTCTTCCTTATACACGTCTCTTGTCCTTACGCATGTCTCTTCCTTATATACGTCTCTTGTCCATACGCATGTCTCTTCCTTATACACGTCTATAGTCTTCTATCTATCTATAGTCTTCTATCTATAGTCTCCTATCTATCTATCTATAGTCTTCTATCTATCTATAGTCTCCTATCTATAGTCTCCTATCTATAGTCTCCTATCTATCTATAGTCTCCTATCTATCTATAGTCTTCTATCTATCTATAGTCTTCTATCTATCTATAGTCTTCTATCTATCTATCTATCTATCTATCTATAGTCTTCTATCTATCTATAGTCTTCTATCTATAGTCTCCTATCTATCTCCTATCTATAGTCTTCTATCTATCTATCTATCTATCTATCTATAGTCTTCTATCTATCTATAGTCTTCTATCTATAGTCTCCTATCTATCTATCTATAGTCTTCTATCTATCTATAGTCTCCTATCTATAGTCTCCTATCTATAGTCTCCTATCTATCTATAGTCTCCTATCTATCTATAGTCTTCTATCTATCTATAGTCTTCTATCTATCTATAGTCTTCTATCTATCTATAGTCTCCTATCTATCTATAGTCTCCTATCTATCTATAGTCTTCTATCTATAGTCTCCTATCTATCTATAGTCTTCTATCTATCTATAGTCTCCTATCTATAGTCTCCTATCTATCTATCTATAGTCTCCTATCTATCTATAGTCTCCTATCTATCTATCTATAGTCTCCTATCTATCTATAGTCTTCTATCTATCTATAGTCTCCTATCTATCTATCTATAGTCTTCTATCTATCTATAGTCTCCTATCTATAGTCTCCTATCTATAGTCTCCTATCTATCTATCTATAGTCTCCTATCTATCTATAGTCTCCTATCTATCTATAGTCTTCTATCTATAGTCTCCTATCTATCTATAGTCTTCTATCTATAGTCTCCTATCTATCTATCTATAGTCTTCTAACTATCTATAGTCTTCTATCTATCTATAGTCTTCTATCTATAGTCTCCTATCTATCTATCTATAGTCTTCTATCTATCTATAGTCTTCTATCTATCTATAGTCTTCTATCTATAGTCTTCTATCTATAGTCTTCTATCTATAGTCTTCTATCTATCTATAGTCTTCTATCTATAGTCTTCTATCTATCTATAGTCTTCTATCTATAGTCTTCTATCTATAGTCTTCTATCTATCTATAGTCTTCTATCTATAGTCTTCTATCTATCTATAGTCTTCTATCTATAGTCTTCTATCTATAGTCTTCTATCTATCTATAGTCTCCTATCTATCTATAGTCTCCTATCTATCTATAGTCTTCTATCTATCTATCTATAGTCTTCTATCTATAGTCTTCTATCTATCTATAGTCTTCTATCTATCTATAGTCTTCTATCTATCTATAGTCTTCTATCTATCTGTAGTCTTCTATCTATCTATAGTCTTCTATCTATAGTCTTCTATCTATAGTCTTCTATCTATAGTCTTCTATCTATAGTCTTCTATCTATCTATAGTCTTCTATCTATCTATCTATAGTCTTCTATCTATCTATAGTCTTCTATCTATAGTCTTCTATCTATAGTCTTCTATCTATCTATAGTCTTCTATCTATCTATCTATAGTCTTCTATCTATAGTCTTCTATCTATCTATAGTCTTCTATCTATCTATAGTCTTCTATCTATCTATAGTCTTCTATCTATCTGTAGTCTTCTATCTATCTATAGTCTTCTATCTATAGTCTTCTATCTATAGTCTTCTATCTATAGTCTTCTATCTATAGTCTTCTATCTATAGTCTTCTATCTATCTATAGTCTTCTATCTATAGTCTTCTATCTATAGTCTTCTATCTATCTATAGTCTTCTATCTATAGTCTTCTATCTATCTATAGTCTTCTATCTATCTATAGTCTTCTATCTATCTATAGTCTTCTATCTATAGTCTTCTATCTATAGTCTTCTATCTATCTATAGTCTTCTATCTATAGTCTTCTATCTATAGTCTTCTATCTATAGTCTTCTATCTATAGTCTTCTATCTATAGTCTTCTATCTATCTATCTATCTATAGTCTTCTATCTATCTATAGTCTCCTATCTATCTATCTATCTATAGTCTTCTATCTATCTATAGTCTTCTATCTATCGTCTTCTATCTATCTATAGTCTTCTATCTATAGTCTTCTATCTATCTATAGTCTTCTATCTATCTATAGTCTTCTATCTATCTATAGTCTATCTATCTATAGTCTTCTATCTATAGTCTTCTATCTATCTATAGTCTTCTATCTATCTATCTATCTATCTATAGTCTTCTATCTATCTATAGTCTTCTATCTATCTATCTATCTATCTATCTATCTATCTATAGTCTTCTATCTATCTATAGTCTTCTATCTATCTATAGTCTTCTATCTATCTATAGTCTTCTATCTATAGTCTTCTATCTATAGTCTTCTATCTATCTATAGTCTTCTATCTATCTATAGTCTTCTATCTATCTATAGTCTCCTATCTATCTATAGTCTTCTATCTATCTATAGTCTTCTATCTATAGTCTCCTATCTATCTATCTATAGTCTCCTATCTATCTATCTATAGTCTTCTATCTATAGTCTTCTATCTATCTATAGTCTTCTATCTATCTATAGTCTTCTATCTATCTATCTATCTATAGTCTTCTATCTATCTATAGTCTTCTATCTATCGTCTTCTATCTATCTATAGTCTTCTATCTATAGTCTTCTATCTATCTATAGTCTTCTATCTATAGTCTTCTATCTATCTATAGTCTTCTATCTATCTATAGTCTTCTATCTATCTATAGTCTATCTATCTATAGTCTTCTATCTATCTATAGTCTTCTATCTATCTATCTATCTATCTATAGTCTTCTATCTATCTATAGTCTTCTATCTATCTATCTATCTATAGTCTTCTATCTATCTATAGTCTTCTATCTATCTATAGTCTTCTATCTATCTATAGTCTTCTATCTATCTATAGTCTTCTATCTATCTATCTATAGTCTTCTATCTATAGTCTTCTATCTATAGTCTTCTATCTATCTATAGTCTTCTATCTATCTATAGTCTTCTATCTATCTATAGTCTCCTATCTATCTATAGTCTTCTATCTATCTATAGTCTTCTATCTATCTATCTATCTATCTATCTATCTATCTATCTATCTATCTATCTATCTATAGTCTTCTATCTATCTATAGTCTCCTATCTATCTATCTATCTATCTATCTATCTATCTATCTATCTATCTATAGTCTTCTATCTATCTATCTATCTATCTATCTCCTATCTATCTATCTATCTATCTATCTATCTATCTATCTATCTATAGTCTATCTAGAGCTAAAACAAATACAGTAACTACAGAACCAATATAACAGTCACTTGTCCCTATATAGGTCTCTTCCTTGTATTCCTCTCTTGTCCTTATACACTGTCCTTGTTCTGATATATGTCTCTTGTCCTTACGCATGTCTCTTCCTTATACATGTCTCTTGTCCTTACGCATGTCTCTTCCTTATACACGTCTCTTGTCCTTACGCATGTCTCTTCCTTATACATGTCTCTTGTCCTTACGCATGTCTCTTCCTTATATACGTCTCTTGTCCTTACGCATGTCTCTTCCTTATATACGTCTCTTGTCCTTACGCATGTCTCTTGTCCTTATACACGTCTCTTGTCCTTACGCATGTCTCTTCCTTATATACGTCTCTTGTCCTTACGCATGTCTCTTGTCCTTATACATGTCTCTTGTCCTTACGCATGTCTCTTGTCCTTATACATGTCTCTTGTCCTTACGCATGTCTCTTGTCCTTATACATGTCTCTTGTCCTTACGCATGTCTCTTGTCCTTATACATGTCTCTTGTCCTTACGCATGTCTCTTCCTTATATACGTCTCTTGTCCTTACGCATGTCTCTTCCTTATACACGTCTCTTGTCCTTACGCATGTCTCTTCCTTATATACGTCTCTCATCCTTACGCATGTCTCTTCCTTATACACGTCTCTTGTCCTTACGCATGTCTCTTCCTTATATACGTCTCTCATCCATACGCATGTCTCTTCCTTATACACGTCTCTTGTCCATACGCATGTCTCTTCCTTATATACGTCTCTTGTCCTTACAAATGTCTCTTCCTTATATACGTCTCTTGTCCTTACACGTCTCTTCCTTATATACGTCTCTTGTCCTTACACGTCTCTTCCTTATACACGTCTCTTGTCCTTACGCATGTCTCTTCCTTATACACGTCTCTTGTCCATACGCATGTCTCTTCCTTATATACGTCTCTTGTCCTTACAAATGTCTCTTCCTTATATACGTCTCTTGTCCTTACATGTCTCTTCCTTATATACGTCTCTTGTCCTTACGCATGTCTCTTCCTTATACATGTCTCTTGTCCTTACACGTCTCTTCCTTATATACGTCTCTTGTCCTTACGCATGTCTCTTGTCCTTACGCACGTCTCTTGTCCTTACGCATGTCTCTTCCTTATACACGTCTCTTGTCCTTACACGTCTCTTCCTTATATACGTCTCTTGTCCTTACGCACGTCTCTTGTCCTTACGCACGTCTCTTGTCCTTACGCATGTCTCTTCCTTATATACGTCTCTTGTCCTTACGCATGTCTCTTCCTTATACACGTCTCTTGTCCTTACGCATGTCTCTTCCTTATACACGTCTCTTGTCCTTACGCATGTCTCTTCCTTATACACGTCTCTTGTCCTTACGCACGTCTCTTGTCCTTACGCATGTCTCTTCCTTATATACGTCTCTTGTCCTTACGCATGTCTCTTCCTTATACACGTCTCTTGTCCTTACGCATGTCTCTTCCTTATACACGTCTCTTGTCCTTACGCATGTCTCTTCCTTATACACGTCTCTTGTCCTTACGCATGTCTCTTCCTTATACACGTCTCTTGTCCTTACGCATGTCTCTTCCTTATACACGTCTCTTGTCCTTACGCATGTCTCTTCCTTATATACGTCTCTTGTCCTTACGCTTTCTCTTCCTTATACACGTCTCTTGTCCTTACGCATGTCTCTTCCTTATACACGTCTCTTGTCCTTACGCATGTCTCTTCCTTATACACGTCTCTTGTCCTTACGCATGTCTCTCATCCTTACGCATGTCTCTTCCTTATACATGTCTCTTATCCTTACGCATGTTTCTTCCTTATACCCGTCTCTTGTCCTTACGCATGTCTCTTCCTTATACATGTCTCTTGTCCTTACGCATGTCTCTTCCTTATACATGTCTCTTGTCCTTACGCATGTCTCTTCCTTATACACGTCTCTTGTCCTTACGCATGTCTCTTCCTTATACATGTCTCTTGTCCTTACGCATGTCTCTTGCTTATACATGTCTCTTGTCCTTACGCATGTCTCTTGTCCTTACGCATGTCTCTTGTCCTTACGCATGTCTCTTCCTTATACATGTCTCTTGTCCTTACGCATGTCTCTTCCTTATACATGTCTCTTGTCCTTACGCATGTCTCTTACTTATACATGTCTCTTGTCCTTACACATGTCTCTTCCTTACGCATGTCTCTTGTCCTTACGCATGTCTCTTCCTTATACATGTCTCTTGTCCTTACGCATGTCTCTTCCTTATACATGTCTCTTGTCCTTACGCATGTCTCTTCCTTATACATGTCTCTTGTCCTTACGCATGTCTCTTCCTTATACATGTCTCTTGTCCTTACGCATGTCTCTTCCTTATACATGTCTCTTGTCCTTACGCATGTCTCTTCCTTATACACGTCTCTTGTCCTTACGCATGTCTCTTGTCCTTATACACGTCTCTTGTCCTTACGCATGTCTCTTCCTTATACACGTCTCTTGTCCTTACGCATGTCTCTTCCTTATACACGTCTCTTGTCCTTACGCATGTCTCTTCCTTATACACGTCTCTTGTCCTTACGCATGTCTCTTCCTTATACATGTCTCTTGTCCTTACGCATGTCTCTTCCTTATACATGTCTCTTGTCCTTACGCATGTCTCTTCTTTATACACGTCTCTTGTCCTTACGCATGTCTCTTCCTTATACATGTCTCTTGTCCTTACGCATGTCTCTTCCTTATACACGTCTCTTGTCCTTACGCATGTCTCTTCCTTATACACGTCTCTTGTCCTTACGCATGTCTCTTCCTTATACACGTCTCTTGTCCTTACAAATGTCTCTTCCTTATATACGTCTCTTGTCCTTACGCATGTCTCTTCCTTATACACGTCTCTTGTCCTTACGCATGTCTCTTCCTTATACACGTCTCTTGTCCTTACGCATGTCTCTTCCTTATACACGTCTCTTGTCCTTACGCATGTCTCTTCCTTATACATGTCTCTTGTCCTTACGCATGTCTCTTCCTTATACATGTCTCTTGTCCTTACGCATGTCTCTTCTTTATATACGTCTCTTGTCCTTACGCATGTCTCTTCCTTATACATGTCTCTTGTCCTTACGCATGTCTCTTCCTTATACACGTCTCTTGTCCTTACGCATGTCTCTTCCTTATACACGTCTCTTGTCCTTACGCATGTCTCTTCCTTATACATGTCTCTTGTCCTTACGCATGTCTCTTCTTTATATACGTCTCTTGTCCTTACGCATGTCTCTTCCTTATACATGTCTCTTGTCCTTACGCATGTCTCTTCCTTATACACGTCTCTTGTCCTTACGCATGTCTCTTCCTTATACACGTCTCTTGTCCTTACGCATGTCTCTTCCTTATATATGTCTCTTGTCCTTACGCATGTCTCTCATCCTTACGCATGTCTCTTATCCTTACGCATGTCTCTTCCTTATACACGTCTCTTGTCCTTCACTTCTCCTTTTAGAAGATGACGTCTACCTGAAAGATGATCTAGAAAAGCAGGAATACGTCCTGAGTGACAGCACCATTGTGTATTGTGGAAATGAAAACAGAATTGGGGAGACGGGTTGGAACCTGGGGCAGGTAATAAAGCATAATGTGAGGCTATGGTCAAACACAGTATAATAATACCAAATACAGCTGTTTTTTCAATATAATAACCTGCTCCAATGAGGTCTACGGGAATTAGCCACAATTGAATATAGGCATAAAAATAATAAAAATGCTCATTAATTACGACCAGTTTTTACAAAAAGACATTTTTCATTTTTCCCCCACCGTTTCACACACGGTTTTATTTTGACATTTGTAGAACCTTTAGAACGGCGTATTACTAACGTATCGGTTACAAAATAGAATTGTCCTTCCCAGAAGATAAATCACTGAATGAAAAGTAACCGACTATAAACTAAGAGGAAGATAAATCACTGGATAAAAAGTAACCGACTATAAACTAAGAGGAAGATAAATCACTGGATAAAATGTAACCGACTATAAACTAAGAGGAAGATAAATCACTGGATAAAATGTAACCGACTATAAACTAAGAGGAAGATAAATCACTGGATAAAATGTAACCGACTATAAACTAAGAGGAAGATAAATCACTGGATAAAAAGTAACCGACTATAAACTAAGGGGAAGATAAATGACTGGATAAAAAGTAACCGACTATAAACTAAGGGGAAGATAAATCACTGGATAAAAAGTAACCGACTATAAACTAAGAGGAAGATAAATCACTGGATAAAATGTAACCGACTATAAACTAAGAGGAAGATAAATCACTGGATAAAAAGTAACCGACTATAAACTAAGAGGAAGATAAAACCCAACTATAAAAGGAGCTGAAAAAACTGTCGTATTATATTATTATAATTAGGAGGATTTTTATCAAGTTATGTAATACTGCCAAAAACAGTGGGGGAATATATTCTTCTGGGCATTCTTAGCCTAGACGGGGTTGTCCTTGTGGGACCTTCTTCTTCCACTCTATAAACCTACAAGATTTGCCATTGCTGTAGATTGGTGATTATTGTTCCTTTTCATTTCATACAGTTTGAAGATGGAATTCTGCAGATCTGTTTAACCATTTTGCAGAAGCAAACAACAGTGAATCTTCCTCTTCTCTGTGACCCCAAACAAGTATCAAGAGTCTGCAGTGCAATGGTAAGGCATACGTATGACCCCAAACATCAAGAGTCTTCAGTGTAATGGTAAGGCATACGTATGACCCCATCTGCAGTGTAATGGTAAGGCATAGTGTATGACCCCAAACATCAAGAGTTTGCAGTGTAATGGTATAGCATACGTATGACCCATCGGCAGTGTAATGGTAAGGCATACGTAGGACCCCATCTGCAGTAAAATGGTAAGGCATACGTATGACCCATCGGCAGTGTAATGGTAAGGCATACGTAGGACCCCATCTGCAGTGCAATGGTAAGGCATACGTATGACCCCAAACAAGTATCAAGAGTCTGCAGTGTAATGGTAAGGCATACGTATGACCCCAAACATCAAGAGTCTTCAGTGTAATGGTAAGGCATACGTATGACCCCAAACATCAAGAGTTTGCAGTGTAATGGTATAGCATACGTATGACCCATCGGCAGTGTAATGGTAAGGCATACGTAGGACCCCATCTGCAGTAAAATGGTAAGGCATAGTGTATGACCCCAAACATCAAGAGTTTGCAGTGTAATGGTATAGCATACGTATGACCCCATCTGCAGTGCAATGGTAAGGCATACGTATGACCCCATCTGCAGTGCAATGGTAAGGCATACGTATGACCCCATCTGCAGTGCAATGGTAAGGCATACGTATGACCCCATCTGCAGTGCAATGGTATAGCATACGTATGACCCCATCTGCAGTAAAATGGTAAGGCATACGTATGACCCCATCTGCAGTGTAATGGTAAGGCATACGTATGACCCCATCTGCAGTGTAATGGTATAGCATACGTATGACCCCATCTGCAGTGTAATGGTAAGGCATACGTATGACCCCATCTGCAGTAAAATGGTAAGGCATACGTATGACCCCATCTGCAGTGTAATGGTAAGGCATACGTATGACCCCATCTGCAGTGTAATGGTAAGGCATACGTATGACCCCATCTGCAGTGCAATGGTAAGGCATACGTATGACCCCATCTGCAGTGCAATGGTAAGGCATACGTATGACCCCATCTGCAGTAAAATGGTAAGGCATACGTATGACCCCATCTGCAGTGTAATGGTAAGGCATACGTATGACCCCATCTGCAGTGCAATAATTAGGCATACGTATGACCCCATCTGCAGTAAAATGGTAAGGCATACGTATGACCCCATCTGCAGTAAAATGGTAAGGCATACGTATGACCCCATCTGCAGTGCAATGGTAAGGCATACGTATGACCCCATCTGCAGTAAAATGGTAAGGCATACGTATGACCCCATCTGCAGTGTAATGGTAAGGCATACGTATGACCCCATCTGCAGTGCAATGGTAAGGCATACGTATGACCCCATCTGCAGTGTAATGGTATAGCATACGTATGACCCCCATCTGCAGTGCAATGGTAAGGCATACGTATGACCCCATCTGCAGTAAAATGGTAAGGCATACGTATGACCCCATCTGCAGTGTAATGGTATAGCATACGCATGACCCCATCTGCAGTGTAATGGTAAGGCATACGTATGACCCCATCTGCAGTAAAATGGTAAGGCATACGTATGACCCCATCTGCAGTGTAATGGTAAGGCATACGTATGACCCCATCTGCAGTGTAATGGTAAGGCATACGTATGACCCCATCTGCAGTGCAATGGTAAGGCATACGTATGACCCCATCTGCAGTGTAATGGTAAGGCATACGTATGACCCCATCTGCAGTAAAATGGTAAGGCATACGTATGACCCCATCTGCAGTGCAATAATTAGGCATACGTATGACCCCATCTGCAGTGTAATGGTAAGGCATACGTATGACCCCATCTGCAGTGCAATAATTAGGCATACGTATGACCCCATCTGCAGTAAAATGGTAAGGCATACGTATGACCCCATCTGCAGTAAAATGGTAAGGCATATACGTATGACCCCATCTGCAGTGCAATGGTAAGGCATACGTATGACCCCATCTGCAGTAAAATGGTAAGGCATATACGTATGACCCCATCTGCAGTGTAATGGTAAGGCATACGTATGACCCCATCTGCAGTGTAATGGTAAGGCATACGTATGACCCCATCTGCAGTGCAATGGTAAGGCATACGTATGACCCCATCTGCAGTGTAATGGTAAGGCATACGTATGACCCCATCTGCAGTAAAATGGTAAGGCATACGTATGACCCCATCTGCAGTGCAATGGTAAGGCATACGTATGACCCCATCTGCAGTGTAATGGTAAGGCATACGTATGACCCCATCTGCAGTGTAATGGTATAGCATACGTATGACCCCATCTGCAGTGTAATGGTATAGCATACGTATGACCCCATCTGCAGTGTAATGGTAAGGCATACGTATGACCCCATCTGCAGTGCAATGGTAAGGCATACGTATGACCCAAAGTGCTAGGAAAATCAGTTGGCAGTAAAGTAACAGGTACATAGTTTATAAAGTTATAAAAGAGAATCCAAACAATTCCTGTTTTTTAGTATTGACCAGGGGCAAGATAGAACAACCCTTTGTCCAAGTATGTTATTTGGAAAAAAAAATCCCTTCCCAACATTACATTATACCCGCCTTCTTCTGTTGGGGTCACTTAGTATCCAGACAATATATTTTTGTATGTCATAGAGATCCCGACTGATCCCAAGAATGAGCCAGGAGAAGAGCACGCTAAGTGAGTTCTCTCCCAGCTCAGTGTCACATGACCTGGATGGAGACCAATTCACATCTATGGCTGTCCAGACCTCATAGACACAGAGGAGGGGGAGGAGTGTGCGCTCCCCACTCAGTCTACTCATCAGGATCGGGACACTTGTACCCCAACTCATAAGCTTTCCACTCGCCCCAAGGACACATCAAAGCTTTAGTTTAACAGGTTCACTGTTTTTAATTGTATGTATATTGCTCATATACTGCTCCTTCTCTACTATATATATATACATATATATATATATAGTATTCTATCCTTTTGTTTGTGATCAGATTAACAGTAATGATGACAATGGAGTGCTGGTGGGTAACTGGAGTGGGAAATACGCCGATGGGAATAGTCCACTAAGCTGGACAGGAAGTGTGGAAATCCTGAGGAAGTGGTCGGCCAGCGGTCCCGTGCGCTATGGCCAGTGCTGGGTCTTTGCTGGGGTCCTGTGCACAGGTACAGACATTGTCATTGTGAATATTTCTTTACTATACAAAATACTAGGTCTCTTTTGTAAACTTATAGTGATAAAACTGATAGAAAGGGTAAGGTGTTACGTAGTATCTTCTCCCCATACAGCACCACTATTGTCCATGGCCAGAGCATACAGTGTATATATATATATGTGTGTCTATACATCAGCCCCAGGTTAGCCAACACCACCGTAGCTTCCCCCTCCAGCTATTGTAATAAATAGTAATAATTAGGAAGCCTTGTGCCGGCAGCTGCCTGGGCTTTATACCAGTCTCCTCCTTCAGGACGTTGTTATGTAGGTTACAGAGGTAAATCAGTAATAAGCAAATATTGATCTCTCTGCCTAATAATTCTCTAACCTAAAATGCAACCACAGGAACAATAGCAGCAGCCCATCACTACAGGAACAATAGCAGCAGCCCATCACTACAGGAACAATAGCAGCAGCCCATCACTACAGGAACAATAGCCACCGCCCGGCACCACAGGAACAATAGCAGCAGCCCATCACTACAGGAACAATAGCCGCAGCCCATCACTACAGGAACAATAGCAGCAGCCCATCACTACAGGAACAATAGCCGCAGCCCATCACTACAGGAACAATAGCCGCAGCCCATCACTACAGGAACAATAGCCACCGCCCGGCACCACAGGAACAATAGCAGCAGCCCATCACTACAGGAACAATAGCAGCAGCCCATCACTACAGGAACAATAGCCGCAGCCCATCACTACAGGAACAATAGCCGCAGCCCATCACTACAGGAACAATAGCCACCGCCCGGCACCACAGGAACAATAGCAGCAGCCCATCACTACAGGAACAATAGCAGCAGCCCATCACTACAGGAACAATAGCCACCGCCCGGCACCACAGGAACAATAGCCGCCGCCCATCACTACAGGAACAATAGCAGCAGCCCATCACTACAGGAACAATAGCAGCAGCCCATCACTACAGGAACAATAGCAGCAGCCCATCACTACAGGAACAATAGCAGCAGCCCATCACTACAGGAACAATAGCCACCACCCATCGCTACAGGAACAATAGCCGCAGCCCATCACTATAGGAACAATAGCAGCAGCCCATCACTACAGGAACAATAGCCACCGCCCATCACTACAGGAACAATAGCAGCAGCCCATCACTACAGGAACAATAGTCACCGCCCGGCACCACAGGAACAATAGGCACCACAGGAACAATAGCCACCGCCCGGCACCACAGGAACAATAGCCACCGCCCGGCACCAGAGGAACAATGGCCACCACACAGCACCACAGCCACCGCACGGCACCAAAGAAACAATGGGCACCGTACTGCGCCATCATGCAGAACCTGCGTCTGTTGTAGGGCTGACACAAAATTCTACACTTGCTCGAGAACATGAATAGATTTTTGCATGGCTTATTCTGTAAACCTTGATAACTTTGATCGCCTCCTCCCTGCCTTGCTGCACCCCCTCCCCCACCTGCGATCTGATGAGCGGAGGTTATGGCTGGTGTACAACACAGAAAAGATAGGACTGTGCGCCAGGGGCACAACAATGAGGTTTCCCAAAGAGTTTATTTTTTTCTTTTAGTATTGAGATGCCTTGGGATCCCCAATCGTATTGTGACTAACTTCACCTCGGCCCACGACACAGATGAAACTCTGAGTGTTGATACCTATTATGACCCTGCTGGCAAAGATCTAGGAGGCAAGGACAGTGTTTGGTAAGAACTCAATGTAACCATTCAATGGAATGGATACAATTATCCTTCTATTGCTCTTTGTTATCCTTGTATTGCTCTTTGTTATTCTTCTATTGTGCTTTGTTATCCATGTATTGCTTTTTAAGGCTATGTTCACACTATGTATCTGTGCGGCTGTATTTTTTATGCGGCTGAAAATGTGCGGCAGAAACTACGACCGTTTACAGGAATCGCTATTACCGGGGTTTGCGATCCTCTGCAGTATGCCGATGTCTCTCATGGTTAATATATTGAATTAATAAAACACATTTTCAGACTGCACCCATGTCAGACTGCACCCATCCCAGCAAGGAAGGGGTTAACTGACCCCCCCTTCCTTGCTGGGAGGGGTGTAGTGCTGGGGAGGGGGTGGGGAGAGCTCTATACTCACCCCGATGTGTCCTCTTCGCTGGTCCGCAGCACAATGAAGTCACTGTACTGCGGACCGGCTCATTATATGTGCGCTGAGCCGATCAGCCAATCAGCTGAGCGCACATATAATTCTAAATGTTTCTTCTAATAATGATATTGTGATAACATAATTAGAAGAAACATTTGATGTTTTCATTAAAGTAAAGTGATGATTAGTACATAAAGCTCTATTACCGGCAATATGAATTAACGGCTTATGGAGCTTCCTGTACTAATTAATATTTAATTAATAAAACACATTTTCGTTTAAATAAAATCAGTTTCGTTGGTCAATAATTTAATTCTAACGAATCCATCATTGTGCAATTAAATATACTGTCAAAAAATAAATATATATATATATATATATATATATATATATAAATATACATTTATATATATATATATATATATATATATATATATATATATATATATTAATTTTAACAGTATATTTAATTGCACAATGATGGATTCGTTAGAATTAAATTATTGACCAACGAAAGGGACTTTATTACAAAGAAAATGTGTTTTATTAATTTAATATATTAACTATTAGAGGCATCGGCATTCGGCATCATTGCCGGCTATTTTTGAAGTACTCCGTACGGACCGCCTGTCAATCCACGGCCGCATGTTCAGCCGCAAACAATGGTCTTGTTCATTTTTTACGGGTCCGTTCACCATAGGGCCGTAGGCTCATACATAGTGTGCACTGTGCAGCCGTATATCATATACTTTCCAGCGTACGCATGAACCGGAAAAATCCGGCCGATGATTTACCGCCCGCAATACAGCCGCACAGATACAGAGTGTGAACCTTGCCTTATCCTTCTATTGCTTTGTTATCCTTGTATTGCTCTTTGTATTGTGCTTTTTTATTCTTGTAGTACACTTTATCATTCCTGTATTGCTCTTTGTTATCCTTGTAGTTTGCTTTGTTATCCTTGTATTGCTCTTTGTTATCCTTGTATTGCTCTTTGTTATCCTTGTATTGCTCTTTGTTATCCTTGTATTGCTCTTTGTTATCCTTGTATTGCTCTTTGTTATCCTTGTATTGCTTTGTTATCCTTGTATTGCTCTTTGTTATCCTTGTATTGCTCTTTGTTATCCTTGTATTGCTCTTTGTTATCCTTGTATTGCTTTGTTATCCTTGTATTGCTCTTTGTTATCCTTGTATTGCTCTTTGTTATCCTTGTAGTTTGCTTTGTTATCCTTGTATTGCTCTTTGTTATCCTTGTATTGCTCTTTGTTATCCTTGTATTGCTCTTTGTTATCCTTGTAGTTTGCTTTGTTATCCTTGTATTGCTCTTTGTTATCCTTGTAGTTTGCTTTGTTATCCTTGTATTGCTTTTTGTATTGTGCTTTTTTATTCTTGTAGTACACTTTATCATTCCTGTATTGCTCTTTGTTATCCTTGTAGTTCTTCAGTTTATGATTTTATTTATTCAGTAGAAATAAAATGAATGACATAATTCAATGGGTAAGTGATGAGACACATGTATGAAAGCTACCCTGCTGTATACAGATTATAATCAGAAGGTATCATTAGGGGTTAGTAAGGCACGGGCACCTACCACTGACTGCCAGGGGTGTGCCAGCTAACCAGACATTCAGATAGAAGTGAAGGGCAGTATAATGCTATCATCCCTACATTGTCACTATTCTGGTTCATTGTAATTCTTTTTATTACTATCATTCTTCTTCCTCATCTTGGCTTTGAAATGTTCTCCTTTTTTTGATTAGGAATTTTCATGTATGGAATGAAGCTTGGTTCACCAGAGACGACCTTGGATCATTCTATAATGGATGGCAGGTTCTGGATGCAACTCCGCAAGAGACAAGTGAAGGTTTGATCAACCGATAATTCATATATATATATTTTTATATATACCCCCACATATATATGCTGATGGGGTAACCAGAGGGATTATCAGCCATTCTACTGAATTCAGTGGTGGAGGGGCACATTATACAGCCCCGGACACCCCTGTGGGTGGTGGTTGGTGATCGGTCGGCTCCTACTGCTATAGGTACAATGTTTATTATTGCCCCTTTCTCTGATCAGTCCTCTGTCCCCAGTAATAGCTCATGTTCAAACAATCAGCCGACGTGAACAGAACATGAAGGAGAAAGAAGAGCAACGATGGTGACGGACCGCCGCTATCTCCTGTGGGCCACCTATAGAAGCCCAGCCTCCCCCCCCCCCCCCCCCCCGGCTCGATGTTGGTGCGTGTAATAGCACAGACAGCGAGCACTTACCAAACAGGTCCTCCTAAATAGCACTTACCTGACAGGCCCTCCTAAATATCAGGTCGT
This sequence comes from Dendropsophus ebraccatus, assembly GCA_027789725.1. NCBI lineage: Eukaryota > Metazoa > Chordata > Amphibia > Anura > Hylidae > Dendropsophus > Dendropsophus ebraccatus. The sequence continues at coordinate 1,103,232 of JAQFWZ010000084.1, read as the reverse complement.
GCAATAGGGTCCTACCATAGGCCATGTTCACACGTTTTTTAGCTCCTTTTAAAATGACATCCGTTATTGTGAGGCAAAAATAGTGGACGTCATTTAGCAGCCTGGCCTCCCCTTAGTGCGCTGACGGGTGTTTGTACATGATACTAGTTTGGTTACTAATTGGCCTTGGGATGCGGCTTAATTGAAAAGTCCATTGAATTTAATAGTAAAAAAACGGAGAAAGAACAGTGAAAAAACAAAAACTGTGTATGACCAACTAATGAAAAACGTCCCGTTTGCAAAAGTAGTCCGAAAAGAATTGTCATGTTCATTATTTTGACATCCGCTGCAAAAAAAGTCCGTTATTCCATACACTGTGCGCATTGGACGTCCGTCTTCCCATTGACTTCAATGCATTGCCATCGCGGTCAGTTAAATCACGGCAAGAACGGACGTTTTTTAAAATATGAAGATCAGACGCCTTTTCAATATTTTTGACGTTGTGTGAACATAGCCTAATCCTGCGTATCAGCACCAGAATCCATCGAGCAGATTCCAGACAAATTCTGGGACACAAAATAATAAAAAATAAATATAAAAAAAATGTCAAAGTTCTTTAGTCGAAACTTTAAACTGTTCCTTAAACCAGTGATTTTCAACCTTTTTTGAGCCGCGGCACACTTTTTATACTTAAAAAATCCCGGGGCACCACCAACCAAAATGGCACAAAATGACACTAAAACAGTACATATTATACATATAGTTAATAATACAGATTCTAAATGTATTTATACTTACTCAGTGTGAAACCTGGGCCTGTTTTCTTCTACCCCCCTGTGCTTCTCTCCCCCATGCTTCTCTCCTGTGCTTCTCTCCCCCATACTTATCCCCCCTGCTTCTCTCCCCCATACTTATCCCCCCTGCTTCTCTCCCCCATACTTATCCCCCCTGCTTCTCTCCCCCATACTTAACCCCCCTGCTTCTCTCCCCCATACTTAACCCCCCTGCTTCTCTCCCCCATACTTAACCCCCCTGCTTCTCTCCCCCATACTTAACCCCCCTGCTTCTCTCCCCCATACTTAACCCCCCTGCTTCTCTCCCCCATACTTATCCCCCCTGCTTCTCTCCCCCATACTTATCCCCCCTGCTTCTCTCCCCCATACTTATCCCCCCTGCTTCTCTCCCCCATACTTATCCCCCCTGCTTCTCTCCCCCATACTTATCCCCCCTGCTTCTCTCCCCCCTGCTTCTCTCCCCCATACTTATCCCCCCTGCTTCTCTCCCCCATACTTTTCCCCCCTGCTTCTCTCCCCCATACTTATCCCCCCTGCTTCTCTCCCCCCTGCTTCTCTCCCCCATACTTATCCCCCCTGCTTCTCTCCCCCATACTTATCCCCCCTGCTTCTCTCCCCCATACTTATCCCCCCTGCTTCTCTCCCCTATACTTATCCCCCCTGCTTCTCTCCCCCATACTTATCCCCCCTGCTTCTCTCCCCCATACTTATCCCCCCTGCTTCTCTCCCCCATACTTATCCCCCCTGCTTCTCTCCCCCATACTTTTCCCCCCTGCTTCTCTCCGCCATACTTTTCCCCCCTGCTTCTCTCCCCCATACTTATCCCCCCTGCTTCTCTCCCCCCTGCTTCTCTCCCCCATACTTATCCCCCCTGCTTCTCTCCCCCATACTTATCCCCCCTGCTTCTCTCCCCCATACTTATCCCCCCTGCTTCTCTCCCCCATACTTATCCCCCCTGCTTCTCTCCCCCCTACTTATCCCCCCTGCTTCTCTCCCCCATACTTATCCCCCCTGCTTCTCTCCCCCATACTTCTCCCCCCTGCTTCTCTCCTGTGCTTCTCTCCCCCATACTTCTCCCCCCTGCTTCTCTCCTGTGCTTCTCTCCCCCATACTTCTCCCCCCTGCTTCTCTCCTGTGCTTCTCTCCCCCATACTTCTCCCCCCTGCTTCTCTCCTGTGCTTCTCTCCACCATACTTCTCTCCTGTGCTTCTCTCCACCATACTTCTCTCCTGTGCTTCTCTCCACCATACTTCTCCCCCATACTTCTCTCCTGTGCTTCTCTCCCCCATGCTTCTCTCCACCATACTTCTCTCCTGTGCTTCTCTCCACCATACTTCTCCCCCCTGCTTCTCTCCTGTGCTTCTCTCCCCCATGCTTCTCTCCACCATACTTCTCCCCCCTGCTTCTCTCCCCCATGCTTCTCTCCTGTGCTTCTCTCCCCCATACTTCTCTCCACCATACTTCTCCCCCCTGCTTCTCTCCTGTGCTTCTCTCCCCCATGCTTCTCTCCACCATACTTCTCCCCCCTGCTTCTCTCCCCCATGCTTCTCTCCTGTGCTTCTCTCCACCATACTTCTCCCCCCTGCTTCTCTCCACCATACTTCTCCCCCCTGCTTCTCTCCTGTGCTTCTCTCCCCCATACTTCTCCCCCCTGCTTCTCTCCCCCTGCTTCTCTCCATCATACTTCTCCCCCCTGCTTCTCTCCTGTGCTTCTCTCCTGTGCTTCTCTCCACCATACTTCTCCCCCATACTTCTCTCCTGTGCTTCTCTCCTGTGCTTCTCTCCACCATACTTCTCCCCCATACTTCTCCCCCCTGCTTCTCTCCTGTGCTTCTCTCCCCCATACTTCTCCCCCCTGCTTCTCTCCTGTGCTTCTCTCCCCCATACTTCTCCCCCCTGCTTCTCTCCACCATACTTCTCCCCCTGGGCTTCTCTCCTGTGCTTCTCTCCACCATACTTCTCTCCTGTGCTTCTCTCCACCATACTTCTCTCCTGTGCTTCTCTCCACCATACTTCTCTCCTGTGCTTCTCTCCACCATACTTCTCTCCTGTGCTTCTCTCCACCATACTTCTCCCCCATACTTCTCTCCTGTGCTTCTCTCCCCCATGCTTCTCTCCACCATACTTCTCTCCTGTGCTTCTCTCCACCATACTTCTCCCCCCTGCTTCTCTCCTGTGCTTCTCTCCCCCATGCTTCTCTCCACCATACTTCTCCCCCCTGCTTCTCTCCTGTGCTTCTCTCCCCCATGCTTCTCCCCCCTGCTTCTCTCCACCATACTTCTCCCCCTGCTTCTCTCCACCATACTTCTCCCCCTGCTTCTCTCCTGTGCTTCTCTCCCCCATACTTCTCCCCCCTGCTTCTCTCCCCCTGCTTCTCTCCATCATACTTCTCCCCCCTGCTTCTCTCCTGTGCTTCTCTCCCATGCTTCTCTCCTGTGCTTCTCTCCACCATACTTCTCCCCCATACTTCTCTCCTGTGCTTCTCTCCACCATACTTCTCTCCTGTGCTTCTCTCCCCTGCTTCTCCCCCCTGTGCTTCTCTCCACCATACTTCTCCCCCCTGCTTCTCTCCCCCATGCTTCTCTCCTGTGCTTCTCTCCCCCATACTTCTCTCCACCATACTTCTCCCCCCTGCTTCTCTCCTGTGCTTCTCTCCCCCATGCTTCTCTCCACCATACTTCTCCCCCCTGCTTCTCTCCCCCATGCTTCTCTCCTGTGCTTCTCTCCACCATACTTCTCCCCCCTGCTTCTCTCCACCATACTTCTCCCCCCTGCTTCTCTCCTGTGCTTCTCTCCCCCATACTTCTCCCCCCTGCTTCTCTCCCCCTGCTTCTCTCCATCATACTTCTCCCCCCTGCTTCTCTCCTGTGCTTCTCTCCTGTGCTTCTCTCCACCATACTTCTCCCCCATACTTCTCTCCTGTGCTTCTCTCCTGTGCTTCTCTCCACCATACTTCTCCCCCATACTTCTCCCCCCTGCTTCTCTCCTGTGCTTCTCTCCCCCATACTTCTCCCCCCTGCTTCTCTCCTGTGCTTCTCTCCCCCATACTTCTCCCCCCTGCTTCTCTCCACCATACTTCTCCCCCTGGGCTTCTCTCCTGTGCTTCTCTCCACCATACTTCTCTCCTGTGCTTCTCTCCACCATACTTCTCTCCTGTGCTTCTCTCCACCATACTTCTCTCCTGTGCTTCTCTCCACCATACTTCTCCCCCATACTTCTCTCCTGTGCTTCTCTCCCCCATGCTTCTCTCCACCATACTTCTCTCCTGTGCTTCTCTCCACCATACTTCTCCCCCCTGCTTCTCTCCTGTGCTTCTCTCCCCCATGCTTCTCTCCACCATACTTCTCCCCCCTGCTTCTCTCCTGTGCTTCTCCCCCCTGCTTCTCTCCACCATACTTCTCCCCCTGCTTCTCTCCACCATACTTCTCCCCCTGCTTCTCTCCTGTGCTTCTCTCCCCCATACTTCTCCCCCCTGCTTCTCTCCCCCTGCTTCTCTCCATCATACTTCTCCCCCCTGCTTCTCTCCTGTGCTTCTCTCCCATGCTTCTCTCCTGTGCTTCTCTCCACCATACTTCTCCCCCCTGCTTCTCTCCTGTGCTTCTCTCCCCCATACTTCTCCCCCCTGCTTCTCTCCTGTGCTTCTCTCCCCCATACTTCTCCCCCCTGCTTCTCTCCACCATACTTCTCCCCCTGGGCTTCTCTCCTGTGCTTCTCTCCACCATACTTCTCTCCTGTGCTTCTCTCCACCATACTTCTCTCCTGTGCTTCTCTCCACCATACTTCTCTCCTGTGCTTCTCTCCACCATACTTCTCTCCTGTGCTTCTCTCCACCATACTTCTCTCCTGTGCTTCTCTCCACCATACTTCTCCCCCATACTTCTCTCCTGTGCTTCTCTCCCCCATGCTTCTCTCCACCATACTTCTCTCCTGTGCTTCTCTCCACCATACTTCTCCCCCCTGCTTCTCTCCTGTGCTTCTCTCCACCATACTTCTCCCCCCTGCTTCTCTCCTGTGCTTCTCTCCCCCATGCTTCTCCCCCCTGCTTCTCTCCACCATACTTCTCCCCCTGCTTCTCTCCACCATACTTCTCCCCCTGCTTCTCTCCTGTGCTTCTCTCCCCCATACTTCTCCCCCCTGCTTCTCTCCCCCTGCTTCTCTCCATCATACTTCTCCCCCCTGCTTCTCTCCTGTGCTTCTCTCCCATGCTTCTCTCCTGTGCTTCTCTCCACCATACTTCTCCCCCATACTTCTCTCCTGTGCTTCTCTCCACCATACTTCTCTCCTGTGCTTCTCTCCCCTGCTTCTCCCCCCTGTGCTTCTCTCCTGTGCTTCTCTCCACCATACTTCTCCCCCTTCTTCTCTCCTGTGCTTCTCTCCACCATTCTTCTCTCTTGTGCTTCTCTCCACCATGCTTCTCTCCTGTGCTTCTCTCCACCATACTTCTCCCCCCTTCTTCTCTCCTGTGCTTCTCTCCACCATACTTCGCCCCCCTGCTTCTCTCCCCCATACTTATCCCCCCTGCTTCTCTCCTGTACTTCTCTCCCCCATGCTTCTCTCCTGTGCTTCTCTCCACCATACTTCTCCCCCCTGCTTCTCTCCCCCATCCCCAGGTTTCTCTCCCCCATGCTTCTCTCCCCCATGCTTCTCTCCCCCGTGCTTCTCTCCCCCATGCTTCTCTCCTGTGCTTCTCTCCACCATACTTCTCCCCCCTTCTTCTCTCCTGTGCTTCTCTCCACCATACTTCTCTCTTGTGCTTCTCTCCACCATGCTTCTCCCCCCTGTTTCTCTCCCCCATCCCCATGTTTCTCTCCCCCCTGCTTCTCTCCCCTGTCTCTCCCCCATCCCCAGGTTTCTCTCCCCCCTGCTTCTCTCCCCCCTGTTTCTCTCCCCCATCCCCATGTTTCTCTCCCCCCTGCTTCTCTCCCCTGTCTCTCCCCCATCCCCAGGTTTCTCTCCTGTGCTTCTCTCCTGTGCTTCTCTCCCCCATGCTTCTCTCCTGTGCTTCTCTCCACCATACTTCTCCCCCCTGCTTCTCTGCTGTTTCTCTCCCCCATCCCCAGGTTTTTCTCCCCCATTGTTTTCTCCTGTTTCACAGGGGCACCATAGTTTGGGGAACCTTCCCCGCAGCACACCCGACCATGTGTCGCGGCACACTGGTTGAAAATCACTGCCTTAAACAATGAGGTGGATAGGGTGCTGAATGTACTGCTGTGTGTGTACAGGGGTCTACAGGCTGGGACCGACATCAGTTAAAGCCATCAAACAGGGAGACGTGAAGCTGAAGTACGACGGCCCCTTCGTGTTCTCGGAGGTTAATGCGGATCGCGTCTCCTGGATATACAAGAAGGAAGAAGGATCCTATGAGAGGGTTCAAACCAACAGCAGCTCCATTGGGAAATGCACCAGCACAAAAGCTGTGGGCAGCAACAAGAGAACGGACATCACCTCCCATTATAAATATGCTGAAGGTAAGACGATGGAAAGATCCGGGTGTTCACCACCTCTAAGAACCTAATCACACAGTGCAGCCCAGAACCAGAGATGCTGCCTGTACTATAGAGCATTTAAAGGGGTTCTGCTACTGGTCTATCCTGAGAATCGGCCAATGGTTACCTGACTATCCTGACGCTCATCAGCCTGAATAGAATCATAAGCAGACAGCGCCGTACATTGTGTAGTGGCCGCACAGGGTAACTGCACTTCACTTCCCATTAGTGTAAATGCTAAATGAATGGATCCATCAAAGTCTTGGAAATCCCCTGTCACTAGTTTAAAGCTAGCCATAGGCATGAGGTCATCAGAACTGGCTGATCTTGGATGATGGACCTAGGAGGTGTATGGGGGTCACGTTACTATATACGTTCCAGGGGGGGGGGTAATCTACTAGGGTAAATCTATACAGTAAAAAATAATAAGATCTCACCCTCTAAGGACGTGTTCTTTCCAAGTAGATTGCAAAGATCTCCCGACTTGTTGGCCGTTTCTGAAGGTTTCGGACTATGGATTATAAAGACTACAATGTATATGGGAGCGGGATTGGCCGTAAATATATTGTTCTCTTATGTTTCTGCAAGGCTCGGCTGCGGAGAGAGAAGCCTACCACAATGCCGTGCTGCAGCTCTATGGACGCAGAAGCTTTGACGAAGATGATGATGACACAAGCAGTGAAGGCGCTCCGGCCGCCCTGGTCAGAGTAGCCAGGATGGAGCTCTTCACTAATGTGAACATGAGCGGAAAATTCACAGAATCTGATCCCACTGTGATCGGCCACAATGTCAATCTCGTATTGGTCCTCAAGAATTCGGGAGCAGCCAAAAACCTCACCATTAATTTCAGCGTTAGCAGCAGCGGCTACACCAGGCGGGTGGTGAGAAACGTCATGAGTGACAGCATGTCTATTAGCATGGCGGCTAACCAAGGTAACAGCCCTATAGGGATTATGGGGAATTACCCTATAGGGATTATGGGGAACAACCCTGTGGGGATTATGGGGAACAACCCTGTGGGGATTATGGGGAACTACCCTGTGGGGATTATGGGGAACAACCCTATGGGGATTATGGGGAACTACCCTATGGGGATTATGGGGAACAACCCTGTGGGGATTATGGGGAACTACCCTGTGGGGATTATGGGGAACTACCCTATGGGGATTATGGGGAACAACCCTATGGGGATTATGGGGAACTACCCTATGGGGATTATGGGGAACTACCCTATGGGGATTATGGGGAACAACCCTATGGGGATTATGGGGAACAAGCCTATGGGGATTATGGGGAATTACCCTGTGGGGATTATGGGGAACAACCCTATGGGGATTATGGGGAACAACCCTATGGGGATTATGGGGAACAAGCCTATGGGGATTATGGGGAATTACCCTATGGGGATTATGGGGAACAACCCAATGGGGATTATGGGGAATTACCCTGTGGGGATTATGGGGAACTACCCTGTGGGGATTATGGGGAACTACCCTATGGGGATTATGGGGAACAACCCTATGGGGATTATGGGGAACAACCCTGTGGGGATTATGGGGAACTACCCTGTGGGGATTATGGGGAACAACCCTGTGGGGATTATGGGGAACAACCCTATGGGGATTATGGGGAACAACCCTATGGGGATTATGGGTACCTGTACTTACCTGTTATATACCCCACCACCCCAGTACTAATCCCTCCAACACTCCACACCCTCCAATACTTACCTGTTATATACTCCACCATGATCCATTACTTACCTGTTATATACTCCACCATGATCCATTACTTACCTGTTATATACTCCACCATGATCCATTACTTACCTGTTATATACTCCACCATGATCCATTACTTACCTGTTATATACTCCACCATGATCCATTACTTACCTGTTATATACTCCACCATGATCCATTACTTACCTGTTATATACTCCACCATGATCCATTACTTACCTGTTATATACTCCACCTCCTTCAGTAAATGAAGAGATGAGGATAAAATATTAAGATTTATTGTATTTGATTTCAGAAAAGGAGATTCCATTTACAATTCCGTACAGCAGATACGCCGACTGTCTGATGGAGGACAAAGTGCTGGAGGTCTCGGCTTTGTGTCAAGGAGACGACGTACAGAAGTTACTGATAACCAAAGTCATTACCATACAAAGCCCCTCACTCACCATCAAGGTAAGTCATCTGTCGTATAAGGAAAGCTCTGCCACGTCCCCCGCGCTGAGACCCCCCCCCCATCTACAGATATGTATACACACCATATCTGCATCACCCATCAACACTATAATATATATATATATATACACACACACACATCTATATACTGTGGGAGGATATGCTCAGTGTGACCGCTATATGCATCTATAGGCTAAGTTCACACTACGTAAGTATCCGGCCGTAGCGCGTTCCGTGAATAAGCGGCCGGAGATTTACGTAGTTTGCGTACAATGGAAAGTATACGATGTACGGCCGCACAGTTCACACTACGTACGAATTTACGCCCGGATTGTATGCAGCGCCGTAAAAAATGAACCAGACCATTGTTTGAGGACGGAAATGCTGTAACTTACGCCCGTAGCGTAACATGCGGTCCCGTACGTAGTGGTGATTTCTTCATTTTTACACTTTGATTTGCAGATCCAAAAGGTTCTGTGGGGTGTCCGGGGCTAGGCGAAGATATCCAAGTAAAAGACCGCTGTCAGATCGCTACATACGCCGCTCGGGAAGCATACGTAGCTTACGGGCGTAAGTTTGCGGACCGTACGTAGCCGGCCGCAACTTGCGTAAATCCCGGCCGGAGTTTTACACGTATATGTGCGGCTGCGAAATATATGCGGCCGGACATATACGTAGTGTGAACATAGCCATATACTGTATAAGGATATGCTCAGTAGAGAGCAGGATTGCAGTGTGGCTGCTATATACATCTATATACTGTGGAGGATATACTCAGTGTGGCCCCTATATACAGCTATATACTGTGGGAGGATATGCTCAGTAGAGTGCAGGATTGCAGTGTGGCTGCTATATACATCTATATACTGTGGAGGATATACTCAGTGTGGCCCCTATATACAGCTATATACTGTGGGAGGATATGCTCAGTGTGGCCCCTATATACAGCTATATACTGTGGGAGGATATGCTCAGTAGAGTGCAGGATTGCAGTGTGGCCGCTGTATACATCTATATACTGTGGGAGGATATGCTCAGTGTGGCCCCTATATACAGCTTTATACTGTGGGAGGATATGCTCAGTACTGTGACCGCTATATACATCTATATACTGTGGAGGATATACTCAGTGTGGCCCCTATATACAGCTATATACTGTGGGAGGATATGCTCAGTGTGGCCCCTATATACAGCGGGAGGATATGCTCAGTGTGGCCCCTATATACAGCTATATACTGTGGGAGGATATGCTCAGTACTGTGACCGCTATATACATCTATATACTGTGGAGGATATACTCAGTGTGGCCCCTATATACAGCTATATACTGTGGGAGGATATGCTCAGTAGAGTGCAGGATTGCAGTGTGGCCGCTGTATACATCTATATACTGTGGGAGGATATGCTCAGTGTGGCCCCTATATACAGCTATATACTGTGGGAGGATATGCTCAGTACTGTGACCGCTATATACTGTGGGAGGATATGCTCAGTGTGGCCACTATATACATCTACTGTAGATCTATATACTGTGGGAGGATATGCTCAGTAGAGTGCGGGATTGCTGTGTGACCGCTATATACATGTGGTATCCCACTGTGGGTGTTGCTATTCTTGACACCCCTCATAAAAGTCTGTACTTTTTGCTATAGCTGTTGCACTCTTTCCACCCAACCACAGTGCAGCACACGCTGGTGAGGGGGAGTCTTTGGATGAGAGCGGAGCTTTGGAGGAGAAAGGATGCAGCTCAGATAGCTCTTCTCAGTGGTTCTTCCTTGGCCCTCTGCCAGGTCCCCTCTACAAGTTAGTTCTTAGTCAGTGCCCCGCATGGGTAGGACTCAGAACAGACAGCTCTCACAACCCTCTTTCTTGAAGCACCAAACATGCTGTATGATGCGCTGCTAAGCCCTTCAGGAGAGGACTAGCCCACAGATAACCCCAACCCATGCTGAGGACTAGGAGTCAGTACAGTGCAGGACAGTCTCCGCAGAAAAGCCAAAGAGCTAGGAACTGATCCGGGTGGAGCAAAGTTACTAGAAAGTCGGTGAACTCCATCTCGCATCGTGGGCGAACTCTAACTATTCCGCTCATCCCAGGTAACAGGGTCTGGGGCCTGTGTCACCTATTAGTACGGTTCAGCCAAAGATAGTGGGCATGAGGTGGTGTGAAGACTATAGGAAAGGTCAATACACAGGCACAGGTTGTTTCTTCTTCTTCTTCTAAGGACTCCGACCTCCCAGCAGAGCACATTACTACTTGGGATGAGACTCTCACGGCCTCCTCCTCTCTACTACCTCAGTACAACCTTATCAACTCCACTACATCCTACTCAGCACTTATCCCACAGATCTGGTGGTTCTATGTCCGTGTAATTATTGGACCTGTATCAGTACCTGAAGGTCCGTTGTGTTACCTGCTGCACATTCACAAGTAGTAACCAAGTCACCGTTATCCCCCGAGTCTGTGATTATTCACCTCCACCTGCACAGTATATACACCGCAACCTTGGGACATCTCCCCTATCTGTGGGTGGGGGGGTCCTACTATCCGGGAGGGACACTACACCGCTCTGACCACCTGCACAGTATATACACCGCAACCTTGGGACATCTCCCCTATCTGTGGGTGGGTGGTCCTACTATCCGGGAGGGACACTACACCGCTCTGACCACCTGCACAGTATATACACCACAACCTTGGGACATCTCCCCTATCTGTGGGTGGGGGGTCCTACTATCCGGGAGGGACACTACACCGCTCTGACCACCTGTGACTACACTATCCGGGAGGGACACTACACCGCTCTGACTACCTGTGACTACACTATCCGGGAGGGACACTACACCGCTCTGACCACCTGTGACTACACTATCCGGGAGGGACACTACACCGCTCTGACCACCTGTGACTACACTATCCGGGAGGGACACTACACCGCTCTGACCACCTGTGACTACACTATCCGGGAGGGACACTACACCGCTCTGACCACCTGTGACTACACTATCCGGGAGGGACACTACACCGCTCTGACTACCTGTGACTACACTATCCGGGAGGGACACTACACCGCTCTGACCACCTGTGACTACACTATCCGGGAGGGACACTACACCGCTCTGACCACCTGTGACTACACTATCCGGGAGGGACACTACACCGCTCTGACCACCTGTGACTACACTATCCGGGAGGGACACTACACCGCTCTGACCACCTGTGACTACACTATCCGGGAGGGACACTACACCGCTCTGACTACCTGTGACTACACTATCCGGGAGGGACACTACACCGCTCTGACCACCTGTGACTACACTATCCGGGAGGGACACTACACCGCTCTGACCACCTGTGACTACACTATCCGGGAGGGACACTACACCGCTCTGACCACCTGTGACTACACTATCCGGGAGGGACACTACACCGCTCTGACCACCTGTGACTACACTATCCGGGAGGGACACTACACCGCTCTGACTACCTGTGACTACACTATCCGGGAGGGACACTACACCGCTCTGACCACCTGTGACTACACTATCCGGGAGGGACACTACACCGCTCTGACCACCTGTGACTACACTATCCGGGAGGGACACTACACCGCTCTGACCACCTGTGACTACACTATCCGGGAGGGACACTACACCGCTCTGACCACCTGTGACTACACTATCCGGGAGGGACACTACACCGCTCTGACCACCTGTGACTACACTATCCCAAGGGACCCAGCAGCAACCTGACAGGACACCGACCACTGGGGAGAAGGGTACAACCGGCCTTACACTATAACTGCAGACGTTATATGGAATAACTATAATAACTGTAATAGAACAACTAATATAGAACTATAATAGAATAACTAATAGACAACTATTATGGAATAACTACAATAAAACTAGATTTGCATTTCCAGGGAAATACATAGTGCTTGAAAAGAGCGCCCCTTTACCAGTGACCTCCAGAGCGCCCCTTTACCAGTGACCTCCAGAGCGCCCCTTTACCAGTGACCTCCAGAGCACCCCTTTACCAGTGACCTCCAGAGCGCCCCTTTACCAGTGACCTCCAGAGCGCCCCTTTACCAGTGACTTCCATTTAACTTTAATCCTGGGTGCCGTCCCTTCAAGAGCGACTTGGGTCCCATCCCTTTAAGAGCAACTTGGCTCCCGTCCCTTTAAGAGCGACATGGGTCCCTTTAGGAGCGACCTGGGTCGCTTTAAGAGCAACGTGGGTCCCTTCGCTCTTAAAGGGACCCAGGTCACTCTTAACGGAACCCAGGTCGCTCTTAAAGGTACCTAGGTCGCTCTTAAAGGGACCCAGGTCGCTCTTAAAGGGACCCAGGTCGCTCTTAAAGGGACCCAGGTCGCTCTTAAAGGGACCCAGGTCGCTCTTAAAGGGACCCAGGTCGCTCTTAAAGGGACCCAGGTCGCTCTTAAAGTGACCCAGGTCGCTCTTAAAGTGACCCAGGTCGCTCTTAATGAGACCCATTTCACTCTAAAAGGGACCCAGGTCGCTCTTAAAGGGCCCCCGTTGCACTTAAAGGGACCCAAGTGGCTCTTAAAGGGAACCAGGTGGCTCTTAAAGGGACCCAGGTCGCACTTAAAGGGACCCATTTTGCTCTTAAAGGTACATATTTCGCTCTTAAAGGTACATATTTCGCTCTTAAAGAGCCCCAGGTCGCTCTAAGAGGAACCAGGTCACTCTTAAAGGGACTTATTTCGCTCTTAAAGGGACTTGTTTTGCTCTTAAAGGGACCTATTTCGCTCTTAAAGGGACCTATTTCGCTCTTAAAGGGACCCTGGACGCTCTTAAAGGGACCCTGGACGCTCTTAAAGGGACCCTGGACGCTCTTAAAGGGACCCTGGACGCTCTTAAAGGGACCCTGGACGCTCTTAAAGGGACCCATTTCGCTCCTAAAGGGAACCATTTCGCTCTTAAAGGGACCAAGGTCACTCTTAAAGGGACCAAGGTCGCTCTTAAAGGGACATATTTCGATCTTAAAGGGACCTAGATTGCTCTTACAGGGACCAATTTCACTCTTAAAAGGACCAATTTCACGCTTAAAGGGACCCATTTCGCTCTTAAAGGGACCCAGGTCGCTCTTAAAGGGACCAATTTCACTCTTGAAAGGACCAATTTCACGTTTAAAGGGACCCATTTCACTCTTAAAGGGACCCAGGTCGCTCTTAAAAGGACCTATTTTGCTCTTAAAGGGACATATTTCGCTCTTAAAGGGACATATTTCACTCTTAAAGGGACATATTTTGCTCTTAAAGGGACCCAGGTCGCTCTTAAAGGGACCCAAGTCGCTCTTAAAGGGACCCAGGTTGCTCTTAAAGGGACATATTTCGCTATTGAAGGGACATATTTCGCTCTTAAAGGGACCCAGGTCGCTCTTAAAGGGACCCAGGTCGCTCTTAAAGGGACCCAGGTCGCTCTTAAAGGGACCCAGGTCGCTCTTAAAGGGACCCAGGTCGCTCTTAAAGGGACCCAGGTCGCTCTTAAAGGGACCCAGGTCGCTCTTAAAGGGACCAATTTCGCTCTTAAAGGGACCAATTTCACTCTTAAAGGGACCCAGGTCGCTCTTAAAGGGACCCATTTTGCTCTTAAAGGGACATATTTTGCTCTTAAAAGGGACCCAGGTAGCTCTTAAAGGGATCCATTTTGCTCTTAAAGGGACATATTTCGCTCCTAAAGGGACATATTTCGCTCTTAAAGGGACCCAGGTCGCTCTTAAAGGGACCAATTTCACGCTTAAAGGGACCCATTTTGCTCTTAAAGGGACATATTTCGCTCTTAAAGGGACATATTTCGCTCTCAAAGGGACCCAGGTCGCTCTTAAAGGGACCCATTTAGCTCTTAAAGGGACATATTTCGCTTTTAAAGGGACCCAGGTCGCTCTTAAAGGGACAAATTTCACGCTTAAAGGGACCCATTTCGCTCTTAACCCCTAGACGACCCTGGACGTAGGGTTACGTCATGGAAGTCTGTCCCCAGACGACCCATGACGTAACCTTACGTCATGGGTGGTATTCCCGCTATGAAGCGCGCTCCGGAGCGGAGCGCGCTTCATAGGAGGTGGGGGCCGGCTGCAGTGAGCAGCCGGGACCTCACCGGTAATGACACGCTGCAGCGATCGCGCTGCCGCGTGTCATTAACCCCTTAAACGCCGCGATCGCGGCGCGACCGCAGCGTTTAAGTGTAAGTGACAGGGGGAGTCCCCTGTCACTTACCGATCGGGACCCCCGCAGTGTGACTGCGGGGGTCCCGATCGTTGAAACGGACTGCTGGAGGTCTCTTACCTGCCTCCATGCGGTCCGATCGGCGATCTGCTACACTGAGCCTGCACAGGCAGGCTCAATGAGCAGAGCGCCGATAACACTGATCAATGCTGTGCCTATGGCATAGCATTCATCAGTGTATAAATCAAAGTACTGGATGTACAAGTCCCCCAAAGGGACTTCAAAAGTGTAAAAAAAAAAAGTTCAAAACACTAACACACTACCCCAAAACCCCTCCCCCAATAAAAGTCTAAATCACCCCCCTTTCCCATTATATAAATAAAACATATAAAAATGAATAAATAGATAAACATATAATATACCGTAGCGTGCGTAATTGTCCGATCTATTAAAATATAACAAGCGTCATTGCGAACGGTGAACGGCGTACACGAAAAGAGGGAAAAAAGTGCGCAGATTACCGATTTTATGTTACATTATATATAAAAAAAAATCAATAAAAAGTGATCAAAACGTCCGATCTTCACAAATATGGTATTAATAAAAACTAGAGATCATGGCGGAAAAAATGACACCGCATACAGCCCCGTAGGTGAAAAAATAAAACCGTTATAAGCGTCACAATAGGCCCATTTTATTAATATTTAATTGCCAAAAAAATGGATTTCATAAAAAAAATATATATAACATTAGAGAATCTGTGTAACCTGCATATGGTTGTGTTCAGACCTATAGAATAATGGTATCATGTCGCTGTTACCATATAGTGCATTACGTAGACACAGGAACCCCCCAAACGTTACCATATTGCATTCTTATTTACGATTTCACCTATTTATATCTTCATGAATAATATATTTGGGGTTCCATCATACATGATATATTTGGGGTTCCATCATAAATAATATATTTGGGGTTCCATCATACATGTTATGGTAAAATGAATGACACCATTACATAGGACAACTATTCCTGTAACAAATAAGCACTTACATGGCCTGTAGATAGAAAACTGAGAGTGCTAGAGCTCTTAGAAGGGGAGGAGGGAAAAACGAAAGCACTAAGATCAAAATTTGCGCGGTCCACTGGGTCATTTTGGGCCTGGTCCTCAAAGGGTTAAAGGGACCCAGGTCGCTCTTAAAGGGACATATTTTGCTCTTAAAGGGACCCATTTCGCTCTTAAAGGGACCCATTTCGCTCTTAAAGGGACCCATTTCGCTCTTAAAGGGACCCAGGTCGCTCTTAAAGGGACCAATTTCACTCTTAAAGGGACCCAGGTCGCTCTTAAAGGGACCAATTTTGCTCTTAAAGGGACATATTTCGCTCTTAAAGGGACATATTTCGCTCTTAAAGGGACCCAGGTCCCTCTTAAAGGGACCAATTTCACGCTTAAAGGGACCCATTTTGCTCTTAAAGGGACCAAGGTCGCTCTTAAAGGGACCCATTTTGCTCTTAAAGGGACATATTTCGCTCTTAAAGGGACATATTTCGCTCTCAAAGGGACCCAGGTCGCTCTTAAAGGGACCCATTTAGCTCTTAAAGGGACATATTTAGCTTTTAAAGGGACCCAGGTCGCTCTTAAAGGGACAAATTTCACGCTTAAAGGGACCCATTTCGCTCTTAAAGAGACCCAGGTCGCTCTTAAACGGACATATTTTGCTCTTAAAGGGACATATTTTGCTCTTAAAGGGACCCATTTCGATCTTAAAGGGACCCATTTCGCTCTTAAAGGGACCCAAATCGCTCTTAAAGGGACCCAAATCGCTCTTAAAGGGACCCAGGTGGCTCTTAAAGGGACCAATTTCACTCTTAAAGGGACCCAGGTCGCTCTTAAAGGGACCAATTTCACTCTTAAAGGGACCCAGGTCGCTCTTAAAGGGACATATTTTGCTCTTAAAGGGACATATTTCACTCTTAAAGGGACCCAGGTCGCTCTTAAATGGACCAATTTCACTCTTAAAGGGACTAATTTCACGCTTAAAGGGACCCATTTTGCTCTTAACCCTTTAAGGACATGGCCCATTTTCGTTTTTGCGGTTTCGGTTTTTCCTCCTTGTGTATATAAGGCCATACATAGCACTTGCATTTTTCCACCTAGAAACCCACATGAGCCCTTATTTTTTGCGTCACTAATTGTACTTTGCAATGTCGGCTGAATTTTTGCATAAAGTCACTGCAAAACCAGAAAAAAATCAAAGTGTGGTGAAATTGAAAAAAAAAACGCATTTCTTTTATTTGGGGGGAATGTGTTTTTACGCCATTCGCCCTGGGGTAAAACTGACTTGTTATGCATGTTCCTCAAGTCGTTACGATTACAATGATATATAACATGTATAACTTATATTGTATCTGATGGCCTGTAAAAAATACAAACCATTGTTACCAAATATACGTTCCTTAAAATCGCTCCATTCCCGACTTATAGCGCTTTTATCCTTTGGTCTATGGGGCTGTGTGAGGTGTCAGTTTTTGCGCCATGATGTGTTCTTTCTATCGGTACCTTGATTGCCCATATACGTCTTTTTGATCGCTTTTTATTACATTTTTTCTGGATTTGATGCGACCAAAAATGCGCAATTTTGCACTTTGGGATTTTTTTGCACTGACGCCGTTTACCGTACGAGATCAGGAATGTGATTAATTAATAATTCGGGCGATTACGCAGGCGGCGATAGCAAACATGTTTATTTATTTATTTATTTGTTTACTTTTATTTAAAACCTGGGAAAAGGGGGGTGATTCAGACTTTTATTAGGGGAGGGGGCTTTTTACTATAGACAACACTTTTTTTTTTTTTTTACACATATACTAGAAGCCCCCCTGGGGTTAGGGTTATTCCCCCCCCGGGGTTAGGGTTATTCCCCCCCTGGGGTTAGGGTTATTCCCCCTGGGGTTAGGGTTATTCCCCCCCCCGGGGTTAGGGTTATTCCCCCCCTGGGGTTAGGGTTATTCCCCCTGGGGTTAGGGTTATTCCCCCTGGGGTTAGGGTTATTCCCCCTGGGGTTAGGGTTATCCCCCCCCTGGGGTTAGGGTTATTCCCCCCCCCTGGGGTTAGGGTTATTCCCCCTGGGGGACTTCTAGTATATACACTGTGATCTCTCATTGAGATCTCTGCAGCATAGATATGCTGCAGAGATCCATGAGATCGACACTCGTTTGCTTTCGGCTGCTGCAGCCGAAAACGAACGAGTGCCGAGCCGAGGACGGCGCCATCTTGGACGCGTCCCCGGCCGGCATCAGTAACGGAGATCGCTCCTCCGGGACAAGGTCCCGGAGGAGCGATCTCCCCCACTAGACACCAGGGAAACGTTGCCTCCGGTAATCGGAGGCAGCTGTCAACTTTGACAGCTGCCTCCGATTAGCTAATTAGCGGGCACGGCGATCAGACCGTGCCCGCTAATAGCGGCGGTCCCGGGCTACAAGCGGCACCCGGGATCGCGGCACTTCAAAGCGGGGCCGCCGCGCGGCCCCGCTTTGAAGTGCAAGTGAGGACATAGGACGTACCGGTACGTCCTATGTCCTTAAGAGGTTAAAGGGACCCAGGTCGCTCTTAAAGGGACGCATTTTGCTCTTAAAGGGATATATTTCGCTCTTAAAGGGACATATTTCGCTCTTAAAGGGACATATTTCGCTCTTAAAGGGACCAAGGTCGCTCTTAAAGGGACATATTTTGCTCTAAGGGACATATTTCACTCTTAAAGGGACCCAGGTCACTCTTAAAGGGACCAATTTCGCTCTTAAAGGGACCAATTTTGCTCTTAAAGGGACATATTTCGCTCTTGAAGGGACTTATTTTGCTCTTAAAAGGACCCAGGTCGCTCTTAAAAGGGACCCAGGTCGCTCTTAAAGTGACCCGGGCCGCTCTTAAAGGGACCCAGATCGCCCTAGCAACATGGGTCCCTTTTAAGAGCAACATGCGTCCCGTCCGTTTAAGAGCAACTTGGGTCCCGTTTCTTTAAGAGCGACTTGGATCCCTTTAAGAGCTACATAGAACTTTTTTAAGAGCGACTTGGGTCCTGTCCCTTTAAGAGCGACTTGGGTCCCGCCACTTTAAGAGCAACTTGGGTCCCGCCACTTTAAGAGCGACTTGGGTCCCGCCACTTTAAGAGCGACTTGGGTCCCGCCACTTTAAGAGCGACTTGGGTCCCTTTAAGAGCGGCTCTGCTACTTATAATGGTAAAGACCATTGCTCGGTTACCATGACAATCTTACTCATGTCAGGGAGACAAAATGGTTAAGGACCTTCCATATATTACATCTTCTATTGGCCAATAGTGGACATGTGACTGTGGATGGTGTGATACATTGCATGACGAGACCTTAGAGTTCCTATTGGCTGCTATATCTCAGCTATTTGCATATGTGCTGTGATTGGCTGTCAGCGGTTAGAGTGTGGCCATTATTTCCAATGGGCCATTATTTTCTATGGGAAATTCGGGGTCTTTAAACGTAAAAGACAAATCCGATCGGAACGAAAAATAGATAGCACACCACACACCGCCGAGGGCTTCGAAACGCAGTTTGAATGGAGTGTGTGCACAAAGCGGTTCGGGCTGTATTATGCGCAGAAAAATGGCTGGAAGAAGAAACGGAAGAAGAAGAAGAATACGGATTACAATATAGGGATTATCAAGCACTATAATAACTACAATATAATAACTGTAATAGAACAACTAATATAGAACTATAATAGAATAACTGTAATAGAATAACTAATATAGAACTATAATATAATAACTGTAATAGAACAACTAATATAGAACTATAATAGAATAACTGTAATAGACAACTATTATGGAATAACTACAATAACTACAATATAATAACTAATGGATATCTATAATAAAATAACTACAATATAATAACTAATGGATATCTATAATAAAATAACTACAATATAATAACTAATGGATATCTATAATAAAATAACTACAATATAATAACTGTAATGGATATCTATAATAAAATAACTACAATATAATAACTAATGGATATCTATAATAAAATAACTACAATATAACATGATAGATATTACAATTATATTGTAGTTATTATAGTTATTCTATTACAGTTACTATATTATATTTATCTATTATCTATGTTCACACAACGTTTATTCATCTCCGTTTAAAATTACGTCCGTCATTTTGAGTCTAAAATAAGGGACGTTATTTAGCAGCCTGACCTCCCCTTAGTACAATGACGGGTGTTTGCACATTATACTAGTTTGGTTACTAATCGGCCGTTGGATGGGGCTTAATTGAAAAGTCCATTGAAATTAATAGTAAAAACGGAGACAGAACGGTGACAAAGGGAAAACTGTGTGTGAACTACAAATAAAAAACGTCCGCCATTTGCAAAAGACGTCCAAAAATAATGATCATGTTCATTATTTTGACGCTTGCGGCAAAAACGTCTGTTATTCAATACGCTGTGTGCATTGGACATCCGTCTTCCCATTGACTTCAATGCATTGCATTGCAGTCAGTTAAATTTCGGCAAAAACGGACGTTATTTTAAATATGAAAATTGGCCGCCTTTTTAATATTGTTGACGTTGTGTGAACACAGCCTTACAGTTATTCTATTACAGTTATCTATTACAGTTATTATATTATATTTATCTATTACAGTTATTTTATAGTTATCTATTTAAGTTACTATATTGTATTTATCTATTATATTATAGTTAATTACAGTTATATTAGTTATCTTTTACAGTTATTATATTATAGTTATTCTATTATAGTTATTCTATTACAGTTATTACATTGTAGTTATCTATTTAAGTCATTATATTGTAGTTATTCTATTATAGTTATCTGTTATTACATTGTAGTGATTCTATTAGTTATTCTATTAGTTATTATATTATAGTTCTATTACAGTTATTATATTATAGTTCTATTACAGTTATTATACTATAGTTATTATATTATAGTTATCTATTAGTTATTATAATTATATTACAGTTATATTAGTTATCTATTACAGTTATATTATAGTTATTCTATTACAATTATATTGTAGTTATTATATTATAGTTATCTATTACAGTTATTATATTGTAGTTATTATATTGCGAGCTGTAGAGCAGAAGCATAGCACGTTTGGCCTCTCTGTGCAGAATAGTTTTAGTGTTCTTGCTGATATTGATAGAGATGCTGTTGCTGTTGGAGACATGGCTGCTCAGGTGATTCCCAATGGGGATGTTGTTTTGGATGGGCCACTGAGGGCAGAAGTAAAGGTTAGTAAGAAGAGAAGGCATCTTCTAGTTGGTGACTTGATTGTTAGAGGTGTTGTGGTAGGACAGGAGGAGGATGTGTTTAGAGAGGTGAGATGTCTCCCAGGTGCTACTGTCAGGAGGGATAGGAGACGGATTGTGAACATTGTGAAGGCTGCTAGTATAGATAGCAAGGTTGATCTGGTGGTTCATCTTGGAACCAATGACTTGTCCCAAGGAGATGTGGATTTGGTTAAAAAGGAATTTCAAACTTTTAGTCTGGAGCTGGGCAAGATAACAGATTCTGTGACATTTTCAGAGGTTTTGCCGGTCTGTAATCAGAACAAAAAGGCATGTCGTATCTCAGAGTATAATGCATGGTTACGGCAGTGGTGTAAGGCTGAAGGGTTTGGGTTTGTTTAGTCATAGCTTTTGCAAGTGGTGCAAAAAGGACATGTTCAAGAGGGATGGTTTGCACCCATCACACATAGGTACACAGGTACTTGGTGAGGAATTCAGATTGTTTTTGGACAGACATTTAAACTAGATGAAGGGGACAGAAGTATAATAGAGGAGGAGGATTTCTGTCCCCGACCAGTAAACACAAATAAGTGTATCCGGATTGGTGAAAGTGCAGTGGTTGGTGCTGTAGACACAGTGGTTGGTGCTGTTGATGTAGTTGTTGGTGCTGTTGACGCAGTTGTTGGTGCGGTTATTGGTGCTGTAGATGCAATGGTTGGTGCGGTTATTGGTGGTAAGGAAGGTGCTGTTGGTGCGGTAGATGAATTTGGGAATAAAGGTATTATGAAGCTTAGTAATCTTCGGGCAATGTGTACGAATGCTCGCAGCTTAGGAAACAAGATCTGTGAGCTGACGGCCATTATGTCTAGAGATGATTTGGACCTTGTTGCTGTAACAGAGACCTGGTTCAAAGAGTCTAATGATTGGGAAATAGCTATACCGGGATATATTCTGTACAGGAAAGACAGAGCAGAGAGAAGGGGAGGCGGGGTAGCCATTTATGTCAGGGATAGTCTTAAATCGACACTCATCCAAAATACATATAAAGAGCTGGAGACTCTCTGGGTTTGTATGCAGTCCAAAGAGGGATCTGTTATTAGGATAGGTGTTGTCTATAGGCCTCCGGGGCAAAGCGAGGACTATGATAACATGCTGATGGATGAAATTACTAAAATGTCATTAAAGGGGGACATTGTAGTTATGGGCGACTTTAACATGCCGGATGTGGATAGGAATATCCCTTCTGCACTTACATGTAAAAGCAAGAATGTAATGGAGGCCCTTACAGGGGCAACTCTGAAACAGCTTGTGAAGTCACCTACCAGAGGAGAGAACATTCTAGATTTAGTATTTACTAATGTGGATCGGGTGTCTGAAGTTAGAGTGGAAGAAAATCTAGGTTCCAGTGACCACCAGTGTCTATGGTTTGACGTACAAACTGACTACGTCCAATCCCATACTACAACAAGAGTATTGGATTTTAGGAAGACAGATTTTAATAAAATGGGGGAGTATTTAGATAAAGAATTAAGAGGGTGGGATAAAACATCGGGGGCGAGCACTCAGTGGGCAGAATTAAAAAATGTCATATTAAAGGCAACTAGACTATATGTACGAGAAGTTAGCAAAAGTAAAAGGAAGAAGAATCCATTATGGTTTACTAGAGAGGTTAAGGCCATTGTAAAAGGAAAAAAGGCAGCGTATAGGAAGTATAAAGAGACTGGGAATGAAGCTGACAGAGAGACGTATAAAAGTATACAGAAGGAGGCAAAGCAGATTATAAATGCTGCTAAAGCCTCAAAAGAAGAGGAAATGGCAAAATCTGTTACTGCGGGGAATAAAACCTTCTTCAGATATATAAGTGACAGGAAGAAGAAGAAGAATGGCTGCAACATTACTAAAATAAGTAATGGGGAGAATACAATTATTGATGGAGATAAGGCGGTCGCTGACTATTTGAATAGTTACTTCTGCTCAGTGTTTTCAGAAGGCGGCCTTCACAATCACAGGATGGTTGGACACAGCATTGCCTCCAGCTATATGGGTTCGGCTCCAGTATTTTCAGAGGCTGAAGTTGCAGAGGAACTTGCCCGTTTAAAGCTGAATAAGGCGATGGGTCCAGATGGGATCCATCCCAGGGTTCTTAAAGAACTCAGATCTGTGATTGCTGCCCCCCTGACAGATCTGTATAACCAATCCCTGCTAACAGGAGATGTCCCCGATGATTGGAGAACAGCCAATGTTATACCAATCCACAAGAAGGGGAATAGAGAAGAGCCCAGTAACTACAGGCCAGTGAGCCTGACATCTGTAGTAGTGAAAATGATGGAAACTCTTCTAAAAAAGAAGATAATGGATCACCTAAGAATCAACAATTTGATGGATCCAAACCAGCATGGCTTTACTGAGGGCCGATCATGTCAGACTAATCTCATTGATTTCTTTGATTATGCCACAAAAGTGCTGGATGAAGGTGGTGCTGTGGATATCGCCTATCTGGACTTCAGCAAAGCTTTTGATACAGTTCCCCATAAAGAGCTGATAGAGAAGTTGGAGAAAATTGGACTTAATCCCTGGATAGTTCAGTGGATTTGTGGTTGGCTGAAGGAGAGATATCAGAGGGTTGTTGTTAATGGTGTATATTCCGAGCAGAGACTGGTTACAAGTGGTGTGCCTCAAGGGTCTGTTCTGGGTCCTATTCTTTTTAATATGTTTGTAAGTGACATAGGAGAAGGTTGATAGGTAAAGTTTGTCTGTTTGCTGACGACACAAAAGTCTGCAATAGGGTGGATATTCCTGGAGGTGTCAGTAATATGGAAAATGATTTAGCTTTGCTAGATAAGTGGTCCAAACAGTGGAAATTGAAGTTCAACGTTTCCAAATGTAAAATAATGCACTTGGGGAGGAGGAATCCCCTATCCGAGTATCACATCGGCAGTACTGTGTTGGAAAAGACTTCAGAAGAGAAGGATTTAGGGGTAATGATTTCTGACAGCCTTATAATGAGTCACCAGTGCAACCAGGCGGTGGGGAAAGCAAATCGTATGCTGGGGTGTATAGCTAGAGGTATAATCAGTAGGAAGAGGGAGATTGTGATCCCGCTGTATACAGCTCTGGTGAGGCCACATCTGGAATACTGTGTCCAGTTCTGGAGACCTCACCTAAAAAAGGACATTGATAAAATAGAACGGGTCCAAAGACGAGCTACAAAAATGGTGGAGGGTGTGAGGCATAAACCATATCAGGAAAGACTTAAGGATTTGAATCTGTATAGTCTGGAGGAAAGACGGGAAAGGGGGGACATGATTGAAACCTTTAAGTATGTTAAGGGACTAAATAAGGTTCAAGAGGGGAGTGTTTTTAGTAAAAAACTGAGCTCAAGAACAAGAGGACACAGTGAGAGGTTAGTTGGGGGAAAGATCAGAAGCAATGTAAGAAAATATTATTTTACTGAAAGAGTAGTAGATACCTGGAACAAACTTCCAGCAGAGGTGGTTGGTAAATCTACAATAACAGAATTTAAACACGCCTGGGATAGACATATATCTATCCTAAGATAATAAGGAAGAAAATACTAAAAGGGCGGACTAGATGGACCCAGTGGTCTTTTTCTGCCGACAATCTTCTATGTTTCTATGTTTCTATGTTTCTATATTATAGTTATCTATTACAGTTATTATATTATCGCTATTCTATTAGTTATTATATTATAGTTATCTATTTATTATAGTTCTTATATTACAGCTATTATTTTACAGTTATTAAATTATAGTTATTATATTATATTTATTATATTAATTATCTATTACATTATATTATAATTATATTATAGTTATTCTATTAAAGTTATTATATTATAGTTATCTGTTATTATATTACAGTTATTATATTATAGTTATTCTATTACAGTTATATTATAGTTATTCTATTACAGTTATTCATTTTGTAGTTATTCTATTATAGTTATCTATTACAGTTTTTATATTAGTTATATTATAGTTATTCTATTAGTTATTATATTATAGTTATTCTATTACAGTTATTCATTTTGTAGTTATTCTATTATAGTTATCTATTACAGTTTTTATATTAGTTATATTATAGTTATTCTATTAGTTATTATATTATAGTTATTCTATTAGTTATTATATTATAGTTATTCTATTACAGTTATTATATTGTAATCATATTATAGTTATCTATTACATGTATTATATTGTAGTTATTCTATTACAGTTATTATATTGTAGTTATTGTATTATAGTTATATTAAAGTTATTCGATTACAGTTATTATATTGTAGTTATTCTATTATAGTTATATTATAGTTATTCTATTATAGTTATATTATAATTATTATATTGTAGTTATTCTATTACAGTTATTATATTGTAGTTATTGTATTATAGTTATATTAAAGTTATTCGATTACAGTTATTATATTGTAGTTATTCTATTACAATTATATTGTAGTTATTCTATTAGTTATTCTATTACAGTTATATTATAGTTATTCTGTTACAGTTATTATATTGTAGTTATTCTATTACAGTTATATTATAGTTATTCTATTACAGTTATTATATTGTAGTTATTCTATTACAGTTATATTATAGTTATTCTATTACAGTTATTCTATTGTAGTTATTCTATTACAGTTATATTATAGTTATTCTATTACAGTTATTCTATTGTAGTTATTCTATTACAGTTATTATATTGTAGTTATTCTATTACAGTTATTATATTGTAGTTATTCTATTACAGTTATATTATAGTTATTCTATTACAGTTATTCTATTGTAGTTATTCTATTACAGTTATTATATTGTAGTTATTCTATTACAGTTATTATATTGTAGTTATTCTATTACAGTTATATTATAGTTATTCTATTACAGTTATTCTATTGTAGTTATTCTGTTACAGTTATATTATAGTTATTCTATTACAGTTATTATATTGTAGTTATTCTATTACAGTTATTCTATTACAGTTATTCTATTGTAGTTATTCTATTACAGTTATTATATTGTAGTTATTCTATTACAGTTATTCTGTTACAGTTATTATATTGTAGTTATTATATTGTAGTTATTCTATTACAGTTATTATATTGTAGTTATTCTATTACAGTTATATTATAGTTATTCTATTACAGTTATTCTATTACAGTTATTCTATTACAGTTATTATATTGTAGTTATTCTATTACAGTTATTATATTATAGTTATTCTATTACAGTTATATTATAGTTATTCTATTACAGTTATATTATAGTTATTCTATTACAGTTATTCTGTTACAGTTATTATATTGTAGTTATTCTATTACAGTTATTATATTGTAGTTATTCTATTACAGTTATATTATAGTTATTCTGTTACAGTTATTCTATTACAGTTATTATATTGTAGTTATTCTATTACAGTTATATTATAGTTATTCTATTACAGTTATTCTATTAGTTATTCTATTACAGTTATTCTATTAGTTATTCTATTACAGTTATTCTATTGTAGTTATTCTATTACAGTTATTATATTATAGTTATTCTATTACAGTTATATTATAGTTATTCTATTACAGTTATATTATAGTTATTCTATTACAGTTATATTGTAGTTATTCTATTACAGTTATTCTATTACAGTTATTCTGTTAGTTATTATATTGTAGTTATTCTATTACAGTTATTATATTGTAGTTATTCTATTACAGTTATATAGTAGTTATTCTATTACAGTTATTATATTGTAGTTATTCTATTACAGTTATATTACAGTTATTCTGTTACAGTTATTCTATTACAGTTATTCTATTACAGTTATTATATTATAGTTATTCTATTAGTTATTCTATTACAGTTATATTATAGTTATTCTGTTACAGTTATCCTATTGTAGTTATTCTATTACAGTTATTCTATTGTAGTTATTCTGTTACAGTTATTCTATTACAGTTATTATATTGTAGTTATTCTATTACAGTTATTATACTGTAGTTAATATTTTATAGTTATTCTATTACAGTTATTCTATTACAGTTATTATATTGTAGTTAATATTGTATAGTTATTCTATTATAGTGGGTTCCGTGTAGTTCTAGCCCTTAGGATGAGTTCTCTCTCTTGTTCATCCTTTGTAATGTTCTATACGTCTCCATCCACATTTGGGTGTAGGTTCTGGATAAAGCTTTTCTGAATAAACCATTAAAAGCTGAGATTACAATTGTGAACCCACTGAGTGAAGCTCTGAGTGAGTGTGTGCTGAGAGCCGAGGGCAGCGGACTGATCAAGGAGCGGATGGAGCTCAGGTACGGAGAATAATCCTTCTATGCATCTTCAGCCAGTGCTCAGTGCCTATATAGGACATGACACACTAGAGAACCTCGAGTCCATGGGAGGGAATTATATACTGTAGTCCTAAGGCTAGCTTCACACTGCATTTTTGTGGGAGGATTTGCTCAGTAGAGTGCAGGATTGCAGTGTGAACAGCAGTCAACAGGCTCAAACAAATGAAGTCCAAGTCCCGGCTTTGCCTGCGTTTATTATCCAATACAAGAAAACAAATAAACAGCCTTGGCTTTAGGCAGAACACAAAATAAACTCTGCTTGTCCAGCACTAACTAAGCAGAAGACGGCCCTGTCTATACGCTACGACTCGCTGCAGTCGCACGAACATAACCTATTATATACAGTCCAGTATTTACCTTGGTCAGGTATACAGCTTCTCCTGAGGCTGCCGCCCTCCAGCACTCTCAGCTGCCCCGGCCTCACTCTGTCCATGGCTCTGCAACACTATATGGAGCTGCTGATGATCCAGCCCGAGCACCTGTGCTGCCCGACGCCAAACAATATCTGGAGTGGAGGAAGTGGAATGGACAGCCCCACCACCAAGCCTGCCATCCATTCCTACCCCACCACCAAGCCTGCCATCCATTCCTACCCCACCACCAAGCCTGCCATCCATTCCTACCCCACTACCAAGCCTGCCATCCATTCCTACCCCACCACCAAGCCTGCCTTCCATTCCTATCCCACTACCAAGCCTGCAACCTATTCCTACCCCACTACCAAGCCTGCCATCCATTCCTACCCCACTACCAAGCCTGCCATCCATTCCTGCCCCACCACCAAGCCTGCCATCCATTCCTACCCCACCACCAAGCCTGCCATCCATTCCTACCCCACCACCAAGCCTGCCATCCATTCCTACCCCACCACCAAGCCTGCCATCCATTCCTACCCCACTACCAAGCCTGCCATCCATTCCTACCCCACCACCAAGCCTGCCTTCCATTCCTATCCCACTACCAAGCCTGCAACCCATTCCTACCCCACTACCAAGCCTGCCATCCATTCCTACCCCACTACCAAGCCTGCCACCCATTCCTACCCCACTACCAAGCCTGCCATCTATTCCTACCCCACCACCAAGCCTGCCATCCATTCCTACCCCACCACCAAGCCTGCCATCCATTCCTACCCCACCACCAAGCCTGCCATCCATTCCTACCCCACCACCAAGCCTGCCATCCATTCCTACCCCACTACCAAGCCTGCCACCCATTCCTACCCCACTACCAAGCCTGCCATCTATTCCTACCCCACCACCAAGCCTGCCATCCATTCCTACCCCACCACCAAGCCTGCCATCCATTCCTACCCCACTACCAAGCCTGCCATCCATTCCTACCCCACCACCAAGCCTGCCATCCATTCCTACCCCACTACCAAGCCTGCCATCCATTCCTACCCCACCACCAAGCATGCCATCCATTCCTACCCCACTACCAAGCCTGCCATCCATTCCTACCCCACTACCAAGCCTGCCATCCATTCCTACCCCACTACCAAGCCTGCCACCCATTCCTACCCCACTACCAAGCCTGCCATCTATTCCTACCCCACCACCAAGCCTGCCATCCATTCCTACCCCACCACCAAGCCTGCCATCCATTCCTACCCCACTACCAAGCCTGCCATCCATTCCTACCCCACTACCAAGCCTGCCATCCATTCCTACCCCACTACCAAGCCTGCCACCCATTCCTACCCCACTGCCAAGCCTGCCACCCATTCCTACCCCACTACCAAGCCTGCCATCTATTCCTACCACACCACCAAGCCTGCCATCCATTCCTACCCCACCACCAAGCCTGCCACCCATTCCTAAAAACCAGGCCCAAACACACTTTATCAATACATCCACAGCAACTACCTTTGCTGGAGATCCCATCACATCCTTGGTTTTTCCATGTCTCAGATAGTGAGACATGAACTTCCCTCAGTCCTAGTAGGTGTAATAGCTGAACACAGGCGAAATATAGCGACCATCCAGGATTAACCCCTTCAGTGTCTCACAATATCTATAGCTATATAACAGCTATACTTACTGTATCCAGGTCCAGTCTCCTATATAACAGCTATACTTACTGTATCCAGGTCCAGTCTCCTATATAACAGCTATACTTACTGCATCCAGGTCCAGTCTCCTATATAACGGCTATACTTACTGTATCCAGGTCCAGTCTCCTATATAACAGCTATACTTACTGCATCCAGGTCCAGTCTCCTATATAACGGCTATACTTACTGTATCCAGGTCCAGTCTCCTATATAACAGCTATACTTACTGCATCCAGGTCCAGTCTCCTATATAACAGCTATACTTACTGCATCCAGGTCCAGTCTCCTATATAACGGCTATACTTACTGCATCCAGGTCCAGTCTCCTATATAACAGCTATACTTACTGTATCCAGGTCCAGTCTCCTATATAACGGCTATACTTACTGTATCCAGGTCCAGTCTCCTATATAACAGCTATACTTACTGTATCCAGGTTCAGTCTCCTATATAACAGCTATACTTACTGTATTCAGGTCCAGTCTCCTATATAACAGCTATACTTACTGTATCCAGGTCCAGTCTCCTATATAACAGCTATACTTACTGCATCCAGGTCCAGTCTCCTGAAGGCAGCTATATACCAGCTATACTTACTGTATCCAGGCCCAGTCTCCTGAAGGCAGCTATATAACAGCTATACTTACTGTATCCAGGTCCAGTCTCCTGAAGGCAGCTATATACCAGCTATACTTACTGTATCCAGGCCCAGTCTCCTGAAGGCTGCTATATAACAGCTATACTTACTGTATCCAGGTCCAGTCTCCTATAGGTATCTGTATAACAGCTATAATTACTGTATCCAGGTCCAGTCTCCTATAGGTATCTATATAACAGCTATACTTACTGTATCCAGGTCCAGTCTCCTGAAGGCAGCTATATACCAGCTATACTTACTGTATCCAGGTCCAGTCTCCTGAAGGCAGCTATATACCAGCTATACTTACTGTATCCAGGTCCAGTCTCCTGCTATATAACAGCTATAATTACTGTATCCAGGTCCAGTCTCCTATATAACAGCTATACTTACTGCATCCAGGCCCAGTCTCCTATATAACAGCTATACTTACTGTATCCAGGCCCAGTCTCCTATATAACAGCTATACTTACTGTATCCAGGCCCAGTCTCCTATATACCAGCTATACTTACTGTATCCAGGTCCAGTCTCCTAACTGCTATATACCAGCTATACTTACTGTATCCAGGTCCAGTCTCCTGAAGGCTGCTATATAACAGCTTTATTACTGTATCCAGGTCCAGTCTCCTGAAGGCAGCTATATACCAGCTATACTTACTGTATCCAGGCCCAGTCTCCTATATAACAGCTATACTTACTGTATCCAGGCCCAGTCTCCTATATAACAGCTATACTTACTGTATCCAGGTCCAGTCTCCTGCTATATAACAGCTATAATTACTGTATCCAGGTCCAGTCTCCTATATAACAGCTATACTTACTGCATCCAGGCCCAGTCTCCTATATAACAGCTATACTTACTGTATCCAGGCCCAGTCTCCTATATAACAGCTATACTTACTGTATCCAGGCCCAGTCTCCTATATACCAGCTATACTTACTGTATCCAGGTCCAGTCTCCTAATTGCTATATACCAGCTATACTTACTGTATCCAGGTCCAGTCTCCTGAAGGCAGCTATATACCAGCTATACTTACTGTATCCAGGCCCAGTCTCCTGCTATATACCAGCTATACTTACTGTATCCAGGTTCGGTCTCCTGCTATATACCAGCTATACTTACTGTATCCAGGTCCAGTCTCCTGAAGGCAGCTATATACCAGCTATACTTACTGTATCCAGGCCCAGTCTCCTGAAGGCAGCTATATAAGCATACCGTATATACATGGGCCCTCTCACATATCTGTCTGGGCTTCCTAAGAATATTCAAGTTTCAAACTTATCACTGATCTATAGGATATTATAGGGAGATAACTAGTGAAATGGAGATAAACGTAAAAAAATCAGTTTAGTAGTTTGTTCCTCCAATAACACAACCAACGCCGATGGCCCCAGTGCAAAAACTTTCACAGCCCCCAAGTATAATTATTATTAGTACAGGGGAAGTGAGAGGTAAAAGGACCCCAAACTCCGGCACTCCCTATAGCTAGACCCCCACCACACTATAAAGAGGTGCAGGCCACATACAGGGACCCGGTGTCTGACTGTGATCTGTATAGAGAATAGAAGAACGTCCAAGGTTTGGCGGCCATCGATGTGGAGGAATGACGATCGCGCCGACTAATTCACATACATAAGACGCTGAAACGGATTTTGCTTTTTCCTAGATTTTCAATGAAGTCCAATAAGGAAACAACAGTCTGGGTGGAGTTCACTCCGTACACGGCCGGCGCCAAACAGCTGCAGGTCATGGTCAACAACGAGAAGATGATGGACATCAAAGGCTTTGCGGCCATCAATGTGGAAGAGTGAGCCGGACTGAGGAGGAAAGCGAACGAGCTCGGCTCTTTCCATCCTCTTCTGTTTTCTCTTCTATACGAGTTTTCTTGCTTTCAGGCTTGCTGCTAAGTTTCTTACGATACACGATCCCTTAGAGACACAGGGAGACTTATCAGACATGGTGTAAAGTGAGACTGGCTCAGTCGCCCCCGGCAACCAGTCAGATTCCACAGCTCATTCCTTACAGGCTCTTTGGAAAATAAAAGGTGGAATCTGATTGGTTGCCGAGGGCGACTGAGCCGGTTCTACTCTACACCATGTCTGATAAATCTCCCCCAATGTTTATGAGGAGAAGGTTGGTGACACGGTTGCCATTGGGTCATATAGTGTGTGATATAGCGGCTCGGGTTGCGTCATCCTGCAATCTTTACATGCCATGACAATGTCACATGATTAAAAACATCTGAAGTTACCCATAGTGATGGATGTCGTCCTTTTCCGAAGGGCCTTGGACCTGATTGGCCGCCATTGGCAGCTCTTCCATGCTTCATCGGTATCGGTTACCACCTCATAAACATGTCATTAGACACTTCCCATGTTGTATCCTGGTGCCCAGCCGGCTTCTACTTACTATGCGCATACACTGCTTGTCTATATACTCTGTGCCGCCACATCTGGGGGATAAGGTGTATTGTAGGAGAGGTTGGTCACATGACCTTCCCCCTCTGAGAGAAGCTACGGTAAAGCTCCACTCTGAGAGCCCCAGAGTCCTGGCTAGTCCAAGCACAGAGAAGGGGGTCTAGTCTACTTAAGGCCCTATTCCAAGGAACGATTATCGTTCGTATTCGGCCGATATCGGCCGCTACGGACGATAATCGTCCCGTGGAATAGAGTGCAACGATCAGCCGACATCGTTCATGTCGGCTGATCGTTGCAGTCGCTTGTTTTTTTTGAAAAACAAGCAACTGATACAGCAGCGATCTTCTGCGGCGGGTCCGTTGAATAGGAGCGTCGGCAGCAGGCGCTGCTGTATCCTATGGGCTGCCCGGACGATCAGCGATCACCTGGGCAGCCCCCTCCCGCACTCACCCGCTCGCTGCAGCAGCGTCGAATAGTGGCGGCAGCGAGCGGGGAACGAGGGGCAAACGAGCGCTGAGAGCGCTAAACGACCTGTGGAATACGGCCATTAGTCACCTGTGGAATACGGCCATTAGTCTGGTCACTGCCAGAGTCTTAGCCAGAAAAGCAGCTGCTCTTCCTTTATTTTTTTGCTATGCTTTAAAATTAACACTCAAAGTGCTGGATGAGCAAAACAAGACGTGGCCGTCACCTGTAGAGACTTTCTAAAGCGACCAGAGGGAATACTACCGCCTCATATATATGTGTCTTATAGAGAGATATACAGTATATACAGTATATATATATATCCTGCAATAGCTGCACAGAGGGAATACTACCACCTCATATATATGTGTCTTATAGAGAGATATACAGTATATATATATATATATATCCTGCAATAGCTGCACAGAGAGAATACTACCGCCTCATATATATGTGTCTTATAGAGAGATATACAGTATATATATATATCCTGCAATAGCTGCACAGAGAGAATACTACCACCTCATATACACTCAGCGGCCACTTTATTAGGTAGACCATGCTAGTAACGGGTCGGACCCCCTTTTGCCCTCAGAACTGCCCCAATTCTTGGTGGCATAGATACAACAAGGTGCTGGAAGCTTCCTCAGAGATTTTGGTCCATAGTGACATGATGACATCACACAGTTGCCGCAGATTTGTCGGCTGCACATCCATGATGCCAATCTCCCGTTCCACCACATCCCAAAGATGCTCTATTGGATTGAGATCTGGTGACTGTGGAGGCCATTGGAGTACAGTGACCTCATTGTCCTGTGCAAGAAACCAGTCTGAGATGATTCTAGCTTTATGACATGGCGCATTATCCTGCTGAAAGTCGCCATCAGATGTTGGGTCCATTGTGGTCATAAAGGGATGGACACGGTCAGCAACAATACTCAGGTAGGCTGTGGCGTTGTAACCATGCTCAATTGGTACCAAGGGGCCCAAAGAGTGCCAAGAAAATATTCCCCACACCATGACACCACCACCACCAGCCTGAACCGTTGATACAAGGCAGGATGGATCCATGCTTTCATGTTGT
The DNA here is from genome assembly GCA_027789725.1 of Dendropsophus ebraccatus. NCBI lineage: Eukaryota > Metazoa > Chordata > Amphibia > Anura > Hylidae > Dendropsophus > Dendropsophus ebraccatus. The sequence goes on along the minus strand of JAQFWZ010000084.1, from coordinate 1,069,267 downwards.
TGGCGCCAAATTCTGACCCTACCATCCGAATGTCGCAGCAGAAATCGAGACTCATCAGACCAGGCAACGTTTTTCCAATCTTCTACTGTCCAATTTCGATGAGCTTGTGCAAATTGTAGCCTCAGTTTCCTGTTCTTAGCTGAGCGGAGTGGCCCCCGGTGTGGTCTTCTGCTGCTGTAGCCCATCTGCCTCAGAGTTGGCCGTACTGTGCGGTCAGAGATGCTCTTCTGCCTACCTTGGCTGTAACGCTTGGCTATTTGAGTCACTGTTGCCTTTCTATCAGCTGGAACCAGTCTGCCCATTCTCCTCTGACCTCTGGCATCAACAAGGCATTTCCGCCCACAGAACTGCCGCTCACTGGATGGTTTTTCTTTTTCGGACCATTCTCTGTAAACCCTAGAGATGGTTGTGCGTGAAAATCCCAGTAGATCAGCAGTTTCTGAAATACTCAGACCAGCCCTTCTGGCACCAACAACCATGCCACGTTCAAAGGCCTCAAATCCCCTTTCTTCCCCATACTGATGCTCGGTTTGAACTGCAGGAGACTGTCTTGACCATCTCTACATGCCTAAATGCACTGAGTTGCCGCCATGTGATTGGCTGATTAGAAATTAAGTGGTAACGTGCAGTTGGACAGGTGTACCTTATAAAGTGGCCGGTGAGTGTATATGTGTCTTATAGAGAGATATACAGTATATATATATATATCCTGCAATAGCTGCACAGAGAGAATATTACCGCCTCATATATATGTGTCTTATATATATATATATATATATATATACTGTATATCTCTCTATATCCTGCAATAGCTGCACAGAGAGAATATTACGCCTCATATATATGTGTCTTATAGAGAGATATACAGTATATACAGTATATATATATATATATATATATATATATATATATATATATCCTGCAATAGCTGCACAGAAGAAATCTACAATAAAGTTCATCAAGCAAGTGTGTCCGGTCACAATTCCTTGCACTAAACATCACAGGCACACGTGTGTACAATACACATACACCTGTATACCAGTGCCCGGGGGCAGATACTATATACCCAGATACTACATGTATACCAGTGCCCGGGGGCAGATACTATATACCCAGAGACTACATGTATACCAGTGTCCGGGGGCAGATACTATATACCCAGAGACTACATGTATACCAGTGCCCGGGGGCAGATACTATATACCCAGAGACTACATGTATACCAGTGCCCGGGGGCAGATACTATATACCCAGAGACTACATGTATACCAGTGCCTGGGGGCAGATACTATATACCCAGAGACTACATGTATACCAGTGCCCGGGGCAGATACTATATACCCAGAGACTACATGTATACCAGTGTCCGGGGGCAGATACTATATACCCAGAGACTACATGTATACCAGTGTCCGGGGGCAGATACTATATACCCAGATACTACATGTATACCAGTGTCCGCGGGGCAGATACTATATACCCAGAGACTACATGTATACCAGTGCCTGGGGGCAGATACTATATACCCAGAGACTACATGTATACCAGTGCCCGGGGCAGATACTATATACCCAGAGACTACATGTATACCAGTGTAGGGGGCAGATACTATATACCCAGAGACTACATGTATACCAGTGTCCGGGGGCAGATACTATATACCCAGATACTACATGTATACCAGTGTCCGCGGGGCAGATACTATATACCCAGAGACTACATGTATACCAGTGCCCAGGGGCAGATACTATATACCCAGAGACTACATGTATACCAGTGCCCGGGGCAGATACTATATACCCAGAGACTACATGTATACCAGTGCCCGGGGGCAGATACTATATACCCAGAGACTACATGTATACCAGTGCCCGGGGGCAGATTCTATATACCCAGAGACTACATGTATACCAGTGCCCGGGGGGGGCAGATACTATATACCCAGAGACTACATGTATACCAGTGCCCGGGGGCAGATACTATATACCCAGAGACTACATGTATACCAGTGTCCGGGGGCAGATACTATATACCCAGAGACTACATGTATACCAGTGCCCGGGGGCAGATTCTATATACCCAGAGACTACATGTATACCAGTGCCCGGGGGCAGATACTATATACCCAGATACTACATGTATACCAGTGCCCGGGGGCAGATACTATATACCCAGAGACTACATGTATACCAGTGTCCGGGGGCAGATACTATATACCCAGAGACTACATGTATACCAGTGCCCGGGGGCAGATACTATATACCCAGAGACTACATGTATACCAGTGCCCGGGGGCAGATACTATATACCCAGAGACTACATGTATACCAGTGCCTGGGGGCAGATACTATATACCCAGAGACTACATGTATACCAGTGCCCGGGGCAGATACTATATACCCAGAGACTACATGTATACCAGTGTAGGGGGCAGATACTATATACCCAGAGACTACATGTATACCAGTGTCCGGGGGCAGATACTATATACCCAGATACTACATGTATACCAGTGTCCGCGGGGCAGATACTATATACCCAGAGACTACATGTATACCAGTGCCCCGGGGGCAGATACTATATACCCAGAGACTACATGTATACCAGTATCCGGGGGCAGATACTATATACCCAGAGACTACATGTATACCAGTGCCCGGGGCAGATACTATATACCCAGAGACTACATGTATACCAGTGCCCGGGGCAGATACTATATACCCAGAGACTACATGTATACCAGTGCCCGGGGGCAGATTCTATATACCCAGAGACTACATGTATACCAGTGCCCGGGGGCAGATTCTATATACCCAGAGACTACATGTATACCAGTGCCCGAGGGCAGATACTATATACCCAGAGACTACATGTATACCAGTGTCCGGGGGCAGATACTATATACCCAGAGACTACATGTATACCAGTGCCCGGGGGACACATACTATATACCCAGAGACTACATGTATACCAGTGCCCGGGGCAGATACTATATACCCAGAGACTACATGTATACCAGTGTCCGGGGGCAGATACTATATACCCAGAGACTACATGTATACCAGTGCCCGGGGGCAGATACTATATACCCAGAGACTACATGTATACCAGTGCCCCGGGGGCAGATACTATATACCCAGAGACTACATGTATACCAGTGCCCGGGGCAGATACTATATACCCAGAGACTACATGTATACCAGTGTAGGGGGCAGATACTATATACCCAGAGACTACATGTATACCAGTGTCCGGGGGCAGATACTATATACCCAGATACTACATGTATACCAGTGTCCGCGGGGCAGATACTATATACCCAGAGACTACATGTATACCAGTGCCCCGGGGGCAGATACTATATACCCAGAGACTACATGTATACCAGTATCCGGGGGCAGATACTATATACCCAGAGACTACATGTATACCAGTGCCCGGGGCAGATACTATATACCCAGAGACTACATGTATACCAGTGCCCGGGGGCAGATACTATATACCCAGAGACTACATGTATACCAGTGCCCGGGGGCAGATTCTATATACCCAGAGACTACATGTATACCAGTGCCCGGGGGCAGATTCTATATACCCAGAGACTACATGTATACCAGTGCCCGAGGGCAGATACTATATACCCAGAGACTACATGTATACCAGTGTCCGGGGGCAGATACTATATACCCAGAGACTACATGTATACCAGTGCCCGGGGGACACATACTATATACCCAGAGACTACATGTATACCAGTGCCCGGGGCAGATACTATATACCCAGAGACTACATGTATACCAGTGTCCGGGGGCAGATACTATATACCCAGAGACTACATGTATACCAGTGCCCGGGGGCAGATTCTATATACCCAGAGACTACATGTATACCAGTGCCCGGGGGCAGATACTATATACCCAGATACTACATGTATACCAGTGCCCGGGGGCAGATACTATATACCCAGAGACTACATGTATACCAGTGTCCGGGGGCAGATACTATATACCCAGAGACTACATGTATACCAGTGCCCCGGGGGCAGATACTATATACCCAGAGACTACATGTATACCAGTGCCCCGGGGCAGATACTATATACCCAGAGACTACATGTATACCAGTGCCCCGGGGCAGATACTATATACCCAGAGACTACATGTATACCAGTGCCCGGGGGCAGATACTATATACCCAGAGACTACATGTATACCAGTGCCCCGGGGGCAGATACTATATACCCAGAGACTACATGTATACCAGTGCCCGGGGGCAGATACTATATACCCAGAGACTACATGTATACCAGTGCCCGGGGCAGATACTATATACCCAGAGACTACATGTATACCAGTGCCCCGGGGGCAGATACTATATACCCAGAGACTACATGTATACCAGTGCCCCGGGGCAGATACTATATACCCAGAGACTACATGTATACCAGTGTCCGGGGGCAGATACTATATACCCAGAGACTACATGTATACCAGTGCCCGGGGGCAGATACTATATACCCAGAGACTACATGTATACCAGTGCCCCGGGGGCAGATACTATATACCCAGAGACTACATGTATACCAGTGTCCCGGGGGCAGATACTATATACCCAGAGACTACATGTATACCAGTGTCCGGGGGCAGATACTATATACCCAGAGACTACATGTATACCAGTGCCCGGGGCAGATACTATATACCCAGAGACTACATGTATACCAGTGCCCGGGGCAGATACTATATACCCAGAGACTACATGTATACCAGTGCCCCGGGGCAGATACTATATACCCAGAGACTACATGTATACCAGTGTCCGGGGGCAGATACTATATACCCAGAGACTACATGTATACCAGTGCCCCGGGGCAGATACTATATACCCAGAGACTACATGTATACCAGTGTCCGGGGCAGATACTATATGTGGCCCCCATTCACAAAGAGTGTTCAAGCTACGAGAAAGGTGCCCGGGGATCCAGCTACTCTGGAGCACTACAACTCCCAGCAAAAATTTGCAGCAACATAGTTGATCGGGATCTGGTCCCATCCCCCCCAAGAACTGCTAACGCTTATAGGTAACCTGTATAATAAGTAGAGATGATCGAACTCGAAACTTTATGTATATGCAGGCCCGCATCTGCCATGAGGCGAAGTGAAGTCTTCGCCTCAGGCGGCAGCTCCCACGACCCTGCAGGGGGCGGCACTGGCCGCCCCTGCACAGTGAGCTTTCATGCATATATTATATGCATGACCGCTCACTGACTACAGGAGCAGAGAGATCAGCCATAGACTGATGTCTCTGCTCCTGTATGCGTATTCCGGGGCGTGCTAGGCTAATAGCGTACCGCCCACGGAATATACGTGCAGAAGCAGGGACTCCAGTGTGATGCCGGACTCCCTGCTCCTGCACTATAGGAGCGCCCCCTGCTGTCAGCTGTGTCTGTGTCCTCATTAGGAGGCGCACACAGCTGACAGGAGGCTCAGAGCAGAGAACTAAGAGTTCTGTGCTCTGTGCCAGTCACTTCTAAGGCAGGCTGTGTTAGTGCTGCGATCTAGAAGTGATCTGGAGCAGCCAGTGATGTCTTCCTGGTCAGGCTGCTCTATGAGATCGGTGATCAGCGACCAGGAAGTGACCAGGAAGCGACCAGGAAGTGACCAGGAAGTGACAAGGAAGCGACCAGGAAGTGACCAGGAAGCGACCAGGAAGTGACCAGGAAGCGACCAGGAAGTGACCAGGAAGTGACCAGGAAGCGACCAGGAAGTGACCAGGAAGCGACCAGGAAGTGACCAGGAAGCGACCAGGAAGCCACCAGGAGGCCACAGGGACAGCGGGGGAACCAGTGGTGAGGTGAGGAGATGCTGGCCTGTTTTTTTGTTTTACTTTGCTGAGATGGGGGGGGGGGGGGGGGGTTAACCGGAGATGGGGGGACACAGGAGATGGGGGGGGACACAGGAGATGGATGATACAGGGGGTGATTGTGGGGAGATGGGGGGGACACAGGAGATGGATGATACAGGGGGTGATTGTGGGGAGATGGGGGGACACAGGAGATGGATGATACAGGGGGTGATTGTGGGGGGACACAGGAGATGGATGATACAGGGGGTGATTGTGGGGGGACACAGGAGATGGATGATACAGGGGGTGATTGTGGGGACTTGGGGGGACACAGGAGATGGATGATACAGGGGGTGATTGTGGGGAGATGGGGGGGACACAGGAGATGGGGGGACACAGGAGATGGGGGGACACAGGAGATGGGGGGACACAGGAGATGGATGATACAGGGGGTGATTGTGGGGGGATGGGGGGGACACAGGAGATGGGGGGACACAGGAGATGGGGGACACAGGAGATGGATGATACAGGGGGTGATTGTGGGGGGATGGGGGGGACACAGGAGATGGATGATACAGGGGGTGATTGTGGGGACTTGGGGGGACACAGGAGATGGATGATACAGGGGGTGATTGTTGGGGGATTGGGGGGACACAGGAGATGGGGGGACACAGGAGATGGGGGGACACAGGAGATGGGGGGACACAGGAGATGGATGATACAGGGGGTGATTGTGGGGAGATGGGGGGGACACAGGAGATGGAGGGACACAGGAGATGGGGGGACACAGGAGATGGATGATACAGGGGGTGATTGTGGGGGGACACAGGAGATGGATGATACAGGGGGTGATTGTGGGGAGATGGGGGGGACACAGGTGATGGATGATACAGGGGGTGATTGTGGGGAGATGGGGGGACACAGGAGATGGGGGGGACACAGGAGATGGGGGGACACAGGAGATGGATGATACAGGGGGTGATTGTGGGGAGATGGGGGGGACACAGGAGATGGATGATACAGGGGGTGATTGTGGGGGGATGGGGGGACACAGGAGATGGATGATACAGGGGGTGATTATGGGGAGATGGGGGGGACACAGGAGATGGGGGGGACACAGGATATGGATGATACAGGGGGTGATTGTGGGGGGACACAGGAGATGGATGATACAGGGGGTGATTGTGGGGAGATGGGGGGACACAGGAGATGGATGATACAGGGGGTGATTATGGGGAGATGGGGGGGACACAGGAGATGGGGGGGACACAGGATATGGATGATACAGGGGGTGATTGTGGGGGGACACAGGAGATGGATGATACAGGGGGTGATTGTGGGGGGACACAGGAGATGGATGATACAGGGGGTGATTATGGGGACTTGGGGGGACACAGGAGATGGATGATACAGGGGGTGATTATGGGGAGATGGGGGGGACACAGGAGATGGATGATACAGGGGGAGATGGGGGGACACAGGAGATGGATGATACAGGGGGTGATTGTGGGGGGACACAGGAGATGGATGATACAGGGGGTGATTGTGGGGGGACACAGGAGATGGATGATACAGGGGGTGATTGTGGGGGGACACAGGAGATGGATGATACAGGGGGTGATTGTGGGGGGACACAGGAGATGGGGGGACACAGGAGATGGATGATACAGGGGGTGATTGTGGGGAGATGGGGGGACACAGGAGATGGATGATACAGGGGGAGATTGTGGGGGGATGGGGGAACACAGGAGATGGGGGGACACAGGAGATGGGGGGACACAGGAGATGGATGATACAGGGGGTGATTGTGGGGGGATGGGGGGGACACAGGAGATGGGGGGACACAGGAGATGGGGGGACACAGGAGATGGAGGGACACAGGAGATGGAGGATACAGGGGGTGATTGTGGGGAGATGGGGGGGACACAGGAGATGGATGATACAGGGGGTGATTGTGGGGAGATGGGGGGGACACAGGAGATGGGGGGACACAGGAGATGGGGGAACACAGGAGATGGGGGGGCACAGGAGATGGGAGGGACACAGGAGATGGGGGGACACAGGAGATGGGAGGGACACAGGAGATGGGAGGGACACAGGAGATGGATGATACAGGGGGTGATTGTGGGGGGATGGGGGGACACAGGAGATGGGGGGACACAGGAGATGGGGGGACACAGGAGATGGAGGGACACAGGAGATGGAGGATACAGGGGGTGATTGTGGGGAGATGGGGGGGACACAGGAGATGGGGGGACACAGGAGATGGGGGAACACAGGAGATGGGGGGGCACAGGAGATGGGAGGGACACAGGAGATGGATGATACAGGGGGTGATTGTGGGGGGACACAGGAGATGGGGGGACACAGGAGATGGGAGGGACACAGGAGATGGATGATACAGGGGGTGATTGTGGGGGGATGGGGGGGGACACAGGAGATGGGGGGACACAGGAGATGGATGATACAGGGGGTGATTGTGGGGGGCACAGGAGGAATATGAGGAGATGGATGATACAGGGGGTGATTGTGGGGGGACACAGGAGATGGATGATACAGGGGGTGATTGTGGGGGGACACAGGAGATGGATGATACAGGGGGTGATTGTGGGGAGATGGGGGGGACACAGGTGATGGATGATACAGGGGGTGATTGTGGGGAGATGGGGGGGACACAGGTGATGGATGATACAGGGGGTGATTGTGGGGAGATGGGGGGACACAGGAGATGGATGATACAGGGGGTGATTGTGGGGAGATGGGGGGACACAGGAGATGGGGGGACACAGGAGATGGATGATACAGGGGGTGATTGTGGGGAGATGGGGGGACACAGGAGATGGATGATACAGGGGGTGATTGTGGGGGGATGGGGGGACACAGGAGATGGATGATACAGGGGGTGATTATGGGGAGATGGGGGGGACACAGGAGATGGATGATACAGGGGGTGATTATGGGGAGATGGGGGGGACACAGGAGATGGATGATACAGGGGGTGATTGTGGGGGGATGGGGGGACACAGGAGATGGATGATACAGGGGGTGATTATGGGGAGATGGGGGGGACACAGGAGATGGATGATACAGGGGGTGATTATGGGGAGATGGGGGGGACACAGGAGATGGATGATACAGGGGGTGATTGTGGGGGGACACAGGAGATGGATGATACAGGGGGTGATTGTGGGGGGATGGGGGGACACAGGAGATGGGGGGACACAGGAGATGGATGATACAGGGGGTGATTGTGGGGGGATGGGGGGGACACAGGAGATGGATGATACAGGGGGTGATTGTGGGGGGACACAGGAGATGGGGGGGACACAGGAGATGGATGATACAGGGGGTGATTGTGGGGAGATGGGGGGGACACAGGAGATGGATGATACAGGGGGTGATTGTGGGGAGATGGGGGGGACACAGGAGATGGATGATACAGGGGGTGATTGTGGGGAGATGGGGGGGACACAGGAGAGGAATGATACAGGGGGTGATTATGGGGAGATGGGGGGACACAGGAGATGGATGATACAGGGGGTGATTGTGGGGGGACACAGGAGATGGATGATACAGGGGGTGATTGTGGGGAGATGGGGGGACACAGGAGATGGGGGGACACAGGAGATGGATGATACAGGGGGTGATTGTGGGGGGATGGGGGGGACACAGGAGATGGGGGGGACACAGGAGATGGGGGGACACAGGAGATGGATGATACAGGGGGTGATTGTGGGGAGATGGGGGGACACAGGAGATGGGGGGGACACAGGAGATGGGGGGACACAGGAGATGGATGATACAGGGGGTGATTGTGGGGAGATGGGGGGGACACAGGAGAGGAATGATACAGGGGGTGATTATGGGGAGATGGGGGGACACAGGAGATGGGGGGGACACAGGTGATGGATGATACAGGGGGTGATTGTGGGGAGATGGGGGGGACACAGGAGATGGGGGGGACACAGGTGATGGATGATACAGGGGGTGATTGTGGGGAGATGGGGGGGACACATGAGATGGATGATACAGGGGGTGATTGTGGGGAGATGGGGGGGACACAGGAGAGGAATGATACAGGGGGTGATTATGGGGAGATGGGGGGACACAGGAGATGGATGATACAGGGGGTGATTGTGGGGGGACACAGGAGATGGATGATACAGGGGGTGATTGTGGGGAGATGGGGGGACACAGGAGATGGGGGGACACAGGAGATGGATGATACAGGGGGTGATTGTGGGGAGATGGGGGGGACACAGGAGATGGGGGGGACACAGGAGATGGGGGGACACAGGAGATGGATGATACAGGGGGTGATTGTGGGGAGATGGGGGGGACACAGGAGATGGGGGGGACACAGGAGATGGGGGGACACAGGAGATGGATGATACAGGGGGTGATTGTGGGGAGATGGGGGGGACACAGGAGAGGAATGATACAGGGGGTGATTATGGGGAGATGGGGGGACACAGGAGATGGATGATACAGGGGGTGATTGTGGGGGGACACAGGAGATGGATGATACAGGGGGTGATTGTGGGGGGACACAGGAGATGGATGATACAGGGGGTGATTGTGGGGAGATGGGGGGACACAGGAGATGGGGGGACACAGGAGATGGATGATACAGGGGGTGATTGTGGGGGGATGGGGGGGACACAGGAGATGGGGGGGACACAGGAGATGGGGGGACACAGGAGATGGATGATACAGGGGGTGATTGTGGGGAGATGGGGGGGACACAGGAGATGGGGGGGACACAGGAGATGGATGATACAGGGGGTGATTGTGGGGAGATGGGGGGGACACAGGAGATGGGGGGACACAGGAGATGGATGATACAGGGGGTGATTGTGGGGAGATGGGGGGGACACAGGAGATGGGGGGGACACAGGAGATGGATGATACAGGGGGTGATTGTGGGGGGATGGGGGGGACACAGGAGATGGATGATACAGGGGGTGATTGTGGGGGGACACAGGAGATGGGGGGGACACAGGAGATAGGGGGACACAGGAGATGGATGATACAGGGGGTGATTGTGGGGGGATGGGGGGGACACAGGAGATGGATGATACAGGGGGTGATTGTGGGGGGACACAGGAGATGGATGATACAGGGGGTGATTGTGGGGAGATGGGGGGGACACAGGTGATGGATGATACAGGGGGTGATTGTGGGGAGATGGGGGGGACACAGGAGATGGATGATACAGGGGGTGATTGTGGGGAGATGGAGGGGGGACACAGGAGATGGGGGGACACAGGAGATGGATGATACAGGGGGTGATTGTGGGGGGACACAGGAGATGGATGATACAGGGGGTGATTGTGGGGGGATGGGGGGGACACAGGAAATGGATGATACAGGGGGTGATTGTGGGGGGATGGGGGAACACAGGAGATGGATGATACAGGGGGTGATTGTGGGGACACAGGAGATGGATGATACAGGGGGTGATTGTGGGGGGATGGGGGGGACACAGGAGATGGGGGGACACAGGAGATAAATGATACAGGGGGTGATTGTGGGGGGATGGGGGGGACACAGGAGAGGAATGATACAGGGGGTGATTGTGGAGGGACACAGGAGATGGGGGGGACACAGGAGATGGATGATACAGGGGGTGATTGTGGGGAGATGGGGGGGACACAGGAGATGGATGATACAGGGGGTGATTGTGGGGGGATGGGGGGGACACAGGAGATGGGGGGACACAGGAGATGGATGATACAGGGGGTGATTGTGGGGGGACACAGGAGAGGAATGATACAGGGGGTGATTGTGGGGGGACACAGGAGATGGGGGGGACACAGGAGATGGATGATACAGGGGGTGATTGTGGGGAGATGGGGGGACACAGGTGATGGATGATACAGGGGGTGATTGTGGGGAGATGGGGGGGACACAGGAGATGGGGGACACAGGAGATGGGGGACACAGGAGATGGGGGGACACAGGAGATGGATGATACAGGGGGTGATTGTGGGGAGATGGGGGGGACACAGGAGATGGGGGACACAGGAGATGGGGGACACAGGAGATGGGGGGACACAGGAGATGGATGATACAGGGGGTGATTGTGGGGACTTGGGGAGACACAGGAGATGGATGATACAGGGGGTGATTGTGGGGAGATGGGGGGGACACAGGAGATGGGGGGACACAGGAGATGGATGATACAGGGGGTGATTGTGGGGGGACACAGGAGATGGGGGGACACAGGAGATGGATGATACAGGGGGTGATTGTGGGGAGATGGGGGGACACAGGAGATGGATGATACAGGGGGTGATTGTGGGGAGATGGGGGGACACAGGAGATGGGGGGGACACAGGAGATGGATGATACAGGGGGTGATTGTGGGGGGGACACAGGAGATGGATGATACAGGGGGTGATTGTGGGGGGACACAGGAGATGGATGATACAGGGGGTGATTGTGGGGGGACACAGGAGATGGGGGGACACAGGAGATGGATGATACAGGGGGTGATTGTGGGGGGACACAGGAGATGGATGATACAGGGGGTGATTGTGGGGAGATGGGGGGACACAGGAGATGGGGGGACACAGGAGATGGATGATACAGGGGGTGATTGTGGGGAGATGGGGGGACACAGGAGATGGGGGACACAGGAGATGGATGATACAGGGGGTGATTGTGGGGACTTGGGGGACACAGGAGATGGATGATACAGGGGGTGATTGTGGGGAGATGGGGGGGACACAGGAGATGGGGGGACACAGGAGATGGATGATACAGGGGGTGATTGTGGGGACTTGGGGGGACACAGGAGATGGATGATACAGGGGGTGATTGTGGGGAGATGGGGGGACACAGGAGATGGATGATACAGGGGGTGATTGTGGGGGGACACAGGAGATGGATGATACAGGGGGTGATTGTGGGGGGATGGGGGGGACACAGGAGATGGGGGGACACAGGAGATGGATGATACAGGGGTGATTGTGGGGAGATGGGGGGACACAGGAGATGGGGGGACACAGGAGATGGGGGGACACAGGAGATGGATGATACAGGGGGTGATTGTGGGGAGATGGGGGGACACAGGAGATGGGGGGACACAGGAGATGGATGATACAGGGGGTGATTGTGGGGAGATGGGGGGACACAGGAGATGGATGATACAGGGGGTGATTGTGGGGAGATGGGGGGACACAGGAGATGGGGGGACACAGGAGATGGATGATACAGGGGGTGATTGTGGGGGGACACAGGAGATGGATGATACAGGGGGTGATTGTGGGGGGACACAGGAGATGGATGATACAGGGGGTGATTGTGGGGGGACACAGGAGATGGGGGGACACAGGAGATGGATGATACAGGGGGTGATTGTGGGGGGACACAGGAGATGGATGATACAGGGGGTGATTGTGGGGAGATGGGGGGACACAGGAGATGGGGGGACACAGGAGATGGATGATACAGGGGGTGATTGTGGGGAGATGGGGGGACACAGGAGATGGGGGGACACAGGAGATGGATGATACAGGGGGTGATTGTGGGGACTTGGGGGGACACAGGAGATGGATGATACAGGGGGTGATTGTGGGGAGATGGGGGGGGACACAGGAGATGGGGGGGACACAGGAGATGGGGGGACACAGGAGATGGATGATACAGGGGGTGATTGTGGGGACTTGGGGGGACACAGGAGATGGATGATACAGGGGGTGATTGTGGGGAGATGGGGGGACACAGGAGATGGATGATACAGGGGGTGATTGTGGGGGGACACAGGAGATGGATGATACAGGGGGTGATTGTGGGGGGATGGGGGGGACACAGGAGATGGGGGGACACAGGAGATGGGGGGGACACAGGAGATGGATGATACAGGGGGTGATTGTGGGGAGATGGGGGGACACAGGAGATGGGGGGACACAGGAGATGGGGGGACACAGGAGATGGATGATACAGGGGGTGATTGTGGGGAGATGGGGGGACACAGGAGATGGGGGGACACAGGAGATGGATGATACAGGGGGTGATTGTGGGGAGATGGGGGGACACAGGAGATGGATGATACAGGGGGTGATTGTGGGGAGATGGGGGGACACAGGAGAGGAATGATACAGGGGGTGATTGTGGGGAGATGGGGGGGACACAGGAGATGGATGATACAGGGGGTGATTGTGGGGACACAGTAGATGGATGATACAGGGGGTGATTGTGGGGGGATGGGGGGGACACAGGAGATGGATGATACAGGGGGTGATTGTGGGGACACAGGAGATGGATGATACAGGGGGTGATTGTGGGGAGATGGGGGGGACACAGGAGATGGATGATACAGGGGGTGATTGTTGGGAGATGGGGGGGACACAGGAGATGGGGGGACACAGGAGATGGATGATACAGGGGGTGATGATGGGGGGGGGATGGGGGGGACACAGGAGATGGATGATACAGGGGGTGATTGTGGGGAGATGGGGGGACACAGAGGATGGATGATACAGGGGGTGATTGTGGGGAGATGGGGGGGACACAGGAGATGGATGATACAGGGGGTGATTGTGGGGGGATGGGGGGGACACAGGAGAGGAATGATACAGGGGGTGATTGTGGGGAGATGGGGGGGACACAGGAGATGTATGATACAGGGGGAGATGGGGGACACAGGAGATGGATGATACAGGAGGTGATTGTGGGGGGACACAGGAGATGGATGATACAGGGGGTGATTGTGGGGAGATGGGGGGGACACAGGAGATGGATGATACAGGGGGTGATTGTGGGGGGATGGGGGGGACACAGGAGAGGAATGATACAGGGGGTGATTGTGGGGAGATGGGGGGGACACAGGAGATGGATGATACAGGGGGAGATGGGGGACACAGGAGATGGATGATACAGGAGGTGATTGTGGGGGGACACAGGAGATGGATGATACAGGGGGTAATTGTTGGGGGGACACAGGAGATGGATGATACAGGGGGTAATTGTTGGGGGGACACAGGAGATGGATGATACAGGGGTGATTGTGGGGGGATGGGGGGGACACAGGAGATGGGGGGATACAGGAGATGAATGATACAGGGGGTGATTGTGGGGGGCACAGGAGGAATATGAGGAGATGGATGATACAGGGGGTAATTGTTGGGGGGACACAGGAGATGGATGATACAGGGGGTGATTGTGGGGGGCACAGGAGGAATATGAGGAGATGGATGATACAGGGGGTAATTGTTGGGGGGACACAGGAGATGGATGATACAGGGGGTGATTGTGGGGGGACACAGGAGATGGATGATACAGGGGGTGATTATGGGGGGCACAGGAGGAATATGAGGAGATGGGAGGATTATGGGGGGCACAGGAGGAATATGAGGAGATGGTGAGACACAGGTGGGGGGGATTATGATGAGATTGGAGGATTATGAGGAGATGGGGGACACGGGGGATTATGACTACAGGAAGAGATGGGGGGATTATGAGGAGATGGGGGATTATGACTGCCTGGGGGGATTATGACTACATGAGGAGAATGGGGATTATAATAGTGTGGAGATGCAGAAGGGATCTTCTAAATTGTGGAGCCTAAAATGTCTGTCCAATAGATGCTGCGGGAACAAGTCATGGCTAACAGAAGTCTTCATGATGGAGTCGGATCTGAATGTAGAAGAAAAGAGAAAGTGAACAACTCTGATGAGAGAAGACGTCCCCTGTGAGTCACTGGATGTAACTGTACCCTGATCACTATACTGTCACTGTGTGGGGGTAATGCTGGACTCTATACAGTGTTTTTTATTCAGTAGCACTACTAGTGGTATTGATCAGTCAGTGGTGGAATTTTTCCCTTGTAGTGGCAATATTGGTAATAGCAGGGGCGTAACTAGAAATGGCTGGGCCCCATAGCAAACTTTTGATTGGGCCCCCCCCCCCCCCCCCCGCCTGCCCCCTCTCGATTGACCACTACGCCATCAACACACTCAGCTCTACACAGGTCCTGTACACCATATAAATTACAGTACAGTTATATCAGGTGACTTACAGGGGACGTCTTCTCTGATCGGAGTTTTTCCCTTTTCATTTTCTTCTCCATCTCCTTCTCCGAGCCACAAATCCACAGAATCTGCCAGAAAAACATATTAGTCTCCTCACACTGGCCCCATCCTCATCTCTCTATACTGCACATCTGCATTGGCCCCTTTACACCCTCATTTAGTGGGTAGGCTGACTCTATGTGATCCCATTTTATTATATGGCCCTCCTCTCTGTCACCTCTCCTTATAAATAGCCCCCTTATGTTGCCCCCCTTATAGATGCCCCCCATGCTGTCCCCCTTATAGATGCCCCCCATGCTGTCCCCCTTATAGATGCCCCCCCATGTTGTCCCCTAATAGATGGTCCCCCATGTTGCCCCCCCTATAGATGGCCCCTCCTATGTTGTCCTCTTATAGATGTCCCCCTCTCCCCCCAATGTTGTCCCTTTATAATATCCCTCTCCCCTATGTTGTGCTCCTCTCCCCCTATGTTGCCCCCCCTTATAGATGTCCCCCCTCTCCCCCCCTTCCTTATAGATGCCCTCCTCTCCCCCCCTTCTTTATAGATGCCCCCTTCTCCCTTCCTTATAGATGTCCCCCTCTCCCCCCTTCCTTATAGATGCCCTCCTCTCCCCCCTTCTTTATAGATGCCCCCTTCTCCCTTCCTTATAGATGCCCTCCTCTCCCCCCTTCCTTATAGATGCCCTCCTCTCCCCCCCTTCCTTATAGATGTCCCCCTCTCCCCCCCTTCCTTATAGATGCCCTCCTCTCCCCATCCCCCTTATAGATGTCCTCCTCTCCCCATCCCCCTTATAGATGTCCTCCTCTCCCCATCCCCCTTATAGATGCCCTCCTCTCCCCATCCCCCTTATAGATGTCCTCCTCTCCCCATCCCCCTTATAGATGCCCTCCTCTCCCCATCCCCCTTATAGATGCCCTCCTCTCCCCATCCCCCTTATAGATGTCCTCCTCTCCCCATCCCCTTATAGATGCCCTCCTCTCCCCATCCCCCTTATAGATGCCTCTCTCTTCTCCCCATCCCCCTTATAGATGCCCTCCTCTCCCCATCCCCCTTATAGATGCCCTCCTCTCCCCCCCCTTCCTTATAGATGCCCTCCTCTCCCCATCCCCCTTATAGATGCCCTCCTCTCCCCATCCCCCTTATAGATGCCCTCCTCTCCCCATCCCCCTTATAGATGCCCTCCTCTCCCCATCCCCCTTATAGATGCCCTCCTCTCCCCCCCTTCCTTATAGATCCCTCCTCTCCCCATCCCCCTTATAGATGCCCTCTTCTCCCCATCCCCCTTATAGATGCCCTCCTCTCCCCCATCCCCCTTATAGATGCCCTCCTCTCCCCATCCCCCTTATATTTGCCCTCCTCTCCCCATCCCCCTTATAGATGCCCTCCTCTCCCCATCCCCCTTATAGATGCCCTCCTCTCCCCATCCCCCTTATAGATGCCCTCCTCTCCCCCTATGTTGCCCCCCCTTATAGATGCCCTCCTCTCCCCATCCCCCTTATAGATGCCCTCCTCTCCCATCCCCCTTATAGATGCCCTCCTCTCCCTCCTCCCCCTTATAGATGCCCTCCTCTCCCCATCCCCCTTATAGATGCCCTCCTCTCCCCATCCCCCTTATAGATGCCCTCCTCTCCCCCCCTTCCTTATAGATGCCCTCCTCTCCCCATCCCCCTTATAGATGCCCTCCTCTCCCCATCCACCTTATAGATGCCCTCCTCTCCCCATCCCCCTTATAGATGCCCTCCTCTCCCCATCCCCCTTATAGATGCCCTCCTCTCCCCATCCCCCTTATAGATGCCCTCCTCTCCCCATCCCCCTTATAGATGCCCTCCTCTCCCCATCCCCTTATAGATGCCCTCCTCTCCCCATCCCCCTTATAGATGCCCTCCTCTCCCCATCCCCCTTATAGATGCCCTCCTCTCCCCATCCCCCTTATAGATGCCCTCCTCTCCCCATCCCCCGTATAGATGCCCTCCTCTCCCCATCCCCCTTATAGATGCCCTCCTCTCCCCATCCCCCTTATAGATGCCCTCCTCTCCCCATCCCCCTTATAGATGCCCTCCTCTCCCCCCTTCCTTATAGATGCCCCCCTCTCCCCATCCCCCTTATAGATGCCCTCCTCTCCCCCCTTCCTTATAGATGCCCTCCTCTCCCCATCCCCCTTATAGATGCCCTCCTCTCCCCATCCCCCTTATAGATGCCCTCCTCTCCCCATCCCCCTTATAGATGCCCTCCTCTCCCCCCCTTCCTTATAGATGCCCTCCTCTCCCCATCCCCCTTATAGATGCCCTCCTCTCCCATCCCCCTTATAGATGTCCTCCTCTCCCCATCCCCCTTAGAGTGCCCTCCTCTCTCCCCCTTCCTTATAGATGCCCTCCTCTCCCCATCCCCCTTATAGATGTCCCTCCTCTCCCCATCCCCCTTATAGATGCCCTCCTCTCCCCCCCTTCCTTATAGATGCCCTCCTCTCCCCATCCCCCTTATAGATGTCCCCCTCTCCCCATCCCCCTTATAGATGCCCTCCTCTCCCCCCTTCCTTATAGATGCCCTCCTCTCCCCATCCCCCTTATAGATGCCCTCCTCTCCCCATCCCCTTATAGATGCCCTCCTCTCCCATCCCCCTTATAGATGCCCTCCTCTCCCATCCCCCTTATAGATGCCTCCTCTCCCATCCTCCTTAGAGATGCCCTCCTCTCTCCCATCCCCCTTATAGATGCCCTCCTCTCCCATCCCCCTTATAGATGCCCTCCTCTCCCCATCCGCCCTTATAGATGCCCTCCTCTCCCCCCCTTCCTTATAGATGCCCTCCTCTCCCTCCCTTCCTTATAGATGCCCTCCTCTCCCCCCTCCTTATAGATGCCCTCCTCTCCCATCCCCCTTATAGATGCCCTCCTCTCCCCATCCCCCTTATAGATGCCCTCCTCCCCCCCCTTTCCTTATAGATGCCCTCCTCTCCCCATCCCCCTTATAGATGCCCTCCTCTCCCCATCCCCTTATAGATGCCCTCTTCTCCCCATCCCCCTTATAGATGCCCTCCTCTCCCCATCCCCCTTATAGATGCCCTCCTCTCCCCATCCCCTTATAGATGCCCTCCTCTCCCCATCCCCCTTATAGATGCCCTCCTCTCCCCCTTCCTTATAGATGCCCTCCTCTCCCCATCCCCCTTATAGATGCCCTCTTTTCCCCATCCCCCTTATAGATGCCCTCCTCTCCCCATCCCCCTTATAGATGCCCTCCTCTCCCCCTTCCTTATAGATGCCCTCCTCTCCCCATCCCCCTTATAGATGCCCTCCTCTCCCCATCCCCCTTATAGATGCCCTCCTCTCCCCCCCTTCCTTATAGATGCCCTCCTCTCCCCATCCCCCTTATAGATGCCCTCCTCTCCCCATCCCCCTTATAGATGCCCTCCTCTCCCCATCCCCCCTTATAGATGCCCTCCTCTCCCCATCCCCCTTATAGATGCCCTCCTCTCCCCCCCTTCCTTATAGATGCCCTCCTCTCCCCATCCCCTTATAGATGCCCTCTTCTCCCCATCCCCTTATAGATGCCCTCCTCTCCCCATCCCCCTTATAGATGCCCTCCTCTCCCCATCCCCCTTATAGATGCCCTCCTCTCCCCCCCCTTCCTTATAGATGCCCTCTTCTCCCCATCCCCCTTATAGATGCCCTCCTCTCCCCCCCTTCCTTATAGATGCCCTCCTCTCCCCATCCCCCTTATAGATGCCCTCCTCTCCCCATCCCCCTTATAGATGCCCTCCTCTCCCCATCCCCCTTATAGATGCCCTCCTCTCCCCATCCCCCTTATAGATGCCCCCTTCTCTCTCCTCCCCCCCCCCCCCCCGAAAAGCAGGTTTAAAAAAAAAAAAAACAAACTCACCTTACAACGCGCTCCCCCGTCGAGCCTTTCTCCTGTCAGTCCCCTGTCTGATGCGCGGCTGCCGGGGGTGTCGCGTCCTATCCCCGGCAGCGCGCGTATCATAGAGCTCTCTGTGGGCTTGTGCTGCGGCCAGCGACTTCCGGCACACAGAGAGGCTCTATGATACGCGCGCTGCCGGGGATAGACGCGACACCCCGGCAGCCGCGCATCAGACAGGGGACTGACAGAGCGCGGTCGTCGGGTCCCGTGCTCCCTCCTTGCCCAGTGACTCCTTTCCCTATGTTGGGGAAAGGAGTCGCTGGTCAGGAGGAGCACGGGACCCGCGTCACGGGCCCCCTGATGCGGCGGGCCCCGTAGCAGCCGCTATGGCTGCTACGGCGGTAGTTCCGCCAGTGGGTAATAGTATTTAGTCACTATGGAGTGCTGATATGCAGTCATCATGTGGTGGAATTATTTGGTGTTTATATGATGTTGATCTCAGTTGAGGGGGGGGGGGGGGCGCTATTTCAGTTCTCGCCTCAGGCAGCGGAAGAGCTAGAATCGGCCCTGTGTATATGTATACAGCTATATCTAATTATTACCCCCCCCCCCCAATATGTATACAGCTATATCTAATCATTACCCCCCCCCAATATGTATACAGCTATATCTAATCATTACCCCCCCCCAATATGTATACAGCTATATCTAATTATTACCCCCCCCCCCCCCAATATGTATACAGCTATATCTAATCATTACCTCCCCCAATATGTATACAGCTATATCTAATCATTACCCCCCCAATATGTATACAGCTATATCTAATCATTACCCCCCAATATGTATACAGCTATATATAATTATTACCCCCCCCCCCCAATATGTATACAGCTATATCTAATCATTACCCCCCCCCAATATGTATACAGCTATATCTAATCATTACCCCCCAATATGTATACAGCTATATCTAATCATTACCCCCCAATATGTATACAGCTATATCTAATCATTACCCCCAATATGTATACAGCTATATCTAATCATTACCCCCCCCCCAATATGTATACAGCTTATCTAATCATTACCCCCCCCCCAATATGTATACAGCTATATCTAATCATTACCCCCCCAATATGTATACAGCTATATCTAATCATTACCCCCCCCAATATGTATACAGCTATATCTAATCATTACCCCCCCCCCAATATGTATACAGCTATATCTAATCATTACCCCCCCAATATGTATACAGCTATATCTAATCATTACCTCCCCCAATATGTATACAGCTATATCTAATTATTACCCCCCCCCAATATGTATACAGCTATATCTAATCATTACCCCCCAATATGTATACAGCTATATCTAATCATTACCCCCCCCAATATGTATACAGCTATATCTAATCATTACCCCCCCCAATATGTATACAGCTATATCTAATCATTACCCCCCCCCAATAGTATACAGCTATATCTAATCATTACCCCCCAATATGTATACAGCTATATCTAATCATTACCCCCCAATATGTATACAGCTATATCTAATCATTACCCCCCCCCAATATGTATACAGCTATATCTAATCATTACCCCCCCCCCCAATATGTATACAGCTATATCTAATCATTACCCCCCCAATATGTATACAGCTATATCTAATCATTACCCCCCCCCAATATGTATACAGCTATATCTAATCATTACCCCCCAATATGTATACAGCTATATCTAATCATTACCCCCCCCCAATATGTATACAGCTATATCTAATCATTACCCCCCAATATGTATACAGCTATATCTAATCATTACCCCCCCCCCCCAATATGTATACAGCTTTATCTAATCATTACCCCCCCCCCCAATATGTATACAGCTATATCTAATCATTACCCCCCAATATGTATACAGCTATATCTAATCATTACCCCCCCAATATGTATACAGCTATATCTAATCATTACCCCCCCCAATATGTATACAGCTATATCTAATCATTACCCCCCCAATATGTATACAGCTATATCTAATCATTACCCCCCCCCCAATATGTATACAGCTTATATCTAATCATTACCCCCCCCCCAATATGTATACAGCTATATCTAATCATTACCCCCCCAATATGTATACAGCTATATCTATCATTAACCCCCCCCAATATGTATACAGCTATATCTAATCATTACCCCCCCCCAATATGTATACAGCTATATCTAATCATTACCCCCCCCCAATATTTATACAGCTATATCTAATCATTACCCCCCCCCCAATATGTATACAGCTATATCTAATCATTACCCCCCCCCAATATGTATACAGCTATATCTAATCATTACCCCCCCAATATGTATACAGCTATATCTAATCATTACCCCCAATATGTATACAGCTATATCTAATCATTACCCCCCCCAATATGTATACAGCTATATCTAATCATTACCCCCCCCCAATATGTATACAGCTATATCTAATCATTACCCCCCCCCAATATGTATACAGCTATATCTAATCATTACCCCCCCCCTAATATGTATACAGCTATATCTAATCATTACCCCCCCCCAATATGTATACAGCTATATCTAATCATTACCCCCCCCGAATATGTATACAGCTATATCTAATCATTACCCCCCAATATGTATACAGCTATATCTAATCATTACCCCCCAATATGTATACAGCTATATCTAATCATTACCCCCCCCAATATGTATACAGCTATATCTAATCATTACCCCCCCCCAATATGTATACAGCTATATCTAATCATTACCTCCCCCCAATATGTATACAGCTATTATCTAATCATTACCCCCCCCAATATGTATACAGCTATATCTAATCATTACCTCCCCCCCAATATGTATACAGCTATATCTAATCATTACCCCCCCAATATGTATACAGCTATATCTAATCATTACCCCCCAATATGTATACAGCTATATCTAATCATTACCCCCCCAATATGTATACAGCTATATCTAATCATTACCCCCCCCAATATGTATACAGCTATATCTAATCATTACCCCCCCAATATGTATACAGCTATATCTAATCATTACCCCCCCAATATGTATACAGCTATATCTAATCATTACCCCCCCCAATATGTATACAGCTATATCTAATCATTACCCCCCCCCAATATGTATACAGCTATATCTAATCATTACCCCCCCAATATGTATACAGCTATATCTAATCATTACCCCCCCAATATGGTATACAGCTATATCTAATCATTACCCCCCAATATGTATACAGCTATATCTAATCATTACCCCCCCCAATATGTATACAGCTATATCTAATCATTACCCCCCCAATATGTATACAGCTATATCTAATCATTACCCCCCCCCAATATGTATACAGCTATATCTAATCATTACCCCCCCAATATGTATACAGCTATATCTAATCATTACCCCCCCCCAATATGTATACAGCTATATCTAATCATTACCCCCCCCAATATGTATACAGCTATATCTAATCATTACCCCCCCCAATATGTATACAGCTATATCTAATCATTACCCCCCCAATATGTATACAGCTATATCTAATCATTAACCCCCCCCAATATGTATACAGATATATCTAATCATTACCCCCCAATATGTATACAGCTATATCTAATCATTACCCCCCCAATATGTATACATCTATATCTAATCATTACCCCCCCAATATGTATACAGCTATATCTAATCATTACCCCCCCCCAATATGTATACAGCTATATCTAATCATTACCCCCCCCCCAATATGTATACAGCTATATCTATCATTACCCCCCAATATGTATACAGCTATATCTAATCATTACCCCCCCCAATATGTATACAGCTATATCTAATCATTACCCCCCCAAATATGTATACAGCTATATCTAATCATTACCCCCCCCAATATGTATACAGCTATATCTAATCATTACCCCCCAATATGTATACAGCTATATCTAATCATTACCCCCCCCAATATGTATACAGCTATATCTAATCATTACCCCCCCCAATATGTATACAGCTATATCTAATCATTACCATACCCTACCGCCCCCCAATATGTATACAGCTATATCTAATCATTACCCCCCCAATATGTATACAGCTATATCTAATCATTACCCCCCCCAATATGTATACAGCTATATCTAATCATTACCCCCCCCAATATGTATACAGCTATATCTAATCATTACCCCCCAATATGTATACAGCTATATCTAATCATTACCCCCCCAATATGTATACAGCTATATCTAATCATTACCTCCCCAATATGTATACAGCTATATCTAATCATTACCCCCCCCAATATGTATACAGCTATATCTAATCATTACCCCCCAATATGTATACAGCTATATCTAATCATTACCCCCCCCAATATGTATACAGCTATATCTAATCATTACCCCCCCAATATGTATACAGCTATATCTAATCATTACCCCCCCCCAATATGTATACAGCTATATCTAATCATTACCCCCCCAATATGTATACAGCTATATCTAATCATTACCCCCCCCAATATGTATACAGCTATATCTAATCATTACCCCCCCAATATGTATACAGCTATATCTAATCATTACCCCCCCCAATATGTATACAGCTATATCTAATCATTACCCCCCCAATATGTATACAGCTATATCTAATCATTACCCCCCCCAATATGTATACAGCTATATCTAATCATTACCCCCCCAATATGTATACAGCTATATCTAATCATTACCCCCCCCAATATGTATACAGCTATATCTAATCATTACCCCCCCCAATATGTATACAGCTATATCTAATCATTACCCCCCCAATATGTATACAGCTATATCTAATCATTACCCCCCCCCCCAATATGTATACAGCTATATCTAATCATTACCCCCCAATATGTATACAGCTATATCTAATCATTACCCCCCCCCCAATATGTTATACAGCTATATCTAATCATTACCCCCCCAATATGTATACAGCTATATCTAATCATTACCCCCGCATATGTATACGCTATCTGAAATCATTACCCCCAATATGTATAACGCTATATCTAATCATTACCCCCCCAATATGTATACAGCTATATCTAATCATTACCCCCCCCCCAATATGTATACAGCTATATCTAATCATTACCCCCCCAATATGTATACAGCTATATCTAATCATTACCCCCCCCAATATGTATACAGCTATATCTAATCATTACCTCACCCCAATATGTATACAGCTATATCTAATCATTACCCCCCCCCCAATATGTATATCAGCTATATCTAATCATTACCCCCCCAATATGTATACAGCTATATCTAATCATTACTCCCCCCCCAATATGTATACAGCTATATCTAATCATTACCCCCCCCCAATATGTATACAGCTATATCGAATCATTAACCCCCCCCCAATATGTATACAGCTATATCTAATGCATTACCACCCCCCCAATATGTAATACAGCTATATCTAATCATTAACCTCCCCCAATATGTATACAGCTATATCTAATCATTACCCCCCCAATATGTATACAGCTATATCTAATCATTACCCCCCCAATATGTATACAGCTATATCTAATCATTACCCCCCCCCAATATGTATACAGCTATATCTAATCATTACCCCCCCCCAATATGTATACAGCTATATCTAATCATTACCCCCCCAATATGTATACAGCTATATCTAATCATTACCCCCCCAATATGTATACAGCTATATCTAATCATTACCCCCCCCCCAATATGTATACAGCTATATCTAATCATTACCCCCCAATATGTATACAGCTATATCTAATCATTACCTCCCCCAATATGTATACAGCTATATCTAATCATTACCCCCCCCAATATGTATACAGCTATATCTAATCATTACCCCCCCCCAATATGTATACAGCTATATCTAATCATTACCCCCCCCAATATGTATACAGCTATATCTAATCATTACCCCCCCCAATATGTATACAGCTATATCTAATCATTACCCCCCAATATGTATACAGCTATATCTAATCATTACCCCCCCCCAATATGTATACAGCTATATCTAATCATTACCCCCCCCCAATATGTATACAGCTATATCTAATCATTACCCCCCCCAATATGTATACAGCTATATCTAATCATTACCCTCCCCAATATGTATACAGCTATATCTAATCATTACCCCCCCAATATGTATACAGCTATATCTAATCATTACCCCCCACAATATGTATACAGCTATATCTAATCATTACCCCCCCCCAATATGTATACAGCTATATCTAATCATTACCCCCCAAATATGTATACAGCTATATCTAAATCATTACCACCCCCAATATGTATACAGCTATATCTAATCATTACCCCCCCCCCATATGTATACAGCTATCTAATCATTACCCCCCAATATGATACAGCTATATCTAATCATTACACCCCCCCAATATGTATACAGCTATATCTAATCATTACCTCCCCCCAATATGTATACAGCTATATCTAATCATTACCTCCCAATATGTATACAGCTATATCTAATCATTACCCCCCCCCAATATGTATACAGCTATATCTAATCATTACCCCCCCCAATATGTATACAGCTATATCTAATCATTACCCCCCCCAATATGTATACAGCTATATCTAATCATTACCCCCCCCAATATGTATACAGCTATATCTAATCATTACCCCCCCAATATGTATACAGCTATATCTAATCATTACCCCCCCAATATGTATACAGCTATATCTAATCATTACCCCCCCCAATATGTATACAGCTATATCTAATCATTACCCCCCCAATATGTATACAGCTATATCTAATCATTACCCCCCCCAATATGTATACAGCTATATCTAATCATTACCTCCCCAATATGTATACAGCTATATCTAATCATTACCCCCCCAATATGTATACAGCTATATCTAATCATTACCCCCCCCCAATATGTATACAGCTATATCTAATCATTACCCCCCCAATATGTATACAGCTATATCTAATCATTACCTCCCCAATATGTATACAGCTATATCTAATCATTACCCCCCCAATATGTATACAGCTATATCTAATCATTACCCCCCCCAATATGTATACAGCTATATCTAATCATTACCCCCCCCCAATATGTATACAGCTATATCTAATCATTACCCCCCCAATATGTATACAGCTATATCTAATCATTACCCCCCCCCCAATATGTATACAGCTATATCTAATCATTACCCCCCCCAATATGTATACAGCTATATCTAATCATTACCCCCCCAATATGTATACAGCTATATCTAATCATTACCCCCCCAATATGTATACAGCTATATCTAATCATTACCACCCCCCAATATGTATACAGCTATATCTAATCATTACCCCCCCCAATATGTATACAGCTATATCTAATCATTACCCCCCCCAATATGTATACAGCTATATCTAATCATTACCCCCCCCAATATGTATACAGCTATATCTAATCATTACCCCCCCCAATATGTATACAGCTATATCTAATCATTACCCCCCCCAATATGTATAACAGCTATATCTAATCATTACCCCCCCAATATGTATACAGCTATATCTAATCATTACCCCCCAATATGTATACAGCTATATCTAATCATTACCCCCCCAATATGTATACAGCTATATCTAATCATTACCCCCCCAATATGTATACAGCTATATCTAATCATTACCCCCCAATATGTATACAGCTATATCTAATCATTACCCCCCAATATGTATACAGCTATATCTAATCATTACCCCCCAATATGTATACAGCTATATCTAATCATTACCCCCCCAATATGTATACAGCTATATCTAATCATTACCCCCCCCAATATGTATACAGCTATATCTAATCATTACCCCCCCCCAATATGTATACAGCTATATCTAATCATTACCCCCCAATATGTATACAGCTATATCTAATCATTAACCCCCCCCATATACAGCTATATATCATACCCCCCAATATCTAATCAGCTATATTCCCCCCCCCAATATGTATACAGCTATATCTAATCATTACCCCCCAATATGTATACAGATATATCTAATCATTACCCCCCCAATATGTATACAGCTATATCTAATCATTACCCCCCCCAATATGTATACAGCTATATCTAATCATTACCCCCCCCAATATGTATACAGCTATATCTAATCATTACCCCCCCCAATATGTATACAGCTATATCTAATCATTACCCCCCCCAATATGTATACAGCTATATCTAATCATTACCCCCCCCCCCCAATATGTATACAGCTATATCTAATCATTACCCCCAATATGTATACAGCTATATCTAATCATTACCCACCCCAATATGTATACAGCTATATCTAATCATTACCCCCCAATATGTATACAGCTATATCTAATCATTACCCCCCCAATATGTATACAGCTATATATCTAATCATTTCCCCCCCCCAATATGTATACAGCTATATCTAATCATTACCCCCCAATATGTATACAGCTATATCTAATCATTACCCCCCAATATGTATACAGCTATATCTAATCATTACCCCCCAATATGTATACAGCTATATCTAATCATTACCCCCCAATATGTATACAGCTATATCTAATCATTACCCCCCAATATGTATACAGCTATATCTAATCATTACCCCCCCCCAATATGTATACAGCTATATCTAATCATTACCCCCCCCAATATGTATACAGCTATATCTAATCATTACCCCCCCCAATATGTATACAGCTATATCTAATCATTACCCCCCCCAATATGTATACAGCTATATCTAATCATTACCCTCCCAATATGTATACAGCTATATCTAATCATTACCCCCACCCCCAATATGTATACAGCTATATCTAATCATTACCCCCCAATATGTATACAGCTATATCTAATCATTACCCCCCAATATGTATACAGCTATATCAAATCATTACCCCCCCCAATATGTATACAGCTATATCTAATCATTACCCCCCCAATATGTATACAGCTATATCTAATCATTACCCCCCAATATGTATACAGCTATATCTAATCATTACCCCCCCCCAATATGTATACAGCTATATCTAATCATTACCCCCCCAATATGTATACAGCTATATCTAATCATTACCCCCCCCCAATATGTATACAGCTATATCTAATCATTACCCCCTCAATATGTATACAGCTATATCTAATCATTACCCACCCCCCAATATGTATACAGCTATATCTAATCATTACCCCCCAATATGTATACAGCTATATCTAATCATTACCCCCCAATATGTATACAGCTATATCTAATCATTACCCCCTCCCAATATGTATACGCTATATCTAATCATTACCCCCCCAATATGTATACAGCTATATCTAATCATTACCCCCCCCAATATGTATACAGCTATATCTAATCATTACCCCCCCAATATGTATACAGCTATATCTAATCATTACACCCCCAATATGTATACAGCTATATCTAATCATTACCCCCCCCAATATGTATACAGCTATATCTAATCATTACCCCCCCCAATATGTATACAGCTATATCTAATCATTACCCCCCCCAATATGTATACAGCTATATCTAATCATTACCCCCCCAATATGTATACAGCTATATCTAATCATTACCCCCCCCAATATGTATACAGCTATATCTAATCATTACCCCCCCAATATGTATACAGCTATATCTAATCATTACCCCCCCCAATATGTATACAGCTATATCTAATCATTACCCCCAATATGTATACAGCTATATCTAATCATTACCCCCCAATATGTATACAGCTATATCTAATCATTACCCCCCCCCCAATATGTATACAGCTATATCTAATCATTACCCCCCCCCAATATGTATACAGCTATATCTAATCATTACCCCCCAATATGTATACAGCTATATCTAATCATTACCTCCCCCCAATATGTATACAGCTATATCTAATCATTACCCCCCAATATGTATACAGCTATATCTAATCATTACCCCCCAATATGTATACAGCTATATCTAATCATTACCCCCCCAATATGTATACAGCTATATCTAATCATTACCCCCCCAATATGTATACAGCTATATCTAATCATTACCCCCCCAATATGTATACAGCTATATCTAATCATTACCCCCCCAATATGTATACAGCTATATCTAATCATTACCCCCCCAATATGTATACAGCTATATCTAATCATTACCCCCCAATATGTATACAGCTATATCTAATCATTACCCCCCCCCAATATGTATACAGCTATATCTAATCATTACCCCCCCCCAATATGTATACAGCTATATCTAATCATTACCCCCCCAATTTTGTATACAGCTATATCTAATCATTACCCCCCCCAATATGTATACAGCTATATCTAATCATTACCCCCCCAATATGTATACAGCTATATCTAATCATTACCCCCCCAATATGTATACAGCTATATCTAATCATTACCCCCCCAATATGTATACAGCTATATCTAATCATTACCCCCCCAATATGTATACAGCTATATCTAATCATTACCCCCCCCAATATGTATACAGCTATATCTAATCATTACCCCCCCAATATGTATACAGCTATATCTAATCATTACCCCCCCCCAATATGTATACAGCTATATCTAATCATTACCCCCCCCAATATGTATACAGCTATATCTAATCATTACCTCCCCCCCAATATGTATACAGCTATATCTAATCATTACCCCCCCCAATATGTATACAGCTATATCTAATCATTACCCCCCCAATATGTATACAGCTATATCTAATCATTACCCCCCAATATGTATACAGCTATATCTAATCATTACCCCCCCCCAATATGTATACAGCTATATCTAATCATTACCCCCCCCCAATATGTATACAGCTATATCTAATCATTACCCCCCCCCAATATGTATACAGCTATATCTAATCATTACCTCCCCAATATGTATACAGCTATATCTAATCATTACCCCCCCCAATATGTATACAGCTATATCTAATCATTACCCCCCCCAATATGTATACAGCTATATCTAATCATTACCCCCCCCCAATATGTATACAGCTATATCTAATCATTACCCCCCCAATATGTATACAGCTATATCTAATCATTACCCCCCCCCCAATATGTATACAGCTATATCTAATCATTACCCCCCCAATATGTATACAGCTATATCTAATCATTACCCCCCCAATATGTATACAGCTATATCTAATCATTACCCCCCCAATATGTATACAGCTATATCTAATCATTACCTCCCCCAATATGTATACAGCTATATCTAATCATTACCTCCCCAATATGTATACAGCTATATCTAATCATTACCCCCCAATATGTATACAGCTATATCTAATCATTACCCCCCCAAATATGTATACAGCTATATCTAATCATTACCTCCCCCCCAATATGTATACAGCTATATCTAATCATTACCCCTCCAATATGTATACAGCTATATCTAATCATTACCCCCCAATATGTATACAGCTATATCTAATCATTACCCCTCCCCAATATGTATACAGCTATATCTAATAGCATTACCCCCCCAATATGTATACAGCTATATCTAATCATTACCCCCCCCAATATGTATACAGCTATATCTAATCATTACCCCCCCAATATGTATACAGCTTATATCTAATCATTACCCCCCCAATATGTATACAGCTATATCTAATCATTACCCCCCCCAATATGTATACAGCTATATCTAATCATTACCCCCCAATATGTATACAGCTATATCTAATCATTACCCCCCCAATATGTATACAGCTATATCTAATCATTACCCCCCCAATATGTATACAGCTATATCTAATCATTACCCCCCCAATATGTATACAGCTATATCTAATCATTTACCCCCCCCAATATGTATACAGCTATATCTAATCATTACCCCCCCCAATATGTATACAGCTATATCTAATCATTACCCCCCCAATATGTATACAGCTATATCTAATCATTACCCCCCAATATGTATACAGCTATATCTAATCATTACCCCCCCCCAATATGTATACAGCTATATCTAATCATTACCCCCCCCAATATGTATACAGCTATATCTAATCATTACCCCCCCCCAATAGGTATACAGCTATATCTAATCATTACCCCCCAATATGTATACAGCTATATCTAATCATTACCCCCCCCCAATATGTATACAGCTATATCTAATCATTACCCCCCCAATATGTATACAGCTATATCTAATCATTACCCCCCCCCAATATGTATACAGCTATATCTAATCATTACCCCCCCCAATATGTATACAGCTATATCTAATCATTACCCGCCCAATATGTATACAGCTATATCTAATCATTACCCCCCCCCAATATGTATACAGCTATATCTAATCATTACCCCCCCCAATATGTATACAGCTATATCTAATCATTACCCCCCCCAATATGTATACAGCTATATCTAATCATTACCCCCCAATATGTATACAGCTATATCTAATCATTACCCCCCAATATGTATACAGCTATATCTAATCATTACCCCCCCCCAATATGTATACAGCTATATCTAATCATTACCCCCCCAATATGTATACAGCTATATCTAATCATTACCCCCCCAATATGTATACAGCTATATCTAATCATTACCCCCCAATATGTATACAGCTATATCTAATCATTACCTCCCCATATGGTATACAGCTATATCTAATCATTACCCCCCCCAATATGTATACAGCTATATCTAATCATTACCCCCACCAATATGTATACAGCTATATCTAATCATTACCCCCCAATATGTATACAGCTATATCTAATCATTACCCCCCAATATGTATACAGCTATATCTAATCATTACCCCCCAATATGTATACAGCTATATCTAATCATTACCCCCCCAATATGTATACAGCTATATCTAATCATTACCCCCCCCAATATGTATACAGCTATATCTAATCATTACCCCCAATATGTATACAGCTATATCTAATCATTACCCCCCCCAATATGTATACAGCTATATCTAATCATTACCCCCCCAATATGTATACAGCTATATCTAATCATTACCCCCCCCCAATATGTATACAGCTATATCTAATCAGTACCCCCCCATCTGTATACAGCTATATCTAATCATTACCCCCCCCAATATGTATACAGCTATATCTAATCATTACCCCCCCAATATGTATACAGCTATATCTAATCATTACCCCCCCAATATGTATACAGCTATATCTAATCATTACCCCCCCCAATATGTATACAGCTATATCTAATCATTACCCCACCCAATATGTATACAGCTATATCTAATCATTACCCCCCCCAATATGTATACAGCTATATCTAATCATTACCCCCCCCAATATGTATACAGCTATATCTAATCATTACCCCCCCAATATGTATACAGCTATATCTAATCATTACCCCCCAATATGTATACAGCTATATCTAATCATTACCCCCCAATATGTATACAGCTATATCTAATCATTACCCCCCCAATATGTATAACAGCTATATCTAATCATTACCCCCCCCCAATATGTATACAGCTATATCTAATCATTACCCCCCCAATATGTATACAGCTATATCTAATCATTACCCCCCCAATATGTATACAGCTATATCTAATCATTACCCCCCAATATGTATACAGCTATATCTAATCATTACCCCCCCCAATATGTATACAAGCTATATCTAATCATTACCCCCCCAATATGTATACAGCTATATCTAATCATTACCCCCCCAATATGTATACAGCTATATCTAATCATTACCCCCCCCCAATATGTATACAGCTATATCTAATCATTACCCCCCCCAATATGTATACAGCTATATCTAATCATTACCCCCCCAATATGTATACAGCTATATCTATCATTACCCCCCCCCCCAATATGTATACAGCTATATCTAATCATTACCCCCCCAAATATGTATACAGCTATATCTAATCATTACCCCCCCCAATATGTATACAGCTATATCTAATCATTACCCCCACCAATATGTATACAGCTATATCCTAATCATTACCCCCCACCCAATATGTATACAGCTATATCTAATCATTACCCCCCCCCAATATGTATACAGCTATATCTAATCATTACCCCCCCCAATATGTATACAGCTATATCTAATCATTACCCCCCCCAATATGTATACAGCTATATCTAATCATTACCCTCCCAATATGTATACAGCTATATCTATCATTACCCCCCAATATGTATACAGCTATATCTAATCATTACCCCCCCCAATATGTATACAGCTATAATCTAATCATTACCCCCCCCAATATGTATACAGCTATATCTAATCATTACCCCCCCAATTGTAGACAGCTATATCTAATCATTACCCCCCAAATATGTATACAGCTATATCTAATCATTACCCCCCCAATATGTATACAGCTATATCTAATCATTACCCCCCCCCCAATATGTATACAGCTATATCTAATCATTACCCCCCCCCATATGTATACAGCTATATCTAATCATTACCATCCCAATATGTATACAGCTATATCTAATCATTACCCCCCCCAATATGTATACAGCTATATCTAATCATTACCCCCCAATATGTATACAGCTATATCTAATCATTACCCCCCAATATGTATACAGCTATATCTAATCATTACCCCCCCCCCAATATGTATACAGCTATATCTAATCATTACCCCCCCCCAATATGTATACAGCTATATCTAATCATTACCCCCCAATATGTATACAGCTATATCTAATCATTACCCCCCCCAATATGTATACAGCTATATCTAA
The DNA here is from genome assembly GCA_027789725.1 of Dendropsophus ebraccatus. Classification (NCBI taxonomy): domain Eukaryota; kingdom Metazoa; phylum Chordata; class Amphibia; order Anura; family Hylidae; genus Dendropsophus; species Dendropsophus ebraccatus. The sequence continues at coordinate 1,034,577 of JAQFWZ010000084.1, read as the reverse complement.
TCATTACCCCCCCAATATGTATACAGCTTCTATCTATCATTACCCCCCCAATATGTATACAGCTATATCTAATCATTACCCCCCCCAATATGTATACAGCTATATCTAATCATTACCCCCCCCAATATGTATACAGCTATATCTAATCATTACCCCCCCCAATATGTATACAGCTATATCTAATCATTACCCCCCAATATGTATACAGCTATATCTAATCATTCCCCCCCAATATGTATACAGCTATATCTAATCATTACCCCCCCCCAATATGTATACAGCTATAATTCTAATCATTTACCCCCCCCCAATATGTATACAGCTATATCTAATCAGTACCCCCCCCCCAATATGTATACAGCTATATCTAATCCTACCCCCCCCCAATATGTATACAGCTATATCTAATCATTACCCCCCAATATGTATACAGCTATATCTAATCATTACCCTCCCCCAATATGTATACAGCTATATCTAATCATTACCCCCCCCAATATGTATACAGCTATATCTAATCATTACCCCCCCCTAATATGTATACAGCTATATCTAATCATTACCCCCCCCCAATATGTATACAGCTATATCTAATCATTACCCCCCCAATATGTATACAGCTATATCTAATCCATTACCCCCCCCCAATATGTATACAGCTATATCTAATCATTACCCCCCCAATATGTATACAGCTATATCTAATCATTACTCCCCCCCCCAATATGTATACAAGCTATATCTAATCATTACCCCCCAATATGTATACAGCTATATCTAATCATTACCCCCCCCCAATATGTATACAGCTATATCTAATCATTACACCCCCCCAATATGTATACAGCTATATCTAATCATTACCCCCCCAATATGTATACAGCTATATCTAATCATTACCCCCCCCAATATGTATACAGCTATATCTAATCATTACTCCCCCCAATATGTATACAGCTATATCTAATCATTACCCCCCCAATATGTATACAGCTTTATCTAATCATTACCCCCCCCCAATATGTATACAGCTATATCTAATCATTACCCCCCCCCAATATGTATACAGCTATATCTAATCATTACCCCCCCCCAATATGTATACAGCTATAATCTAATCATTACCCCCCCCAATATGTATACAGCTATATCTAATCATTACCTCCCCCAATATGTATACAGCTATATCTAATCATTACCCCCCCCAATATGTATACAGCTATATCTAATCATTACCCCCCCCCAATATGTATACAGCTATATCTAATCATTACCCCCCCAATATGTATACAGCTATATCTAATCATTACCCCCCCCAATATGTATACAGCTATATCTAATCATTACCCCCCCCCAATATGTATACAGCTATAGCTAATCATTACCCCCCCCCAATATGTATACAGCTATATCTATCATTACCCCCCCAATATGTATACAGCTATATCTAATCATTACCCCCCCAATATGTATACAGCTATATCTAATCATTACCCCCCCAATATGTATACAGCTATATCTAATCATTACCCCCCCAATATGTATACAGCTATATCTAATCATTACCCCCCAATATGTATACAGCTATTATCTAATCATTACCCCCCCCCAATATGTATACAGCTATATCTAATCATTACCCCCCCCAATATGTATACAGCTATATCTAATCATTACCCTCCCCCAATATGTATACAGCTATATCTAATCATTACCCCCCCAATATGTATACAGCTATATCTAATCATTACCTCCCCCCAATATGTATACAGCTATATCTAATCATTACCCCCCCAATATGTATACAGCTATATCTAATCATTACCCCCCCAATATGTATACAGCTATATCTAATCATTACCCCCCCAATATGTATACAGCTATATCTAATCATTACCCCCCCAATATGTATACAGCTATATCTAATCATTACCCCCCCCAATATGTATACAGCTATATCTAAATCATTACCCCCCCCCAATATGTATACAGCTATATCTAATCATTACCCCCCCCAATATGTATACAGCTATATCTAATCATTACCCCCCCCAATATGTATACAGCTATATCTAATCATTACCCCCCCCAATATGTATACAGCTATATCTAATCATTACCCCCCCAATATGTATACAGCTATATCTAATCATTACCCCCCCCAATATGTATACAGCTATATCTAATCATTACCCCCCCCAATATGTATACAGCTATATCTAATCATTACCCCCCCAATATGTATACAGCTATATCTAATCATTACCCCCCCCCAATATGTATACAGCTATATCTAATCATTACCCCCCCCAATATGTATACAGCTATATCTAATCATTACCCCCCCCCCAATATGTATACAGCTATATCTAATCATTACTCCCCACCAATATGTATACAGCTATATCTAATCATTACCCCCCCCCAATATGTATACAGCTATATCTATCATTACCCCCCCCCAATATGTATACAGCTATATCTAATCATTACCCCCCCCAATATGTATACAGCTATATCTAATCATTACCCCCCCCAATATGTATACAGCTATATCTAATCATTACCCCCCCCAATATGTATACAGCTATATCTAATCATTACCCCCCCCCCAATATGTATACAGCTATATCTAATCATTACCCCCCCCAATATGTATACAGCTATATCTAATCATTACCCCCCCCAATATGTATACAGCTATATCTAATCATTACCCCCCCCCAATATGTATACAGCTATATCTAATCATTACCCCCCCCCAATATGTATACAGCTATATCTAATCATTACCCCCCCCAATATGTATACAGCTATATCTAATCATTACCCCCCCCAATATGTATACAGCTATATCTAATCATTACCCCCCCCCAATATGTATACAGCTATATCTAATCATTACCCCCCCCAATATGTATACAGCTATATCTAATCATTACCCCCCCCCCAATATGTATACAGCTATATCTAATCATTACCCCCCCCAGTATGTATACAGCTATATCTAATCATTACCCCCCCCCAATATGTATACAGCTATATCTAATCATTACCCCCCCAATATGTATACAGCTATATCTAATCATTACCCCCCCCAATATGTATACAGCTATATCTAATAATTACCCCCCCAATATGTATAAAGCTATATCTAATCATTACCCCCCCCAATATGTATACAGCTATATCTAATCATTACCTCCCCCAATATGTATACAGCTATATCTAATCATTACCCCCCCCAATATGTATACAGCTATATCTAATCATTACCTCCCCCAATATGTATACAGCTATATCTAATCATTACCCCCCCCCAATATGTATACAGCTATATCTAATCATTACCCCCCAATATGTATACAGCTATATCTAATCATTACCCCCCCCCAATATGTATACAGCTATATCTAATCATTACCCCCCCCAATATTATAACAGCTATATCTAATCATTACCCCCCAATATGTATACAGCTATATCTATAGAATCATTACCCCCCCCCCATATGTATACAGCTATATCTAATCATTACCCCCCCCAATATGTATACAGCTATATCTAATCATTAACCCCCCCCCCAATATGTATACAGCTATATCTAATCATTACCCCCCCCAATATGTATACAGCTGATATCGAATCATTACCTCCCCCCAATATGTATACAGCTATATCTATCATTACCCCCCAATATGTATACAGCTATATCTAATCATTAACCCCCCCAATATGTATAACAGCTATATCTAATCATTACCCCCCAATATGTATACAGCTATAGTCTATCATTACCTCCCCCCCAATATGTATACAGCTATATCTAATCATTACCCCCCCCCAATATGTATACAGCTATATCTAATCAATTCCCCCCCCCAATATGTATACAGGCTATATCATCTACCCCCAATTATGTATACAGCTATATCTAATCATTACCCCCCACAAATATGTATACAGCTATATCTAATCATTACCCCCCCAATATGTATACAGCTATATCTAATCATTACCCCCCCCCAATATGTATACAGCTATATCTAATCATTACCCCCCCCAATATGTATAACAGCTATATCTAATCATTACCCCCCCCAATATGTATACAGCTATATCTAATCATTACCCCCCCCAATATGTATACAGCTATATCTAATCATTACCCCCCCAATATGTATACAGCTATATCTAATCATTACCCCCCCCAATATGTATACAGCTATATCTAATCATTACCCCCCAATATGTATACAGCTATATCTAATCATTACCCCCCCCCCAATATGTATACAGCTATATCTAATCATTACCCCCCCAATATGTATACAGCTATATCTAATCATTACCCCCAATATGTATACAGCTATATCTAATCATTACCTCCCCCAATATGTATACAGCTATATCTAATCATTACCCCCCAATATGTATACAGCTATATCTAATCATTACCTGACCACCCCCAATATGTATACAGCTATATCTAATCATTACCCCCCCCAATTATGTATACAGCTATATCTAATCATTACCCCCCCCAATATGTATACAGCTATATCTAATCATTACCCCCCCAATATGTATACAGCTATATCTAATCATTACCCCCCCAATATGTATACAGCTATATCTAATCATTACCCCCCCCCAATATGTATACAGCTATATCTAATCATTACCCCCCCAATATGTATACAGCTATATCTAATCATTACCCCCCCAATATGTATACAGCTATATCTAATCATTACCCCCCAATATGTATACAGCTATATCTAATCATTACCCCCCAATAACAACATTACCCCCCCCCAATATGTATACAGCTATATCTAATCATTACCCCCAATATGTATACAGCTATATCTAATCATTACCCCCCCCAATATGTATACAGCTATATCTAATCATTACCCCCCCCAATATGTATACAGCTATATCTAATCATTACCCCCCCCAATATGTATACAGCTATATCTAATCATTACCTCCCCCCAATATGGTATACAGCTATATCTAATCATTACCCCCCCCAATATGTATAACAGCTATATCTAATCATTACCCCCCCCCAATATGTATACAGCTATATCTAATCATTACCTCCCCCCAATATGTATACAGCTATATCTAATCATTACCCCCCAATATGTATACAGCTATATCTAATCATTACCCCCCCCCCAATATGTATACAGCTATATCTAATCATTACCCCCCCCCAATATGTATACAGCTATATCTAATCATTACCCCCCAATATGTATACAGCTATATCTAATCATTACCCCCCCCCAATATGTATACAGCTATATCTAATCATTTACCCCCCCCCCCAATATGTATACAGCTATATCTAATCATTACCCCCCCCCAATATGTATACAGCTATATCTAATCATTACCTCCCCCAATATGTATACAGCTATATCTAATCATTACCCCCCCCAATATGTATACGCTATATCTAATCATTACCCCCCAATATGTATACAGCTATATCTATTCATTACCCCCCCCAATATGTATACAGCTATATCTAATCATTACCCCCCCAATATGTATACAGCTATATCTAATCATTACCTCCCCAATATGTATACAGCTATATCTAATCATTACCCCCCCCAATATGTATACAGCTATATCTAATCATTACCCCCCCCAATATGTATACAGCTATATCTAATCATTACCCCCCAATATGTATACAGCTATATCTAATCATTACCCCCCCCCAATATGTATACAGCTATATCTAATCATTACCCCCCCCAATATGTATACAGCTATATCTAATCATTACCCCCCCCAATATGTATACAGCTATATCTAATCATTACCCCCCCAATATGTATACAGCTATATCTAATCATTACCCCCAATATGTATACAGCTATATCTAATCATTACCCCCCAATATTTATACAGCTATATCTAATCATTACCCCCCCAATATGTATACAGCTATATCTAATCATTACCCCCCAATATGTATACAGCTATATCTAATCATTACCCCCCCAATATGTATACAGCTATATCTAATCATTACCTCCCCCCCAATATGTATACAGCTATATCTAATCATTACCCCCCCCCAATATGTATACAGCTATATCTAATCATTACCCCCCCCCAATATGTATACAGCTATATCTAATCATTACCCCCCAATATGTATACAGCTATATCTAATCATTACCCCCCCCAATATGTATACAGCTATATCTAATCATTACCCCCCCAATATGTATACATCTATATCTAATCATTACCCCCCCAATATGTATACAGCTATATCTAATCATTACCCCCCCCCCCCAATATGTATACAGCTATATCTAATCATTACCTCCCCCAATATGTATACAGCTATATCTAATCATTACCCCCCCCCAATATGTATACAGCTATATCTAATCATTACCTCCCCCCCAATATGTATACAGCTATATCTAATCATTACCCTCCCAATATGTATACAGCTATATCTAATCATTACCCCCCCAATATGTATACAGCTATATCTAATCATTACCCCCCAATATGTATACAAGCTATATCTAATCATTACCCCCCAATATGTATACAGCTATATCTAATCATTACCCCCCAATATGTATACAGCTATATCTAATCATTACCCCCCCCCAATATGTTACAGCTATATCTAATCATTACCCCCCCCCAATATGTATACAGCTATATCTAATCATTACCCCCCCCCCAATATGTATACAGCTATATCTAATCATTACCTCCTCCCAATATGTATACAGCTATATCTAATCATTACCTCCCCCAATATGTATACAGCTATATCTAATCATTACCCCCCCCAATATGTATACAGCTATATCTAATCATTACCCCCCCCCAATATGTATACAGCTATATCTAATCATTACCTCCCAATATGTATACAGCTATATCTAATCATTACTCCCCAATATGTATACAGCTATATCTAATCATTACCCCCCCAATATGTATACAGCTATATCTAATCATTACCCCCCCCCAATATGTATACAGCTATATCTAATCATTACCTCCCAATATGTATACCGCTATATCTAATCATTACCCCCCAATATGTATACAGCTATATCTAATCATTACCACCCCCAATATGTATACAGCTATATCTAATCATTACCCCCCAATATGTATACAGCTATATCTAATCATTACCCCCCAATATGTATACAGCTATATCTAATCATTACCCCCCCCCCAATATGTATACAGCTATATCTAATCATTACCCCCCCCCAATATGTATACAGCTATATCTAATCATTACCCCCCCCCCAATATGTATACAGCTATATCTAATCATTACCCCCAATATGTATACAGCTATATCTAATCATTACCCCCCCCCAATATGTATACAGCTATATCTAATCATTACCCCCCCCAATATGTATACAGCTATATCTAATCATTACCCCCCCCCCCAATATGTATACAGCTATATCTAATCATTACCCCCCAATATGTATACAGCTATATCTAATCATTACCTCCCCCAATATGTATACAGCTATATCTAATCATTACCCCCCCCCAATATGTATACAGCTATATCTAATCATTACCCCCCCCCAATATGTATACAGCTATATCTAATCATTACCCCCCCCAATATGTATACAGCTATATCTAATCATTACCCCCCCCAATATGTATACAGCTATATCTAATCATTACCCCCCAATATGTATACAGCTATATCTAATCATTACCCCCCCCCCAATATGTATACAGCTATATCTAATCATTACCCCCCAATATGTATACAGCTATATCTAATCATTACCCCCCCCCAATATGTATACAGCTATATCTAATCATTACCCCCCAATATGTATACAGCTATATCTAATCATTACCTCCCCCCCCAATATGTATACAGCTATATCTAATCATTACCCCCCCCCCAATATGTATACAGCTATATCTAATCATTACCCTCCCCAATATGTATACAGCTATATCTAATCATTACCTCCCAATATGTATACAGCTATATCTAATCATTACCCCCCCCCCAATATGTATACAGCTATATCTAATCATTACCTCCCCCAATATGTATACAGCTATATCTAATCATTACCCCCCCCAATATGTATACAGCTATATCTAATCATTACCCCCCCCCCAATATGTATACAGCTATATCTAATCATTACCTCCCCCAATATGTATACAGCTATATCTAATCATTACCCCCCCCAATATGTATACAGCTATATCTAATCATTACCCCCCCCCCCAATATGTATACAGCTATATCTAATCATTACCCCCCCCCAATATGTATACAGCTATATCTAATCATTACCCCCCAATATGTATACAGCTATATCTAATCATTACCCCCCCCCAATATGTATACAGCTATATCTAATCATTACCCCCCCCCCCAATATGTATACAGCTATATCTAATCATTACCCCCCCAATATGTATACAGCTATATCTAATCATTACCCCCCCCCAATATGTATACAGCTATATCTAATCATTACCCCCCAATATGTATACAGCTATATCTAATCATTACCCCCAATATGTATACAGCTATATCTAATCATTACCCCCCCAATATGTATACAGCTATATCTAATCATTACCTCCCAATATGTATACAGCTATATCTAATCATTACCCCCCAATATGTATACAGCTATATCTAATCATTACCCCCCCCAATATGTATACAGCTATATCTAATCATTACCCCCCCCAATATGTATACAGCTATATCTAATCATTACCCCCCAATATGTATACAGCTATATCTAATCATTACCCCCCCCCCAATATGTATACAGCTATATCTAATCATTACCCCCCCCAATATGTATACAGCTATATCTAATCATTACCCCCCCCCAATATGTATACAGCTATATCTAATCATTACCCCCCCAATATGTATACAGCTATATCTAATCATTACCCCCCAATATGTATACAGCTATATCTAATCATTACCCCCCAATATGTATACAGCTATATCTAATCATTACCCCCCCAATATGTATACAGCTATATCTAATCATTACCCCCAATATGTATACAGCTATATCTAATCATTACCCCCCAATATGTATACAGCTATATCTAATCATTACCTCCCCCCAATATGTATACAGCTATATCTAATCATTACCCCCCCCCAATATGTATACAGCTATATCTAATCATTACCCCCCCCCAATATTTATACAGCTATATCTAATCATTACCCCCCCCAATATGTATACAGCTATATCTAATCATTACCCCCAATATGTATACAGCTATATCTAATCATTACCCCCCCCAATATGTATACAGCTATATCTAATCATTACCCCCCCCCAATATGTATACAGCTATATCTAATCATTACCCCCCCCAATATGTATACAGCTATATCTAATCATTACCCCCCCCCCCAATATGTATACAGCTATATCTAATCATTACCTCCCCCAATATGTATACAGCTATATCTAATCATTACCCCCCCCCCCAATATGTATACAGCTATATCTAATCATTACCTCCCCCCCAATATGTATACAGCTATATCTAATCATTACCTCCCAATATGTATACAGCTATATCTAATCATTACCCCCCAATATGTATACAGCTATATCTAATCATTACCCCCCCAATATGTATACAGCTATATCTAATCATTACCCCCCCAATATGTATACAGCTATATCTAATCATTACCCCCAATATGTATACAGCTATATCTAATCATTACCCCCCCCAATATGTATACAGCTATATCTAATCATTACCCCCCCCAATATGTATACAGCTATATCTAATCATTACCTCCCCCAATATGTATACAGCTATATCTAATCATTACCTCCCCCCAATATGTATACAGCTATATCTAATCATTACCTCCCCCCAATATGTATACAGCTATATCTAATCATTACCCCCCAATATGTATACAGCTATATCTAATCATTACCCCCCCCAATATGTATACAGCTATATCTAATCATTACCCCCCAATATGTATACAGCTATATCTAATCATTACCCCCCAATATGTATACAGCTATATCTAATCATTACCCCCCCCAATATGTATACAGCTATATCTAATCATTACCCCCCCCCAATATGTATACAGCTATATCTAATCATTACCCCCCCCCAATATGTATACAGCTATATCTAATCATTACCCCCCCCCCATATGTATACAGCTATATCTAATCATTACCCCCCCCCCCAATATGTATACAGCTATATCTAATCATTACCCCCCCCCCAATATGTATACAGCTATATCTAATCATTACCCCCCCCCCAATATGTATACAGCTATATCTAATCATTACCCCCCCAATATGTATACAGCTATATCTAATCATTACCCACCCCAATATGTATACAGCTATATCTAATCATTACCCCCCCCAATATGTATACAGCTATATCTAATCATTACCCCCCCCCAATATGTATACAGCTATATCTAATCATTACCCCCCAATATGTATACAGCTATATCTAATCATTACCCCCCCCCCAATATGTATACAGCTATATCTAATCATTACCAGCCCCCCCCCCAATATGTATACAGCTATATCTAATCATTACCCCCCCCCAATATGTATACAGCTATATCTAATCATTACCCCCCCCCAATATGTATACAGCTATTCTACATCATTACCTCCCCCAATATGTATACAGCTATATCTAATCATTACCCCCCAATATGTATACAGCTATATCTATCATTACCCCCCCATATGTAATACAGCTATATCTAATCATTACCCCCCCCCCAATATGTATACAGCTATATCTAATCATTACCCCCCCAATATGTATACAGCTATATCTAATCATTACCCCCCCCCCCAATAGGAATACAGCTATATCTAATCATTACCCCCCCCCAATCTGTATACAGCTATATCTAATCATTACCACCCCCCCCAATATGTATACAGCTATATCTAATCATATACCCCCCCCCCCAATATGTATACAGCTATATCTAATCATTACCCGCACCCCCCCCCCCACCCAATATGTATACAGCTATATCTAATTCATTACCCCCCCCCCAATATGTATACAGCTTATCTAATCATTACCCCCCCAATATGTATACAGCTATATCTAATCATACCCCCAATATGTATACAGCTATATCTAATCATTACCCCCCCCAATATGTATACAGCTATATCTAATCATTACCCCCCCAATATGTATACAGCTATATCTAATCATTACCCCCCCCAATATGTATACAGCTATATCTAAATCATTACCTCCCCCAATATGTATACAGCTATATCTAATCATTCACCCCCCCCAATATGTATTACAGCTATATCTAATCATTACCCCCCCCCCCAATATGTATACAGCTATATCTAATCATTACACCCCACCCCAAGATGTTATACAGGCTATATCTAATCATTACCTTCCACCAATATGTATACAGCTATATCTAATCAATTACCCATTCCCCCCCCCCAATATGGTATACAGCTATAGCTATCATTACCCCCCCCAAATATGTATACAGCTATATCTAATCATTACCTCCCCCAATATGTATACAGCTATATCTAATCATTACCCCCCCCCCCCAATATGTATACAGCTATATCTAATCATTACCCCCCCCCAATATGTATACAGCTATATCTAATCATTACCTCCCCCAATATGTATACAGCTATATCTAATCATTACCCCCCAATATGTATACAGCTATATCTAATCATTACCTCCCCAATATGTATACAGCTATATCTAATCATTACCCCCCCCAATATGGATACAGCTATATCTAATCATTACCCCCCCCCAATATGTATACAGCTATATCTAATCATTACCCCCAATATGTATACAGCTATATCTAATCATTACCCCCCAATATGTATACAGCTATATCTAATCATTACCTCCCCCAATATGTATACAGCTATATCTAATCATTACCCCACCCCCCAATATGTATAACAGCTATATCCTAATCATTACCCCCCCCCAATATGTATACAGCTATATCTAATCATTACCCCCCAATATGTATACAGCTATATCTAATCATTACCCCCCCAATATTTATACAGCTATATCTAATAATTACCCCCCAATATGTATACAGCTATATCTAATCATTACCCCCCCCCAATATGTATACAGCTATATCTAATCATTACCCCCCAATATGTATACAGCTATATCTAATCATTACCCCCCAATATGTATACAGCTATATCTAATCATTACCCCCAATATGTATACAGCTATATCTAATCTAAGGGGTATATGTGGTACTGATTACTATAGAGGGCACATGTATATTATCATCAGAGATTGTGTATATATGTATGTGTGTGTGTATATATATATACACACACACTCTCTCAGCATTGTGTCCCCTGGGTGAGGAGCGGCCCTCGCACGCTCCTCTAACGTCTCTCATGAATAGTTTCTCTCACACCCAAACTTGTGCAACTCCAATATATCTTCCTGGTAAGCGATCAGCAGAAACCTCACCCTGTGATTTACATATAAGTCACCGCAAGTCTGGGCTATAAGAGCTGGAACATCCCAGGACCGATCCTTCCTCCATCCTGCGTCTATAGATCACAGAGGGATACAGCCGAGATGACAAGTATGTATATACCTCCTCTATATACTGGATTAGGACGCATTCACACAACATTTTTTGTATTAATTATGGCCGTTGTTGCACATTGTGACATTGGCCGTGTTTAATACAAAAAAATACATTGCACTTAAAATGAATGACATGAACGGCCAGAGTGTGTGTGTGTGTGTATGTGTATATATATAATATGTACACACAAACACACAGTACACTTACATAGTACATATATACATACACATAGTATACACATAGTACATATATACATACACATCGTATACACATAGTACATATATACATACACATAGTATACACATAGTACATATATACATACACATAGTACATATATACATACACATAGTATACACATAGTACATATATACATACACATAGTACATATATACATACACATAGTATACACATAGTACATATATACACACACATAGTATACACATAGTACATATATACATACACATAGTATACACATAGTACATATATACATACACATCGTATACACATAGTACATATATACATACACATAGTATACACATAGTACATATATACATACACATAGTATACACATAGTACATATATACATACACATAGTATACACACACAGTACATATATACATACACATAGTAATATAATACATACATATATACATACACATAGTATACACATAGTACATATATACATACACATAGTATACACATAGTACATATATACATACACATAGTATACACATAGTACATATATACATACACATCGTATACACATAGTACATATATACATACACATAGTATACACATAGTACATATATACATACACATCGTATACACATAGTACATATATACATACACATAGTATACACATAGTACATATATACATACACATAGTATACACACCAGTACATATATACATACACATAGTATACACATAGTACATATATACATACACATAGTATACACACACAGTACATATATACATACACATAGTATATATATACATACACATAGTATACACATAGTACATATATACATACACATAGTGATACACATAGTACATATATACATACACATAGTATACACATAGTACATATATACATACACATAGTATACACATAGTACATATATACATACACATAGTATACACATAGTACATATATACATACACATCGTATACACATAGTACATATATACATACACATAGTATACACATAGTACATATATACATACACATAGTATACACACACAGTACATATATACATACACATAGTATATATATACATACATATATACATACACATAGTATACACATAGTACATATATACATACACATAGTATACACATAGTACATATATACATACACATAGTATACACATAGTACATATATACATACACATCGTATACACATAGTACATATATACATACACATAGTATACACATAGTACATATATACATACACATCGTATACACATAGTACATATATACATACACATAGTATACACATAGTACATATATACATACACATAGTATACACACACAGTACATATATACATACACATAGTATACACATAGTACATATATACATACACATAGTATACACACACAGTACATATATACATACACATAGTATATATATACATACACATAGTATACACATAGTACATATATACATACACATAGTATACACATAGTACATATATACATACACATAGTATACACATAGTACATATATACATACACATAGTATACACATAGTACATATATACATACACATAGTATACACATAGTACATATATACATACACATCGTATACACATAGTACATATATACATACACATAGTATACACATAGTACATATATACATACACATAGTATACACATAGTACATATATACATACACATAGTACATATATATACATACACATAGTATACACATAGTACATATATACATACACATAGTATACACATAGTACATATATACACACATAGTATACACATAGTACATATATACACACATAGTATACACATAGTACATATATACATACACATATATACACATAGTACATATATACATACACATAGTATACACATAGTACATATATACACTACACATAGTATACACATAGTACATATATACATACACATAGTATACACATAGTACATATATACATACACATAGTATACACATAGTACATATATACATACACATAGTATACACATAGTACATATATACATACACATAGTATACACATAGTACATATATACATACACATAGTATACACACAGTACATATATACATACACATAGGGGGACATGTATGAAAAGTTGAAAATGCCTTTTTTAGGCTCAGATGCGGCTGTTTGACGGAAAAATATTCGCAAAGGGCATATTTGAGAATATTTTATGCGCATCAGCCGCATCTGCGCCACCTTCGCCAGTAGGGCGGAGAGGGGGGTGCGGCCTCTGCGTGCGCTGCATTTAGCATTTTTCTAGTGGAAAAGGACACTGATACCTACACCAGCTGGGAGCTTGCGTAGGTTTCGGGTCCGTGTGATCGGGATTTATGTAGAGGCCATGCCCCTGTACATCCCCTGAGCTGCGGGGACATCTGTACGCCCAGTGTAATAACCACCAGACTTCATAAATCTCCCCATAGTATACACTCCGGACAGGATTCCCTCCGCTGCAGCATGGAAGTGAAGTATTAATCACGGACGGGTTGCAAATCAGCAATAACGGCCGTGATTAATACTTTGTTTGAACATGGCCTAAGGATATATATGTATACCTCCCCTATATACTCTAATAGGCTATGTTCACACGACATAAGTTCCATGGGATTCACAGCCGTTGTTACAACGTTTGTGATTCCCACCACTTACGCAGTGCTGCCTTCTGAGGGAATCCGGGCCGGAGTGTATATACATAGTATTGTATACACATGGAATAGCGGCCGCAGAAAACCCTGTCAATGCAGCATCAGAGCTTAGCGACACTGAAGATCATCCGGCTGGTACTTCAGTATCGGCCGGTCTCATACATAGTGTGAACATAGCCTTAGGATGTATATAGGATAGATTATTCCTGGTACAGCAGCATGTATATATACCTTCCCTATATACGGCGTTAGGATATATATATATATATATATATATATATATATATATGATAGATTATTACTGGTACAGCAGCATGTATATATACCTTCCCTATATTTGGTGTTATATATATATATATATATATATATATATATATATTATATATATATATATATATATATATATATATAGAAGCATGTATGGCAGGACCTCTATACTACATCTGTGTGATATTACTGACACCAATGGCGGGAAAGTATTATTTCATTATTATATACTATTTACATCATGCCGGAAAAAAATAAAAATAAATCAATATTTACTATTTATATAATTTGTAGCAGGAAATTATTATTGTATTATTATTATTTACTATTTATATAATTTGTAGCAGGAAATTATTATTGTATTATTATTATTATTATTTACTATTTATATAATTTGTAGCAGGAAATTATTATTGTATTATTATTATTATTATTTACTATTTATATAATTTGTAGCAGGAAATTATTATTGTATTATTATTATTATTTACTATTTATATAATTTGTAGCAGGAAATTATTATTGTATTATTATTACTATTTATATTATTCATGCCGGGAGGAAATGAGTTTTTACATCTTATTCCCCAATTCCTTCTTATTGAAATGTAGAGATAGAAATAATCAACTTATGGTTAAATAAGTCCATTGTTAAAAACCTTATTGAGGCCTTGTGATTTCCTAGCTGGGATTCACCCCACGGGACCTCCATGAGACGAGGGTCCGGGCACTTACTGGGAGAGGCAAATAATTGGAGTAGCCACCATGTAATACCTCATTACCCCTCTGGGGGCGCTGCAGAGACCGGACGCTCTCCTTACATGTTCCTGTGCAGATGACTGTGGGGGTCCCCGCTGCCGGACAGGCTGGGATCAGATCACATTACAGGGACCCAGAGAATAAACATTGAAAAGTAAAAAAGGGAAGAATTCTTTGTTGTTTCTCTAGCCAAAATGTTAGTTGGGCGGTGACGCTTTTTATCTTGCAATAGTAAATTACTCAATAGTCCGTCTATAAAACCGCACCTAGTCCCTGTAATTGGCATATATAGTACATTAGGTATAATCATTCCCAAGAAGTCCTAATTATAGGCAGAAGCCTTGGGCCAAACAATGTGCAATGGCGTCCAGACTGAGCCTTCTCTTACGTAAGGGATTCCTCATGACAGACATCTAGAAACCAATATCATAGGTCTCCGTCAGAGATAGGTGAGAGTGGACACATCCATAACATCATGACAGACCTCCATCACAGGAGAACCCTCTAGATACTAATATCATAGGTCTCCGTCAGAGATAGGGTGAGAGTGGACACATCCATAACATCATGACAGACCTTCACCACGGGAGAACCCTCTAGATCAGTGATTTTCAACCTTTTTTGAGCCGCGGCACACTTTTTATACTTAAAAAATCCCGGGGCACACCACCAACCAAAATGGCACAAAATGACACTAAAACAGGACATATTATACATATAGTTAATAATATACTGTAGATTCTAAATGTATTTATACTCACTCAGTGTGAAACCTGGGCCTGTTTTCTTCTCCCCCCTGTGCTTCTCTCCACCATACTTCTCCCCCCTGCTTCTCTCCTGTGCTTCTCTCCCCCTGCTTCTCTCCACCATACTTCTCCCCCCTGCTTCTCTCCTGTGCTTCTCTCCTGTGCTTCTCTCCACCATACTTCTCCCCCCTGTGCTTCTCTCCACCATACTTCTCCCCCCTGCTTCTCTCCTGTGCTTCTCTCCCCCTGCTTCTCTCCACCATACTTCTCCCCCCTGCTTCTCTCCTGTGCTTCTCTCCTGTGCTTCTCTCCACCATACTTCTCCCCCCTGTGCTTCTCTCCACCATACTTCTCCCCCCTGCTTTTCTCCTGTGCTTCTCTCCACCATACTTCTCCCCCCTGCTTTTCTCCTGTGCTTCTCTCCACCATACTTCTCCCCCCTGCTTCTCTCCTGTGCTTCTCTCCCCCATGCTTCTCTCCCCCATGCTTCTCTCCTGTGCTTCTCTCCCCCATACTTCTCCCCCCTGCTTCTCTCCTGTGCTTCTCTCCTGTGCTTCTCTCCACCATACTTCTCCCCCCTGTGCTTCTCTCCACCATACTTCTCCCCCCTGCTTTTCTCCTGTGCTTCTCTCCACCATACTTCTCCCCCATGCTTCTCCCCCCTGCTTCTCTCCTGTGCTTCTCTCCCCCATGCTTCTCTCCTGTGCTTCTCTCCCCCATACTTCTCCCCCCTGCTTCTCTCCTGTGCTTCTCTCCCGTGCTTCTCTCCACCATACTTCTCCCCCCTGCTTCTCTCCTGTGCTTCTCTCCACCATACTTCTCCCCCATGCTTCTCCCCCCTGCTTCTCTCCTGTGCTTCTCTCCCCCATGCTTCTCTCCTGTGCTTCTCTCCCCCATGCTTCTCTCCTGTGCTTCTCCCCCCTGCTTCTCTCCACCATACTTCTCCCCCCCCATGCTTCTCTCCTGTGCTTCTCTCCACCATACTTCTCCCCCCTGCTTCTCTCCTGTGCTTCTCTCCACCATACTTCTCCCCCATGCTTCTCCCCCCTATGCTTCTCTCCTGTGCTTCTCTCCCCCATGCTTCTCTCCTGTGCTTCTCCCCCCTGCTTCTCTCCACCATACTTCTCCCCCCCCCATGCTTCTCTCCTGTGCTTCTCTCCACCATACTTCTCCCCCCTGCTTCTCTCCTGTGCTTCTCTCCACCATACTTCTCCCCCATGCTTCTCCCCCCTGCTTCTCTCCTGTGCTTCTCTCCCCCATGCTTCTCTCCTGTGCTTCTCTCCCCCATGCTTCTCTCCTGTGCTTCTCCCCCCTGCTTCTCTCCACCATACTTCTCCCCCCCCATGCTTCTCTCCTGTGCTTCTCTCCACCATACTTCTCCCCCCTGCTTCTCTCCTGTGCTTCTCTCCACCATACTTCTCCCCCATGCTTCTCTCCTGTGCTTCTCTCCACCATGCTTCTCTCCTGTGCTTCTCTCCAGTGCTTCTCTCCACCATACTTCTCCCCCCTGTGCTTCTCTCCACCATACTTCTCCCCCCTGCTTTTCTCCTGTGCTTCTCTCCACCATACTTCTCCCCCCTGCTTTTCTCCTGTGCTTCTCTCCACCATACTTCTCCCCCCTGCTTCTCTCCTGTGCTTCTCTCCCCCATGCTTCTCTCCCCCATGCTTCTCTCCTGTGCTTCTCTCCCCCATACTTCTCCCCCCTGCTTCTCTCCTGTGCTTCTCTCCTGTGCTTCTCTCCACCATACTTCTCCCCCCTGTGCTTCTCTCCACCATACTTCTCCCCCCTGCTTTTCTCCTGTGCTTCTCTCCACCATACTTCTCCCCCATGCTTCTCCCCTGTGCTTCTCTCCCCCATGCTTCTCTCCTGTGCTTCTCTCCCCCATACTTCTCCCCCCTGCTTCTCTCCTGTGCTTCTCTCCACCATACTTCTCCCCCCTGCTTCTCTCCTGTGCTTCTCTCCACCATACTTCTCCCCCATGCTTCTCCCCCCTGCTTCTCTCCTGTGCTTCTCTCCCCCATGCTTCTCTCCTGTGCTTCTCTCCCCCATGCTTCTCTCCTGTGCTTCTCTCCTGTGCTTCTCTCCACCATACTTCTCCCCCCCCATGCTTCTCTCCTGTGCTTCTCTCCACCATACTTCTCCCCCCTGCTTCTCTCCTGTGCTTCTCTCCACCATACTTCTCCCCCATGCTTCTCCCCCCTGCTTCTCTCCTGTGCTTCTCTCCCCCATGCTTCTCTCCTGTGCTTCTCTCCCCCATGCTTCTCTCCTGTGCTTCTCCCCCCTGCTTCTCTCCACCATACTTCTCCCCCCCCATGCTTCTCTCCTGTGCTTCTCTCCACCATACTTCTCCCCCCTGCTTCTCTCCTGTGCTTCTCTCCACCATACTTCTCCCCCATGCTTCTCTCCTGTGCTTCTCTCCACCATGCTTCTCTCCTGTGCTTCTCTCCAGTGCTTCTCTCCACCATACTTCTCCCCCCCATGCTTCTCTCCTGTGCTTCTCTCCACCATACTTCTCCCCCCTGCTTCTCTCCTGTGCTTCTCTCCACCATACTTCTCCCCCATGCTTCTCCCCCCTGCTTCTCTCCTGTGCTTCTCTCCCCCATGCTTCTCTCCTGTGCTTCTCTCCCCCATGCTTCTCTCCTGTGCTTCTCCCCCCTGCTTCTCTCCACCATACTTCTCCCCCCCCCTGCTTCTCTCCTGTGCTTCTCTCCACCATACTTCTCCCCCCTGCTTCTCTCCTGTGCTTCTCTCCACCATACTTCTCCCCCATGCTTCTCTCCTGTGCTTCTCTCCAGTGCTTCTCTCCACCATACTTCTTCCCCCTGCTTCTCTCCTGTGCTTCTCTCCACCATACTTCTCCCCCCTGCTTCTCTCCCCCATGCTTCTCTCCACCATACTTCTCCCCCCTGCTTCTCTCCTGTGCTTCTCTCCACCATACTTCTCCCCCCTGCTTCTCTCCTGTGCTTCTCTCCACCATACTTCTCCCCCATGCTTCTCCCCCCTGCTTCTCTCCTGTGCTTCTCTCCCCCATGCTTCTCTCCCCCTGCTTCTCCCCCTGCTTCTCTCCTGTGCTTTTCTCCCGTGCTTCTCTCCACCATACTTCTCCCCCATGCTTCTCCCCCCTGCTTCTCTCCTGTGCTTCTCTCCCCCATGCTTCTCTCCTGTGCTTCTCCCCCCCTGCTTCTCTCCACCATACTTCTCTCCACCATACTTCTCCCCCCCATGCTTCTCTCCTGTGCTTCTCTCCACCACACTCTTCCCCCCTGCTTCTCTCCTGTGCTTCTCTCCACCATACTTCTCCCCCCTGCTTC
The DNA here is from genome assembly GCA_027789725.1 of Dendropsophus ebraccatus. Taxonomy (NCBI): domain Eukaryota; kingdom Metazoa; phylum Chordata; class Amphibia; order Anura; family Hylidae; genus Dendropsophus; species Dendropsophus ebraccatus. Next base: position 1,013,913 of record JAQFWZ010000084.1, on the reverse strand, counting down.
TCTCCCCCATGCTTCTCTCCACCATACTTCTCCCCCTTGCTTCTCTCCTGTGCTTCTCTCCACCATACTTCTCCCCCCTGCTTCTCTCCTGTGCTTCTCTCCACCATACTTCTCCCCCCTGCTTCTCTCCTGTGCTTCTCTCCACCATACTTCTCTCCCCCCTGCTTCTCTCCCCCAAACTTCTCTCCACTGTTTCTCTCCCCCCCTTCCTCCTCACCTCCTCCGAAACGGTCGCCGCTGCTGTCTGCCTCACCAACTGGCCGCCCGTAGGGCCTGAACGTGCTCCTCCAATCAGCAGAGACCGGGAGCGTGGTGCGCTGTGGCGCACCCACGCAACCGCCCACATTGTAATCCGCCACTGATCGCCACTGATCGCTGCAAACTTTCCCCGCGGCACACCCGTCCATGTGTCGCTGCGGCACACTGGTTGAAAATCACTGCTCTAGATACCAATATCATAGGTCTCCTTCAGAGATTGGATGAGAGTGGACACATCCGTAACATCATGACAGACCTCCACCACTGGAGGAACCCTCTAGATACCAATATCTGGGTCTCCCTCAGAGATTGGATGAGAGTGGACACATCCATAACATCATGACAGACCTCCACCACTGGAGAACCCTCTAGATACTAATATCATAGGTCTCCTTCAGAGATTGGATGAGAGTGGACACATCCGTAACATCATGACAGACCTCCACCACAGGAAGAACCCTTTAGATACTAATATCATAGGTCTCCGTCAGAGATTGGATGAGAGTGGACACATCTGTAACATCATGACAGACCTCCACCACTGGAGGAACCCTCTAGATACCAATATCTGGGTCTCCTTCAGAGATTGGATGAGAGTGGACACATCCATAACATCATGACAGACCTCCACCACTGGAGGAACCCTCTAGATACCAATATCATAGGTCTCCTTCAGAGATTGGATGAGAGTGGACACATCTGTAACATCATGACAGACCTCCACCACTGGAGAACCCTCTAGATACCAATATCTGGGTCTCCTTCAGAGATTGGATGAGAGTGGACACATCTGTAACATCATGACAGACCTCCACCACTGGAGGACCCTCTAGATACCAATATCTGGGTCTCCTTCAGAGATAGGATGAGAGTGGACACATCTGTAACATCATGACAGACCTCCATCACAGGAGAACCCTCTAGATACCAATATCATAGGTCTCCCTCAGAGATAGGATGAGAGTGGACACATCTGTAATTTTGTCATTGAGTCCTATGGAGAGACAAGGAGATGATTGTTGGACCATAATCCCCATAATGGCTGCACCGGCAGCACCGCACAGCTCTGGTCTAGTAATGGATCATGCTGTAGTAGACTTTCATTGTTGAAGGGTTTATAATATATGTGTCTTGTTCTTCAGGTCTACAGCTGAACAATGTAAACCTTCAGCAGAGCACGAATACAGCAGCTCACAGAACCAAAGACTATGACAGCCCAGAACTGGTTGTAAGACGAGGCCAGAGCTTCTCCATCAGCTTCACCTTCAATAGACCTGTCCAGTCTGGAGATGGCCTCACCATTACTGCCGAAACAGGTGAGAGTCTTCTAACTTCTAATACTGCTAGGACTGTGTATGGTGGGACTCCGAGTCTCAATGGTTCAGTATTATGGAGCAGAAGTATCATGGCCTACTTTACTTGCGGCAAACATTTGGCCGTACAGTAACCTTAGCCCTTTTAGAAAATGTACCCGGGCACAATGGAAACACTGAGACGTTGTCAGGGCACTATGGGTAAAGGGAGTGTAGTTTGGGAGGGGGGACTCCCGCATCCTGTCTGGTGGACATGGATATTGGGGACCTTTACAAGACTCTGGGTGAGACCAGGCCTTCTTACATGATGTCAGCAGGACGTATCCTCCTCTATCCGGTTTACATTGTGGGGAGGTCACTTTGTGGCGTTGGGCTCTTGGGGTGCACTGGAGCACTTGTATGTTTTTGTGGGGAACCGGGAACATCCCTAAAACTCCTCCACCCCGGGCAAGTGTAGCTATTTGTCTGTGAGATGAGATTAAGACTATTGGCAAGCGTGGAGCAGTGTAAGAGCGGTGAGGCACATCCAGCATGGTGGTGATGGTACCTCATATACATTACACATAGGTTGTATTCTGTGGCTGCAGCTCTGTAATACTCCTTTTCTGTATATTATAATGTTATACTGGGTACTGTAGGGATCTTCCCGGGGGATGGTGTGTTAGGACACAGTTCAGGCAGCAAACTTGGGCTCATAAAACAGCTTTGGGTGTTTATTTGTAGCATAAACCGTCCAGCAACATAAATACAGCAACACCGTGCAGTGAGAATAAACAAAACAAAAAGTCCTGCCCGTCTGGGCGCTTACTAATACAGCAGGTTACCTCTCTGGCCCTTCACTTGGCAGGTAATATTGCAGGGTGTGCATAAGCCCCAGCTCCCAGCGAACACACCATGCAGGCTGTTCACTCCTGTCTGAGAGCAAACCAAGGATCCTCTGCAGGGCTTTTCTCTGTCAGGCTGATTAGGGCCAGAGACACCTGACCCCAAAACCTGACCTGGATCGGGGGGAGGGAATGGCAAATCCCACTACCAAAACCTATCTGCCATTCCATGTAAGTCCAGGCCCGGCAATAATAAATAATAGCTCAGCAGCATAACACTACTGAGCACAGATGCCTCCTGGACTCACCATCTCACGCTCCGTATTAACCTGGGTGAGATGTACACCCCCTCGAGCACTTCTCCCATGACATGTCCACATATCCCCCCCCCCTCTTTTTCAGACCGGAGGGCTGAGCGTATTGTCCCCACAGGCAGTGTACCCTAGATAGGGCGTCCGCATTTGCCTGTAATTTCCCTGGCCGGTGTTCCACAGTAAAATTAAAGTTTTGTAGGGACAGAAACCATCTAGTCACCCTCGCGTTTTTCTCCTTGTTAAGCTTCATCCATGTTAGGGGGGCATGGTCTGTCACTAACCTGAATTTCCTGCCTAGCAAGTAGTACATCAGGGACTCTAGGGCCCATTTCACTGCCAGACACTCTCGCTCCACAATGGCGTAGTTTTTCTCGGCCGGGGATAGCTTCCTACTCAAGTACATCACCGGGTGCTCCTCGCCATTCACGACCTGTGAGAGGACGGCACCTAACCCTGTATTAGAGGCGTCTGTCTGTACTAGAAACTCTCGCCTAAAGTCAGGGGTAACTAGCACAGGTTGTTGGCACAGGGCAGATTTAAGGCTTTGAAAAGCCTTCTCGGCCTCTGGAGTCCATGTCACCATTGCGGACTTCGCACCCTTTGTCAGGTCAGTTAGCGGGGCTGCAACTGAGGCAAAGTTTGGCACGAACCTCCGGTAATAGCCCGTAATACCCAGGAAAACTCTGACCTGTTTCTTTGTGAGGGGTTTGGGCCAATTCTGTATTGCCTCAATTTTATTTAGTTGTGGTTTCACTAACCCCCTCCCAATAATGTAGCCCAGGTATTTGGCCTCCTCTAAGGCTAGTGCACACTTCTCTGCATTGATGGTTAACCCCGCATCACTTATGGCATCTAACACCGCCTGGACCTTACAGAGGTGACTTTCCCAATCCGGGCTAAAAATGACCACATCATCGAGGTAGGCAGCGGAGTAATCCCGATGTGGTCGCAGGATCAAGTCCATCAACCTCTGAAAAGTGGCAGGGGCTCCATGTAACCCGAATGGCATCACTACGTATTGGAAGAGCCCATCAGGGGTGGAGAATGCAGTCTTCTCTCTAGCCTCAGGAGTGAGGGGGATCTGCCAGTAGCCCTTAGTGAGATCGAGGGTAGTTATGTACCTGTCATTACCCATCCTTTCTATCAACTCATCTACCCTGGGCATGGGGTAGGCATCGAACTTGGAGATCTCATTTAACTTTCTAAAGTCATTACAGAACCTCCAAGTTCCATTGGGCTTTGGGATTAGCACAATCGGGCTGGACCACTCGCTCTGGGACACCTCAATGACTCCTAGGTCAAGCATACGTTTTACCTCGGATGATACCGCCTCCCTCCGTGCTTCTGGTATCCTATAGGGCTTCAGGTTTACTCTGCTTCTAGGCTCAGTTTCAATATGATGACTAATGAGATGCGTACGCCCTGGGAGATCAGAAAACTTGTCTTTATTTCTCTGCAGGAACTCCTTAGCTTCCTGCTTCTGGGACACTGATAGGGTGTCACCAATCCTGACCGGAGGGATTGGTGGGGACAGATGACCAACAGGCTTTGTCGCCACCAAGGATTCCCTGTCTTTCCAGGGTTTGATCAGGTTTATGTGATACACTTGGAAAGGCTTCCTTCTACCTGGTTGGTGTACCTTGTAGTTGACCTCACTGACCTTCTCTACAATTTCATAGGGACCCTGCCACTTGGCTAAGAATTTGCTTTCTACCGTGGGAACAAGTATGAGTACCCGGTCACCTGGGCTAAATGTCCTGATTCTTGCAGAACGATTGTAAATTCTGCTTTGGCCCTCTTGCGCCCTCTGGAGGTGTTCCCTTACTAGGGGCATTACAGTGGCTATACGGTCCTGCATTTGTGCTACATGCTCTATAACACTCTTGTATGGGGTGGACTCACTTTCCCATGTCTCTTTCACTATATCCAACAAACCCCTAGGGTGACGACCATAGAACAATTCGAAGGGAGAGAACCCTGTGGACGCTTGGGGTACTTCCCTAATAGAAAACATCAGGTAAGGTAGTAAGTGATCCCAATCACGACCATCCTTTTCCACCACTTTTTTTAACATATGTTTCAGGGTTTTATTAAACCTCTCCACTAACCCGTCTGTCTGTGGGTGATATACAGAGGTTTGTAGGTGTGAGATTTTAAACAGTTTGCATAGATCTTTCATCACCTTTGACACAAATGGGGTACCTTGGTCAGTCAAGATCTCCTTGGGGATCCCCACCCTGGAAAACATATAAAACAACTCACGGGCAATTGTCTTAGAGGCAGTGTTTCTTAGGGGTACAGCCTCAGGATAGCGGGTCGCGTAGTCTAATACAACTAGAATGTACTGGTGTCCCCTAGCCGACTTTACAATGGAACCCACCAAGTCCATTGCGATCCGGTCAAAAGGTACCTCTATGATGGGGAGTGGGACCAAAGGACTGCGGAAATGCGACACTGGAGCGCTAAGCTGACATGTGGGGCACGACTCGCAGTATTTTTTTATGTCAGCATAAATCGCAGGCCAATAAAACCTCTGGAGGACTCTCTCCTGCGTTTTATCTGTCCCCAAGTGGCCCCCAAGGACATGATTATGGGCCATGTCGAGTACCTGACGCCGGTACGACTTAGGCACCAGAAGCTGTTCCACAACCTCATCATTAATCCTAGTGACTCTATAGAAGAGATTGTTAGTCATAGAAAAATGTGGAAACTTTCTCTCAGCTTCTGGTTCCTGAGGTCCCATTCATAACAGTGACCTGCTCTCTCGCATTTCTGAGAGTGGGGTCCTGTAATTGTGCAGTACCAAAATTATCCCTAGACACCTCTAAGTCTGGAACATTCTGCGCAGTGGGAGGAGCCTCTTCCTCACCAGCCAGGACCTGCAAAGGAAAAGCATCATTCTCATCCTGTACATTTTTATCATTTACCGTGGGTAATGCAATAGACTTAGGGGTCTCCTCACTCCTTTCAGGGGATTGTTGTTTTCCCCATAGAGCCCAGAACAATGGAAAATCACGCCCCAATATCACATTATGCATAAGGTTTTTAACCACACCCACTTCATACTGTACAGCGCCTAGTTCAGTCCCGACATTAGCCCGTACTATAGGGTAAACCTTTGTATCGCCATGTATGCACACCACACTCATATGTCTTTTTGGCACAAAGTCCCCGGCCACCAAGCTGGCATGCACCAAGGTGACAAGGCTTCCTGAGTCCAGCAACGCCTTAACAGGGAAGTCATTGACCGTAATGTGGCAGACTTGCGGTTCAGTCTCTAGTCCAGTGACTGCAACAAAAGACGGCTCCGCAAATAGCGACTGACGCCGGCTAGCGTCACACTCCATGGGCTCAGTGGTAAGAGGGCAATGGGCAGACATATGTCCCGTCTCATGGCATCTCCAGCACTGGATAGGGCCTGGTCTCCTTGGCAGGGAGTCCTTTTTAGGGCCACTTAGCCACCGGGGACCATCACCAGTCTTTTTCCCCTGAGTTACCTCCTGAGCGCTCTTCCCTCTATCAGCACCCCTCCACACTCCCCCAATAGATGGAAGTCTCTTACCAGATGACGGCACAGATCTGGCACTCCGGGGAGGTGACGGTGCTGCAGGAACATCACGGAGGTAGTCCTCGGTCGCCTGGAACCTCTCCACAAGGCTGACGAGTTCGTCGGCACTCCTAGGGTCGCCTTGTCCCACCAAGCGTTGTAGATCAGCAGGGAGTGCTCGTAGGTAGCGAACCATCACGACCCTCTCTAGGATCTGGGCAGGAGTAGAGGTGTCTGGCTCCAACCACTTTCTTGCCAAATGAATCAGGTCGTACATCTGGGACCTCGCTGACTTGTCCAGACTGTAGCTCCAGTTGCGGACCCTCCGGGCACGGACAGCAGCAGTAACTCCTAGTCGGGCGAGTATCTCCGCTCTTAGCCGAGGATAGTCTTTGACCTCTTGCTCACTGAGGTCATAATAGGCCTTTTGAGGTTCGCCTGTTAAATAAGGCGCAATCACTTCTGCCCACTCAGTGGAGGGTAGCTTCTCTCGCTCAGCCACCCGCTCACAGACAGTTAAGTAGGCCTCAATATCATCATCAGCAGTCATCTTTTGCAGCGCACGCGGCACGGCTCTTCTCACAGACACAGTCTCTGGAGCGGCTGCGGCCACCAGCTGGGGATTAGCACCTGCAGACGCCTCCTGCTTTGCTATCAGGTGCTCAATAAGTCTCTGTTGTGCAGCCATCGCTTGTTCGTGGCGCAGATTAGCGTCTGCCTGAGCCTGTTGTGCAGCCATTGTCTGTTCATGGCGCAGGTTAGCGGCTGTCAGAGCCTGTTCATGGCGCAGGTTAGCGTCTGTCAGAGCCTGTTGTTGTTGCAGACTCACTTGCATTAGCTGCTTCATCATCTCCTCCATGTTGCTTGCCTGTGTTTGGAGTGAAGCAGCAGCCGTCACCCAGGACATAAGCAGCTGTAGCCAAGTTGATGCACACCGTTGCCCCTAGCAACCGTTTTGCCCGCTCCGCAGCACCAATTGTAGGGATCTTCCCGGGGGATGGTGTGTTTGGACACAGTTCAGGCAGCAAACTTGGACTTATAAAATCAGCTTTGGTGTTTATTTGTAGCATAAACGGTCCAGCAACATAAATACAGCAACACCGTGCAGTGAGAATAAACAAAACAAAAAGTCCTGCCCGTCTGGGCGCTTACTATACAGCAGGTTACCTCTCTGGCCCTTCACTTGGCAGGTAATATTGCAGGGTGTGCATAAGCCCCAGCTCCCAGCGAACACACCATGCAGGCTGTTCCCTCCTGTCTGAGAGCAAACACTGGAGCCTCTGCAGGGCTTTTACCTTGTCAGGCTGATTAGGGCCAGAGACACCTGACCCCAAAACCTGACCTGGATCGGGGGGAGGGAATGGCAAATCCCACTACCAAAACCTACCCGCCATTCCATGTAAGTCCAGGCCCGGCAATAATAAATAATAGCTCAGCAGCATAACACTGCTGAGCACAGATGCCTCCTGGACTTACCATCTGACGCTATGTATTACCTGGGTGAGATGTACATCCCCTCGAGCACTTTTCCCGTGACATGTCCACAGTACATAGGTTATTGTAGAGTGTGTATATAGTAATATGGATTATAGAATAGTGTATAGATTGTATATAGTAATATAGGTTATTGTATAGTGTATATATAGTAATATAGAATAGTGTATAGTGTGTATATAGTAATATAGGTTATTGTATAGTGTGTGTATATAGTAATACACACTCAGCGGCCACTTTATTAGGTACACCATGCTAGTAACGGGTCGGACCCCCTTTTGCCCTCAGAACGGCCCCAATTCTTGGTGGCATAGATACAACAAGGTGCTGGAAGCTTCCTCAGAGACTTTGGTCCATAGTGACATGATGACATCACACAGTTGCCGCAGATTTGTCGGCTGCACATCCATGATGCCAATCTCCCGTTCCACCACATCCCAAAGATGCTCTATTGGATTGAGATCTGGTGACTGTGGAGGCCATTGGAGTACAGTGACCTCATTGTCATGTTCAAGAAACCAGTCTGAGATGATTCTAGCTTTATGACATGGCGCATTATCCTGCTGAAAGTCGCCATCAGATGTTGGGTCCATTGTGGTCATAAAGGGATGGACATGGTCAGCAACAATACTCAGGTAGGCTGTGGCGTTGTAACCATGCTCAATTGGTACCAAGGGGCCCAAAGAGTGCCAAGAAAATATTCCCCACACCATGACACCACCACCACCAGCCTGAACCGTTGATACAAGGCAGGATGGATCCATGCTTTCATGTTGTTGGCGCCAAATTCTGACCCTACCATCCGAATGTCGCAGCAGAAATCGAGACTCATCAGACCAGGCAACGTTTTTCCAATCTTCTACTGTCCAATTTCGATGAGCTTGTGCAAATTGTAGCCTCAGTTTCCTGTTCTTAGCTGAGCGGAGTGGCCCCCGGTGTGGTCTTCTGCTGCTGTAGCCCATCTGCCTCAGAGTTGGCCGTACTGTGCGATCAGAGATGCTCTTCTGCCTACCTTGGCTGTAACGGTTGGCTATTTGAGTCACTGTTGCCTTTCTATCAGCTGGAACCAGTCTGCCCATTCTCCTCTGACCTCTGGCATCAACAAGGCATTTCCGCCCACAGAACGGCCGCTCACTGGATGGTTTTTCTTTTTCGGACCATTCTCTGTAAACCCTAGAGATGGTTGTGCGGGAAAATCCCAGTAGATCAGCAGTTTCTGAAATACTTAGACCAGCCCTTCTGGCACCAACAACCATGCCACGTTCAAAGGCCTCAAATCACCTTTCTTCCCCATACTGATGCTCGGTTTGAACTGCAGGAGATTGTCTTGACCATGTCTACATGCCTAAATGCACTGAGTTGCCGCCATGTGATTGGCTGATTAGAAATTAAGTGGTAACGTGCAGTTGGACAGGTGTACCTAATAAAGTGGCCGGTGAGTGTAGATTAGTGTATAGATTGTGTATAGTAATATAGGTTATTGTATAGTGTATAGATTGTATATAGTAATATAGAATAGTGTATAGTGTGTATATAGTAATATAGAGTATTGTATAGTGTGTATATAGTAATATAGAATAGTGTATAGTGTGTATATAGTAATATAGGTTATTGTATAGTGTGTATATAGTAATATAGGTTATTGTATAGATTGTATATAGTAATATAGATTAGTGTATAGATTGTATATAGTAATATAGGTTATTGTATAGTGTGTAGTGATGAGCGAGTACTAAAATGCTCGGGTGCTCGTTACTCGAGACAAATATTTCACGATACTCGGGTGCTTGTTTCGAGTAACGAACCCCATTGAAGTAAATGGGAAACTCAAGCATTTTTGCAGGGAACCCAAGTTCGGTAGGGGGAAGGTCGTGTGAAAACCTGTCAACCTCAGAAAATGATAGAAACACCAAGGAAATGCACAGGAAACAGCAGGGGCAGCATGTATGGAGGCCTCTGAGGCCGCCTAATGGAGCCATTACACCAAATTCTGGGCAACAGCCTGGTGGTCAACCTGAAGACAATACTGCTGACCCAGACCAAGATGGGCGAGGCACATGCGACCACGGGCCTGAAGGTCAAAGGCCTTGGAGAGTGTTCCCCTACCAGTGCCTGACAAGCTGGCTGCTCCCCTCCTCCCCCCTTAATACCTTGTCTTTTTAAGTTACTAGACTGACCTTGGCGGGGGCATGACGCCCCCTGACTACTTTAGCAGTTGGGGTCATTTTCCCTCTATCATGTCACTCACCACCTCTCCCCACCGCTGATTTGTGTTTGAATTTGAGTGGCCCAGTGGTTAGCACTGTAATCTTGCAGCGCCGGGGTCCTGGGTTCAAATCCCACCAAGGACAACATCTGCATGAAGTTTGTATGTTCTCTCCACATTCACATTCAGTGTTCACGCTGCTGCGGTTTCAATAGCAGTGTACCCTGAGGCCCCATAAGTTGCAAGAAGCAGTGAATGTCTGCAGTGTGCTTAAAAAATTGAAAATTTTAAAGAAAAAAAAAAAAAGGACCATAAAGTGGCCTTTACTGGCCTTGAGATGAGGCAGGCGTGGAACCTCCGAAAAATTAGGCCTGACACAGCATGGCAGTGAGGACACAGAGAACCATTAAAAGTGAGGTAGCAGGTTAGCCTCCCAAAAATTATGCCAGACACAGCATGGCAGTGAGGACAGAGTGACCAAGGAAGAAGCAGTAGCAGGTTAGCTTACCAACAATTATGCCAGATAGTGATGCCACCAGCTGCACTGAAGACCCGCTCTGACAACACACTAGTAGCAGGGCAGCCCAGCACCTCCAAGTCAAACTCAAACTCAAATCAGCGGTGGGGAGAAGTGGTGAGTCACATCCAAGCTCACTGCTAATTGTCCCGTGTAAGAGGGTGGTATATACTATATAGCTGCAGTTACCCACAGATTGTATACGTTGGTATGGTCAGCAAGGTACTCCCTCACCATCTTCCTGAAGGCTTCCCCCCTACTCTGTCTAGACTGGAGACGGGTGACAGTCTTGCTGGGGTGCCATGAAACTCCCCCGCTCTTTAGACCACAGAACTACGTCCTCTGGCGCTAGTGGTGTCAGGTGGGAAGTACATTTTCAGCTTCCGCACCAGGGCCTGTTGATATTGATTCACTCTCATACTGCGTTCCTCGGCAGGAATGAGAGTGGAAAAGTTCTGCTTGTACCGAGGGTCCAGGAGGGTGAACACATTTTTAACCCGAGGGTCACGGGAAAGACAGCCTGACATAAAGTCAGCCATGTGTGCCAGGATCCCAACACGCAAGAACTCCCTCTCCTCACTAGCCTAAATTTCCTCCTCCTCCACCAATTCCTCCTCTTCAGGCCATACACGCTCAACAACTAAGGATTGAGCATGGGTACCCTCTTCAGGGCGGCAGCAGTCTGCTCCTCTTCCTCCCCTTCTTTACCAGTCTCTTGAGAGGAAGGCAAAGTGTCAGACTTCAGGCTGAGCAGGGAGGTTAAAGCATACACAGCAGCGGGATGGTGAGGCTGAAGATGGGACCCAGTACCTGACAGATAGCAGACATCCACGTCCACTCCACATTGTAGATTTGAGGTAGATGACTGACCTGATTACCGCTTCTTACTGAGGTTGACATCTGGCATTCCACAATGGCTCTGCGTTGCTGGTAAACCCTGGCCACCATCTGGAAGGTGGAATTTCACCACGTGGTCACGTGAATCACCCCAAAATTTAGCCTGACAGCATGGCAGTGAGAACAGAGGGAACCATTAAAACACAGGTAGCATATGAACCACCGAAAAACTTAGCCTGACACTATGGAGATACAATAGACAGCCCTGCAAAATAGTCGAATTTGAATTCGACTATTAGTCGAATTGAAGTTGATTTGAAAATTGAAATTGAAGATGAAAAAAAGGCCATAAAGTGGCCTGTAACGAGCAGCTGACTACTGTCCTTAAAACAGCGAAAAAATGAAAGGACGGCAGAGGACACCCGCAAGTTGACATCCACACATAGTATGGTTTAAAATAAATTTGAGTTTCAATTTGACTTTAGCAGTTGGGGTAACTTTCCCTGCATCATGTGACTCACCACTTCTCCCCCCACCGCTGATTTGAGTTTGAATTTGACTGTAGCAGTTGGGGTAACTTTCCCTGGTTGACCAAGTCAGCCAAATTGGGGTAGGTTTTAAGGAACACTAGGTTGAAGACGTGGGCCAGGCATGGTACATGTGTGAGGCTGCCGAGTTGCAGAGCCGCCGCCAAAAAAGGTGACCCACTACACGGGGTGACACACTACACGGGGTGATACAATACACGGGGTGACACACTACACGGGGTGACACACTACACGGGGTGACACACTACACGGGGTGATACACTACACGGGGTGATACAATACACGGGGTGATACACTACACGGGGTGATACACTACACGGGGTGATACACTACACTGGGTGATACAATACACGGGGTGATACAATACACGGGGTGATACAATACACGGGGTGATACACTACACGGGGTGATACACTACACGGGGTGATACAATACACGGGGTGATACACTACACTGGGTGATACAATACATGGGGTGATACAATACACGGGGTGATACACTACACGGGGTGATACACTACACGGGGTGATACAATACACGGGGTGATACAATACACGGGGTGATACAATACACGGGGTGATACAATACACGGGGTGATACACTACACGGGGTGATACACTACACGGGGTGACACAATACACGGGGTGACACAATACACGGAGTGACACAATACACGGGGTGATACAATACACGGGGTGATACAATACACGGGGTGATACACTACACGGGGTGATACACTACACGGGGTGACACACTACACGGGGTGATACAATACACGGGGTGATACAATACACGGGGTGATACACTACACGGGGTGATACACTACACGGGGTGATACAATACACGGGGTGATACACTACACGGGGTGATACAATACACAGGGTGATACACTACACGGGGTGATACAATACACGGGGTGATACACTACACGGGGTGATACACTACACGGGGTGATACACTACACGGGGTGATACAATACATGGGGTGATACAATACACGGGGTGATACAATACACGGGGTAATTAGCAGTGGCTGTCTATAGAGTCTGTGTGTAAGTGGTGGTATATGGTTTATGCCACCTGTTACACAGGACAATAAGCAATGAAGTTCTATGCAGGTGTACTACAAATCACAGCAATACAGTGTACTACAGCGGCAGCACCAGCCACAAAATAACATAATAGTACTGAGCACTTCTTAGGGGTCTGTATGCAACACCTAATGCCCCCTTTCTGCCAGCAGCCGATCGCGGTAGCAGCACTACAACTCCCAGCCAGCAGCCTGTAGTAATAGTATTAATAAAAGCTTTTAGCCCTGAAAAGGTCTGTGTGTTTGTATTGCTGGTATATACCCGGCCTACTGGAAGGCTATATCCTACACTGACACTCTCCCTGACCAGCAGCAGCTCTCTCCCTGATCTCTCACAGCATGCGTCTGAAGCCAGCACTGCCCCCGCCCAGTTTTATATGGCAGGGTCATCTGGCCAACCAATCGCTGCTATCGACATGGATGGGTCCCACGTCATCGCAGGATGTACCAAAGAGTCTCCTGCATGTTTATTGGCTGAGAAATAGCGCCCAAACTTACAGGAAACGGAGGATGAGACTTCCTCGAGTATCGTGAGATGTTCCTCCGAGTAACGAGAACCATGGAGTACCCTAATACTCTTAAGGAGTACCCTAATACTCCATCCAGTACCAAGCACGGACCAGCATGCTCGCTCATACTCATACATCACTAATAGTGATATATAGTAATATAGAGTATTGTATAGTATATAAAGTATATATAGTAATATAGAGTATTGTATAGTATATAAAGTATATATAGTAATATAGATCATTGTATAGTATATAAAGTATATATAGTAATATAGATCATTGTATAGTATATAAAGTATATATAGTAATATAGATCATTGTATAGTATATAAAGTATATATAGTAATATAGATCATTGTATAGTATATAAAGTATATATAGTAATATAGAGTAGTGTATAGTATATAAAGTATATATAGTAATATACAGTATTGTATAGTATATAAAGTATATATAGTAATATAGAGTATTGTATAGTATATAAAGTATATATAGTAATATAGAGTATTGTATAGTATATAAAGTATATATAGTAATATAGATCATTGTATAGTATATAAAGTATATATAGTAATATAGATCATTGTATAGTATATAAAGTATATATAGTAATATAGAGTATTGTATAGTATATAAAGTATATATAGTAATATAGATCATTGTATAGTATATAAAGTATATATAGTTATATAGATCATTGTATAGTATATAAAGTATATATAGTAATATACAGTATTGTATAGTATATAAAGTATATATAGTAATATAGATCATTGTATAGTATATAAAGTATATATAGTAATATAGATCATTGTATAGTATATAAAGTATATATAGTAATATAGATCATTGTATAGTATATAAAGTATATATAGTAATATAGAGTATTGTATAGTATATAAAGTATATATAGTAATATACAGTATTGTATAGTATATAAAGTATATATAGTAATATAGATCATTGTATAGTATATAAAGTATATATAGTAATATAGATCATTGTATAGTATATAAAGTATATATAGTAATATAGATCATTGTATAGTATATAAAGTATATATAGTAATATAGAGTATTGTATAGTATATAAGTATATATAGTAATATAGATCATTGTATAGTATATAAAGTATATATAGTAATATAGATCATTGTATAGTATATAAAGTATATATAGTAATATAGAGTATTGTATAGTATATAAAGTATATATAGTAATATAGATCATTGTATAGTATATAAAGTATATATAGTAATATAGAGTATTGTATAGTATATAAAGTATATATAGTAATATAGATCATTGTATAGTATATAAAGTATATATAGTAATATAGATCATTGTATAGTATATAAAGTATATATAGTAATAGAGTATTGTATAGTATATAAAGTATATATAGTAATATAGATCATTGTATAGTATATAAAGTATATATAGTAATATAGAGTATTGTATAGTATATAAAGTATATATAGTAATATAGATCATTGTATAGTATATAAAGTATATATAGTAATATAGAGTATTGTATAGTATATAAAGTATATATAGTAATATAGAGTATTGTATAGTATATAAAGTATATATAGTAATATAGATCATTGTATCTATATCATAAAAATCAAAGTCTGTCTGTCCTTCTGTCTGTCTGTCTGTCCTCTATAGACTTCCAAACGCCTGAACCGTTTGACCCCAAATTTGGCACACAGATACATTGGGTGCCGGGAAGGTTATTGCGAAGGTCCCGTCCCCGCCAGATGTACAGGAGGGGGGGGGGGGGAGGGGAAAGAGAGGCGCCCCATAGAGATGAATGGGAAAATCTCCTCACTGCACACACAGGTGATATAATTAGCTGCAGCAGACACGGCAGTTGGAGCCTTAGCAACCAATAGGATTACTGCTTTCATTTTCACAGGGAGCAATGGTTGCTAGGGAAGCTGCCTCACAACATCCACAGTAATAACTGGTAGATCCCCTACTCCATCTATACAGTACATGTATACAGGACCCCCTACTCCATCTATACAGTACATGTATACAGGACCCCCTACTCCATCTATACAGTACATATATATACAGGGCCCCCTACTCCATCTATACAGTACATGTATACAGGAGCCCCTACTCCATCTATACAGTACATGTATATACAGGACCCCCTACTCCATCTATACAGTACATATATATACAGGACCCCCTACTCCATCTATACAGTACATGTATACAGGGCCCCCTACTCCATCTATACAGTACATGTATACAGGACCCCCTACTCCATCTATACAGTACATGTATATACAGGACCCCCTACTCCATCTATACAGTACATGTATATACAGGACCCCCTACTCCATCTATACAGAACATGTATATACAGGGCCCCCTACTCCATCTATACAGTACAGGTATACAGGACCCCCTACTCCATCTATACAGTACAGGTATACAGGACCCCCTACTCCATCTATACAGTACATGTATATACAGGACCCCCTACTCCATCTATACAGTACATGTATATACAGGACCCCCTACTCCATCTATACAGTACAGGTATACAGGACCCCCTACTCCATCTATACAGTACAGGTATACAGGACCCCCTACTCCATCTATACAGTACATGTATATACAGGACCCCCTGCTCCATCTATACAGTACATGTATATACAGGACCCCCTACTCCATCTATACAGTACATGTATATACAGGACCCCCTACTCCATCTATACAGTACATGTATATACAGGACCCCCTACTCCATCTATACAGTACATGTATACAGGACCCCCTACTCCATCTATACAGTACAGGTATACAGGACCCCCTACTCCATCTATACAGTACATGTATACAGGACCCCCTACTCCATCTATACAGTACATGTATATACAGGACCCCCTACTCCATCTATACAGTACATGTATATACAGGACCCCCTACTCCATCTATACAGTACATGTATATACAGGAGCCCCTACTCCATCTATACAGTACATGTATACAGGACCCCCTACTCCATCTATACAGTACATGTATATACAGGACCCCCTACTCCATCTATACAGTACATGTATATACAGGACCCCCTACTCCATCTATACAGTACATGTATATACAGGACCCCCTACTCCATCTATACAGTACATGTATATACAGGGCCCCCTACTCCATCTATACAGTACATGTATATACAGGACACCCTTCTCCATCTATACAGTACATGTATATACAGGACCCCCTACTCCATCCATACAGTACATGTATACAGGACCCTTTACTCCATCTATACAGTACATGTATATACAGGGCCCCCTACTCCATCTATACAGTACATGTATACAGGACCCCCTACTCCATCTATACAGTACATGTATACAGGACCCCCTACTCCATCTATACAGTACAGGTATACAGGACCCCCTACTCCATCTATACAGTACATGTATACAGGACCCCCTACTCCATCTATACAGTACATGTATATACAGGGCCCCCTACTCCATCTATACAGTACATGTATATACAGGACCCCCTACTCCAGCTATACAGTACATGTATATACAGGACCCCCTACTCCATCTATACAGTACATGTATATACAGGACCCCCTACTCCATCTATACAGTACATGTATATACAGAACCCCCTACTTTATCTATACAGTACATGTATATACAGGACCCCCTACTCCATCTATACAGTACATGTATATACAGGACCCCCTACTCCATCTATACAGTACATGTATATACAGGACCCCCTACTCCATCTATACAGTACATGTATATACAGGACCCCCTACTCCATCTATACAGTACATGTATACAGGACCCCCTACTCCATCTATACAGTACATGTATACAGGACCCCCTACTCCATCTATACAGTACAGGTATACAGGACCCCCTACTCCATCTATACAGTACATGTATACAGGACCCCCTACTCCATCTATACAGTACATGTATATACAGGGCCCCCTACTCCATCTATACAGTACATGTATATACAGGACCCCCTACTCCAGCTATACAGTACATGTATATACAGGACCCCCTACTCCATCTATACAGTACATGTATATACAGGACCCCCTACTCCATCTATACAGTACATGTATATACAGGACCCCCTACTCCATCTATACAGTACATGTATATACAGGACCCCCTACTCCATCTATACAGTACATGTATACAGGACCCCCTACTCCATCTATACAGTACATGTATATACAGGACCCCCTACTCCATCTATACAGTACATGTATATACAGGACCCCCTACTCCATCTATACAGTACATGTATATACAGGACCCCCTACTCCATCTATACAGTACATGTATATACAGGACCTCCTACTCCATCTGTACAGTACATGTATATACAGGACCTCCTACTCCATCTATACAGTACATGTATACAGGACCCCCTACTCCATCTATACAGTACATGTATACAGGGCCCCCTACTCCATCTATACAGTACATGTATATACAGGGCCCCCTACTGCATCTATACAGTACATGTGTATACAGGAGCCCCTACTCCATCTATACAGTACATGTATATACAGCGCACAACAGGTATACCAAACTGTGACTGGGTAACACCGCCACACCAGACCTGACCAATACCGCCATACTGTGACTGGATAACACTGTCATACCAGACCTGACCAATACCGCCATACTGTGACTGGATAACACTGTCATATAAGACCTGACCAATACCGCCATACTTTGAATGGATAACACCGCCACACCAGACCTGACCAATACCACCATACTGTGAATGGATAACACCGCCACACCAGACCTGACCAATACCACCATACTGTGACTGTATAACACCGCTATACCAGACCTGACCAATACCACCATACCGTGACTGGATAACACCGCAACACCAGACCTGACCAATACCGCCATACTGTGACTGGATAACACTGTCATACCAGACCTGACCAATACCGCCATACTGTGACTGGATAACACCCCCATACCAGACATGACCAATACCGACACACTGTGACTGAATAACACTGCCATACGGGTAAATACAACCCAAATGTACACTGCAGGTATACAGGACCTCCCTCAACTATTCACTATAGGTATACAGCCCCCCCAACTATGCACTACAGATATGCGAGACCCCTAAAAACTATACATTGTAGGTATACAGAACCCCTCCAACTATGCACTACAGGTATACACTAATTCCACTGATTAACTCAGATGAAACAATACCTTTAGCTTGGCCTCCTGGGCACCTTAGAGCAAATCTAATTAACATACTGACACTTTATACCCGGGCAGCGCCGGCTACATTTTCTAGTATAGTATATAAAGTATATATAGTAATATAGAGTATTGTATAGTATATAAAGTATATATAGTAATATAGATCATTGTATAGTATATAAAGTATATATAGTAATATAGAGTATTGTATAGTATATAAAGTATATATAGTAATATAGATCATTGTATAGTATATAAAGTATATATAGTAATATAGAGTATTGTATAGTATATAAAGTATATATAGTAATATAGAGTATTGTATAGTATATAAAGTATATATAGTAATATAGAGTATTGTATAGTATATAAAGTATATATAGTAATATAGAGTATTGTATAGTATATAAAGTATATATAGTAATATAGAGTATTGTATAGTATATAAAGTATATATAGTAATATAGAGTATTGTATAGTATATAAAGTATATATAGTAATATAGAGTATTGTATAGTATATAAAGTATATATAGTAATATAGATCATTGTATAGTATATAAAGTATATATAGTAATATAGATCATTGTATAGTATATAAAGTATATATAGTAATATAGATCATTGTATAGTATATAAAGTATATATAGTAATATAGATCATTGTATAGTATATAAAGTATATATAGTAATATAGAGTATTGTATAGTATATAAAGTATATATAGTAATATAGAGTATTGTATAGTATATAAAGTATATATAGTAATATAGAGTATTGTATAGTATATAAAGTATATATAGTAATATAGAGTATTGTATAGTATATAAAGTATATATAGTAATATAGATCATTGTATAGTATATAAAGTATATATAGTAATATAGAGTATTGTATAGTATATAAAGTATATATAGTAATATACAGTATTGTATAGTATATAAAGTATATATAGTAATATAGAGTATTGTATAGTATATAAAGTATATATAGTAATATAGATCATTGTATAGTATATAAAGTATATATAGTAATATAGATCATTGTATAGTATATAAAGTATATATAGTAATATAGAGTATTGTATAGTATATAAAGTATATATAGTAATATAGATCATTGTATAGTATATAAAGTATATATAGTAATATAGAGTATTGTATAGTATATAAAGTATATATAGTAATATAGATCATTGTATAGTATATAAAGTATATATAGTAATATAGAGTATTGTATAGTATATAAAGTATATATAGTAATATACAGTATTGTATAGTATATAAAGTATATATAGTAATATAGATCATTGTATAGTATATAAAGTATATATAGTAATATAGATCATTGTATAGTATATAAAGTATATATAGTAATATAGAGTATTGTATAGTATATAAAGTATATATAGTAATATAGATCATTGTATAGTATATAAAGTATATATAGTAATATAGAGTATTGTATAGTATATAAAGTATATATAGTAATATAGATCATTGTATAGTATATAAAGTATATATAGTAATATAGATCATTGTATAGTATATAAAGTATATATAGTAATATAGATCATTGTATAGTATATAAAGTATATATAGTAATATAGATCATTGTATAGTATATAAAGTATATATAGTAATATAGATCATTGTATAGTATATAAAGTATATATAGTAATATAGAGTATTGTATAGTATATAAAGTATATATAGTAATATAGATCATTGTATAGTATATAAAGTATATATAGTAATATAGAGTATTGTATAGTATATAAAGTATATATAGTAAATATAGATCATTGTATAGTATATAAAGTATATATAGTAATATAGATCATTGTATAGTATATAAAGTATATATAGTAATATAGATCATTGTATAGTATATAAAGTATATATAGTAATATAGATCATTGTATAGTATATAAAGTATATATAGTAATATAGAGTATTGTATAGTATATAAAGTATATATAGTAATATAGAGTATTGTATAGTATATAAAGTATATATAGTAATATAGAGTATTGTATAGTATATAAAGTATATATAGTAATATACAGTATTGTATAGTATATAAAGTATATATAGTAATATAGATCATTGTATAGTATATAAAGTATATATAGTAATATAGATCATTGTATAGTATATAAAGTATATATAGTAATATAGATCACTGTATAGTATATAAAGTATATATAGTAATATAGATCATTGTATAGTATATAAAGTATATATAGTAATATAGAGTATTGTATAGTATATAAAGTATATATAGTAATATAGAGTATTGTATAGTATATAAAGTATATATAGTAATATAGAGTATTGTATAGTATATAAAGTATATATAGTAATATAGATCATTGTATTATGATGAGAACGACGCCTAATCCCAAATACTAACCTGCTCCTCCCAGACCTGTCAATCATTTCTCCTGTCCGACACTTGTCTTATACTCCTCCGGATTAGACTTTGCATCATGTTTTCGGAGCGTCCCCTCACCCCAGTACATAGGAGGGAGAGGAGATTGTACAATCCTTGTATGACTGTAATTATAGATTGTTGTTATTGATCCTCACCCTATACTTACAGCAGATTGGGAAGCTCTCCGGATTAGTATTGTGGGTGGGAGGCCTGAAAGGTTATATGTATCATGGAGGGAAACTAAGCAGCTGTTCTGACTAGTCACCTAGCAAAGTACTGGTGAGGTACTTACTGGATAACACCGCCATACTATGACTGGATAACACTGCCACACCAGACCTGACCAATACCGCCACACTATGACTGGATAACACCGCCACACCAGACCTGACCAATACCGCCATACTGTGACTGGATAACACCGCCATACCAGACCTGATCAATACCACCATACTGTGACTGGATAACACCGCCACACCAGACCTGACCAATACCGCCCAATGACTGGATAACACCGCCACACCAGACCTGACCAATACTACCATACTATGACTGGATAACACCGCCACACCAGACCTGACCAATACCGCCACACTATGACTGGATAACACCGCCACACCAGACCTGACCAATACTACCATACTATGACTGGATAACACTGTCATACCAGACCTAACCAATACCGCCATACTGTGACTGTATAACACCGCCACACCAGACCTGACCAATACCTCTATACTGTGACTGGATAACACCGCTATACCAGACCTGACCAATACCGCCATACTATGACTGGATAACACCGCCACACCAGACCTGACCAATACCGCCACACTATGACTGGATAACACCGCCACACCAGACCTGACCAATACCGCCATACTGTGACTGGATAACACCGTCATACCAGACCTGACCAATACCACCATACTGTGACTGTATAACACCGCCACACCAGACCTGACCAATACCGCCATACTGTCACTGGATAACACTGCTACACCAGACCTGACCAATACTGCCATACTGTGACTGTATAACACCGCCACACCAGACCTGACCAATACCGCCATACTGTGACTGGATAACGCTGCCACACCAGACCTGACCAATACCTCCATACTATGACTGGATAACACCGCCACACCAGACCTGACCAATACCGCCATACTGTGACTGGATAACACTGCTACACCAGACCTGACCAATACTGCCATACTGTGACTGTATAACACCGCCACACCAGACCTGACCAATACCGCCATACTGTGACTGGATAACACCACCATACCAGACCTGACCAATACCATCATACTGTGACTGGATAACACCGCTATACCAGACCTGACCAATACCGCCATACTGTGACTGTATAACACTGCCATACCAAACCTGACCAATACCTCCATACTGTGACTGGATAACACCGCCACACCAGACCTGACCAATACCGCCATACTGTGACTGGATAACACTGCCATACCAGACCTGACCAATACCGCCATACTGTGACTGGATAACACTGTCATACCAGACCTGACCAATACCACCATACTGTGACTGTATAACACCGCCACACCAGACCTGACCAATACCGCCATACTGTGACTGGATAACACTGCTACACCAGACCTGACCAATACCGCCATACTGTGACTGGATAACACCGCTATACCAGACCTGACCAATACCGCCATACTGTGACTGTATAACACTGCCATACCAAACCTGACCAATACCACCATAATGTGACTGGATAACACTGTCATACCAGACAGACCTGACCAATACTACCATACTGTGACTGTATAACACTGCCATACCAGACCTGACCAATACCGCCATACTGTGACTGGATAACGCTGCCACACCAGACCTGACCAATACCGCCATACTGTGACTGGATAATACCTCAATACCAGACCTGAACAATACCGCCATACTGTGACTGGATAACACCGCTACACCAGACCTGACCAATACCGCCATACTGTGACTGTATAACACCGCCACACCAGACCTGACCAATACCGCCATACTGTGACTGTATAACACCGCCACACCAGACCTGACCAATACCGCCATACTGTGACTGGAGAATACCGCCATACCAGACCTGACCAATACCGCCATACTGTGACTGGATAACACTGCCACACCAGACCTGACCAATACCGCCATACTGTGACTGGAGAACACCGCCATACCAGACCTGAACAATACCGCCATATTGTGACTGGATAACACCGCCATACCAGATCTGACCAATACCGCCATACTGTGACTGGAGAACACTGCCATACCAGACCTGACCAATAACGCCATACTGTGACTGGATAACACCGCCATACCAGACCTGACCAATACCGCCATACTGTGACTGGATGACTGTATACTCCATATACTGTATACATCCCCCATTACACAGTCTATGGATGGTGTCTCTGCTGTATACTCCATATACTGTATATAGTGTGCCTATATCTATATAGTATAGTATAATTGATGTCCACCATTACCCAGTATACGGGTGATGTCTCTGCTGGGGTGTATGTAGTGTCCCGGTACGGGTGTTCCATTAAGCTTCATAGCACCTGGGTAAGGTACCTCTGTCAGGTATTGCACGAAAGGGGATAGAGGTGCTTACTGGTGTTTCCCCACTAGGTGTCACTCTCTGCTGTATTACTCTCTTGTATTAGCATAGCTGAGGAAGGTGCTGGGTTCTCCTGTGTTTCTTATCTTATTCCATCACAGTTCCATTACACTTCTTCTCTCTCCTACCCACACTCAGTCCCACCAATCAGGTTAATCCTTAGTGTCCCCTATATAAGGGAGGTTAGTTCCTGGTGGGTGAGTGACACAATCAGATAGAGAGTCTACAGCAGCATGTTCCAGCCAGGAGCCTAGTGTGTCTGTGAAGGAGACTGGGACTGTATCTACGTCTGAGAGAGATCTACACCAGTAAAGTCTCCGGAGGGGTGACCGTCCTCTGAGGTAATCCTTGTCCACGCCAGGGACCAGTCTCCACTATTCTCAGGACAGTTACCAAAGCAAAGAACTGACCCCCAGCAAGGCAAATAGCGCAAAGCTGAAGTATCTTACTGACTGTGCACGGCTCTTCTGGGAAACCTCGGGAAGTACCGGCGTGGGGCTCCTACTACCTCCCAGGGCGGTCACCGAGAGGCAGAATGTGAGGACCAGTATTCTCCACACTACTATCCCGGCAGAGTACACAAGTACCTGGACGAGGCCCCAGGACGGTCCCTACACCTCCTCTAAGTTACTTCTCTTATTCTTCATCACTGCCACCGGCTCCTGAAGTCGTGGATTACACTGAAGTAAAGAGGCTATCCTGGTTATGTGTCACCACGCCTGCACCTCACACATGGGCTATCCCCTCACAGGTGCAGTGTCCGTGTGTCCGGGGGAGGGGGGGCTTCTCACACCACTCCTGCCCAGTGTACCCCAGCCCACCTAGCTGCACCTCACACATGGGCTATCCCCTCCCAGGTGCAGCGTCCGTGTGTCCGGGGAGGGGGGGGTAGGCTTCTCACACCGCTCCTGCCCAGTGTACCCCAGCCCACCTAGCTGCCCCTCACACATAGGCTATCCCCTCACAGGTGCAGCGTCCGTGTGTCTCGGGGGTAGGCTTCTCACACCACTCCTACCCATTATACCCCAGCCCACCTAGCTGCACCTCACACATAGGCTATCCCCTCACAGGTGCAGCATTCATGTGTCAGGGGGGGGGGGGTTGTAGGCTTCTCACACCACTCCTGCCCAGTGTACCCCAGCCCACCTAGCTGCACCTCACACATGGGCTATCCCCTCCCAGGTGCAGCGTCCGTGTGTCCGGGGGAGGGGGGGCTTCTCACACCACTCCTGCCCAGTGTACCCCAGCCCACCTAGCTGCACCTCACACATAGGCTATCCCCTCACAGGTGCAGCGTCCGTGTGTCTCGGGGGTAGGCTTCTCACACCACTCCTACCCATTATACCCCAGCCCACCTAGCTGCACCTCACACATAGGCTATCCCCTCACAGGTGCAGCGTCCGTGTGTCCGGGGGTAGGCTTCTCACACCACTCCTACCCATTATACCCCAGCCCACCTAGCTGCACCTCACACATGGGCTATCCCCTCCCAGGTGCAGCGTCCGTGTGTCAGGGGAAGGGGGAGCTTCTCACACCGCTCCTGCCCAGTGTACCCCAGCCCACCTAGCTGCCCCTCACACATGGGCTATCCCCTCACAGGTGCAGCATTCATGTGTCAGGGGGGGGGGGGTTGTAGGCTTCTCACACCACTCCTGCCCAGTGTACCCCAGCCCACCTAGCTGCACCTCACACATGGGCTATCCCCTCACAGGTGCAGCATCCGTGTGTCCGGGGGGGCAGGCTTCTCACTCCCCCACATGCCTCCGGGGGGGGGGGGGGTAGGCTTCTCACACCACTCCTACCCATTGTACCCCAGCCCACCTAGCGGCACCTGACAGCCCCCCGGCATATACTCCATGTACTGTATATAGCTAGTCTATAGTATACAGACTCATTGTGATCTCTCGATAGGTTCCCGACCAGCGGAGTCCAGGAATACGCGAGCTGTGATGGTGGTTTCCGGTTCCGGCAGTAGGACGGCTTGGAGCGCCATGCGTGGAACAAGCAGCGGGAACTCTCTGTCCGTTACCATTAACCCCCCGGTGAGCGCAGTCATCGGCCGCTATCGGATGAGTCTACAGATCAGCAGCGGGGGGCGCTCCTCATCCGCTAACCTGGGAAGCTTCATCCTGCTGTTTAACCCCTGGGCATCAGGTAGGTACCAGGAAGGAGGAGAAGTGTGTAAGGGTAGCCTCACACTCACGTATCACAGCGCATGCTATGCTGCACATCCTGCACAACGACCCTCTATGGAATCAGTATATATATGTGCGATGCCCTAGGGGCCACTCCGCTATACCGATGTTGGATGGTTGCAGGAATCGGGGCAGCTGTAGGGTATAGCGTTGTCACGGTGTAAGCACGAGGGTGATACAGCTGGATACCGGGCTCCTGACCATGCGGGAATACTGGGCATGCGATTCTTCGTTGTCCTTAGTCAGGGCACCAATTATCACACCAATGCCAAGGGGCAGAAACAACGGTAGTTGTATATTTATTGTAACGGTGGTAACTAGTAGCAACAGTCTCTCCGGATACAACCGGGAATAAGGCAGAGTAATGGGTGATGCTGCAATAGGCTGTGAGAGTAGCGTGCTGGATGATGGGAGTAGTAGTGATACTGAGGATAAGATGCTGGGTGGAATGAGACTTGAATGAAATACTTGCTGTTGATGATTTGAGGAGATGATGATGAGAGGAACTGAAGAATGACTGAAGAATCGACACCCAGATGAGAATCTTGAGACTTGAGACAGGAACACAGCAAGTGGACTGGAGCAGCAGAGCACACGCAGGTCTCTCTCTTAGCAGGGAGAGAGAGGACAAACACAACTTGTCTCCTGAAGGTGGAGGACAAGACTCGACTCACGACCTACCCCCTATGTGGCAGGGAATAGACTGAGGTAGCACAGGAAGTCACATGGTAACCCCAGCCAAAAGCTCGATGACCATTGGTGTTACCATGGAAGCAGGGCACAGTCACGTGACATCCAGCCATTGCATCATCACACCATTAGGCATATACAGAGGAATATACATGAGGAGTACCATCCTTGAACACTAGGAGGCGACATAATACCATTAGACACTGATACCTGAATATACATGCAATAAATGACTGAAATGGCAGACCTAAATACTGAGAAGGGGGACACAATACACGCAGTTTGCAGTGGACCATAGCTTTCCAGACAGAACTAGTTATAATAAAAGTAGGAGCATAAGAAGGGCTGTTCTGGGACACTGTATATATATATATATATATATATATATATGTGTGTGTGTGTGATGTGAGATAACCAGAATATACACACTTATTCTGTGAGACACTGAAGGGGTTAAGATGTAAGGCGGCTAGCCTCAGGAGAAGCTGTAAGGCTGAGCATATCCTCCAACAAACGGACGTTATTTGTAAAATAACAGCTGTTATGAAATGCGTCCATGTTTTTTACGTAGTGTGAACCCGGCCTATAGATGTATATAGTAGTCACACTGCAATCCCGCACTCTACTGAGCATATCCTCCCACAGTATATAGCGGCTACACTGAGCATATCCCCCACAGTATACAGATGTATATAGCGGTCACAGTACTGAGCATATCCTCCCACAGTATATAGCGGCTACACTGAGCATATCCCCCACAGTATACAGATGTATATAGCGGTCACAGTACTGAGCATATCCTCCCACAGTATATAGCGGCTACACTGAGCATATCCCCCACAGTATACAGATGTATATAGCGGTCACAGTACTGAGCATATCCTCCCACAGTATATAGCGGCTACACTGAGCATATCCCCCACAGTATACAGATGTATATAGCGGTCACAGTACTGAGCACATCCTACCACAGTATTAGGCTATGTTCACACTAGGTAAGTGCCGCTGAAACAAAGGCCGCGATTCCTGCAGCACTTATGTAGTGCTGCAGGCTGAGAGAATCCCGGATGGAGAGTATACACATAGTACATATATACATACACATAGTATACACATAGTACATATATACATAAACATAGTATACACATAGTACATATATACATACACATAGTATACACATAGTACATATATACATACATAGTATACACATAGTACATATATACATACACATAGTATACACATAGTACATATATACATACACATAATACATATATACATACACATAGTACATATATACATACACATAGTACATATATACATACACATAGTATACACATAGTACATATATACATACACATCATATACACATAGTACATATATACATACACATAGTACATATATACATACATAGTATACACATAGTACATATATACATACACATAGTATACACATAATACATATATACATACACATAGTACATATATAAACATACACACAGTATACACATAGTACATATATAAACATACACATAGTATACACATAGTACATATATACATACACAGTATACACATAGTACATATATACATACACACAGTATACAAATAGCACATATATACATACACATAGTATACACATAGTACATATATACATACACATAGTATACACATAGTACATATATACACACACAGTATACACATAATACATATATACATACACACAGTATACACATAGTACATATATACATACACACAGTATACACATAGTACATACATACATACACATAGTATACACATAGTACATATATACATACACATAGTATACACATAGTACATATATACATACACACAGTATACACACAGTACATATATACATACACACAGTATACACATAGTACATATATACATACACATGGTACATATATACATACACATAGTATACACTTAGTACATATATACATACATATAGTATACACATAGTACATATATACATACACATAGTATACACATAGTACATATATACATACACATAGTATACACTTAGTACATATATACATACATATAGTATACACATAGTACATATATAAACATACACACAGTATACACATAGTACATATATACATACACAGTATACACATAGTACATATATACATACACATAGTATACACACAGTACATATATACATACACATAGTATACACATAGTACATATATACATACACACGGTATACAC